>OZ024824.1:49545707-50179768 GCA_964016985.1 Anodontia alba | reverse complement strand
CCAGGAAGACTCTGCCTAGAATGTCCACGAGGGCATATGACAATATTATGGCCCAATATCATTTTGAAGATAATTTCCCACCGATGCTAGGTTCATAACTAGGCGTCTCTTTTATTTGTTAAATAAATTACGGTCTTGGTTTTGCATATCGAATGTTGAAGACAAAAAAAAAAAAAACAGAACACTTTACATGGAAACTAAAGTTTTGAAGATTGCTCTATAAGCCAATAAAGATATTGTATTAATGTATATACTGTAAACGAATAACATAACAATAATCATTTGTACCCTGGTAAATGCGGGGTAACGTCCTCACACTGCAGGTTTTTTTTTTTTTGTTTGTTTTGTTTTGTTTTAATTTACTCTTTTAAGGGAGCTAACTCCAGAAACTTGTAAACTGCCAATCTTGAAGCAGTGGAAGAAGCCAATGACCGTATTTACATGTTTCATGATAAGTGGGATCGAATCGCGTTCGATTCCCGCCGATGCGATATCATTTTCCCAATATAGTCAGTGCAAACAACTGCTCGAAAGGAGACGTGTCATATTTATATGAGGGTAAAACGAAAGAGCTCTCCAGAGAGAGAGAGAGAGACAGACAGACACACAGACAGACAGAGTTTGCAAAACTTGTAAGATTCTGGCTGGTCCATTTTAGGTACATCCGGCTATGAGATTTGGTTATTCCTAGAAAAATGGCTAAACTGTTTTTGCAAACAGTGAATACCTGACCAGACGCCGCGTTCTATCATCACAATATGACTTATTTTTATTTTATTTTTATTTTATTTTATTTTATTTTATTATTATTTTTTTTTTTTTTTTTTTTTTTGTTGTTGTTGAAAGAGATGTAAGACACCAAGTCACGGTGATTTAAATGGACAGTCGTATCCCTGGTCCAATCATCAACCTCGCTTGTCAAATGAAATATATCCATACTTTATCTCTTGATGCACTTAGCATATTCAGCAAATGGCATTGACATTTTTTTTTTATTTTCCTGTGTAAATTAAACGTGACATTTCAAGTGAATCGTCTGCCGGGGTAGATGATTCAAAAGAAATGTTCATCCTAATTTTCACCTTAAAATACTAAAACAGTTAGATTGGCATCTCCTCTAGAATTTTCAGCGGAGTTCGAATTAGTTTCTTGGCAGTAGCACGTGCAAGGGGACACGGGAAAAATGGGCCAGCCTGGATAAAAGTGCTTGTCACATGAAAACGAATATAGGCAGACTCAGTCGACCACACCCTTAATCCCAAACTAAAACTGGGTTATTAAGATAAGACTTTTATTTATTTATTTATTTTATTTTATTTTATTATTATTATTTATTTATTTATTTGTTTATTTTTTGGTGGCGAAAGCGCTGTATATAAAATTTCGCGATGTATTCGGGGTAATATTTACAAAGATTGATTCAACGATTCTCATATTTATAAAGGCGTGCTGCTGGAACACATTATTTATATTAATATATTTATATTATATCTAAAATAATATTCATACAAGCTCCATGGATGTAAGGATGGCGTTACTCATCATGATTGCATTGGTTGTTTAATCTGCGTAAGTTTCAAACATGCGTAAATGATAAACTTTCGATGAGTCGTGTTTGAGACTTACTACTGGCCATATATATATATATATATATATATATATATATATATATATATATATATATATATATATATATATATATATATATATATATATATATATATATATATATACACACATATATAACTAAATCAATAGGAACAAATTATTCACTCAATTGATAAATGTTTTATACAAATAAATAAATAAATAAAGACCATTTGCAAATTATTTGAGGTTAAAATATTATTCCCTTTCCATTAGGTCGACATAATATTAGTTAATTAATTAATCTTAATCAATTAAAACCAATACTGGTGTCTTTAATAGGTGTCTTTCACAGGTATACCTATATTTTTCACGGGTATTCTGGTTTGTCGGTAGTATTCCGGTATTTTGGTGATTCGTGTGACCGTAAATATTGCATTATTGCTGAGAGACCTAGTACATAGAGATGACTCCACCTGGCATTTTATCATGGTTGAACATGAATTTTGGCCGGTCATTGGGAAGGGTAGATCAAGCTTTTTGTGAAGCATATACTTGTACACAAGTGGCATATAAGAAGAGGCCCTCTTCTTATATGCCACTTGTACAATATTACATATTTGGAATCATGACAGCGGACATGGGTTATAGGCTTATTCCCTACCTGAGAATTATGTTTATGCTAGCCTTTATTGACAAACAGTGTGGACCCAGAACAGACGACGTTACATGTGGCGTCGGATCCGGCTCTACACGGTTTGAATTAAATAAACAATTTCTAAAATAAAAAAAAAACAAAAAAACAAAAAAAAAAACAAACAAAAAAAAAAAAACATAGTCATAATAAAAGCTAACCAGACACCCCTTCTGTTAGAAAAGGACCTAACTAAATAGTTGAGAGAGCAGAGTCTACTCACCAAAGTTGTGGTTGTGCGGTGGAGGGGGCGGGTGTTAAATTCCCATGGGCTGGAATTTTTGTACGGTGTTCATCTGAATATGACTTTTTTTTATTTTAATATTTTATGATATCCCCAACCTATTCACAATACTATTGATAAACTATAAAATGTTACATGATCACATTATTCCCAATCAACTTATTATTATAATGCAGTATATGGCAGTAACACAGATTTCTTGACACTCTGTCTCAAGGGACTTCTTAATCAACAGTGCAAAAGTTCATGACAGGTCAGCTGTTGTTAGTGGGTTTGTTGTTGTACATTTTGGAGGTCTTGACCCTATGCAGTCTTTACCCTTGACCGGGTTCAACTAAGTTCGCTCCAAAATCCGGCTCCAAAAAGTCACCCCAAAAAGTCACTCCACACCAAAACCTGACACCACTCCAGGTTTTAGTATATGCCAGTGAAGACTGTCTGGATTGGACTAAACCTTATTATACATGCAGTGAAGACAATCTAGCTAGATTATACTGAACTTTATTTAACAAACACAGTACAGACTGAGCCTTATGAAGCATCAGACTGAACCTAATATAAAGCAAACACAGCTAAGACGATCTAGGTCTTACTGAACCTTATTTAACAACACAGGCTGCCTTCAGTATATGGGGTTAACATCTTAGCCCCAGACTACTTTTGTATGGGATCAATTTTAACTTAGATGAAATAGTTTTAAGGTCAGTTAGTGCATCAAAATATTTTTCATGTAATATGTGTCTTTTCTGCTTATATCCTTTGAACCTATAGCTAGGCTATTATATGTTTCAGGATGTCTCCTGCTGAAATTTTGCTCAGCATGCTAAGGGTTAACTACCAGTTTGTTGCTATTCAGCACCTCATTGTTTTTGATAGTGGATGTTAATTAGGCTGTGACCTTATCACAAGGTCATCTAAATACCTTATTGCTGCAAGGAAAATAGCAGACAACAAAAATATTTTTTCCTTCTTATAAATAATTTTGCTAGAGAAAGAGAAAGGAAATGCTCATTTTAAACAGAATTATAGGAAAGGTTTAAAATACAAATGAAAATAAAATGCTAAGCTCTGTTTTATGGTCAGAGTAAGAAAGAACTTAAATGTCTGCTTAGTTTAAAATTCAGCAGACTAAAGATTAGCTGTCAGTTACTCCTTTGACGGTTTTGCTGCCTGGTTGGTTGTTGGGTTCTTGCCTAGGAAAGATATATAAGCTAGGCTAACCATAGGCATTCTTTCTACAGCATTTGCCTGGAAGGGCCGTTTTTGCTCAGTTTGTAGCCCCTAATGGGCTAGCAGTAAGCATTTTGGCTATGGTGCCTAACCACCTTCATTGACGCTTTGCATAGTTGGGTGCAATAAGTAATTTTCTTCTACTCCTAGTTAGGTACTGTTCTGTGCAGCTATCCTCTTTGGGGTCTCTCATTTGACTAAGGTATCAAATTCAGGAGATTTTTGATCCTCCGTCAAATTCGTTTGGCCCTTTATAATAACCCCAAAGTCGGCTACCTGACGTATTTGTAGGTAAAAAACCTTACTTGGGGTAGACACATTCACCCCCCAGACACGGGGTTGACGCTGTTTCCCCCCAGACACGGGGTTGACGCTGTTTCCCCCAGACACGAGGTTGACGCCGTATCCCTCAAACAGTCTTCAGTACATGGGGTTGACTCTTTATACCCCATAACATTTTGTGCATAGGTTCGACGCTTTAGGCCCTTTATAATAACCCCAAAGTCAGCTACCTGACGTATTTGTAGGTAAAAAACTTTACTTGGGGTAGACACATTCACTCCCCACCCCCACACGGGGTTGAGGCTGTTTCCCCCCAGACACGGGGTTGACGCTGTTTCCCCCAGACATGAGGTTGACGCTATTTCCCCCAGACACGAGGTTGACGCCGTATCCCTCAAACAGTCTTCAGTACATGGGGTTGACGCTTTATCCCCCATAACATTTTGTGCATAGGATCGACGCTTTATCCCCTGACTGCTTTAGCTTCAGTAGTCCGATAGTGAGGTTAAGTCACTTACAGTTAGCAACCCCCAAAGAGAAAGCCAAATGTTTTTTATGTAGATGTGATTTTGTTTTTAATAATAAAATTACATATACTATCAAATCTTATCTACTTGTGTTGTCTATAAAGTTGCTTTATTTGTCAACCAGAAAGTACTGATATTTTACTTATTTCACTATGAAAATGTGTTGTTACTCAATACATTAGAATCACCCACATTTTTCTTTTTTTTTTTTTTTTTGCTTTAAATATTCTGGCACCTTAACTCCTTACCATTCTAGTTGTAAAATTTGAAACTGTTCGTTTTACTGCTTGTTGCGGGCCCCCGTAGCCTGGTGGATAGGAGAGTTGACTCTTAATCCATTAGGTTTCTCACCGCTGTGGTTCGAGCCTCGCTTGGGTCACATATAGGAAAGCAAAGTTCTGCTTACGGATGGTCAGGTGGCTTTTCCCCGGTTTTTCCCCACCTTTGATGAACGATCGGCTCGATATAAGTGAAATATTCTTGAAAGGGCCCTAAAATCCAAATAAAAAACAATAAAATAAAAAGAATAAAAAAATTACTGCTTGTTCATGTATAGGAAGTCTACTGGATGAGTAGCAAACAGTGCAGACCCTGATCAGACACACATGCTCTGCAGTGGTTGATCTGGTTTACACGTTTTGCTCAGGCCGTCTTTCTGAATACTTAAGTAAAAAATGCATTATCCACAGTGTGTTTTCATGGAGAAATAAAAAGATACGCATCTAAATACCACTCTTTCTAGAGCTATAAATTTTAAGTATAATCTCGCTTATATACATTGTACCATCATTATTTGGGCCGCGCCAAGCTAAAGTGTGTCTTTGAACATGCATAAAATGCACAGATTCAGATTCATCAAGTCTCATTTGCTCTCCACTGATACATTCTGTAGTGACCAGTGAATCTGTTAAAGGACAGCGAAAGCCCTGTGCAGATCAGGGCCTTTGCTGTCTGCATATGCCCGAAGACACATTTTTGCACGGCCCATCTCGTTATTGTAATACCTTTGTACATTTACTGAACAAATGCAAGTTTCATCTCTTGCGAAGTTGGAACAAGTATCATATTTACCCTAAATACTCGGATGCAGAAACCCCTCATACTTACCCTAAATTCAGTCAAATCAATTCAGTCAAGTCCATTTATCTCCCATGTGATCTAGGATCTTCTGTCTAAAAAGTGATGACTGAATGGTAAACAATAGAGCAGTTGATCTGGTCTACGCTGTTTGTTCATGGGTATTAAGAGTGAATATGGTATGGTCATTATCAATGCATTTTCCAGTGAATTAGTTATCTGTCTTGATGATTTTTTCTTATTTTTCCCAGAAAACAGAACTTGGAATTTCATGCAAATTGTCTCCATTGTAGACAATTTGCATGAAATGTCAAATTCTGTTTTTTGGGGAAAATAAGAAAAAAAATTCAATATCTCATCTGAAAATTTTACCCAGAGTGCTTATATAGTGTTTAAGAAATCAAACACAAATGCTTTATGAAACATGTCTAGTTGAATAAGTTTATACCAGGCAAGATGAGTGAAGAAAATGAGTTACAAATTCCATAGTGTGTACAGAAAAAAACATAGAAATATTGTCTAGTAGGTTACATTTCTTTGGCTTCTGACCTGTTACTATAAATAGAATTAACTGAATGTGAGAGATACAGTTTTTATGTGGAGGTGTTATGAGCTCAGAAATTCTCTGTTGGTTTGAAAATTCGGCTTGTGGGCCCAGGTTGCGCTACCACAAATTAAAATTTTAAAAATTGCCCCAAAAAATGCTGAAATCATTTTTTTTACATGCAGAACCTGTTCAATTGTCATATTTCTAAATTTTGAAGACCTTTTTTTTGGACAGGTTTTTTTTAAAAAAATCTGTCCTTTAAAATAGCAATGTCCGGGCGGGTGTCTGGCATCAGGCGTTGTCCCAGGCTAACCTTTTTGTTAAACTTTTAAAAAACATGTCCATAATGCCATTAGGGTTTTTTCTTGTTCTATGTTTCAAATAAATGACCACAGTACTATACTCCTTTCCAACTGGGACTTCCACCAGGATTCGAACCTGGATCCCTCACTTTAAAAGTGAAGATGTTTGCCAATTACACCATGGAAGTTGAGTGTTGGTGTAGGACTGTAGCCTTATGGAAATTACTTTTTCTGCTTAACCTTTTCCAAAAATTTTTTTTCTAGAGCCTGGAACCTTGTTAGAATTTGCTATCTAAAAGCAGTATTGAAACTTCAGCAGCAACACTACATATCTAAATGTAACAGCACTGTCTTCTGACAGATCACTGTATATCACTGTCACTAACAATGTTCCAAGATAATCATAAAATCCACTCTAGATAACGTCACTATCAGTGTTCAAAACTAATCCTACAATTCAATCTAGATCACTGTCACAATCAGTATTCAAAAATATTACTAAAATTTACTGTAAAGCACGGTCACTATCTGTGTTCAAGGATAATCATAAAATTCACTGCAGAGTACTGTCAATATCAGTGTGCAAAGATAATCCTAAAATTCAGTTAGATCACTCTCACTATCAGTGTTCAAAAATAATCCTTAAATTCACTTTTGATCACTGTCACTATCAGTGTTCAAAGAAAATTATAAAATTCACTGTTAAGCACTGTCACTATCAAGGTTCAAAGTTCATAGAGAGCACAGTCACTATCTGTGTTCAAAGATAATCCTAAATTTACTGTTGATCACTATCACTATCAGCGGTAAAGATAATCATAAAATTCACTGTTGAGCACTCGGTGTTCAAAGATAATAATAAAATTCACTGTTGAGCACTGTCACTCTCAGTGTTCAAAGATAATAATGAAATTCACTGTTGAGCACTGTCACTATCAGTTTCACACATAATTATAAAATTCACTGTAGAGCACAGTCACTATCTGTGTTCAAAGATAATCCTAAAATTCACTCTAGATCACTGTGACTATCAGTGTTAAGATAATCCTAAAATTCAATGTTTATCACTGTCACTATCAGTGTTAAGATAATCCTAAAATTCAATGCTGATCACTGTCACTATCAGTGTTAAGATAATCCTAAAATTCAATGTTGATCACTGTCACTATCAGTGTTAAGATAATCCTAAAATTCAATGTTGATCACTGTCACCATCAGTGTTAAGATAATCCTAAAATTCAATGTTGATCACTGTCACTATCAGTGTTAAAGATAATCATAAAATTCACTTTGTTTGTGTTGAGGTTTTACGGCCCAGTCAACCCAATGGGGTCGTGTCGAGCGCGGTCAGTTTTCCTAACCACACGTTTACTGGGCAGGCTTAGTCCTCTAAGCGGTTAACCAGTATTGTGCACATTCTTTCGCCAGAAACTGACAACTGCCCTTCTTGAATCAGCGGAAGGGAGAGAATGACCGTAGAAAATATTTCATGATCAGTCTCCACGAAAGAATATTGCCGACCTTGGCGGGGGTTGAACCCGCAACCTCTTGGTGCGCACTGTCACTATCAGTGTTCAAAGATAAACATTCTCAATCACTGTCACTATTCAGTGTTAAGTTTTACCACGATAAGCAGTGTACATACTTGTACCATAAATGGTTCTCAATGTTTGGGCTTCCTCCCATATCCCTTCTTGGTCATTTCCTTTTTCCAATTTTCAAATGAATCTGTGGCAGTGGAACCGCAAAACCAGTTCATGAAATATTGTACATGAGCTGGTGGTTTCCGTTCCTGCCCGCACTGTTTACAAGTTGGTGTCTTTTTTCTTTCATACTTTCGCTTGATTATTCCTTCTTTTTCCTTCTCAAGCTTCCGCTTTCTGTACCTTTGAGTGGTGTATGGAACATCTGATGGAACAACTGTACTTGGCACTAACATTGCACCAGCCTGACTAGCCTGTGTCAGCTGGTATGACTGTCCATCAATGTTGACTGTTATCGTCTGCAGAGGCGCAATAGGTGTGGTCCTGACAGAAGTAGCGGATTGTTGAGCAGGCCCAGCAGGAGTGGACTGCTGAGCAGGAATAAGGCAGGTGCTTTGAGAAGTGGAAACTACAGCACTGGAAAGGGGGGGCAATAACTGGGCAGGGGAGCTGTGACGTAGCTATGGAATAAGTAGACTGGGGTGAAATAAGGGGATAAGTCGACTGGGGGGCAGTATGGGGACAAGTCAACTGTGAGACAGCAAGGGGGTGAGTCAACTGGGGGACAGTTATGGAACAAGTCGACTGAGCGGCAGCAAGTGGAGAAGTGGACTTGGGGGTAGTAAGGGGATAAGCAGACTCTGGAGCATTAGAGGAGACTGTGGGCTGTGCTGGGGTGCTCTCTGTAATAACCACTTGTGACCTATTAGAGGATTTTCTTTTCTGTCCTTTCAATCTTGCCAAACCAGCTGTGTTTGTTGGACATGGGAAAATATGTGGCTCTGTTCTACCAGATGGAAGTTGGGCCGGTTTGTCAACAGCTGCTGGAATACCAAGAGAGGTGGTTTTTGATGGCTGGACAAACCGCACACCCTGAGTCACCACAAGTTTATCCAGAGCTTTCCTACGCTTTGTATACCTGAAAGACAAGAAACAGTGTAGAGGCTGTAGACCTTATCAGAGGTCTAGATAAAAGTGGGTATCATGAAAATATTTTTTTTTATTTCTCCACAAAAACATATGCTGTGGTAATTCATTAGACGTGCCTTGTTGAGTTGCTTCTAATGAGTACCCACAACATATGTTTTTGTGTAGATTTAAGAAAAATAACAATACTTTTGGAGTAAAAAACTGGGCATTATCAAGAACAATGCACGTCGTGAGAAAACCCAGTCTATCACATGAAACAAACAAATATGCTAATCGATTTGCACATTGTTACAGTCTGACTGATCTGTGAGTTTGTTGTTTGCAAAATAATTAATTACAAGAAAGTCTATGAGAATCACATTCAGTCTTAACTTTATGAAAACCTCCACAGTCAGATAAGGGTTGATAGGTGTGGCGAAGGTGTCATGTATCTTATGTCACCGTGGTGTCCAACTGAGATTGGCTTAACATAGCTACAGATAAGAGGGGTATCCACATAATATTTTCGTTATTTCTCCACGAAAACATACGTTGTGGGTACTAATTGGAAGCGCCTCATTGAGGTGCTTCTAATGAGTACCCATAATGTATGTTTTTGTGGAGAAATAAGAAAGATATCAGCAGTTTTCAGATGAAATAAGTGCCTTATCTGTTGCTATGGCTTAAACTGGGCAAGGCAAGTGTTTGTTTGTTTGTTTGTTTTGCACTTTTTGGTTGCTGTCCCTTTCCTCTTCCTCTTGGTATTAGGGATTGGCTGCAACTTTCGATTGTGGCACTCCTTGGACTTTTCTTTTAACATCTTTTTTTTCTTGTGACATTGCTCTTAGATGTTTTGTATCAAATGTCTCATTTAGCTTTATGCTGGATGTCGATCTTACTGGATAGTTATAAGATTCCAAGCTGTTAATTAAAATCATTATCATGGATAACACATGAACACTAAAGGAAAGTTAACTAAGTTTTCCTTTCATCCTGTCTAAGACTTCATGACCTTTCAGCCATTTTGAGTCCTCATCTGCCCATAGAGCAACTAAAATATTTTTTACCATTGTGTTAAGGTGCCTCTGCTTATTTCTGGTAATTGTATGTTGGTTTCTGACACAACCCTTCCATTCTGTAATACCAGCTGCCGAATGTCATAATAAGCCTTTGTGACATCGTCAAATCTGGTTCGATTCCTTGGAAGTTGTGACAACAGCCGGATAAAAATGGCCTCTGTGTACCTGTTGGCATTGGGCCAGCTCGCAGGTACAGCACCAGGTCCACCACGCATGCTCCTAGAAAATAACAACATAGCATGTTCTCATTTAAAATCTAAACATGTGTTTTTTTCTTGCATTGTGAAAAAGTACAAATAAACTGAAATACAATTATAAAATTGAAAGTTTTTACATATTTATTTTCAAAAGTAAATAAGAACACTTCACAAACTGAATCCTTATCCTACTGAAGGAGCATTTTATAATAAATCTGGTAGAAAATTTAAAAAAATAGTTGTACCTAAAAATGAGAATATTTATATTCTGCAATCACACGAACTGAATTTTCTGAAACACAGTTATTTCTACAAACTAGTCTGTATGTTTAGTGAAGATTCAGATCAGCCTGCATATCTGCGCAGTCTGATCAGTCTTTAGCACACTCTAAGATCTACTGCTTCTTCATCCAAATAGCACAGGCTGTTCAAGCTGAGATGTGTAGGCTGATCTGAGTCTTCACTGAGTATAAATGTTTGTTTGTGTTGAGGTTTTACGGCCCAGTCAACCCAGTGGGGTCATGTCGAGCGCGGTCAGTTTACCTAACCACACGTTTACTGGGCAGGATTAGTCCTCTAAGCGGTTAACCAGTATTGTGCACATTCTTTCGCCAGAAACTGACAACTGCCCTTCATGAATCAGCGGAAGAGAGAGAATGACCGTAGAAAATATTTCATGATCAATCTCCACGAAAGAATGCTGCCGACCTCGGCGGGGGTTGAACCCGCGACCTCCTGGCCTCCAGTCGGACGGCGCATCCAACTGAGCCACCGAGGCCGGCTGAGTATAAATGTTATTTTGCAGAAATTAATGTTATTTGTTTCTTTTAAGTACCTGTCAAAAACTGTGAAATTCTTTTTCCATTGTATATTGAATTTTTTTATATTGAATTTTTTTTGACAAAACATCTTTTCCAGTACTTTCAATAATCAATCATTTTTTTACTGAAAGCAGAAGGGCATTATTAATACACATAGAACTGCTGGGCAAGAAAGAAGAATTAAGAAATATTTTTTGTCTAATTTTTTCCAGAAAATAGGATTAAACATTTCATGCAAATTGTCTCACTCAGAGACCATTTGCATGAAATGTCAAATCCTATTTTATGGGAAAAATTAGAAAGATCTTATTAATTTGTGTTGAATCGGCCCATAGTGTAGTAATAATTCTCAAATATTTGTAAAAAAGTGCTACAAAATTATGCTTTTCCTGAACAATGTATTTATTTATTTCACCCTTTTCAATGATTATCTTTTGACGTGTTACTAAAATTGTGCTTCTGGAAATTTATGCAAATAAGAAACAGATACAGAGGGCATTTGACAATTCAGAGACATAAGTATCTGTACTACTCCCTAAAACATGTGGGTGTTCATTAGAGCTGCCTTGGAGATGAATAACAACCAGCTATACCATTGAATAAAAAAAAAAAAAAATCCAAAAAAAAAAAAAAAAAAAATCAAATTATCACCAAATAACCCACTTACCTGTTTCTCTGCCTTCATCACAAACTTTGCTGATATCAAATCTAATTTCACCTTGTCAGACCCCTAGCTATAAGGGTGACCAAAGTCACCAAGGATTTCTTATCTTTATCTGTCTATGGTCATTAGGGTATTATACAATCCAAAATGTGCCTTTAATACAAGAAAATGTGTAACTTGTACTGAGACTGTGGGTATCTTATTTTCTTTTGGTGTACCACCCTTAGATTCTTATGTTATGGCCATCTGTGAAGAAAGTGCTGGCTACTTGGCTTTTCCTAACACATCTGATAATTAAAATGTGATGCGTTATTTTTGCTGCTTTCTCGTTTCATGCTTTGGGCATTGATTGTATACATATTTTCATTAATTCAGTTCTTGATTCTTGACCTCCTTTAACTCTTAAAGCGCCAAGACAACCGTCAGGCAAACATTGTGGACCCTGATCAGACTGACCTGGGTCAACACTGTTTGCAAAATGACTTTTAAAATCACAAGCAAATGACAAAGCAGACGACAATTTTTGTGACTGGCAGTTTAAGGAGTAATCTATTTTGGAACACAATAATTCAGCGGAGCTAAAACAGGGGTACCCGTGTAAAACACCAAATACACACCTTAATCCTAAGCATAAAATGAACGAAGCTTGGTTGAGATGGTGAGCCATTTTAATATAATAGTACTTAGTTGAAGAGACAAGACTATGTCAGTGTCCACCTGAAACACCATGAAGAAGCAAATTATTACCTTTCAGTACTTTCAACTCCTGGAACCACATTCCGTACAGATTTTTTAGCTTTATAATGTCCTCTAGCTTGCTTTGAAAATCTCTCTGGAAACACAGTAGGTGCCTTGTCATAATCAGGAAGATCATTCCAAAGCTGTATCAGGCGATTGACTTGAGCATTGGTTAGGTAGATATCATGACGGAGACCAACCAGGTATGCTGCAAGCTCTTGAACCTTGCCATATCCTGGAATGCTGTCTGGTCCAACAGATTCCTGAAAACAGTCGACATACACATTTTATATACATGAGTCTTGTTGTTAGATTTCCTATCTTTGGAGTAGTTCAGAAAGGTGATCAATTTATTGCTTTGCTCTGTTTTCAGGCGCTTTTCAAAGGTTTGAACTTGAATATGAGACTGCACAAGTAATGGCACTATCCAAACAGTGAATGATCAAAATGTGCCGATGCGCAGAATATAGACTTGATATAGTTGGGATTTACATGCACAGTGGAACCTCCACTTATCAGGGTTTTCACTAGGATTTTGAAAATTGGAGTAAAATGCTGTCGTCCAGAAAAAGTTGGAGTTTTACCATACTTTTCTATTGAGACTTTCCAAAAAGTTGGAGTCAGAAATGAAAAGTTGGAGTAACTTACTCCAAATCTGGAGTTAATAAGAACTCTGACTTACGGTCACCTCCGATGAGTGGTCACCTCCCGTTAAAGGCCATTTCTATTCACCCCCTGCTCTCCCCCACTCCAATTGCATTAAAGAAATTAAGCTGGTAAAAGCT
This sequence comes from Anodontia alba, assembly GCA_964016985.1. NCBI lineage: Eukaryota > Metazoa > Mollusca > Bivalvia > Lucinida > Lucinidae > Anodontia > Anodontia alba. Next base: position 50,166,382 of record OZ024824.1, on the reverse strand, counting down.
CCAGAAGTCGCGGAAGAGTTTAGTGTGGGTCCTACATAATTCCAAGCAATGTTGAAATACTGCAAACAGTGTAGACCCAGATCAGATGCAGCAATCTGGATCTACACTGCTTGCAAAGACCTATCTATCCCAATACTTAGTGTTATTATGGTATAGTAGCATTGCTTCTGAATACTTATTGAAAAAACTGATATTATCCTAAAAATTGATCAGAATAAACAATACATGTATATAATTGTTATTTTTGTCAATTTTGCATGTTACAGACAATCAATAAATAGATAAATAAATAAATATAGATACCATTATGATAAAAGGAGTATCATAATCATAGTGTGTATTTCACAAAAAGCCCACCATTTGGGCTATACTGTCACAAAATTGCCAGTAGCTGATTGTTGGTATAAAAAGTTTTGACTGTATTTCTTCTTAATCTTGGTGTTGCTCAAATGAATTTAAAGCAACTTTACACTCTTACTAAAATCACATCATTGAAGAATCTATAGAATGTATTCAAGTTTGTCATTTCTTTTTACTTATGTTCATAACACTCTTATGAAATATAAATAAGCAGTAGCTTACATCAGTTTCTGATTCACATTCACTTTCAATCTCTTCTCCAGCAACTTTAGCAGAAGACTCTTCTTGGATTTCAGGAGTTGGGACTGGATCAATGGGCTGCTAAAATTAGACGAAATAAATAGTAAAATGATAATTCCCCACTTTTATGAGATGCCCACAAAAACTGACGAAATTTGTCCTTTAGCAATTCCAAGCCCCATTTCCACAATATCAAAGCATAGACCATGTTTGGTGAAAATCCATAGTTATTTACTCAGGTTATCATCCGGAATCGAAAAATATGGGCTTTCTCGAGCAATAACTCCATCAAAATTGACGTAATTTTCCCATTAGCAATTCCAAACCAATCTCCACAATATCAATGCACATAACAAGTTTGGTAAAAATCCACTCACATTTACTCAAGTTATCATCTGGAAACTAACATACGGATGGATGGACGTCGGACAGATGAATGGAACACACAGACGACCAACATGATATCATAATACGCCATCACTATCCTGTGGCAGGGTATAAAAGGGAAACAATGTCCGAGTAATGACAAATATATAAAGAAAATGCTACAATGCTGATGAAAAATTTGATTCCTTTCTGACAGAACTATCATTTGTTTGTTGTTTTTTTTTATTTCTATAGGCTTAATGCATAAGCCTAACTACATGGAGCTAATCGTTCCACTGTCATTATTGGCAATTCTATCCTAACCAAATGCATAAATTGATATTAGTTGTGTGACCTAAGATGGCTGATGAGACCAATCTTAGCTCTAAACTGCCTGTTGCAGATAGAGTGAGAGCGCTGAGGAAGAAAGCTCTGTTGGTGATGCCTCTGATCTGGCTTTCCACTGCATGTTTCTGCTCAGCTTCGTTGGTATTTTTTTGCTTCATACTCACCAGCACCCCTTCTTATGAGGCCTTGACACTGCTTGATTCTGTGCAATCCACAGTTTCATTTAAATATTTCATGACATGAATCAGTGCCATGTTTAAATGTACACTTTATTAAGAAAACAATGAAATACTTGTATCTCTTAACCTACCACTTCAGTCTGCCTGTCGACAGTGTCCCTCAGCATTGCCTCGTAATCCTCAGGTGTTGGAATTTTCAGGACAGGCCCCATAGCCTGTGTGTGAGTGGACGACGATGGATAAGGTTGTTTTGCTCCTTGTGGCATTGGAAGAACCGACGGCGTCTCCAGTACAATATCAGATGAGTCCTTCAAACCGACAGTAGAAACGGTGAGGTCATCTATCTGATCTGTATCTTGGAGCAATTCATCATCCTCTCCAGTATTGATGAGCTCGTCTTCTGTTGTCTCTAGGGTTTCTATAGCCTTCATGTAATCCTCCATGACTTTCCCAGTCTGGCTATAGAGGTACTCAATGCCGATGAGTTCACCTGAAGAAGATTATTTACTAAAGAAAAATACTGTGCAATACTTTGAACAACTCTGTGAGAAAATCTGCTATATCAAATATATAGACAACAAAAGATGCAGATCAGCCTGCACATCTGCATAGTCTGATCAGCCTAGTTTTGTTAGCTACTTTGATAGTACAATCACCTGAACTGTTTTACATCCAAGTTCAAACTTGAGCAGCCTGTAAAAGAAAGCAGAGCGGATAATGTGTCCCCTTGTTGTACACCCAAAGACAGGAAATCTGGAGATGAGGCTAGTTTGTCAAATGAAGCACATGTATTAAGCAGAAAAGTGATCTTTGAACTTAGACAACTGTGTGAAGAAACAGCTTTGATCTTGTTTGTTTATTCTGATGTTTTACGGCCCAGTCATTACTCGGCAGGCTTAGTCCTCTAAGTGTTTAACCAGTATTGTGCACTTTCTTTTGCCAGAAACTGACAACTGCCCTTCTTGATAAAGTAAACTGAAGAAATTAACCGTACAAAAATAAATATTTCATGACCTAATCTTAATGAAAGAATGTTGCCGTTCCCGTGACCTCCTGATCACAAGTTGGACTCACATCCAACTGAGCCACCAGGGCCAGCAAACATCTTTGAAATAAATACATCCTGTATTAGTAGAGTTTAGACTTAAGGCTTTCTCTTAGCATATGCAAAATCAAACAAACTATTTTCTCTGCTATTTGTTTGTTTTCTATACAAAATAAACAAGCTACTGCAGAGATGCAAACAATGTACCTGTGTACTTTCTTGGCTCAGTGTAAGTAGGGACAACCTTCCTCTTCAGAACCTTCAGACCCAAGACATTAGCAGTATGCCGTAGAAGACCACTATAGGACTGATGGTCAGTGGCTGTTGAAATTGCTGCCCGTTCTCGGTCCTCATTCCATCTGTGGAGGCCATCCACCATGTAGGCCTGAAACAGGACATCACTTGCCAAGGTATCTGTCAAAATTTGTCATACAGTATATTGGTAAATTTGTTCAGAACTGTGAGCACAGTCAACTTGTGTGCAAAGTACAGACACAGTATTTTTCTCTAATAGTCTCTGCAGATAAGGATGTTTGTTCTTACATGTTAGTTGAGAAAATTCTAGTCTTTGGGGTCACCAGGTGTTAACAAGGTGAAACATTAAACCCTAGCAGCATCTCAGAAGCTCTCCACAGGCTTGATGTTTGGTAAAAAACTCTTTGAGTAATTGTGCTGTTCAAGGAGTGAAAACAAAGGCCTGATCACACTGTGCAGATGCATAGGTTGATGTGCACAGGCTGATCTGCACCTTTGTTTGTTCAAACATATGATAAAGCTGGTTTTGTCACAATACGGATCATATTCAAACGTGATTTATCAGTTAATTATATCAGGACAAGCAAGCTGTATTTAGGATGTACATCTGATGCTGCTGATTATATATCTAACACATATGATCTTATAATGAAACTAGACACTAATTCAAATTAAGTATTTGAGGAAATAGTAAGTATTATTATTACTGACATAAATTTTGGATTTTAAAGTATTCTATATAGTATAGTGCATAAAAATGCTAGGGCTGCAACGAAACACCTACCTCACAATACAATACGTATCAAGATACCTGCCTCACTATACAATATGTATTGCTATACAGTACATATATAAGGAAAAGCTATAAAATGAAAAAAAGAAAATTGTAAACAGGATAAAAAATCTATGACCACTGCTGTTTGATGACTTTCACAAACTGATAAAATATAAACAAGCATGTTTATAACTGCTTTTTAGGGAAATGATAACATGAATTTTATTTAACCCATTTATGTAGAAAGGCTGTCTGGTAGTTTTTATTTTTAAAACATTTTATAGAAATGCCTTACTTACTGCAAGCAGTATAGACCCTGATCAGATGCCACATTCAGTGGCATCTGACCTTGATCGGACCCAGAGTGAAGTAAGCTAGCTGTAAAAGTGCTTTAAACCCCCCGGTGGTTTGCTCTACCGACTGTTCTAAGGCGGTGGTCCCGGTGTTAGTCTTACTCTTTGTTGCTTTGTGGTTTATTCTACGAGGCGATTTGTTGTATGTCTTTTTTGTGTCATTTTGTTCTTGTGTTTTTCAGTCCTTTTAGTATTGCGATTACCTCGCTTGGGGAAGAGAGAGCTAATCTTAGTGCTTTTCGTACGTTTGTTCGGTTTGTGCTTGTTTAGATTTGTCGGTTTCCTCTTCCTCTTGGGGTCTGGGAAGGGCTGCGGTTTGTGATTGTGGCACTCCCTGGACTTTTTTCTCTTACCTTTTTTTTCTACACTGTTTACCAATGTCCCTTTTATGGGATGCTAGGCATAAATGGGTCAATTTTACTTGAAAAAGGTGTTCTGGAATCAGAGAATGCTTTTTAGGTACATTGTACATGTATCATGATACTGCTACATGACACTATACACTGTATCGTCAGACCTTGTATCGTGATACAATACAGTATCATTGTATCATTGCACCTCATATAGATGCATTTTGCATTACCTGGGATGAACCTGTTAAGGTGCAGGTGGAAGCACTCCAGAGATGTTGAGCCACGAGCACATCTGAAGTTGGGCAGCTCAATCCCTCCTTTGATGGTGGAGCCAGTCCTCGTGTACAGGGAAACCCCAGGAGGATCCTGTATACAGGCTATGTGTTTCTTCTGGGCCTCCCATATACTTGTCATTCTGGAGCTGTTGATCAGTGGTACACCAAGAGTATCCCTGCCCCTTTCACCACTAAACGTCTCGATTAGTTGTCTGATAAGCTGGGTAGTCTCAGCTACACCTCTGGTCTTTCGACGGCAGTGCAGGGCTAGCTCGTACCGACTCAGGTGTTTCATCACTCCAGCATCAGACTTGATAAACACCTTCTGGGCAGTCAACTCATTTCGCTTCGACTGGATCAGACAAGTGAGGTCCTGCTCATCCCAGTGGAAGATACAGTTGCTTAGTAACCCCATGAAAGAGGAATACAACTGATGAGAGTCAGTTGTACAACCAGTTGCAATCCTCCTCATGAAGTGCCAAATGTCCAACCGTATCCTTGTGTCCCAAGCTGATGCTGTCAACACTTGCTGTAGGGGTGAAGCTCCACAGCAGTCCCGATCCACATAGATGATCTCTGGAGAAGAAACCTGCGCCTTGGTATATCTGTTGATGATACCAACCAGCATTGGGGTGAGGCCAAGTCCTTCTCCAGCTGTCATGACTGATGTCAGGATTTGACCGTGTTCGTTCCCCATATTGGTGCACCATAGAGCGGTCTTTGCAGGGCGTCCAGCCAACTTCTTAACAACTTTCTTTGTAGAATCAATTTTGAGGATTCTTCCAAACACCGAGGTTATGCCAGCCTTCATTTCATCTAGTCGATGAAGAACATCCTGAATATAGATTTGCATAAGCCATCGGTGCCTGGGTACAGGTGCTCTTTCTGGTGGTTGGGCAAATGTTGGATTGACCAGCAAACTAGAATCAGCTGCACTGGAAAACCCACTGCAGTCTGTCAGGTAATGGAGGACATTCTGTAACCACCTCTCTCCATGCTGCTCCTCAAGCTTCTTCTGTATCTGACTGCAGCTGTTTCCCAGTCCCCTGTTTCGCAACAAACGCACAACTTTCATATCACAGGCCAGTTTTGCTGTGAGAATGCATGGGAACTGTACTCTGTGACCTATGTCCAGCTGTGACAAAATAGCATGGCTCCAGCTGAGAACTCTACGCCTACACTTCATACACTCCAGATTGTCACAGGCCATGTTGTAAAAACCATCAATGTCGGCGACCTGGCGTACCTTCTGGTTGATCCCAGCTGAAGCGAGTTCTCGTTTTTCACAATCTGGCTGGGGGCAATACAATTTCACTTTCCACTGCTTTCGTGGCATCCATAAGAACAAGGGCCGAGCAAAATACCTGTCCACTCTAGGTATACTGTTGACTGCTACAGCTGGCTGTGGAGGATACCACCATAACTGATTCAGATGTTCTGAAACAAGTTCTACTCCCCCTGTTTTGGTCCAACGAAACAAGGCCTTTGATATCCACTGCTGGTCCACCTTTGGTAGTGTTTTCTTCCATCTAGCAGGAAGACAAAGGTCTGAAATAAAAACATGAAACGACTATACTGCGCAGTCGATGGTGCGCCATTGAAAATCCCAACACTCTTTGCTTATGTTGCTTATAGCATGACAGACGGACTTGCTCTCCAACATCCTACCATTAGGGGAGGTCATGTAGCAAGTTAGTTTAATTCTAACCAGTGGTTTAGAAGATAGCCTGACAGACAGATTGATGGACCCTGGACCGAGACAGAAGAATAATGTTGCTCTAGCACACCCTTACCATGAGAGGAAGTGATGTAGCAAGTTTTGTTGAATTCCGCCGAGTGGTTTAGAAGGAGATAGCATGACGGACCACATATGCGCTGATGGACAGCTGTATAGAAAAATAATGTTGCTCTAGCACCTTACCATGAGGGGAAGTGATGTAGCAATTTTGGTTGAATTCAGCCCAGTGATTTTGGAGACAACAGATGCATGGATGGACACACAGAAAAATAATTTGCTCTCACACATCCTTACCATGAGGGAAAGTGATGAAGCAAGCTTGTTAGAATTCCATCCAGAGGCTTAGAAGGAGATAGCATGACGGAGACAGACAGATGAGTTTTTGGATATATACTTCTTTGGCTCCTTACATGCAAAGTATCCTTGTGGGTCTAAAATTAGACATGCAAGGGCATTTTGTATGTAATTTTTCCAAAGCAGATCTCCCAAATATCAATGCATATACCAAGTTTGGTGAGAATGCATAGAATGGCATTGCAGATGTTTCTCTGAAAATGTTAAAAATGTGTATTTCAAACTGTTATACATGCGAAGCTACAAGTGGAAACTACCATACTGCATCTTTTGCCCCGCACCCCAACATATACACACGACATGCATTCTATTTAAATTAAATACCTTCATTTGCCTATTGACTGTTGTATCTGGAGGTGTACTTGTATTTTGCTTCTAAACCATAAAAATAAATGTAAAATAATCCTTTGACGGTCATCAAAACCTCGTTCCCTGCTTAATTATTCAGACAAGAAGCTTTGAAGGTTCCAAAACAACACTTAACCAATTCTCTGTGAATATTTAACCCAACCAAGCAAAACAAACTACAGTTTACCTTCAACTTCCTGAACACTGGGTGGTTCTGTCATAGTAGTAGGTACATGAGGTGAGGATGTCAGGGCTGCTGATGGGGTTATAGATGTTTTTTGGATGGTAGCAGTGGCTGGTGGTGGTGGTTTCTGGTTGTCTGTTGTGGCTGGCGATGACTTCTGGACTGGCAAATGAGCACCCGATAACAAAGCTGAAAATATTAACAATTTCACAATACAGTCCATTAGGGCACCCCGAGCTATTTTGTATGTATCGCATATATGATAAGCATAAAAAGTGACAGTTCAGGTGAGTCTGTGCATTCACATAGTCTGGCAAGAATCTCCTTGTTTGCTGAACATAAGCATTGGCTCTTAAGGAAACTTTAGGCAAATAGCCAGGCCCCTGGTTCAACTATATGGTTGAGCACGTGCGGTTCGGAAAGCTCAAAGGTAAAAAAATTCGCTTGGCACGGATCATTCAATGATGGCAAACAACTAACTGTTTGTTTGTGTTGTGTGTGTGTCTTGAGGTTTTATGGCCCAGTTAACCCAATGGGGTCATGTCGAGCGCAGTCAATTTACCTAACCACACGTTTACTGGGCAGGTTTAAAGCGGTTAACCAGTATTGTGCACATTCTTTTGCCAGAAACTGACAACTGCCCTTCTTGAATCAGGCAAACAACTAATACTTTTACCAGTAGCAGGACTAGTTATGACATATTTCATAGAAAAGAACACTACTAGACTAGGCTTTTCTGGTCCTTTTGGAGTGTAGGATTCATACTTATTTTTTTGAAGATAGAGCAGCACTGAATTCAAGGTTAGTGAGTGATATATGTCACATATGTCACTATTTCTCATGAATAGACACAATATTACCAAAATTACCATTTTCAAACATGGGATGCTGTATTTAAAAATTATTGCTTCAAATAAATGAATCACACTGTGAACAAACACAAGAGTGTTCTAGTGTTTTTTGTTTTGTTCTTTCAATTTAAACATTGCACTGGTTTTAACATAAGAACCTAGCACATGTAATTGTGGTTCTTAAGATTACATCAAAATTACATAAATAATTCGTACCTTTAGGTTGTGCTGAAACTGTTGGCACAAACAGTTCCCGGGATGAGAGGGCTGGCACACTTTGAGAGGTCTGGTAACCTGTGTATAAAAGTATCAATCTGAAAATCTGCTACAGCATAGAAGATACAGATTTTATGTAAAAACTGTTTATGTGAAGTTCACATAACGTTTTTTAAGATAAAATCTGTATCTGCTAGAAGATATACCGTTCTGCCAGTGTCTGAAGGTTTATTACAAGTCATATTGCCAGTAATATGCATTTTGATAGGAAATTGATGCTCATTTAATGAACAATAATCTAACTGGAAATTGTGTTTGGAAAACAATATGGTGCCCCCAACCATATGCTTGCCCCTAAATGCTGGAACTTATAATGGGCCATAACTTTGTTTGCTTGTGTTGATGTTTTACAGCCCAGTCAACCCAATGGGGGATGTCGAGCACGGTCAGTTTACCTAACCACACGTTTACTGGGTAGGCTTTGTCCTCTAAGCCAGTATTGTGCACATTCTTTCGCCATAAGAATGGGCCATAACTGTTTTTCTTTTTTTTTAAAAGCTGATCAGGTCATCTACTCATCATTCCCTGTCAGCCTGTAAAGTTTCAAGGCAAAAGCTTAAAAGGGTGTTTGTGATATCTTGCTTACAAGGTTAAAATGGACAACTTTTCAAAGGGCCATAACCCAAGAAATATTATTCTGATTTTTTTTTTAAAGTTAATCAGATCATCTACACATCCCTATCAGCATATTGAAAATAGCTCAAGTGGTTTTTGAGACATCTTGCTCTAAAGATTTCGTTGCAATATTTTGCAAACGGGCATAACTCAGGTAAGGGACATAATCCTGATAAGAATACATTTAAGGGTCAACTCTTTTTTCATTACAGGAAATTTAAACAAAAAACCTAGCATGCACGGTTCAAAAGTTATGCTATGCACAAAAAATGCAACAGACAAATGGACGGACAAGCTCAAACAATATGCACTTCCAACTTTTTTCAACCCTTGTCCTACTGAATAAATTAAGATGCTATGCCCCTATTTTCAGCCAATCAGATTACTCAATCCAGTTTACTGATATAAATTCACATACAGAATGACAAACAGTGTAGATCCAGATCAGTTGGCTTCTTCAGAAGCCATCTGATCTGGATCTAAACTGATTGCAAAGGCAGGGTATATCCGGGTTCAGCAGCACAAGGGTTAAGTTAAAATCAAAATGATTTTATATTACCTATGAAATCTCTGTTTCTCAACACAATATGAACACTTGCAAGAAAACCTGTCTACCAATGATGTGCGACCAGGCAAGACAAAACCTAGTCCTGTCAGTCTTAAGCTTTTCAGAGACTTGAATTTCGCATATTAACAGCTTCAATAATTCCACTATCTAATCAGAGATCAGTAAAGGTGCTAATCAGACTGCACTGATGTGCAGGCTGATCTGTGCCTTTGTTTTCACACATTGTGATATGTTTTCTCGTGATGAGACTCTTATTTCTTGTTGTATTGAAAGTACATGTATTGTTTTTTTTTGTTTTTTTTAACTTTTATTAAAGACCTAATGCCAATTTAATTTATGACATACTGATTAATTGTGTTGGGAGTTTAACAACAAGTCAACCCTTTTGGGTCATTTTGTGTTGTCTCCTACAGAAAGGGAGAAGAGAAAAGAAAGAGATAGTAGGAGATGAAAGAGAGGCACAATGGAGAAAGAGGAAAATAAATTAAAATGAGGAAACAGAAGGAATAAAAACATTCCACATTTACACTTACCTGCTTCAAGAATAACAGGCCTTGCCCAACTGTAAGCCAATCTCAGTTGAACATCCTGGTGACATAAGATCCATGACACCTTTGCCTCACCCAACCACCCCCAATATCTTGACAGAACTTGTGCAAAAGTTTGTAGTACTCTAAATTACAGTAAATATACTTCAAGAAATATAACAAGAATCTGAAATTCTTTATATATGAATATTCAGAAATAAAGGCAGACATGAGGCTAGATAAAGAAAATAAAATATTTTGAAAGTATTGAAAGCTTCTCTACATAAAGCACAAAAGAAAAGGAAAACACCATATACACCAAAAATGAAGAAAGCACTATGGTACCCAGTTACCAAACAAACAAAATATAAGCTGTGCTGCTAATATCTGATTACAAAATTTCATCAGAGTGAGCTCATATAAAATTTCAAAACTGAATATTGCACTTTTATTTTTTTTTTTTTTGTAAAACTCATTTTGTTTCTGACACATTCTTCCTGAGAAGAAAACTTCCACTAAAATCATTTTTTGTTCTTTAAAAGGACTAGAGTTTCCAGTCTCAGACACCAAATCTTCATGTATTTCTTTTGCACAGCTTATATAAACATGGATAAATTATTTACAATATTTGGAAAAGGAATACTGTAACTTTCCAAGCAAATAACACATTCATGCCTTGCATCACAACAAAGGGACACAGGCAAATAGCATAGACCCAGATGAGCTGCCACATAATGTTGCGTCTCATCAGGGTCTATCTGTTTGCTTCAAATTTCTGTATAATGATAATTAAATCAACCTGACACTTCTAAAAAGAGAAATGGTCTCCAGCAAATGTTAAGGATAGAAAAGTCCACCAGACATTAGCTGGTTAAGCTTATTAAATGTTTGAAAATTTACCAAAAATTACTATGTGAAGTGCCACCATCAAGAAATAACCACAACAGTGTAACAATTGTGTGACAATATTAACACAACCAATGTGTACAGTACAGTACTTATGTAAAATATAACACAGATACCAATAGTCCTTTTCCAGAAACTGCTATTAGATATAGAATGTAGGTTAGATTACTGCACCACACCAAAGAACTACTAAAGGGATCAGCAGAGCATGTATAGTCCATAATGATGTTGAAAGAGAATGTGACAAAGCTGTGCTTTGTGGCATAGTTCTGATCTACCAGACTCAATAATGGTTACTATAGCGCTATGAATTAGTGAGATTAAGCGTTTTTCCAGGGATATAGACTAACAGGCACCCAGTGGTCCAGAGCGCCTAATTTTTGGATGAGATGCCTAAGTATTTGGTGAAAACACATAGTAACTTAATGTTAAATGAAGGTGCGCCTGATTCAAAATTCATAGTCTTAATCCCTGTTTTTTTTTTCTGATTTGCCAACATCAACTTACCCATTAATACTTACCAACTCCTCAGCTCAGTTAGCTTAAAAAGACTATGATTATTTAATTAGGCATACATAGTTGTTTATTTTGATGTGTTAAGTGTACATATGATCAGTTGTGTTCAATTTCTTTGAAAACAAAAAAAACAAACAAAAAAAAAAACTTAAATTGTAAAAGCACAATGAAGACCTACCATATGTGATTACTGCATTTTTAGTTCTTTTCCACTTCGGTGTTAAGGGCCAGATTTGTGTTCTGATTGCTTCAATTCCAAATAATTGCCTATCTTTTGACCTTGTAAAAAAGCACAAGCTTTGGATGACCAATTAGATGCATTCTTTATTTTTTTTTATTTTTTTTTTTTTTACTTTTCTATGCAATGCATTATTTATCTCTACGCATCAATACTGAAGTCAATGCAGCAAGTTTACCTGCAATCATCTTCTCCTAAACAAATCACAAGCTTTAGATGGCCAATTAGAGGCATTCTTTTTTTTTTTTTTTTTTTTTTTTTTTTTTTTTGTTTTACTTTTTGATGCATGATTCACCTCTTAATGTCATTATTGAAGTCAATATATGAATTTTACCTGCAGTCATCTTCTGCTCCATTTCCTGAGTTGCTAGGATTAACTCTTCATCTGACATCTCTGCTGTTACTTCCTCTGCTGTCGAAGACACACCTGAAAAAATAAAGCTCCATATCTAAAAATGAATTATACCTAATGATCCTAAGTTTCTAAACAGAAAGGCCTGAGCAAACACTACATTCTGTTTTGATTACATCTTTTTGAAGTATTGTTATCCAATTTTTAGGCCAAAGTTTTTCATGTGTCCAACATTTTGGAAGTTTACAGAATACATGAATACTAGTATTCTGCTTTGGGAATTGTTAGTATGTGCTTTTTTCTTACCAACACCATGGACAGCTACATGCACAAGGTCATATCGAGATGGTCAGCCAATACCGTAATTATATTTAAACTTTCAGACAGTCAGGTATGGCAAACAATGTGGACCCAGATCAGACCATTCCCAAAGAAGCAATCTGATCCAAAGTATGCACTGTATGCCATTCAGGATTTTGTCTGAATCTTTTGTACTCTTGTTTTGTAATAAAATGATGCTGTCTTCGATAAAGGATGATTAAATTTTTTCTCAGATGTGCGAATTTTAGAAAAACAAAAATTCTGTCGAAGGCAGTGTCACATGTGTAATGGTAGTTCTTGAGAAACAGACTTGAACATTTCAGCTGACGCAAATGTTGACTGATAAATGGACGCGCGAATGAACCGACAGAAAACCAGACCCCTATACTGCGTCATTCTTAAAGCAGGCGTAACAATAATGCTAAAATAACGAACATGAAAAAATTATCACACACCTTTAATCTTCATTGGTACCCTTGGTGTTGAAATCTGCTTTTTCTTTATCAATTCTTTTCCTTCTTTCCATAGCTCAACATACTTTTTCAATGCCATTTTGTTAATCCACCTATTATCGGTGGGTTCTTTCTCATCTTTCTCCATGCCAGCCACAAGATAGCTGGCATAACCTGGAGAATTCTCCAGAATCCACTTAAATGTCATCCCCCTATGAGAAAAAAAAAATATTGCTAAAAAGAATAGGCAAAACACTTAAAATCAAGCAACGCTGCTTTTGTTTGTTTGTGTTGAGGTTTTGCGACACATTCAACCCAACGGGGTCATGTGGAGCATGGTCAGTTTGCATAACCACACGTTTACTGGGCAGGCTTAGTCCTCTAGGCGGTGAACCTGTATTATACACATTCTTTCGCCAGAAACTGACAACTGCCCTTCTTGAATCAGCGGAAGGGAAAGAATGACCGTAGAAAGTATTTCATGATCAATCTCCACGAAAGAATGTTGCCGACCTCGCGGGGGGTTGAACCCGCGACCTCCTGGTCTCCATTCGGATGGTGCATCCAACTGAGCCACCTAGGCTGGCAAGCAACGCTGCTATGCTAAGGAGGAAAATGTTTTGTTGGATGACATCATTGTCATTAAACATTGCACACCCTACCTCAAGGTCCTCTAGTCATGTACATTTTAACATTATATGGTGGTGATAATACAAATTTGCTTAACAGTGCAGTCAATCCAAGCAGTGATTATACACTATCATACATACAGAAAAATGACTGTCAACCTAGTCTGACACTGACAGTAGTATGTCTCAGATACAGTAAGTAACAACAGTATCACCACATGTTAGCCATATTCCTGTAGCCAGTCTCAGTCAAAAGGTGCTTTCACAAAACTGGCACAGTACACAGGTGCTTTACACAGTACTGGCTCAGTCAATATGTGCTTTACATAGTTCCTATTCAGCTGACAGGTGCTTTACACAGTACTGGCTCAATCGACAGGTGCTATGCACAATGCTGGCTCAGTCTACAGGTGCTTTATGCAGTACTGACTCAGTCAACAGGTGCTTTACACAGTACTGGCTCAGTCGCCAGGTGCTTTACACATTACTGGCTCAGTCAACAGGTGCTTGATGCAATACTGACTCAGTCAACAGGTGCTTTACACAGTACTGGCTCAGCTGACAGGTGCTTTACACAATATTACAGGTTCTTTATGTAGTTCTGGGGTGAGTTGCATAAGGAAAGCGCTTTCATGTAGCGCTCTGTAGCGAATTGCCTTTGCTATGCAACGGTCTGCTTGTTTGGAGCGCTTTTTAAAATGTCTGCCAAAATGACACGATTTTCAAACTAGGAATTTCTTGTAAAAACTTGCTTCAACGATTGGTTTTGTGTTCTATGGTCATTTCTGCACAATGCACGTCGTCTAAGGACAATAAAATAAATAAGAAACATTTCAAGTCTTAAAACGGACATTGACTACGTCGGGTGCCGCCATTTTGTTTGGTCTCGTTGCTATGCAACAGTCTGTTTCAGATAGCGAGTCAGCTCCGAACACAGTTACAAAGCGCTACGAAGCGCTTTTCGGTAACGTACCGTTGCATTGCGAAGCGCTACAAAGCGCTCTGTAACGCTCGCCTAATGCAACTCGTCCCTGGTTTAGTCTACAAGTGCTTTACACAGTACCGACTCAGCTGACAGGTGCTGTATGTCTTAACGCTTCAGTCAACATGTACTTTATACAGTACTGGATCAGTCTACAGGTGATTTATACAGTATCATAAAACCTTGATGACTCGAACACTGATGGCTAGTTTACCTTGCCTGATTTGAACTTTGAGTCCTTATGAATTCTTCTGATAGCTCAAGAAAACAAATATTTGGGGATTTTGATTTTTTTTTATTTTATCAAGAAAATATCTGTTGTGTGTACTCATTAGAATCACCTCATCGAGATGATTCTAATGAGAACACAACATATCATGATTTATATTGAGACTGAAAAAGGCCTATAAATTATCACCCTTTTGCTTTCTGACCTGGCGCCCTGATTAACCCTCAGTGGCTTAAACTACCCATGTCTCGAATAAATTTCCATGGTCCCAAAGATGTTCGAGCCATTGAGGTTTTACTGTATTTGGTTCAGTCACGTGTCTCCAGGCAGTATTGGCTCGGTCGAAAGCTTCTTTATACAGTGCTACCTAAGTCTGCAGGTGCTTTACACAGTACTGACTCAGACGAAAGATACTTTATACAGTACTAGCTCAGTCGACAGGTGCTTTATGCAGTACTGCCTCAGGCTACAGCACAAGGAGGGAGACCGGTATTATCGCCATATTTGCTTCACTGTTTTCTTCAATTAAAAAGTCTGTCAAAACGATTCCACATTTATGTGCATAACTTATATTTTGGAATACACACCTAAAACAGCCATATGTATTTCAAAGCAGCCAAGTAGATGTTTAGAATTATTTACATCACCCCCTGCCTTCTTCACCATTTCCTCTGCCTCTTTCCTCACTACAGCTGCTGGTCTGGGCACAGCCGGAGCCCGCTCACGATGCTGTTTTTTTATTACATATACCTCTGCAGAGTCTGTCAGCAGAAGACGGCCATCCGGACCTCTACGAAATGAAGGCTCCAAAGACGCCATGAGCTACAAAAGCCTTCTAATTGTTAAACATACATGTATTTCTGTCTAAAAACAAATATACTGTTAAAGTTTAATAAAAGCCACTAAGGAATAAATACTAGATCATTTACTTGAGATCAGGTATTTTCAATTACTTGGATACTGAGGCACTTGGCTGATGCACAAATGTCATCTGAAACCGCGTCATGAAATTTTCTGTCGTCTAAAATGTTTGACATTAACCGGCCTGGTTCATCTATTAAGCTCTCCAGAGGCCTAACACTCTATATGAAGCAACTTAACTAACTGACCTGTTCAACCAGTGCACACAAAGGTGCTGATAAGACTGCACAAATGTGCATGCTGATCTGCACATTTGTTGTTTGCACATGTAATGTAGCAGGTTTTCAACAATGAGGCATATATGACAGAGTAATTGACATGGGCTAGTGAAAAATGTGGGCCTTCCACTATATTCAAAGCGCTGCAGATGTTGGCATCAAAATAGTCTTCTATTGTCAACAAGTTTTCATAAGCATTTATTCAAAACTTTTAGTTATTATTACCATAGCTCTATACAGGAGCATTTTTTCAATAAAACAGTATGGATACTTTTTCTTTTCATTTTTTTTACATATTCCCAAAGAGTGGTAATGGAAGAGACAAACTTTATTTATGTGTAGGAGGAGAAATTGACCTGTAAAGAAAATATTCCCGGCGAGTGCCCCAACTGGGGATCAAACTAGGTACCCCTGGGTCTGTAATCAAGTATCATTACCGCAAGGCTAAAAGGTCCTGACCTTTTAGCATCATGGTTATGATGCTCAGTTACAGATCCAGGGGTACCTAGTTTAATCCCCGGTTGGGGCACTCGACGGAAGTATTTTCTTTACAGGTCTATTTCTCCTCCTACTACATATGTGTATGTGAAAACGATAATATGTGTATTTTATTTTTTGTTCACAACCTTACCAGATTATGTGAATATTCTGATACACTAGCTGAAGTCTGGTCCTCAGGATTCAATCAGCAATCAAATATGTGCTTTGTCATGGAAGAAACACCTGTACAGATAAAAACAGAGCGATGATAAATAGCTGCAGCTACAAGTAAATGAGATGAAACAAATGTTCACATGGTACAATTACAGCAATGCTATTCCTGGGAGTTGGGAGGGCAGTGCTTACAAACGACTAATGCAATAAAGGGATTGCTGAAAAAAAATCAACTTCTTAACCATGTAATTCCAACGTGTCCGTCCTTTGATTCAGGCTACCCCTAATAGAGAAAAATAAAGTCAAGCACCTGTGCCCTGTCCTACCAATCATCATAGTTTATCTGTTCCGGTATTTCGCAGTCATTCCAGTATTTCTGGTTGTTTTGGAGAATATCTACAGGTAGTAGATACTGTGCAGAATCCAACATGTTTGGGGCTACATGGCATGGGCATTTATTCATCAGAAAAGGGACGGGGAGTGGGGTGGGTGTAGTATGGCATATAAAAAACAGATGTGAACAGAAGCTGTGAAATTTCACGGCTATTCTGTGTGTGATAATATAAGATATGTTACGATTTTTTCCCCTAAAACTTCTGGTTGCTTTTTATTAATCCATTAGAAAAGGGAAGGGATGCGGGTGGGGGGTAGGGCATCTAAGCAACCGGTGTGAATAAAGGCTGTGAAACTTCAGACAGCTATTCCACTTATAATATGTTTGGGTCTTTTCCCCTAACTCTTGGTTGGTTTTAATTAATCCATCCGAATAGGGAGGGGAATTAAGTGGGGTGGGGTGGGGTAGTACGGTGGTTTGTGGTATATATTTATGTGGTTCACGGTTGATCAAAGTGTGAGTTATATTGTCTGTTATGTTTGATTGTTATAAACCATTTGTCTAGTTACAGCAGGATAATTGGACCTGACTGGCTGGACGTGGACCAGGATGGATTCTGATTGTCTAGAGGTAGATAATATGGAGTCATTCTGGGATAAAACCAAACTGTATCCCATATGGGAATTTGTAAGTTCCAGCCTGTGCATGGAAACAGTCTGATTACAGTATGTGCTGTGCATTTGGTGATGACCAGCAAAGGCTCTGAATTCCTGCAAAAAAATTCATTTTAGGCTTGGTCCTTGCTTGTGTTTTTTTTTCCGTGTAAACTACCTCATCTTCTGTCCTAGTCGTCCAGTGGAAGAAGTCCCATTTTACACAACGTAACTGATCTACACGGTGGAAAGAGCATACATTCATATGCTTTTATTATTAATTTTAACTGTTAGGGCTTAATGCAAAATCAGCAGACGACATTTTGGTGATTATCTTTATTTTTTGCCCAGAAAATAAGATTTGACATTGACAATTTGTATGAAATGTAAAACAAGAGGGCCATGATGGCCCTGTAACGCTCACCTGAGCAACATAGTACTTTGAGAGCCTGATCTAGAACTGATCAAGGCAAACATTCTGATCAAAGTTCAAAATGATTATATTAACAAGTAAGACAATGTAGCATGTCTAATGGACTGTGAAATAAAGGTCAAGGTCAAATATGAATGACTGCACTCAAGAGGCCATGCTAAGATGTATGCATGTACTAAGTATCACTGGCAGTAGGAGCAATAGTTACTGAGAAACTGACCTAAACACAAACACTTCACAAGTACCAAATATCACTCTGTAGGACCAATAATTACTGAGAAACTGACCTAAATGGAAAAACTTAAGAGAGTCACTGGACACAAAACTATACATCACCTTGAAATCATCAAGACAAACATTTTGAGCAAGATTCATGATGATCACTTCAAAAATGTGACCTCTAGAGCATCAACAAGGTTTTCCTTTGATTTGGCCAGGTGAACTAGTTTTTGATATCAAGTGACCCAGTTTTAAACTAGACCTAGAAATCATCAAGACAAACATTTTGAGCAAGATTCATGATGACTGCTTCAAAAATGTGACCGCTAGAGTGTTAACAAGGTTTTCTGCTGATTTGGCCAGGTGACCTAGTTTTTGACCCCAAGTAACCCAGTTTCAAACTTGACCTAGAAATCATCAAGACAAACATGTTGAGCAAGATTCATGATGACTGCTTGAAAAATGTGACCACTAGAGTGTTAACAAGGTTTTCTGCTGATCTGGCCAGGTGACCTAGTTTTTGACCCCAGGTGACCCAGTTTCGAACCTGACCTAAAAATCATCAAGACAAACATTTTGAGCAAGATTCATGATGATTGCTTAAAAAATGTGACAGCTAGTGTGTTAACAAAGTTTTCTGCTGATTTGGCCCGGTGACCTAGTTTTTGACTCCAAGTGACCCAGTTTCGAACTTGACCTAGAACTCATCAAGACAAACATTTTGAGCAAGATTCATGATGATTGCTTGAAAAATGTGACCGCTAGAGTGATAATATTTTACCCTGATTTGGCCAGGTGACCTAGTTTTTGACCCCAGGTGTTCCAGTTTCGAACTTGACCTAGAAATCATCAAGACAATCATTTTGAGTTAGATTCATGATGATTGCTTCAAAAATGTGACCGCTAGAGTGTTAACAAGGTTTTCTGCTGATTTGGCCCGGTGACCTAGTTTTTGACCCCACGTGACCCAATTTTAAACATATCCTAGAACTCATCAAGACAAACATTTTGAGCAAGATTCATGATTATTGCTTCAAAAATGTGACCGCTAGAGTGTTAACAAGGTTTTCTGCTGGTTTGGCCTGGTGACCTAGTTTTTGATACCACGTGACCCAGTTTCAAACTTGACCTAGAAATCATCAAGACAAACATTTTGAGCAAGATTCATGATGATTGCTTGAAAAATGTGACCGCTAGAGTGTTAACAAGGTTTTCTGCTGATTTGGCCCGGTGACCTAGTTTTTGACTCCAAGTGACCCATTTTTTAACTTGACCTAGAAATCATCAAGACAAAAATTTTGAGCAAGATTCATGATGATTGCTTCAAAAATGTGACCGCTAGAGTGTTAACAAGGTTTTCTGCTGATTTGGCCCAGTGACCTAGTTTTTGACCCCAAGTGACCCAGTTTCGAACTTGACCTAGAAATCATCAAGACAAACATATTGAGCAAGATTCATGATGATTGCTTCAAAAATGTGGCTGCTAGAGTGTTAACAAGGTTTTCTGCTGATCTGGCCCGGTGACCTAGTTTTTGACTCCAAGTGACCCAGTTTTGAACTTGACCTAGATTTAATAGAGGCAAACATTTTGAGCAAGTTTCATCAAGATTGGGTCAAAACTATGACCTCTAGAGTGTTGTTTTTCCTTTGATTTGACCTGGTGACCTAGTTTTTGACCCCAAGTAACCCAGTATCGAACTTGACCTAGATTTCATAGAGGCAAACATTCTGACCAAGTTTCATCAAGACTGGGTGAAAACTGTGACCTCTAGAGTGTTAACAAACTAATTGCTGACGACGAACGATGGACGAGGGACATAGGGTGATGACAATAGCTCACCCTGAGCTTTTGCTCAGGTGAGCTAAAAAAATAAGATTTGACATTTTGTGCAAATGGTCTCTTTTTTAGGTAATCTGCATGAAATGTCAAACCTTATTTTCTGGGGAAAGTAAGAAACATATTCCAAAATGTCATCTGCTTAAATTTTTACCCAGCATGCTAAACAGAGGCTAACCAGACTGGACCCAGCTGTTCAAAGCATCATTATCTTAACGAGCTCGTTAGTGGTCAAAATGTTAACTATTCCAGTAAGTACACTATCTAATTCACAGGTATTTTTGCTGAAAAAATGTGAGTAGCTTTGACAAATGCAAAAGCTACTCACATTTTTTCAGCAAAAATATTAGCGTATATGCCATATTTAATGATCAAAGTTTTAACTATACATTAACTAATGACGTCGTTAGTTTTGAACAACTGGGCCCTGGCCTTTTTCTTGGCTGTTCGCAGTAAGGAATTATTCCCTATTGTGGATCTTGATGTCAGCAACCAGGCTTATTCAAGTTGATTGGATGCATCTCCATGGGAGTCCACGTGAGCCCACTTTGGTGAGAAAGTAATTACCTCTCTTCTCATAAAGGGCTACTCTAAATGGAAGGAACATATTTTCTGATCAGAATAGCCCCCTTTTGAAGAGGGGTTTATAAACCAGGAAATGATCTGTTCTGCTGGAATCGTCTCCCTTTGAAAGGGAGGAGAGTGTTGAGATGTATCTCTGTTCACCATAACCTTTTCATCCCTGCAGATCAAAACAGACACAGTGCAAACAGGGTAGATCCAGATGAGACAGCTTTTGATTGGTCATCTCATCAGGATCTGCACTGTTTGCCATTTTGTTTTTTGATTTTAGACTGAAACCCTAATCTGTATCAATGGACATGTCCAAATTTAGTTGTTTTTAAATAAAAATGTTTGTGTTTTGGCATTAATTAACCTGGTTCCGTTCCGTTCTGCAAAATATAATTATCCACACCGATAATTATATTTAACAGAACGGAACGGAACAAGAATATCCAGAGCTGCTTTCAGCTTCCAGCAAGTGAGAAAAACGAAGTCTTGCAGCATGCAGATATACTAAAGACTACATGAAATAGTAAGAATGGGTTACCCAGGAAAAGCCAAAATCAAAGACCACAGCCATCCCAAGCTATGGAGAAAGTATGGTAAGGCGGGACGACGGTGCACACGCAATCAAAATTTGAAGATTGCTTTGCATTATAGGAATGAATAGAAGGGAACAAGAATACGCAGAACTCCTTTCATTATTTCTTCTTGTAAGGCTTATTTTCGATCAAAAATTGAACGTCTAGAACAGTTACATGTCCTTTTGTTGTTTTTGAATAAAAGATTTTGTGTTTTGCTATTTCTGAACTTTGTTCCGTTCCGTTCCGCAAAGTATAATTATCCACACTGATAATTATATTTAACGGAACAAGAATAAAGCTTCCAGTAAGTTAGAAAAAACAAATTCGGGGGAGGGGGGTGGGGACGGTTAGTCGAATCCCTTTTTTAAACCAATATTTCATTTTCATGGGAAATTTTGGATACATTTTAAATTTTTTGATAAGTTTGGGATACCATATTGATGCTAAATTTTCACACCCCTTACTCTTATATTATATTCAACAAGTCCATTTTACTTCCTGCGAAATGTGTGTAAAATTGTTGGGTGAGTGGCAACAGTGTTGACCATGATCAGATGCCGCATTCTGCGACATCTGATCTGGGTCTATACTGCTCAGGCATGTCCGAGTACGTAGAGTAAGTACGGATATTTGATCAAATCCAACCCCTTCGAAGTCATGCAGGATTCGCCCCTGATTCATAAAAAATGCTGTTCCACATCCCATTTCGCATGGGTCCGAGTCGTAAAACTGAATTATCAAGGCAATATGCAGTTAGCTCCCTTTAAAGAGTACACATACAGAATGAGGGCCTTACCCCGCATTTACCAGGGTACAAATAAATATTAGTACTGTTATTCTTTTCCATTATTATAATTATTGGCTTACTGAGTAATCTTCAGAACTTTTGTTTTTTATGTAAAGTATTTTTTGTCTTTGTGTCTTCAGCATTCAATACGCAAAACCAAAACCATAATTGATTCAACGAGTTAAAAACCAAAAACAAAAATACAAAAAAAAAACAAAAAAAAACCCCGCATATATATATGAGAGTATCGGCATCGGAAAACTGATTTCTGTCTGTTTTGTTTAGTGCCCTCGCGGATATTCTAGGCAGGGTCTTCCCGGCTAGAAACCAATACTAAGTTATGTGGATAAAGTGCTTCAAGGACGCGACACTTGGTGCTAGCAGGTATCGAACCCGCTACTTCTCGATTTCGAGACCGATACTTTACCACTGCACCACAGTGCTCCGCAAACCTACATGCATCAAGGTATTTACAACCAGCGGAAACCTAGACCAACACGCTACCGTACATTGTATGTGAGCAACGATCTTCCGTGGTCAATGAAATCTTTTAAAATGCTAACCTGGCCATAAGCAACCTTTTCTTTATTTTCATTTTTTTTTTTTTTTTTTTTTGAGAAAAGAGGGGCTCACACGGTAAATTAGCCATAGCGCCTTTAACTAAATGTACTTACTCTCTTCATATTAATAAATAAATAAAAATACGAGATAGCAGTCTGCCCATCAAAACGGCTATTCATGTTTCTAAGTCCTACGGAACCTATTTAGTAATCCCTCTGTAGATGCGCATAGGTCTATTCAGAGACGCCACCGGGCGACGACATGCAATTCTGGGATGTTCGCCTTTCCAGTATAATATAAGTGAAGATACCTAGAAAATACAAGTAACAGAGTAACATTTCCCTTGTCCCGCATGAAGAAACCAAAACCGTAGCGGTATTGTCACATGAAATCCTGGCGGGAAACCGCTTATAGAGAGAAAAAACAAACTTATGTTCGTCAAATTATAGCGCCTTTTCTCTTCAGAAATGCATACGAAACTGGCACGTTACAAAAACAGAATCTAAGTATTGGGACAGATAGGCCTACGCAAACAATGTAGACCCAGATCAGACGCGACTGAGAACAAGGGAATGAAACTTGGGGGAACAGCGAACATGGGAATTTGGAAAATACTTTTAGGACAAAAATACCTGTGCGACCAGTGAAGACTCAGATCAGCCTGCGCATTCGTGCAGTCTGATCAGTCTTCGCTGTTCGCATGAGCTTTTAGGGCCTATGGGCTTTTTTCAAGATCGTCCTCTAAGTATATACGTTTACTCAGATTAATTGTGAGAGTTTTTGGGGAGTCCGCGAAACGCCGAGATTCAGAGTAAAAAGGTTTTTTTTGGTTCTTTTACTTGAGCCGTACAGTATCTACCCAAATTAGGACGGTACAAAAATGTTGTTCATAAAGTATAACCTGGGAGAACATACGCTTTTGGTCCATATGTAGACAAGTGTAGTACATGTAGGTACAGTATACCTTCCCCTGTACCGTGGATATAGACCAGCCAGTAGTTCTGGATATTCTTGTTCCTTTCCGTTCTGTTGAATATAATTATCGGTGTGGATAATTATACTTTGCTGAATGGAACAGAACAAAGTTAATAAATGCCAAACCATATCCATTTTTATTAACCACCTCCCCACCCCCCCCCCCCCCTCCCCCCGCCCGCAAAAAAAACAACAACTAAATGACATGTATCTGTTCAAGAGGATAAACAGGGAACATACAGACATACATACGTGTAGTCAGAGAGGAAGACAGACAGACACACGCAGAGATAAATATACCTTCGGACCTGCGGAGCCATACATACATACATCAAGGGATGTTTTATCCCTTCTGGATATTCTTGTTCCATTCCGTTCCATTAAATATAATTATTAATGTGGATAATTATACTTTGCGGAACGGAACGGAACAAAGTTTAGTAATGACAGAACAAACCCCCACCATTGGCATGATACTTCTTTCATACAGTGCTCGGGTCGTACGTACATACATACTTCCGTCTCTTCGTCCGTCCCTCCGTCTGTCTGTCCTTACGCGATTCTATTACATTCAGTTTCCCATTTTTGTAACAAGGTGTTCTGCATATTCTTGTTCCCTTCCATTCATTCCTATAATGCAATGCAATCTTCAAATTTTGATTTTTTGTGTACCGTTGTCTCGTCTTATTTTACTTTCTTCTGTAGCTTGGGATGGCTGTGGTCTTTTTTTTGTTTTGGATATTTCCTGAGCAACCCTTTCTTACTATTTCATGTAGAGTCTTTAGTATATCTTCATGCTGCAAGAAATCTTTTCTCTGACTTGCTGGAAGCTGAAAGCAGGTCTGGATATTCTTGTTCCGATCCGTTCCGTTAAATATAATTATCGGTGTGGATAATTATACTTTGTGGAACAGAACGGAACAAGGTAAATAAATGCCAAATCACAAACATTTTTCTTTTATTCAAAAACAACCAACTGTTCAAGAGGATCATTTTTATCGATAATACGCCTTAATCGACAACTACGTATTCCTCAGAGATGTATTCTTAAAAAAAAAACATTGGATAAGAAGAAAAAATAAAAGGAGTTCTGCATATTCTTGGTCCGTTCATTCCTATAATGCAAAGCAATCTTCATATGTAGAGCCTTTGTTATATCTGCATGCTGCTAGGGTTCATTATTCTAATTTGCTTGAAGCTAAAAGCATGGCTGGATATTATTGTTCCGTTCCGTTAAATATAATTATCAGTGTGGATAATTATACTTTGCGAAACGGAACGGAACAAAGTTTTGAAATGGCAAACACAAATATTTTTTATTTTAAAAAAACAACCAAAGGACAGGTAAATGTTCAAGGTTATTTTTATCGATAATAAGCCTTATACGGCAACTAAATCTATTCTTTGAAACATTGAACAAGAACAAATAAATGAAAGGAATTTTGCAGTGTTCTGGTTCCCTACAATTCATTCCTATAATGCAAAGCAATCTTCATATAGAGTCTTCAGTATATCTGCATGCTGCCTTGGTTCAAACTTGCTGGAAGCTGAAAGCAGCTCTGGATATTCTTATTCCGTTCCGTTCCGTTAAATATAATTATCAGTGTGGATAATTATACTTGGTGGAAAGGAACGGAACAAAGTTCATAAATGGCAAATCACAAACTATTACTATTTAAAAACAACTCAAAACAGTTTGAGGTTCAAGAGGATAAACTTGTAATCGATAATAAGCCTAAATATTCTCCAAAACATTGGACAAGAACAAGTATTATAATTTTATATTTATTCCCCAATGTGTGCCCCTGAAGTTGTTCCGTTCCGTTCCATTCCGCAAAGTATAATTAGCCTTTTGCCCTTGGTGTTTTCTGCCTGGATACTGAGATTCCTTGGATACTGATATTCTGGGTGCTCAGGTGACTGATACAGGACCATCTTGGTCATTTTGTTTTATTTTCTATACATGTACATAACTCCTTGGCCATATGCACTCTAGGCTGAAAACTCAGAAGACCACATGTAATTTGATGAAAATTGGCATAGGGGTTCAGAGGATGTCAGATCCTATGGTGTATATAATTCTCAACTTATATGTTTTGCTAGAGCATCTCATCAGCTCAGTGACCTTAATAATCAGAATCAACTCTTTAATAGCTAAACTTCTACAACAGGGGTATTGTTACCATAAACTGTATTAAACATTTCCTAGATGTCATTCTGAATTAATTTCCAAATATGAAGTATTTAAAAGTAATACATATTGTAACTAGCAATACTTTACCTATAGATAATGTGTTATTCTATTCTGTTTTCAAAACTTCAACAGAAAAAACGACAGTTCAGCCGTCTTAAAAAGTCTTAATCCAGAAGGTCCTTTAGGCAGTTACCTGTGTGATGTCACTCTTCCCGCTCTTGTGATCATGTGTCAGTTTCTTTGAAGGATATACAATAAAACTGAGCTACGTGGGGAGAAGGTGGGATTCTCTTATTTATAGGTTAAGTATTGCTAGTTAAAATATGTTTTACTTTTAAAAACTTGATTTTAACTGCACAATACATTAACCTATAGATACTGTGCTAGAATTTGAAGATTAGGTGGGAGGAGCTCTTCTAGTTCTAACACAAATAATATATTGAATTCCTATACTTCTGGATTAAGGCTCAGGAAACTCTAAGGAATGATACATTCATGATATATGATCCTAAGAATGATCTAAATTCCTAACATATATGCAAGATATTAATTACCTTCATATATGCAACATAGGCTTTGGAGGCTGTCAGTCTTCTCTAGGCGTCAAAGGCTCTATCTTCCTGACCCCCACCACTTTTTGGGCAACAACTATTGGGCCCAAAGTGTGAAGATTAGCTGCTTGTTGAGACATGTCTCTCAAGTAAAATTTAGCAAAAGTAGAAGATTGATTCCATACGGCTGCTTTGAGTATTTCATTGAGCAGAGCCTTATCAAAGAATGCCCATGAAGATAGCGCCCTAACTTCATGAGCTTTGATTTTTAGGAAAGAGATGTCTCTACGGGTGAGTTTCCTATAGGCAAGCTTAATAGTATAAGATACCCATCTCGACACAGAAGCCTTAGAGATGTCTTGATTGCCTTTAATTGGTAGAAATAATCCAGTTCTATTCTGACGATAAGAACTAGTCGTCTTAAGGTAAAATTTTAATGCTCTTATCGGGCATAAAAGTCTATCCAATTGTTCCCTTTTACATATTCGAGCTAAACTAGGGATAAATATAGGATCTGGGCAAATGGACGGAAGCTGATTCTTGGCCAAAAACCCAGTTTGTACTATTAATGATACTGAACCATCAGATTAATTGCACCTTAAATGATTTGTGTCATCTGGAGTCCTGCAGGGCTCTGTCCTTGGACCCATTCTCTTTATGGCCTATAAATGACCTGATACGGCCATATACCTAGCTATTAGCTCTGAAGGTGAGTTAATAACACTGCAGAATGACCTGCACATCCTCGAAAAATGGGAACAATGTTGGGACATGAGCTTCAACCCTTCAAAATGCCAGGTCCTGCATATCACAAGAGCTAAATGTCCCATCCAAACCAAGTATGTCCTCCATGACACTGTCCTTCAAACAGTCCCATCGGCCAAATATCTGGGTGTTACAATCTTAGATGATCTTTCTTGGAGCCCCCATATTGATTTGATTACCAAGAAAGCTAACCAGACTTTAGGGTTTCTTAAACAGAATATTAAGGTCCATAATCAGGACCTTAAATCCACAGCCTACAAAACTCTAGTAAGATCCCAGATGGAGTATGCTTCGACGGTCTGGTCTCCCCACACAGCTACAAATATTGCTAAAGTTGAAGCAGTTCAGCGCAGGGCAGCCAGATGGGCTACCCGTGATTACCAGCGCACCTCTAGTGTAACCCAAATGTTAAAGGACCTAAACTGGCGCACTCTGGAACAACGTCGGATAGACAGTAGATTGATTCTTATGTGTAAGATCACATATGAGCTTGTCGCCATACCCGCAGCAGACTACCTAATTCCCAATACAAGGCCATCTAAGTTCAATCACCCCCTGGCATATAGAAAGATTCCCACCCTCCGTGACTATTACAAGTACACATTCTTTCCCCGTACCATAGTTCACTGGAATGCCCTAGAACACCACATCCCCGTCCTACCTACTGTGGCACAATTCAGCTATGCTGTGTGCCATGTAGTCCATATCTCACCCTAAACACCAAACAAGCTTTTATCTTTTAACTATACTAACTCTTGTTTTCACATCTGTATATTCTTTTTCTTAACTGTGCACCTCTTTTATTTTCAGCTAACCCCCTTTTGCACTCGTTTACCGAACCCCATCTGACGTCCTCTTCGGAGGTTAAGACGTAACGGAAGAAAGAAAGAAAGCATCCATTGCCAATGCATGAATTTCACTGCATCTTTTAGCAGTGGCAAGAGCTAACAGAAAGGATGTCTTAATTGTAACGTGAAGCTTAGATGCCTTATGTAGAGGTTCATATGGGGCTTTCTGTAGGCAGACTAGGACACAAGATAAATCCCTATATGGGGTAAGAGATCTTTGTACTGGACATTGCAATTCAAAAGACCTAATTAATTCTGACAAGACGGGGTTAGATCCAATTCTATTACCAGTCTTAAATTTAAGAGTATTTGAGATCATTGATCTATAGCCCTTGATGGTACTTATTTGATATTTTTTCTCAGAAAAGAGGTATAAGGAAGTCAGCTATTACTGTAAGAGGGGCTGAGACCGGATTAACCGGTGTCTATGACACCAGTTGGAGTATAGGACCCATTTTGAATCATAGACTTTCTGAGCAGATGTTTGTCTTGATTTCGAGACAAAGTCTGCAACTTTTTTTGCGAAAACTTTTTATCTCTAATTGATTACTTGATAACTCCCAAGTGTAAAGAGTGAGTAATGGGAGATTTGGATGTTGAAACTTTCCTTTTGATTGTGTCAGTAGGTTTGGAAAGAGCGGAAGACAAATTGGAGCTGATACTAATAGTTGTAACACCTCTGAGAACCACGGACGTTGGGGCCAAAGAGGAGCAATAAGAACTATTCTGCACCGAGATTGACGTATCTTGGCTAGTACAGAGGGTGTCAGAATTGTTGGTGGAAAGGCATATGCATGACAATTCCAATTCATTGACAATGCGCCTATCGCTAAGGCATGATTGTCCAGAACTGGAGATAAATACAATGGGAGTTTGTGATTGAATCATGTCGCAAACAAATCCACATTGGGATAATTGAGCATTTGGAAAATGGAATTCCCTACTTATTGATCAAAAGCCCATTCTGTTTTGAGAGGTCTGTCAAATCGTGAAAGACGGTCTGCCAATATATTGAATCTGCCTGGAATATGACGAACTCTGATCACGATATCGTGTTCCAAGCACCAATGGAGGATCTCCGATACCTCTTCGCATAGGTTGGGAGAATGTGTTCCTCCTTGTTTGTTGATACAGGAGACCACTGTTGTATAAAATCGGTATAGATCATAACACAAGAGTGGTGTATGTATTGTATGGCTTTCCTCAGTGCTAAACGAATGGCCATCATTTCTAACATATTGATATGGAGCTGGGATTGGTCTTCCGACCAGCGACCATGAAAGGATAGTCTCACTGGCTCAAGATAAGCTCCCCATCCATAATGACTGGCATCTGTAAACAGGAATGTATTGGGATCTGGAGGATGAATGGATGTTCCCAGAACAAAGCGATTGGTGTCCATCCACCATTTCAAATGGAATCGAATCATACTGTTGATCGGAACCTGATGATCGAGAGGAAGAATGTGAGGTCTCCAGACAGATAAGAGATACATTTGAAGCGGTCGTAAATGAAGTCTGCCTAGGAGAACGATGTCTGCTGCTGCACTGAGTTTGCCCAAAAGAGAAAGGAAAATTTGTGCCAAAACTTGAGTCAAAGAAACAGTTTGATAGTCAGAAGTAGAGAATCGACTCGGTCTGTTGGTACCTTGACTATATTCTGTTGTGTCAGAAATTCCATCCCTATAAACGTGAATTTCTGGGCTGGTATCAAATCTGACTTCTTTAGATTTGGAATGAACCCTAGACTCTGTATAGTTTGAAGGCAATATATTGTTTGAGATACTAGTCGGTTGCGAATTAGATTTCTTATAAGCCAATCGTCTAGGTATGGTTTGTTCTGCGAGGCGATTTGTTGTATGTCTTTCCGTGTGTAATTTTGTTCTTGTGTTTTTCAGTCCTTTTAGTATTGCGATTACCTCGCTTGGGGAAGAGAGAGCTAATCTTAGTGCTTTTCGTACGTTTGTTCGGTTTGTGCTTGTTTAGATTTGTCGGTTTCCTCTTCCTCTTGGGGTCTGGGAAGGGCTGCGGTTTGTGATTGTGGCACTCCCTGGACTTTTCTCTTACCTTTTATGGAAATAACGAAATGGCACGTTAACACAAGTGCGCTGCTATTACGTCCATTAGTTTGGTGAAAATCAATGGACTTAGGAATATTCTGAAAGGTGAGGCTGTTAATTGGAAGACCTGATCTTCGAACATGAACCGAAGATACTTTCTGGATGGAGGGTGAATCGGAACATGTATGTAAGCATCTGTCAGGTCCAGTCCAGTCGTTGACCAATATCTATTGTCATACTGACCTGACTGTCTCCATCTTGAAAGGATGTTTCCTTATGTATTGATTTAGCAGAGAAAGATCTAACTAAAACCTTTTACTACTTAAATCATACATTGTAAGTTTCAGCCATTAGTCTTAAATATATATTGAAAAAAAATGATTTTTGAACTTTTCCCCCCATACAAATCTACAAAGACGCAAATTTGACCTTGTACTGCAAAAAGGTCAAAGATCAACCTCAATGCTATATACCAAGATTCAGCCCCAAGCTTTCTTGGTTCTGGAGAAGAAGATTTTCAAGAGTTTTTACCATATATGGACATGGTGGCCATCTTGTTCAATTGCGAGGAACCATTTGAACAAATTGGCAATACCATTTTGACAGAAGGCCCATGTGAAATCTGGTGAAAATTGCTCAAGCAGTTTCAGAGAAGAAGACATTTTAAAAAAATGAAGTTTTTAAAAATAAAACATATTTTAACAAGCAATACTTAACCTATAGATAATGTGCTATATTCTATTCTGTTCATTCCTTCCACAGAAAAAAACGACAGTACAGTTGTCCCATACAGTCTTTATCCAGAAGGCAGGGGCAGTCACCTGTGACGTCATTCCTCCGGCTCTTTTGATCACATGTCAGTTTAAAGGGATGCGCTAAGCAGGGATAGGGAGGTGGGATTATCTTATCTATAGGTTAAGTATTGCTTGTTAAAATATGTTTTATTTTTAAAAACTTCATTTTAACTGGGTCAGTGTATTTGTTGGACTAAATCACTTGGACCATTGCACTTGGACTGGTCCAAGTGATTATCAGTTGGACCAAATGGGGTGTATTCCTTGGACCAATTCCAGTTGGACCATGTCATTAATACCTGTTGGACCATATTAAACCACATGTTTACAACTAAATAATATGTATCTACATAAATTGTATTCATTTTCTTTCTTCTTTATATTTATTTATTTTTTATTTTTTCTTTGACATTACAATTTTAGTTGAGGTAATTTTGTATTTTTGAAAGAATTATTATATTTTGTGAAGCCTAATAGTTTCATACTACAATCAACTTGTTTTGACAATTAAATGTACTCTGAAGAAAAATTTCAGCAGAAGACATTTTGAATAACTTCTATTTCCCCAAAAACAGGTTTTTTTGCATTTCATACAAATTATCTCCACAGGATTTGACATTCCATGCAAATTGTCTTCAGTGAAGACAGTTTTCATGGTGTGTCAAAACCTGTTTTCTGGAAAAAAAAAAATAAGAAAACTGCCATCAAATTGTCATCTGCTGAATTAGCCCAGAGGTTCAAATGGACCTTGAATCAGACAAAGTATTATGTTTACATTACTTTGTTGGACTTTCAATAACAAATTGCCTTCACAAAATATTTTAATCCTGGTATTTTTTTTTTCTTTTTTCTTTTTTTATTTATTTTTTTTTTTACATAATTTTAGATGTATATAATGGCTTGAATTTACCATTTCAGTCCCAGAGCTCGTGATATGTTTAATCATGTGGTTGAGGCCAAAAGGTTTGATGGTCTATTTTTGTGTAAAAGTGTATGCTGAATCGAAAAATTAAAGTGTTAGTAAAATCAGCTGGTACACAAAATGGGTATTTGCGCTTGATTAGAACAAGGGTGAACAAAATGTTTAAAAAACGTAAAATTGGGGGGTACCCTTGTGTTTAATTCACTTTCTTGTCAATCGTAGGTACTGAAGTATTAATTTTGGCATTAAACACTTTGAAATGGATGGTAAAAAGGTAGGGTAATATATTTTGTAATACTTTTGTCATTCAAAGGGTAAATAACCTAAGTTTAAAGCAAAAAGACAACAAAAACAGATGATTTTACTAACGTATTACAGAAACTGATCCTTAAACCCATTTTTGAACATGATATCTGCGTTTTTCATCAAAACAACTTAAAATCGACTAACAAAAGATATTATTAAGCATTTTTAGCAGCTTTTTTGCTGATTAAATGAATTACTTTGTTCGTAATAAATCTGTATAAAGCCCCAAAATCCAATGATTTTGCTGTTTTTTCATTGATTTTCAAGAATATATGAAAACAAAAAGTAGGGAAAGGTAGATTTTTTTACCTTTTATTCATAAGCTATATGCTTATCAATAATGACCAAATAAGCAATCATATTTTAAACAAATTAAGCAAATATTAGCCACGAAAACTGGTGACTTTTAGCTTTTTTTTTGCTGCACAAATAGTTACTTAAGAAAATTTTGAGTCATAAAATCAAATTGCCTGCATCAGTTGTATAGGCAATAAACAAAGTTTTTATCAACTTTTTTAAATTTTTAGTTGATGTTTTTCTTATTTTTTATATTTTTTTATTTTTGATTTTTATCAGTATTTATTGTTATTTTTTAATTATATTTAGTGGGGGTTATCTGCTTTGATAACCATGGACTTTCAGCTTTATTTCGGTTTCTCTGATCGTCTTTTGTTGTTTAACATGCTTTAAATATCAGTGTCATCCTCATTGTCAGAGTCATCAGACATCAAAAAGTATCTGTAATCATCATCTGATTCTTCATCATCAGGGGACTCATCAATGGCCTTTCCAACATTGTCTGGAATTTGGTCTCCATCAAACCACTTCAATCTGAAACTATTGTCCTGCAAAACCCATCCACATTCAGCTGGATCCATTTCCAGTGGCACAGTCCTATCAGCATTTTTCCACACATAAGCAACCAGATTTGTCCGTAATAGTTTCTGGTGGAGCACCGGCTTTGATGGTGGAAGAAGACTTGCATCTGCTCCTTTGATCTTGGCTAAAGGGTGTTCTTCATCTTTAGGAGCATATCTGTCTCGAAAAACAGCATAGCGTGCATCATCTATCTTGTTAAGATTGGGTTTTCCATACATACTGCAGACAAAGGCTTCTACTTCTCCCTCTGTAGATGCATCTATATCAACAGTACAGCCAAGTTGATCAAAGGCGTTCAGAAACTGATCTGACTTCCCAGCAAT
This sequence comes from Anodontia alba, assembly GCA_964016985.1. Lineage (NCBI taxonomy): Eukaryota > Metazoa > Mollusca > Bivalvia > Lucinida > Lucinidae > Anodontia > Anodontia alba. The sequence continues at coordinate 50,133,366 of OZ024824.1, read as the reverse complement.
ATCCACTGGGGGTGTTTTGCCTTTACGAAGGAAAGCAGCTGTATAGTCACATCCAGTGAATGCATGCAAAGCAGGTAATGCCGAACATAGTTTTCTACCCAATTCTCCACATGACTTTGTTACATCAACATATCTGCGGGTATTGTTTCTGTCATGCCCAACATCCATCCAAACAAACCCTTCAGCAGTTAGCATATGGAACAGGAGAATTATAAGAACATCTGTATCAACGCAGCGCTCAACAATATCTGGGAGCACAAGCTGCTCACAAGCATGTTTTACATGAAGTACAATGCGTGTATCAGCCTCTTCATGCTGACAATTGAGTTCTTGGATCCCCTGGCGGGTCATTTCTCCATTGACCGCTTTGTACATAAAACACACCTCATCCAAGCTAAAATAAAGCTCACATGTTCCGAGCACAGCAGCATATTCATTTTTAGACCATTCTTCTGCAAGAAATCGCAGCAGCGAAGTCTTAAATGATTCTGACTTTAGTGCTACACTGAACTCTTTTGGCCTCCGTTGTTCTGGACCTGAACCTTTGATTTCTCCTGAAACTGATCCACGATGCTCTCGTGCTATGTCTTTAATTGAAGGGTGTTTATATGTGTCACACACAAAATCAACACAACTGCCAAGTTTGACAAGGCATGAAAGGATCACATTTGCTATACCACCAAATGTCTGGGGCAAATTTGCAAGAGACTGTATCAGAAACATGCCATCGACAGTACAAACATCTACATTTTCTGGAGCAGCTGAAGTAATTCTCTTCTCAAGCTTGCCAAAGAGCTTCGATTTGTCAGTGGTGATTTTGGTTCCATCAATATGAGCAAGTGTAAGAGGAACTGGAGTAAGAGGGTAAGCAAGGACCAATTTCAGATCAATATCCTTTACTGTTGAAAGATACAGTAGACGGCTGAATAAGTCTCTTGTACCCTGAAGTTCTTTTATCCGTCTATCCTTAACTGGAAGTTTTACTGACACTGCATTACAGACAAATGACTTGACCTTCCTTCTTGGGATCGGTTTTCCAAAACGATCACTGTCAGCAAAGCAGCCAGCTTTAAATTCCTCATACCAAGTTTGACCCTGTGTCTGTGTTGACAAAATACTTTTTGCTGTGTCAGCTGGTATTACTTTACCTGTTGAAATGCAATACAGGCTATTATCCCGAAACTCTGTCAGGAAAGGATCCATGGTAGCACCTATTCCAATAATAACCTTGTTTAGGTCTGCATTATCACGCTGAATCCTACTTGGTTTTAAATCTTGTGCCACATCTGGTTTCGGTTTGAGTCCTGACTTATTCATGAGATGCCCAACAAGTTCACTTCGAACCGATCTGGTAACCATCCATCTCCGTCTAGCACTTACAGATTGACTAAAGGATGCTATCCCTGTAAGTCTTGCAGCATCAGCATTTACTGTCTGTTCTAATGTAAGGTCAACCGGGCTTCTAGAGAATGATCTAGTTGTTCTTCGAACCGTTAAAGCTCCTGCTTCCAACATTGCTCGCGCACCTGGATGTGTTTCGTCAATATTTAGAAGATCAGGATGGTATCTAGTCATCCACCTGGTATAATTAGGGCGACTTGTAGCAAAGAATACTGCACACATTTTACCAAGGCAAAAGATGAACAGTTCCAGATCATTTGTATGACATGCCCTACTGAAGAGGAGATACAGCTCTACAAGGTCAATATACATTATCCAGAATGCTGCTGTCTTTCCATGATCCCCAGACCTTGTTAGATCTGTGTATTGTTCATAGTTCTGCATGAACAAATCAAAATCATCCCTTCTCTCGAGTCTCTGCATTTGTGCTGGGGAAGGATGTTCGTACAGTTCTTGAAATTGAAATTGTGTGTTGGAGATAATGGCCTGTTACTCGAGTAAAATCTTTAAGAAAGGAGTCAGTGCTTTGTCAGCTCAAACAGCTAAACTTACCTTCAATTCTACCGACTCCTTTTAGCAATATGTAAAAAAACGTATGCACATTAGATTAGAACAAGTAGAACTTTGAGTATCTAAACAGATTTATAATTGATAAATAATTCTGTTTGAGTATTAACAAGTGCAAAAATGCTACAATACATTTCAATTTGCTAAATAATGAATTGTTTTATTAACAAAAGCTGTTATCAAGTTCAAAATTGGCATTAGGACCAGCTTCAGCTGAAAAACTAAGAAAATCATCAGTTTTCGTGGCCTTTTTGCTTTAGACATAGGCCATATACCCTCTAAATGACAAAAATATTACAAACTTTATTACCTTACCTTTTTATTATCCATTTCAAAGTGTTAAATGCAAAACTTAATACTTTAGTACCTACGATTGACAAGAAAGTGAATTAAACACAAGGGTACCCCCAATTTTATGTTTTTTTAACATTTTGTTCACCCTTGTTCTAATCAAGCGCAAATACCCATTTTGTGTACCAGCGGATTTTACTAAGACTTTGATTTTTGGATTCAGCATACATTTTTACACAAAAATAGACCATCAAACCTTTTGGCCTCAACCACATGATTAAACATATCACGAGCTCTGGGACTAAGTTGGTAGGATATTCTCACTTATTTTGTTTTTAACCCCTGTTAAAAAGTACTTTTTGCAGTGACCTGTATTCCTTGGACCAAATCACTTGGAACTTGGACTGCTTGTCTAAGTGATTATCAGTTCGTCCAAATGAGGTGTATTCCTTGGACCAATTTCAGTTGGACCAGGTCAAAAACACATTTTTTACAACTAAATAATATGTTATCTACGTAAATTGTATTTATTTCATTTATTATTATTTTTTTTTTTTTTAACTTTTTCTAAAACAATTTAAAATGAGATAATTTTGTATTTTCAAAAGAATTATTAAATTTTGTTAAGCCTTATATTTTTATTTTTTATTAACTTGGTTTTAACATTTCAATAATTTAAGGCATAGTACACTGTATAAAATTTTCAGCAGATGACATTTTGAAGTATTTTATTTTATTTTATTTTTTTTTTTCTTACCCTGAAAGCAGGTTACGGCATTTCATACAAATTGTTTCCACAGTATTTGACATTCCATGCAAATTTTCTTCACTGGAGACCATTTGTATGAAATGTCAAACCTGTTTTATGGGGAAAAAATAAGAAAAATGTCATCAAATTGTCATGCTGAATTAACCCAGAGAGTGTTGGGACCAAGTATTATATTTACATTAATCTGAAAAAAAAAAGTAAGAGAAAAGTCCAGGGAGTGCCACAATCACAAACCGCAGCCCTTCCCAGACCCCATGAGGAAGAGGAAACCGACAAATCTAAACAAGCACAAACCAAACAAACGTACGAAAAGCACTAAGATTAGCTCTCTCTTCCCCAAGCTAGGTAATCGCAATACTAAAAGGACTGAAAAACCCAAGAACAAAATGACACACGGAAAGACATACAACAAATCGCCTCGTAGAATAAACCACAAAGCAACAAGGAGTAAGACTAACACAGGGACCACCGCCTTAGAACGGTCGGCAGAGCAAACCACCGGGGGGTTTAAAGCACTTTTACAGCTAGCTAACTTCACCCTGGGTCCCGATGCTACTCTTAATACATAAATACATAAAAATTCGGTTCGCATAAAGGCTCCCAACTCAGTCAATGCATCAAAGCAAAAACATAAAAATCAAATTAATCACTATAATAAACAAAGAGGAGTACTCATGGCTTGTCAAATTCCCTTTACCAAGAAAATATTTCTATATTATTTTTTATATATTTATTTATTTACATAATTTTACATGTATATAAATGGCTGGGATTTACCATTTCAATTGATAGGTTATGTTCACTGATTTTGTTTTAAGCTCCCTGTTAAAAAACGCATTTTGCAGTGATTTGAGAGCTAAAGCCCTGTGAAAACTAAATTGCAGCAGTTTGCGATTTAATATGTCATAAAGTGGTTTCTCATTCGTATTCCTAGGGGCTTATATATGACCAATGTGGAACAAACCAAATTAGCTTGCGCAGCCTAATCAAGATCAAAGAATTTTGTGATCAAAGAATTTTGTTATAATTGTTAACTGTTTTGAGTAATATTTCGTTCCTTTTATGAAAAAAAAAAAATACTGGAACAGATGATCCACTTGACTGAAATTTATTGCTAGAATTATGTGTTATCAGTGCTAATACTTTCATTAGATCGTTATCCAGTGAAAATGTCCCTTTGTGCATATGTGTTACTCAGATCTGATTGTGTGAAGCAGTCTGGTGCAGAATATTGTCCACTCAGTTCGATGATTAGGTCATTGGTATATAATACTGTAAAATATGAATCACACAGTATCCAGCTAATGCACAGACTGATCAGATTTGTATAATATGAATAGGTACATTTTTTTACTTGGTGGGACCGTTACTTTTCAAATAAGATGCATTGTGCACATCATGACAGTGTGGTCAGTCAACAAATAATTTGCTGGAGGGCTTTAATGAAGGTGTTATAATTCCCACCAAGAAAACTGTTTCGCTTGATTATTCAAAGCTTATAATCTTTAGCAAGTGGTATTTGTAAATATTAGAAGACGATGTGCTGTAGTAATGGCAGATCCTATCAAATGAAACTAATGAATGGATGAGCAGCAATTACCCAGATCAGAATGCGCGGATGCATATTCTAATTTAGAATTTTGCATATTGCAAGCTCTATCCAAATATTAGAAGATGATGTGCTGGAGTATGATTAAAATAATGTACAAACAGCAACAAACCAGATCAGAATGTGCGGATGCACATACTTATTTAAAATTCTGCATTTTATAGCACACTTTATTTAAATATTTGAAGATGATGTGCCAGATTCTTGGCAGATCATATCGAATAAAACAATGTACAGAGAGGCAGCAAAGAACCAGATCAGAATGCGCAGTGTTCTGTATTTATCACATAATGGACAAATTCCCAATATTCAGCTTGAAAGATAATCTTAATACATGCAAATGAGATAAATCAGTTTAATATACCATGGTTCTGCTCGCGTGTGTGCGATAATGCACTCATTCACGCTCGTGCATTATCGCATCATACATGCACATGAGTCAAGACATTGTACAAGAGTAACAACAGATCATATCAAATGAAAAAATATATGGATGAGCATCAATAAACCAGATAAGAACACGTGGATGCACGTGGTAATCTAGAATTTTGCATTAAGCAAGCTTTATTTAAATGTTAGAAGATGATTTGTCGGAGTAATGGCAGATCATATTGAATGAAACAATGTATGAACCAGCAGCAACAAAAAAGATCAGAATGCGCAAATTTACATGCTAATCTAGAATTTCGCATATAGTGCGCTATATTCAACTATTAGAAGACAATGTTGTCGTAGTAACGGCAGATCGTATAGAATGAAACGATGCATGGATGACCAGCGAAGAACTATATCAGATTGCGCAGATTCACATGGTAATCTAGAATTTTGCATATAGCAAGCCATATTTAAATATTAGATGATGATGTGCCAGGCTTATGGCTGATCGTATTGAATGAAACAGTGTATGGACGAGCAGCAACAAACAAGATCATAATGCGCTGATTCTTGATTCACATGTTAATCAAGAACTTCACATATTGGACATAAGATTTTAATGACAGGATATTTCATCTGGTTGGATAACCAAATCTTCTCAGGTTTTCAATAATCTTTGGCAAAAAAAAAAAATAAATAATAATTTTTGCTACTCAACTGTTTCAAATGGGGTATGGTCTGTGATAATGTAACCAACCCGGACATCTACCCACCGGATTTACCCACCTGGACATTTACCCAACCCTCTTAACCTAAAAGAGGACATTTACCCACACCAAAATTGTGTTAGTAACACTGTCCTTATATGCAAAAGATATGTTTTAGAAGTGATCTTTAATTTGTCATATATTATTTTTCATTCATTTATCCCTTTTAATTGGTAAAGTTACTTTGTATCTATTCGATAGTTTAAGATGACCATTACTTTGTATCAAGATGAAGGATGAAGGATAAAATTGATTTTTTTTTTTTAATTTTCAAATTGACTTAGCGGTTTTTAAGTTAATTTCATTTGATATGTATTTCTATTTTTCATAAATCATAAATAGCACTTAGTGATATTGATTTCTGTATCATAATACAAAATTATACTTGTGTTATTTATAATATATCACAGATCTTTAAACCTTTTTCTATTTCTTTCATTTTTTTTCCTTCCAGTAACTCACTTTATGTCAAGTTTTTGTAACAATTAAAGTTACAGTGAAAGTTGCAAAACTGAACATTTTTTTTCTGAAATTAAGTTGTTTTTTTCTTCTCTAACTGATGGAGGGCAAAGACCATATTCAATCACTTTTTAACAACTAAACTAAATAATGTATATCCACAGACAGTGTTTGTATTTATTTTATATATTTTTATATTTGATAAAACAGTTTTAACTGAGATATTTTGATATTTCTTGAAAGAATTATTATATTTTATTAAACCCTATATTTTCACACTAAACATAATGCTATAATGAAGAGTTGAAAGTTCTAATTCATCCATCCAGGCCTGATGTATGTTCATAAATAATTGTGTTGTTGTTTATATGTCATAATAGTTTCATTTATTTTATTTTATTTTTTTTTTCAGTCTTTGTTTCTAGCAATTTATTTATTTATTTATTCTGATTTTCATTTACTTTTACATGCACATCATGAACACTTAATTCTTAAACTATTCAACTAACACTATATGTTTTTAAGAAAGAGAGAGAGAGAGAGAGAGTGACAGAGAAAGACAGAGAGAAAGTACATCAACTTATTTATTAATTTATTTATTTTGTGTATTATGGTCATTCAGTTCTCTTGTACGTTGAAATTGTTCATAAAAACATAATTTTGCGTAATTGTTTACATGTCACAAATCTTATCTGATTTTTATTTCTTTCCAGTTTTGTTTCTTCCTGTGACTTTATCAATTATTTATTTGTTTGTTTATTTGTTGTATTTAGCTGAAAGGCAGTTGTTTTGTCTTAATGCAATTTTTGTTTTGTACCCTTAATTAATGCCTTGTATTTGTATTTATTTTGGTATAGTTGCTATTCACTTGTCTGTTCATAAAAATATAAGTTTTGTGTTGTCTATGTGTCAAATGTTTTAAGATTTTGTTCATTTCTTTCAATTGTTGTTTCTTCCAGTGACTCACGTAGCATCAAGGTTATTTTTTTTTATTTTTACAAAGAACATGAAAGTTTAAATGTGAAAGTTTAAAATTGGACAAATATTTTTAAATCATAATAGGAATACTTGATTAGTTTGCTTTAATTTTTCTATGGAATGCTATGCTTTTCATCTATGGATTTCATTGGCCAGTAGACTTAGGGTATTTAATGACAGGTATTATCGGATGATTGACAAGTCTTATCAGGTGATTGACAGGTTTTCTCGGGTAACTGACATGTCACATCAGATACTGTTACTGTTACAGGATGGAAAAAAAAAAAGCTGCAAATATTAAGAAGTGATTGTAAAACCTTTTTCTAACACATATGGAATGTCAGAATGGAATGCAAAATCATCATTTTCACTCAAAGAATGGGATTCTTTAATGCTTAGCACTCTGGATAATTTTTTCTGCAGATGACATTTTGAAATATTTTTTCTTATTTTCCCAGAAAACAGGATTTGACATTTCATACAAATCCAATGGAGACAATTTGCATGAAATATCAAACCTGTTTCTAGGAAAAATAAGAAAACTATCACCAATTAGTTGACTGCTGAATTAGCCCAGAGAGTGGTAAAGGTTAAGAGGTAACAGGTATGTCTCTGAAGAAAGAACAAAGATTGTAAGAATAAATGAGTTTTCCCCACTTTCCAATTATCTCAATTAAAATTGTTTTATCAAAAGAAATAAAAGAAAAAAAAAAAAACTTTATGTAGATACATATTATACACAGTTTAATATGGTCCAACAAGTATATACCTGGTCCAACTGGAACTGGTCCAAGGAATACACCTCATCTGGTCCAACTGATAATCACCTGGACCTGCAGTCCAAGTGATTTGGTCCAAGGAATACAGGGCATTAGCTCAAGTCACTGCAAAATGCATATTTTTAAAAGCGAAGTTAAAATAAAATAAGTACCAACTGAAATGGTAAATCCAAACCATTTATATACATCTAAAATTATTAATAAATAATTAAATAAATAAATATAAATAAATAAATAAATAATAATAGTACTATAAAAAATATTTTCTTGGTCAAGGCAATTTGTTATGGAAAGTCCAACAATGTTCAGATTAATGTAAACTCAATACATGGACATGGTCCAATTCGGGGTCCAATTAAACCTTTACTACTCTCTGGGCTAATTCAGCAAATGACAAATTGATGACATTTTTTTCATTTTTCTCCATAAAACAGGTTTGACATTTCATGCAAATTGTCTCCGCTGAAGACAACTTGCATGGAATGTCAAATCCTGTACAGACAATTTTTATGAAATGCCAAAATCTGTTTACAGGAAAAAAACAAAACAACAACTTCAAAATGTTATCTGCTGAAAATTTTACACAGGGTACTTAGCCTTAAAACGTTTAATTGTCAAAACCAGTTGATTATTGTGTGAATATATTAGCCTTCACAAAATATAACAATGCTTTCAAAAATACCAAATTATGTCAATTAAAATTTTATCAAAAGTAAAAAATAAATAAATAATAAAAAACAAAAATAAAATAAATAAAAAATAATGAATACAATTTACATAGATACATACATGTATTACTTAAGCCATAAAAACATGGTTTAATATGGTCCAACAGGTATTCATGACTTGGTCCAACTGGAATTGGTCCAAGGAATACACCCCATTTGGTCCAACTGATAATCACTTGGACCAGTCCAAGTCCAATGGTCCAAGTGATTTAGTCCAAGGAATACACTGACCCATTTTAACTGCACAATACATTAACATAGATAATGTGCTAGAATTCACCAATAATGGTGGGAAGGAGCTCCAATTTCTAACACAAAACAAGTAGCTCCCTCCACTTCTGGATTAAGGCTTAGGAAACTCTTAGAATAAGCTCAGTCAATATAAATCCTAAGAGTAAGCTCATTCCAATTACATGAGATATATTAATAACCTTAATATATGTATTGTAGGGTTGGAGGCTGTTAGTCTTCTTTAGGCATCCAAGGCACTGTTAACTTGGTCCCCCACCACTTTTTGGGCCACAACAATTGGGCCCAAATTATGCAGGTTTGAAGTTGCTGAGACATATCCCTTGGATAGAACTTAGCAAAGGTAGAAGACTGATTCCCTACTGTGGAACTTTATCGAAAAAGGCCCAAGAGGAAGATAGAGCCCTAACCATGAGCTTAATCTTAAAGAAGGGAAAGTCTTTATGGGTGAGTTTCCTTTAGGCAATCTTAATAGTATAAGATATCCATCTTGAGACAGAGGATTTAGAAATGTCTTATTTGCCTTAATTGGTAGAAATAGACTAGATCTATTTTGACGGAAAGGTCTAGTCATCTTAAGATAGAATTTTAAGGCTCTTATCGGTCATAAAAATCTATCTGAATGTTCCAATATATGGGCAAATTAGGGTTAAAAATAGGATCTGGGCAAATGGATGGAAGTTGACTCTTATCCATAAACCCAGTTTGAACTATCAAAGATATTGATCCATCATATTGATTGAATCTTAAATAGTTTGAATCCATTGCCAGGGCATGAATCTCGGTACATCTTTTGGCAGTGGCAAGAGTAGAAAGGCTATCTATAACGTTATGAAATTTAGAAGGTTCATATGGGGCTTTCTGTAGAAAGACTAAGACCCAAGATAAATCCCATTAAGGAGTAAGAGATCTTTGTACAGGGCGTTGTAATTCAAAATGACAAGACATGGTTAGATCCGATTCTATAATTTTAAGAGTACTAGATATCATAGATCTATACCCCTTAATAGTATTAATCTGATACTTTTACTAAGAGAAAAGGTAAACAAGGAAATTGGCTATAACAGTAAGAAGGGCCGAGACCGGATTAACCTTCCTTCTATGACACCAACGGGTATATACGATCCATTTCGCGTCACAGACTTTCTGAGTTGATGTTTGTCTTGATTTGGAGACAAATTCTGCAACGTTTGCGAAAATTTTTATCTCTAACTGATTGTTTGATAACTCCCAGGCGTGAAGGTTGAGTGCTGGGAGATATCGAAGTTGAAACTTTCCTTTTGCTTGTTAATAGTTTGGAAAGAGTGGAAGATGAACTGGAGCTGAGACAAGTAGTTGTAGAATGTCTGAGAACCATGTTTGTTGCAGCAAAAGAGGTGCTATAAGAACTATTCTGCACTGAGATTGACAAATCTTGTTCAGGACAGAAGGAATTAGTATTGTTCAATGAAATGCATAACATGAATATTGTTCCAGTTCATGGAAAATGCGTCTATCGCCAAGGTTTGATGTCCAGAACTGGGAACACAGAAAGTGGGAGTTTGTGATTGAAACGTGTTGCAAACAGATCCAGATTGGAATAGTTGAACATTTGGAAAATTGAATTCACTATCGATTGATCCAATGCCCATTCTGTTTTGACTATTTTGTCGATTCTCGATAATCTATTTGCCAAAACATTGAATTTGCCTGGTATATGATGAATCCTGACGACAATATGATGTTTTAGGCAGCATTGGAGGATCTTCCATACCTCTACGCGTAGGTTGGGAGAGTGTATTCCTCCTTGTTTGTTGATATATAAGACCACTGTTGTGTTGTCGGTAGAAATCATGACACAAGAATGGTGAATATATTTTAAGGTTTTATCAGTGCTAAATGAATGGCCATTATTTCCAACATGTTGATATAAAGCTGGTATTGGTCTTCCGACTAGCGACCATGAAAGGATAGACTCATCGGTTCCAGATGAGCTCCCCATCCGTAATGACTGGCATCCGTATAAAGGAATGTTTTGGGGTCTGGAGGGTGACTGGACATCCCTTGAACGAATCTATTGGTGTTCATCCACCATTTCAAAAGGAATTCAATCATACTGTTAATCATAACCTGATGATCTAAGGGAAGAATGTGAGGTTTCCAGACCGATGATAGGCGTATTTGCAGATGTCGTAAATGCAGTCTGCCTAGAAAAATCACGTCTGCTGCTGCATTGAGTTTACCCAAAAGAGAAAGGAAGGTTCGTGCCGAACATGAGTCTGTTCAATGGTCAGAATCAGAGCTTTACTCGGTTCGCTGGTACTCTATTTCTGTTGAGTTAGAAATTTCATACCTATATTGGTGAATTTTGTGTTTGTATCAAATCTGACTTCTTAGATTTGGTAGATTTGTACCGTTTGAAGAGTGTATGTAAAAGATAAGTCGATATTGTGAATCAGATCTATTAGCTAATTGTCTAGGTATGGGAAGAGCGATACGGCACGTAGTCGTAAGTGTGCTGCTATTACATTCATTAATTTTGTGAAAATCCACGGACTTAGGGTACATTCCGAACGATAAGGCCGTGAACTGAAAGACCTGATGTTCGTAGACGAACTGATGTATTTTCTGGATCTCGGATGTATCGTAACATGAAGATATGCATCCGTCAGATCTATGGAGACAGCCCAGTCGTTGGCTTACTGACTTGACTGTCTCTATCTTAAAATGCTGTTTGTTTATATAGAGATTTAGTAAGGAAAGTTCTATTACTGGGAATAACTTTCCATTCTTTATTGGCACTAGGAATAGCCGGGAATAAAAACCGGGAGTTCCCTGATTCCATACCTTTTCCACTGCCCATTTGTGATCTCTTCTCTCAATAACGGGGAGGAAGATTGACTCAGATTTATTGGAACGACTGATAGGGGAGGAACTGACTTGAATGGGAACTTGAACCCATTTCGAACGAAGAGAGAACCCACTTGTTATATGTCAATTCTTCCCATTGTTCCACAAAATAGGCCAACCTTCCTCCCACTGGAATGTCTGGACGTGGTAGAACTGGCAGTGGAAAGAGTTGGACTTCAGAATTTTGTAGAGGATGAGGCTTGCTTAGAGGAGGGGAACTGTTTCTGATTTCCACTTCTCTTAGCATATTCTGTTATTCTTGATGAGTATGATAGTGTCTGAATTTAGGCTTGTACGGCTGCGTTTGCTGAGGCCTAGAAGGTTTAGTAGGCTGCTTCGGTCTCTTAAAGATCGAAGGAGCCGGATAAGTTACTTTTGTTATTGTTGTATGGTAATAGCAACAGAGGAAGCTGCCAAGAACCTTTGTTGCTGGGTCTCAATTTTGCCCTTGGCAACTTCCTTAATTTTATTACCAAATAAGGTTTTAGAATTATTGGAGCGTTTCGCAACTCATGGTTGGAATTGTCCAGTAAAATCTTAGAAGTGGCCAGCATCGCATCACGTCTAGCTTGGAAAATCTTCGTAGCTAAGATCGTAGATATAGCCGTGGCATGCTTATAGACTTAGCTACTGTTTCAATCAGTCTCAAAAGAGCTGGCATGTACATTGTCTGCTGCTGCATACATAAGTAAGCAGCAGAAGAAATTAGATCCGCATGCGAGTTTATCGCTATAAGTTTGCGGTCTCTTTTACTACAATTCAATATTTTTTAATTGGAATGGAGTATTTTCCTTAGCTAGATAAATCCAGCAGGGAAGCTTCTGATTCTAACAGAGTAATGTTATCTGTCAGGACATACTGACTGGCTCTTATAAAATTAAGTCTGTGTCAGGGAAGATACTAAATTTTGGGAGCATATCCAATCTCTGCCACATTTCTCCATGTCAATTTTGCTTTGAAGAAATCTGGCAGTATTTTAAACTAGCTTAGATTGCAGCAATAATAGTAATGGAGTCGCATGCGACTCCATTAAGTGTTCAATGCCAGATAAAGGCTTTGCCGGAGCATATTCCTCGGTTGGCCTTAAACTCCGGAGGCAAAAGCTTGAAAACTTCATTGATTGCCCTATCAAAGGACCAGGTTTCAATTTCAGAGTCTGAACCTGTCCTTTGTAAAGCGTTGTAAAATCTGTAGAAATGTCTGGACATTAGTTATTTCCACAGGCTGTAGTATACTCGGATTCTGCGCAGCCAGTAGACTATGTCTACTTCTTGTATCTGCCATAATCATGGGACTGATTATCAGATAATGAAGAAGAAGAAGAAGATGTATATTTTCTTCTCCTTTTCTTGTGAGAATTTTTTTGATATTTTAGACTTTCTGCTTCTTTGCGAGAGTCTGAAGATGCAGACCTAGAAGGGGAGGATGTAATGGATGATCTACATCTCCTCCTCTTCTTGGATTTATGCTTACTTCTAGACTGATCCCTCCTGGAAATACGTCCAGAGAGGGAAGTCTGTAAAGTCTGTTGTCCTATCTCCAGTTGTTATCAGACGGTTTGATTACAACATCGGGATTGGACATATTACTAAAGTCCGTTTCCAGGGGTAATAGAACTCTTTTTGAGTTATTATTAGTGAACTCCATGCCCATGGCATGAGTCTCACTAAATGTAGGTTAATATAAAGTCTGATGACCTGTGACCGGTAGCTCGTGAATACTGACTTTCCCCTATGTTGATATTTTCTGTCCAATGACCGGTGGCTAGATGGCCGGTGACCGGTGATTGACTGACTTGAAAATTCTTATATAATCCCATTTGACCGGTGGCCGGTGGCCAGTTTGTGATGTCTTCTTGTCCACTGGGTGAATGGCTGGTGGTCGGTTGACCAGTGGCCGGTGGACTTACACTCCTCTGGGTACAAGTACCCTTCGAGTTGCCACCTGGATGGGTCCTCACCCAGGCAGCAGGGCCATATGGGGTGGTGATCCCATTCAATTTTCTTTGTCTGAAGAATCAGACATGGCTTAGCGATCTCTTCTTCTTCTTAGCCATGAACAACTTTCTAGAAGTGTAATTTCTTCTTTCTTCGGCAAGTTTCCAGGTTTTTTCTGATCAAGAGCTACACGTAGAGCAGGTTGATTCCCTGGAACAAGAAGAGCATTTAATTCATTTAATTGTCATAATTATCCGAACACCATTTTATGACCACATTCACCACGAAGAATCGTCATGAAAGCTGCGAAAACTCATTATGCCGAATGAGCGATGGATAATAACAAGAATTTGAAAAACGATTTACAACAAAATATAGTATGAAAAATGAAAGGCATAATAAAGGTACATAAGAAAGAACAAAGTTTATAATTTCAACTGAAGAAAAAGGAAGAAAACAGATTTTTTTCACCCGAAGAAAAATCCTTTGTTTACTTTCTCGTCCACAGAAAAGAAACTGACACGTGATCAAAAGAGCGGGAGGAATGACGTCACACAGGTGACTGCCTAAGGGGCCTTCTGGATTAAGACTGTATGGGACGACTGTACTGTCGTTTTTTTCTGTGGAAGGTATGAACAGAATAGAATATAGCACATTATCTATAGGTTAATGTATTGTGCAGTTAAAATTACACAATTCTATACATGTATATAGCCCAGTGGCAAGGGCAGATAACCCTCAAGGGACAAAATTTTGATTATAACTAAAATGTTTTACTACTTTAATCACACATTGTAAGTTTCAGCCATTACATTCTGAAAAAAATGACTTTTTAACATTTTTCCCCATACAAATGCATGGGGATGCAAATATTGACCTTGCCGCAAAAACATCAAAGTTCATTTGAATAAACTTGGTAGACCTTGAGTCCTCGATGCTGTATACCAAGATTCAGCCCCAGAGCTTTCTTAGTTCTGGAGAAGAAGATTTTTAAGTGTTTCTACCATATATGGGTATGGCGGCCACCTTGTTTGATGGCACGGAACTATTTCAACATATTGGAAATACCCTTTTGACAGAAGGCCCCATGTGAAATCTGGTGAAAATTGCTCAAGCGGTTTCAGAGAAGAAGACATTTAAAAGTCACACAATTTTATACATGTATATAGCCCAGTGGCAAGGGCAGATCACCCTCAGGGGACAAAATTTTGATTATAACTAAAATGTTTTACTACTTTAATCATACAATGTAAGTTTCAGCCATTAGTCTTTAACATATTTTGAGAAAATGACTTTTCAACATTTTCCTCATATACAGAGTTCTCACTAGGATTTTGAAAGCAGGAGTTTAAGAATCCATCTCTGAGAAAAGTTGGAGTTAAAACTGAAAAATAGGAGTTTGACCTAGAAAACTTGGAGTTTTCGGCTAAATATGAAAACTTAATATTTAAGGACATTGTCTGGACAACTTCATTTTTCAACATAGTTAACCTAGACCACCGAGTGTCTGGTAAGGATCCAAAAGCTTTTGGGGCTTAGGAAATAGTGACAGGACTTCCATTAACTTCCAGACTCAGGAAGTCCCAGACTTCCTACCCCTCAAATTTCGAAGTCCCACAGGAAAATCTAGGAAGTCCAACTTTTTTCCCTGCTGCGGCAGTCTGACCTTTCTTTAGTAGAACAGAGGTTCTTAATTCAGTGTCACACAGAATCATCATGATATACACTTCTCTTAGATGTGTTTTAAACATATCCTTATTGCTTATCAAAATTCGATCGAATCTTTTTGGAAAGCCTGTACTTGTATGTCGGACCTTAGAGAAAGCATCAACATTGGTCCAACTTCGCGTTCGTTTCAAAGCCCAGAGAAAGAAAAAAAGAAAAGAAAATACATGAGAGAAAACACCCAAAACATGTTTTCTTAAAAACAAACTATGCTGAAATTATTTTGCAGAAATGTATTTAATGAAATATTTGCTCGGATTGAAGCTAATCCACACCAGCGAGCGAATTGCTTACTTCACAAAAATTGCGGGAAAACGGCGCCGACTCGTGCAACAACAAACAAACTAAAGGCAGCTCTCGATGAGTTACCAACAGCAATACGTTCGTTCGCGGAGAATAGCAAGCAAAACCATCGCAATTCGCCTATATTTAGACTTACTTTGTGTCTTTTCCGCGCTGGTAAACAGCGCGCCGGAACAAGGCTACGAATTTAGAAACGGGTTTTCCGAAAATTTTGACGAAAAATATGTTTTCTTCTCATTTGAAAAATTGCTTTTGTTGTCATGACAAACATAAGCTTCTAAATTCGAATAGATTTAAATTTGCGTTCTGTGCATAATTGTTATTTATTTATTTAATTTCACTCGGTAACTCCCGGAAGTGTTGAGGTGTTTTCAGACGACACACGTTTTTAGCAAAATAATAATTTAAGATTTTAAGACGTGAATATTTAAAAATAATAATGACTTCATATAATTTCACCGAATATTTTCGGGTGTCGCAGAAGAAAGTTTACTTATACAAACATCAATTAATCAACTCAGCACGCGTGACAAATACACTTAGTGATCACGCAGTCATCAAAAGGGTGCCGCGACGCTTGACACCGATGTCAATAAAACTCCCGCAAGCGGAAAGTGGGACGTCCTTAAAGCTCAGTCAACACAGGTAGCGAATTTCCAATAAGTAGGCGGGGCAAACATCATACAACTCGTCAAAAGTGGGCAGGCTTTTTGACAATTTTTGGACATTTCGGGTATCGATTTCGACGGACAAAAGGAATTTCGGAAGTCCGCGGTACGTCTTTGAAGTTCAGTTTGGACGTCCGGTGGCAATAGGGCGTAAATGAGAATCCTCGGAAGGAAATTTTACGTGTACAAAAGCAAAAATAGGCGTAAAAATATGCCTGAATCGGCGTTTCCGAGAACTCTGCATACAAATGTATGGGACGCAAATTTGACCTTGCTGTAAAAAGGTCAAAGGTCAACCTATTGTAATCATTTGAACAAAATTGGTAGACCTTGAACCTTTGATGCTATATACTAAGATTCAGCCCCAAAGCTTTCTTGGTTCTGGAGAAGAAGATTTTTAAGTGTTTTTACCATAAATGGGCATGGCGGCCATCTTGTTTGATGGTGCAGAACCACTTGAATAAATTGGCAATACCCTTTTGACAGATGGCCCCATGTGAAATCTGGTGAAAATTGCTCAAGCAGTTTCAGAGAAGAAGACATTTAAAAATTACACAATTTTATACATGTATACAGCAGGGCTTCCGTTAAGCGGACGTACGACGTATATTACGCCCTGAGATTGCCACCGGACGTCCAAATTGAACTTCAAAGACGTACCGCGGCTTCCGAAATTTCTTTTGTCCGTCCGAAGTCGATACCCGAGACGTCCAAAAATTGTCAAAAAGCCCGCCCACTTTTAACAAGTTGTATGTTTGCCCCGCCTACTTATTGGAAATTCGCTACCTGTGTTGACTGAGCTTTAAGGACGTCCCACTTTCCGCTTGCGGGAGTTTTATTGACAGCGGTGTCAAGCGTCGCGGCACCCTTTTGATGGCTGCGTGATCACTGTGTGTATTTGTCACGCGTGCTGAGTTGATTAATTGATGTTTGTATAATTAAACTTTCTACTGCGACACCCGAAAATATTTGGTGAAATTATATGAAGTCATTATTATTTTTTAATATTCACGTCTTAAAATCATAAATTATTATTTTGCTAAGAACGTGTGTCGTCTGAAAACACCTCAACACTTCCGGGAGTTACCGAGTGAAATTCTATAAATAAATAACAATTATGCACAGAACGCAAATTTAAATCTATTCGGATTTAGAAGCTTATGTTTGTCATGACAACAAAAGCAATTTTTCAAATGAAAAGAAAACATATTTTTCGTCAAAATTTTCGGAAAACCCGTTTCTAAAATCGTAGCCTTGTTCCGGCTGCGCTGTTTACCAGCGCGGAAAAGATGCAAAGTAAGTCTAAATATAGGCAGTCAGCGATGGTTTTGCTTGCTTTTCTTGCTGTTGGTATTTCATCGAGAGCTGCCTTTATTTGTTTGTTGTTGCACGAGTTGGCGCCATTTTCCTGCAATTTTTGTGAAGTAAGCAACTCGCTTGCTCGTGTTGATCAGCTTCAATCCGAACAAATATTTCATTAAATACATTTCTGCAAAATAGTTTCAGCATAGTTTGTTTTTAAGAAAACATGTTTTGGGTGTTTTCTCTCATGTATTTTCTTTTCTTTTTTCATTCTCTGGGCTTTGAAACGAATGCGAAGTTGTACCAATGTTGATGCTTTCTCTCTAAGGTCCGACATACAAGTACAGGCTTTCCAAAAAGATGCGATCGAATTTTAATAAGCGATAAGGACATGTTTAAAACACATCTAAGAGAAGTGTATATCATGATGATTCTGTGTGACACTGAATTAAGAACCTCTGTTCTACTAAAGAAAGGGCAGACCGCCGCAGCACGGAAAAAAGTGGGACTTCCTAGATTTTCCTGTGGGACTTCCAAATTTGAGGGGTAGGAAGTCTGGGACTTCCTGAGTCTGGAAGTTAATGGAAGCCCTGTATACAGCCAAGGAGCAAGGGCAGATAACCTCCAGGGGACAAAATTTTAATTATAACTAAAATGTGTTACTACTTTTATTACTCATTGTAAGTTTCAGCCGTAAGTCTTTAATACATTTTGAAAAAATGACTTTTCAACATTTTCCCCATACAAATGCCTGGGAAGCAAATTTGACCTTGCTGTAAAAAGGTCAAAGGTCAACCTAGGGTCATCATTTGAATAAACTTGGTAGACCTTGAGTCCATGATGCTATGTACCAAGATTCAGCCTTGAAGCTTTCTTGGTTCTGGAGGAGAAGATTTTTAAGTGTTTTTACAATATATGGGCGTGGTGGCCATCTTGGTCATGTGATCAAGTCCTTATGAACAAATTTTTATTCCCCCTCCCCTTGGAGGGTCCAGGTATAATTTGGTTTCATTTGGCCTAGTAGTTTCGGAGGAGATGCCCTTTGAAAATATTGATAACACAGAAGCAGACGACAACTGTCTATCCTGTCTCTAGCCCCCGAAGCCTTCGGTTCTGTTGAGCTAAAAGTATTGGGCCAGTGGTGCCAGATGAGAAGTCATACAAAGTGATGAATGACAGACGATGAATAAAGATAGATCACTATAGCTTATCCAAACAAGAGGGCCATGATGGCCCTATATGGCTCACCTGAGTATCATAGCACTCAAGGAGAATATGACTTAATCAGAGGAACATTTCTGCGAAATTATTTTGAAATCAGGCCATAGGCCTAGGAGATGTTGTTTAAAGGTTTTTCTTTTTTTAGCTCTGGTGGCCATTTTGTTCAGCAGAGCAGAACCATTTTAGCAATTTTGGTAAAGGGGTATTAGAGGAACATTTCTGCGAAATTATTTTGCAATCAGGCCCTTTGCCTAGGAGGAGATGTTGTTTGAGGATTTTCTTTTTTTTTCTTTTTTTTTTTTTGCTCTGGATGCCATTTTGTTTAGCGGAACGGCGCCATTTTAGCATTTTGGTAGAGAGTCACTCAAGAAACATTCCTGTAACATTATTTCAAAATCCATTAACCTGTTTAGGAGGAGATGTCTTTTAAGTAAATTGTTGTCAGATGCATGACAGTCTACGCCCTTTTTCTATTTTTAGCTCTGGTGGCCATTTTGTTAAGCCAAAGGGAACCATTTTAGCAATTTTGGTCAAAGGACATAAGAGGAACATTCCTGTGAAATTATTTTGAAATCCGCTCATAGGCCTTGGAGGAGATGTTGTTTAAAGGTTTTTCTATTTTTAGCTCTGGTGGCCATTTTCTTCAGCAGAGCAGAACCATTTTAGCAATTTTGGTAAAGGGGCATTAGAGGAACATTTCTGTGAAATTATTTTGAAATCGGACCATTAGCCTGGGAGGAGATGTCCTTTAAAACTTTTTTTTTCTATTTTTAGCTCTGGCAGCCATTTTGTTCAGCCAAGCAGGACCATTTTAGCAATTTTGGTAGAGGTCACTCAAGGAACATTCCTGTAAAATTATTTCAAAATCCATTAACACATTTAGGAGGAGATGTCTCTTAAGTAAATTGTTGATAGATGCATGACAGTCTACGCCCTTTTTTCTTTTTTTTTAGCTCTGGTGGCCATTTTGTTCAGCCAAACAGAACCATTTTAGCAATTTTGGTCAAAGGACATAAGAGGAACATTCCTGTGAAATTATTTTGAAATCCGCTCATAGGCCTTGGAGGAGATGTTGTTTAAATGTTTTTCTATTTTTAGCTCTGGTGGCCATTTTCTTCAGCAGAGCAGAATCATTTTAGCAATTTTGGTAAAGGTGCATTAGAGAAACATTTTAGTGAAAATATTTCGAAATCGGGCCCTTGGCCTAGAAGATGTCGTTTAAAATGTTTTTTTTTCTATTTTTAGCTCTGGTGGCCATTTTGTTTTGGTAAAGGGTCATGCGAGGAACATTTCTGTGAAATTATTTTGAAATCTGGCCACTGGCCTGGGAGGAGATATCATTTAAAGGTTTTTCTATTTTTAGCTCTGGTGGCCATTTTGTTTAGCGGAGCGGAACCATATAGGCAATTTTGGTAAAGGGGCATAAGAGGAACATTTCTGTGAAATTATTTTGAAATCAGCCATTGGCCTGGGAGGAGATGTTTAAAGGTTTTTCTATTTTCAGCTCTGGTGGCCATTATGTTTAGCAGAGCGGAACCATTTGGGCAATTTTGGTAAAGGGGCATGAGAGGAACATTTCTGTGAAATTATTTTGAAATCGGGCCATTGGCCTGGGAGGAGATGTCTTTTAAAGTTTTTTCTATTTTCAGCTCTAGCGGCCCTTTTGTTTAGCAGAGCGGAACCATTTAGTAGAACAATAGCGGAACAATTTTGGTAGAGGGTCACCCAAGGAACATTCCCATAAAATTATTTCAAAATCCATTCACTGGTTCAGGAGGAGATGTCTTTTAAGTAAATTGTTGACAGACGGAAGACGCACGACGGATGAGGGATGAGGGATGAAGACCGGTCAGAAAAGCTCACCTTGAGCCTTTGGCTCAGTTGAGCTAAAAAAGGTAGGGAGTGCCACAATCACAAACCGCAGCCTTTCCCAGACACCAAGAGGAAGAGGAAACAGACAAAACCAAACAAGCGCAAATCGAACAAACGTACGAAAAGCACTAAGATTAGCTCTCTCTTCCCCAAGCAAGGTAATTGCAATGCTAAAAGGACTGAAAAACACAAGAAAAAAATAACACAAGGTAAGACATAAAACAAATCGCCGCGTAGAATTAATCACAAAGCAACAAAGAGTAAGACTAACACTGGGACCACCGCCTTAGGACGGTCAGTAGAATAAACCACCGGGGCCTTTGGCTTTGCTCAGTTTACTCAGAACAGAATGCAAACTTTGTTTTTCCAGAAGTACAAAATGGCAGAATACACAATATTAGGAAATATTCTAGTTTTATACTAAATAAAAGCGTATTGCGGGCAAGCGTCCCCCCAACATCATGGCTTTGTCAGTAAAGGGCTGTGACTTTTAAATCCGTATGATAGGAGGATAACCCAAAAACCACACACCTCTTCAGACCAAGTGGAACAAATATGCATAGTTTCAAAATAATTCTAGGAGGAGTTGCGCCCACAAGGTATCTATTCCAATACTAATTGGACATGGATAAAAACTAAGTCAAATAAATGGTAAGGATGGGATCTTGATCATCCGTTGCCTCCCATCAAGTTTCAGCTCAATCAGATTTAGGGTTTAAGAGGAGATGTCGTTTGAAGAATTTCAAGATGGCCGCACCCATCTTGGATATCGGAATAGAACCATTTTAGCAATTTTGAATCTTTGTGTCACTGAGATGCCTCCCATCAAGTTTCAGCTCAATTGGACTTAGGGTTTACGAGGAGATGTCATTTCAGGAATTTCAAGATGGCCACCGTGGCAGCCATCTTGGATATCAGAATGGAACGATTTTAGCAATTTTGAATCTCTGTGTCACTGTGATGCCTCCCATCAAGTTTCAGCTCAATCGGACTTAAGGTTTAAGAGGAGATGTTGTTTGAAGAATTTCAAGATGGCCGCCCCCATCATGGATATCGGAATAGAACCATTTTAGCAATTTTGAATCTCTGTGTCACTGAGATGCCTCCCATCAAGTTTCAGCTCAATCGGACTTAGGGTTTAAGAGGAGATGTCGTTTGAAGAATTTCAAGATGGCCACCATGGCAGCCATCTTGGATATCGGAATGGAACGATTTTAGCAATTTTGAATCTCTGTGTCACTTTGATGCCTCCCATCAAGTTTCAGCTCAATCGGACTTAGGGTTTAGGAGGAGATGTTGTTTGAAGAATTTCAAGATGGCAGCCATCTTGGATATCGGAACGGAACAATTTTAGCAATTTTGAATCTCTGTGTCACTGTGATGCCTCCCATCAAGTTTCAGCTCAATCGGACTTAGGGTTTAGGAGGAGATGTCGTTTGAAGAATCGGCCATGGCGGCCATCTTGGATAATGGAATGGAACTATTTTAGCAATTTTGAATCTATGTGTCACTGTGATGCCACCGATCAAGTTTCAGCTCAATCGGACTTAGGGTTTAGGAGGAGATGTCCTTTGAAGACATTCAAGATGGCCGCCCTGGTGGCCATCTTGGATAACGGAATGGAAGGATTTCAGCAATTCTGAATCTCCATGTTGCCACAATGCCTCCTACTAAGTTTCAGCTCAATCCAACTTATGGTTCTGGAGGAGACGTCGAAAATGTGAAAAGCTAACGACAGACTGATGGACAACAGACAACAGGCCATTGCATAAGCTGACCTGGAGCAAAGCTCCAAGTGAGCTAAAAATTGATAAGAAAATAAAGGGACCATAACCCCAAAACCACATGCACATCTACAGATGATGTAGAACAAGTACGCATAATTTATTAATGATCGGTGGAAAACTCTAGGAGGAGTTGTGTCTACAAGGTATCTATTCTGATAGAAACCAAACCTGGAAAAAAACTAAGTCGAAAAAGTAAAAAAAAAAATTAAGAGAGGATAACTCCAAAACCACATGCACATCTACAGACCATGTAGAACAAGTATGCATAGTTTCAAAATGATCAGTGGAAAATTCCAGGAGGAGTTGCGCCCACAAGGTATCTATTCTAATGGCAATCCAGGGTTCATACATTTAGAACTGACCAAAATTCCCTGACAATTCCCTGACATTTCCCTGACACAAATTCAAATTTCCCTGACATTACTGGAGCCGAAAATTTTATGAATTTAGCAAAAAAGATACATCGGGACCAAACATCCTAGCTTTGTCAAGCTGAAATGTAAAATTCCCTGACATTTCCCTGACATTTTTGCAAAATTTCATTTTTCCCTGACACATCACATAATTCCCTGACAATTCCCTGACCTTGAAAATTTTTTAATTTCCCTGACATGTATGAACCCTGTAATCTGACCTGAAAAGAACTAAGTCAAAAAAGTGGAAAAAGTTGATAAAAAAATATCAGGAGGATAACCCAAAATCAGATGCACATCTTCAGACCATGACAAAAACACTTGCAAAGTTTCAAAAAGATCGGTTAAAACCTGTAAGAGGAGTTGTGTCCACAAGCTACCCATCTCATTGTGTCTACGGATGGACGGACAAACCCATTTTAATAGTCCCCTTCAACTAACGTCAGGGGACAATGAACTTCATTTAGAGTGATTTTATAAATGTATTAACACCAGCTAAACACTCACATTTGAATGAAGTCCAAGAGCTGTTCTTTTTGTGAGGCTGTTACACAACCATATAAAATACACAAATAGGGAATCAATATTTTTATAATTCCAACTGAGTCTTTTTTACTCATAAGTTGCATAGCTCATTTTAGAAATCTACACAAAAAAAGATTCAAAATTCCTGCTCAGTGGATTTATCAAAGTATAAAATTTAATGCCATTTGAATGTGCTCTTGACCAGTCAAATTGCATTAAATTAGTAAAATCCTACTGCATTGGAATTATCAATAAAGTAATATAGCCAATATCTTTTATCTCTAACTCCAACTGGGACTAAATATGAAAATCAAGAGGCAAACAAAAGGGCTGATTTTTATTGTGGCAAGTTTTCTCTTTTATATGTATACATATCCGGATTCTACAGACAGGCTCAGATTTACAAATTCATAATACAGAAGCCCTTTAAAACTACTTCAGTATGGTAATATAAGCAATCTGCTAATATCAGCACTTGAAATCAAGAAGTCCATGTAAAACCATTTGGAGTACAAACAATTTCCTTTATGGCACAAATGTTTTCAGATATTGATTTATGTTTGAAGAACTGTGTCCATGTCTGCTCTACTTTTCTGCTGTTGTCATGGTCTTGTAAAATGTTTGTACTGTCCTTATCATTTACATTTGTATCACTCAATGTTCCAAGCACATTAAAAGGGGCAGTAATATCATGATTGTTATATACCACTCTGAAGTCCGCCTGTTGTGTCTTGTGGTACAGTGAAATAATAGACTGAGTGTGGAAAGGTAAAATAGGTCCCGTTACTTCGACAATGTAGGCTTGTGTTATAGTTCCATCTTTATCAGGCTGTTTGATCACTGTGTGCTTTACCTGTAATGAAAAGACTCACCAAGTGACTTGTTATATTATTGTGCAAGCCCATCTGCACAGTAAAAATACAGATTCTGATAAGAGGAGCATCATGTAAACTGGTGTGACAAGACTAGACGGAAAGAATTTGAGTGCTCAGCTACACATTACTTGCCTTTACCACTACCTTCCTTACAGTTGCTGCAGGAAATATGTTCTGAAAAGGGGTCTTTGGAAGAAAATAAAAACGCATCAAATAAATGAAAATAGCAGACTCAGTTTTACCAATTCTTTTCATGAACAGTAATATGAAACACTGCCCATACTTCCTAGCAAATGATTGAGCAATATTCTATTTTAAAATAAATCCTAATGCAAGGAGTCTTATCTGACTAGCTGTTTCACTTGCTCTAAGACTTAAAGTTGCAAATGTGGGCTTTTTTGGCACTCAAGGGCAAATAACTCCAACATGACTGAACAACATGGTTGAATTTGTAACTCAGTGGATACTCTATGCCTGTCCTGGTTACAAACAAGTTTGATCAAGTTACAGTGAAAATTGAAGTTACTGAAGTTGTCAATAAAAA
Source organism: Anodontia alba (assembly GCA_964016985.1). NCBI lineage: Eukaryota > Metazoa > Mollusca > Bivalvia > Lucinida > Lucinidae > Anodontia > Anodontia alba. The sequence goes on along the minus strand of OZ024824.1, from coordinate 50,108,333 downwards.
TACATTTTCCTTCAATCAAAGCACATTATCCCTATCCTGGTTACTTGCAAGTTTGAGGAAAATTTGTTTTAAAATGGCTGAGAAAAGTTGTAGACACCATTTTTCTATATGCCCAAGGGCATGTATTTCTTAAGTGGTCTATACCGGACAGAAATCAAACTCAGTTGAGATTTTATCAGTCCCACTTACCTGGAACTAAGATGAAGATGAGATTAAAAGTGGCAAAGAAAAGTTGGAGACAGTGTTTTCCTCATTATAATTATATGGGGAATTTTTTCTTAACTTAAGGGCGCATAATTCTGGAGTAGTCGGATCTGCGTTACAGCCCTTTCTTCACTTAGCATTTTTAAAATTTTGAACCAATTGACCTAGAAAGCGGAAGTTTAATACAATCTTTGAATTTGATGTTCCTGCAACTTTGGTGATAACTAGGTCATGCTTTATTCTTTAATGAAAGAGATACCCAGCTTTCTTATGTATATAGAATTCACACTTAGATTCTACTGATGGAAGCTTCTGTACAACATGTTATTATGCTGAACAATTATGTGGAGTTACAAAATGTATATTACAAGGCATAAAGATGATTCAATTTTGTGGCACATGGACAGACAGCCATGCTAAAATCAATATGCCATGTATGAGATAAAATAATTCTTGTTAGAAGATGCACACTCAATTTCAAGAAACCACTTCTGGAAAACCCCCAGCTGATCCTTTCACAATTTCTCTAGAAATCATACCATACACAATGATTTTTTTACCTGCGAGTCCTGCTTCATATACTCATAATTTTTCTCTGGGACTCACAAATTTTATATGTGAGTCCCTGAACTCACAGAAAAACAGTAGAAATCTGCTCTAAAATACATTACAGACTCATGATTCTATCACAGGACTCAATGAATTTCAATTATGTGAGTCTTTGGGACTCAATAGAACCAAACTGTAAATAAATCACTGCATATATGCTGAGCATGCTGACATTCTATCACAGAGAATAGTAGTTCACTGATCCAGAAAATGAAATTTGGGGGACATTTGTCCCCTTGTAGATATCAATATTCAAAGATTTTAACATTTTGTGGGTATAAATTTCCAAAACTGGGGGCAAAGCAGCTATTTTTGTAAGCTAAAGGAAACCCATGTTTACCTTATGGCACTGAAGTGTGGCTCCTTTGAACCCTTTAGGGGAGAGCACTGTTGGAGGTAACCCAGTCTGGGTCCCACTGGTTGCAGTACAGGCCCTGTAGTTCAGCAGAAAGTTGAATAAGGCTTGGACATCTGACCCATCAACAAGGACTAGTGATTCTGGCCGATGATCTATCACACTAAAACCTTCACGCTGTCTACATAGTGTCAAAGAAAATTTGCTTTAGAATACCATTTTAAATAAATACATAGTCTCTCTATTTGTTAGTGAGACTCACTAATTTTTGGATACAAAAAGACAGTTTATACATAAAAACTGAAGTTTCCTTCTTTATTTAATATAAATTTGTTTGTGTTGAGGTTTTACGGCCCAGTCAACCCAATGGGGTCATGTCTAGCGCGGTCAGTTTACCTAACCACACGTTTACTGGGCAAGCTTAGTCCTCTAAGCGGTTAACCGGTATTGTGCACATTCTTTCACAAGAAACTGACAACTGCCCTTCTTGAATCAGCGGAAGGGAGAGAATGACCGTAGAAAATATTTCACAATCAATCTCCGTAAAAAATGTTGCCGACCTCGGCGGGGGTTGAACCCGCGACCTCCTGGTCTCCAGTCGGATGGCGCATCCAACTGAGCCACCGAGGCCGGCTTATTTAATGCAAAAAAAAAAAAAAAATAAGTTTTTTCCTGAACCTCACCAGTTTTTTATTTTGACAACACATCCATCCATCCATCCATTCATCCATCCATCCATGGTCATGCAGTTTCAGAGAAGCTCTTTAAAGATTAAACAATTTATGCATGTATAAAGCCCATGGACAAGGGCAGATAATTTCGCTACTTTGATTATACATTGTAAGTTTCAACCGTAAGTAAGATTAAGACAAGAAATTTGCTGAATGGCTACTGCTGGTGGTGTTCAAGAAATGGAGCTAAATGCAGACTAAACTGTTCAACCAAGCATGAAAAGTAGGTCAAGGCAGTGGGCAGGGTGTATCATGGTGGATGTGTGTATGAAGTTTCATTAGCCTAGAAGCCTTCATCTTTGAGACAAGGTGCTAAACACACGTTGACGCTGATGACAACAATGCCAATGCCAGTGCCAACGACGCTGCCGCAAAGTGATCCCTATGTCGCTTCTGCTTGCTGATTTTTTCTACATTTTGTTACAAGCCAGGCGTAACAAGAAAGGCATGAAAATGAAACCAGCAATAAGCTTAAAAAGTTTTTACAATATTTATTAACAACAAAAAAAAAAGAGAATGTGCAAAACAGAAAAATGTCAGTAAACAATTCCTTTCAAGTTTTATCGTCACAAAGTCCCTCCGAAAAAATCCACAAAAATTTCTTTGGAACTTATTCTATACTGGAGGATAAATAAATGTTATGCAGAGGAACATTAACAAATCCACACGCAAGTTCACCCCTCGCCTCAAAGTTTGGAAGCTTAAAGACCCTCAGAACAGCAATCATTTCCAGGAGGTCTTGAACTTGCATGTGAGCACATCTGAAGGTGTAGCTGATGGGGCCACTGAGGATATCTGGAACAACATCAAGACTGGACTGCTCAAGAAAACTGATGAGGTGTGTGGCACAACTCGGCCCCACTGTTGGCGTCGTGAAACCTGGTAGTGGAATGAACACATGGAAAAGACCATTGCTGCCAAGCGGAAAGCTTTCAAGGCCTGGAAGACTGGTAAAGGCACTAGGGCATCATACGATGCAGCCAAATGCAATGCCAGACATGCAGTGCACCATGTTCGTCAGGAAGCCGACAAGGTCTTCGAGAATATTGACCCCAAGTCTTCAGATTGATTGATTGTGTTGGGGTTTAACGACACGTCAACCCTTGAGGGTCATTTTGTGTCGTCTCCCAGAGAAAGGGAGAAAAGAGACAGAAGAGAGAGTAGAGGAGATGAAAGAGAGGGACAGGGAAGAAAGAGGAACAGGAATGAAAGTGAAGAAACAGAAGAAATAAAAACATTCCCCCTCTACCCTTACCAACTACAGGATAGCAGGCCTTGCCCAACTGTAAGCCAATATCAGTTGGACGCCCCAGTGATGTAAGATACACAGCACCTTCGCACCACCCGACCACCCCCCCCAAGTCTTCAGAAGTCTACCGCCTTGCTAACCAGTTTAGAAGAGAGTACGCTGATGTTGTTGGTGACAAACCAGTGAAGAATGCTGCAGGAGAGATGTCAATAAGCGAAGACTCAAGCAGGCGGCCTGGTTAGAGCACTACCAAAGGCTTCTCAATGTTGAGTTTGACTGGGACCCAGACCACCTGTCTTATCACCACCAATGGAAGGCCCGCCCATCCCAATCACCATTGATATGGTTAAGAAGGCTATCTCACAGATGAAGGCGGGCAAAGCACCGGGTCCATCAGGCATAGTGGTGGAGATGATACGAGCAGCCAGTGACATGGGCGCCTCCATGATCTGTGACCTCGCAGCTGCAATCATTCGCGATGGCAAGGTACCCTCTGACTGGGAGCAGAGTTCCATTGTCTGCCTCTACAAAGGAAAGGGATATGCATTGGAAAGGGGCAACTACCGCGGTCTCAAGCTGACAGAGCAGGTCATGAAAGTCCTGGAGAGGATTGTGGATGGCCTCATCAGACAGTTGGTGTCAATCGACGATTCCCAGTTTGGCTTCGTCCCAGGCAGAGGAACAACAGACGCAATCTTTGTTGTCAGGCAGCTGCAAGAGAAGTATCTAGCTGCCAACAAGAGACTACATGGCTTTTGTAGACTTGATCGAGTACCTCAGAAGGTCATCTGGTGGGCGCTGAGAAAACTTGGTGTGGAGGAGTGGATTGTGCGACTAGTGCAGGGGATGTATGCAAATGCCTGGAGTTGTGTCCGTGTTGGTGAGGGGTACAGTGAAGAGTTTGAAGTGAAGGTCGGTGTTCATCAGGACTCAGTACTCAGCCTGCTTCTCTTCATCATTGTGCTTGAAGCCTTATCACGAGAGTTCCGCTCTGAGGTCCCCTGGGAGGACCTCTATGCCGATGACCTTGTTATCATCGCTGAATTGCTTGAAGAATGTGTCAGGAGGCTCTTGACTTGGAAAGAAGCAATGGAAAAGAACGGACTGAGAGTAAATGCAGGAAAGACAAAGATCATGATCTGCAGTATGGGCCTGGACCTCCTGCAGAGTTCAGGTGAGTTTCCATGTGCCGTCTGTCGTACTGGAGTGGGCAGCAACAGCATCTTCTGCAACTGCTGCAAGCACTGGGTGCACAAGAAATGCAGTGGGCTCGAGCACTTGACAAAGGACCCTGATTACAGATGTACATGGTGCCAGGGAACTGCAGGTCTCTTGGACGGCAGACCACAGAGGGCAGTCCAAGTCGGACCTGACAAGCTGGAGGTGGTAGCTTCCTTTTGCTACCTACGAGACATGCTCTAAGCAGCAGGTGGCTGTGAACTTTCAACCACAACACATGTGAAAACCGCCTGGAAGAAGTTCAAGGAGCTGCTACCAGTTCTCTCTTCACGCCACCTCTCTTTCAAGACATGTGGCCGTGTGTACAGCTCTTATGTGCGGAGCGCAATGCTCCATGCCAGTGAGACTTGGCCATTGACAAAACCAAACCTCCAACTCCTGCAGCGGAATGACAGGGCAATGATCAGACAGATCTGCAATGTCAGGCCGCAAGAGACTGTCACAACCAGGTCCAATGAGCTACTTGCACGGCTTGGCATTGAGGATCTGGACCTCATTCTGAAGGAGAAAAGACTCCACCGGTATGGACATGTGGAACGCTCCAATGGTGCAGTCAAGACAGTCTTTCACATACAGGTTGAGGGAAAGCGTGGGCCTGGGAGGCCCAAGATGACATGGAAACAGCTGACAGAGAGGGATTGCAGAGAGTGGAAGCTCTCGGCTATCAATCCTCATGATAGAAATATGTGGAGATCTGGTGTGAAATCTGCTAAGCATGCAGCAAGCCAGCTACAGATGGGTCAGAGATAAACTTGACATAAAGTGCACTAGATTTGCACAAGACCAGAGATAGGAGTGCACATTACTTTGCCCTAATTCAGAGAAACAAGTGCACGATACTTTTTAGAATCAAGTGCACTAGACTCTTTTGAGATAGGGCTAGAGCTAGAGCTAGTGCTGCCCTCTGACCTCAAATGTTGTGCACAAGGAAGTTCACTTTTAGTGTTTCAGTTACTGTACATGCATGTATTTAAAGCTTGAGTATAATTTCTTATGAGCCAAAATCATAACAGAGAAGAGATGATTAAATCACATTTCTCCTCTGTGATTAGTCTCTCTCTCTCTGAAAGAAAATAAAGATAAAAAAAAAAAAGAAAAGATATTTATTTATTTATTCATTATTCACATATACTCTCTCTCCTCTCTCACACACACACACACACACACACACACACACACACACACACCAATAGACATATTTATTTATTTATTTATTATCTATTTATTTATTTTATTTATTTTCCTTTTATAATTTTTAGATTTATTTGGTAAAGTACCAGGTAACTACTCACAGGTATTTATTTATAATGACCATTTAAAGGTGATCTGCGTGAATAATGTGGGATGCAAACAAAGTGTTAATCAAATAATCATTTAATTGTTCACCGACTGATCCTTAATTTGTTAAGTATGAGCAGAACGGGTGAGAAGTGTCATCTAATTTCAAAGGTATAAAATGTTTTCTTAGCAGCACACCAGCACATTATTTATTTATCTATTTTGTCTAAGATGTGGAATCTTACTTATTTTATATTTTTCATTGTGTACATATTTTAATCTCTATTTCTTTCTTTTTTTATTCTCTCTCCCTCTCTCTCTATTGTTTATTTGAGACAGGGTTATTTTACAATTTATTCATTTATCTATTTTGTCTCTGATATGGAATCTCATTTTTTCATTGTGCACATATTTTAGTATCTTTCTCTCTCTCTCTCTCTCCCTCTCTCTCTCTTTGTTTATTTGAGACAGGGTTATTGTATAATTTACTATCTATAAGGTTGCTCTTGTGCCAAGCGAAATCTTGTAGGAAATGATGTGTCTTGGCTCACTGATTTTTGGGTAGATTGTTTGTTAGTTGACCCAAAGTTACTAAGCTTAAGCTGATGTCCACGTGACTGTCACTGATATGAAATCTCAATCACGGTTATTTATAGAAAAAAGCCGCGCTCTTCTTATGGCTGTGAGTACAGAGTATTGCCTGAGAGGGTTATCAATCACTGGTGTTAGGCAAACAGTACAGACCCAGATCAGATGCCGCAGAACGGTTCTGCAATGTCCGATCAGAGTCTATACTGTTTTACTGGCTTCTTTAGGTACACATGTAAATTCTTGAAATTGCTATATCCCACTTAATGTGTTGAAAAATGGGCTTTATAAAGGTATACAGTTCACTTTTTGCTCAAACATTAAGGTTGTGGATACTAGTTAGAACAACTTTAAAGACACATTTTTTCTCCTTTGGTGAGATCCCCCTCTCATGATCAGCCCCAATATATATAAAGTCCTGATAAGGGAATGCACATCAAAGGCTTATCTTATCTAAAAGATTATGGGGTAATTATAAGGATGTTAAGTCTCCTTAGGTGGGGCCCTATAAGGGGTAATTCATAAAGTTAAGAATTCATTTACTTTAGAACTAAATAAATTCTATATGTATATATATATATATATATATATATATATATATATATATATATATATATATATATATAAACTGAAATAGAAATATATAATTGAAAATTTTACTTATTTTTTAATTATTTATTAAAGTAAATAAGAACACTTCACAAACTGAATCCTAATCCTACTGATGCAGCACATTATAATAAATCTGATAGGAAATTTAAAAAATAGTTGCATCCAAAAATGTGAATATTTATTTTCTGCAATTGCACAAACAGAATTTTCTGAAACACAGTTATTTTTACAAATTAGTCTGTATGTTTAGTGAAGATTCAGATCAACCTGCACATCTGCACAGTCTGATCAGTCTTCACCACTCGCTCTATGAGATATACTGCTTCTTCGTCCAAATAGCACAGACTGATCAGGCTGCGGGATGCACAGGCTGATCCAATTCTTCACTGAGGGTACGTTATTTTGCAGAAATTAATGTGTACCTGCCAAAAACTGTAAAACTCTTTTTCTGTTGTATATTGCATTTGTATGACACAACATGTTTTCCAGTATTTTCAATAATCAATAATCAATCATTCTTTACTGAAAGCAGAAGGACACTATTATTACACATTGAACTGCTGGCCAAGAAAGAAGAATACAGATATTCTCTCTTATTTTTTACATTTCAAATCTTATTTTATAGGAAAAATAAGAAAAATCTTATTAATTCGTCGTCTGCTAAAACTGCCCATAGTGCGATAAATGATAATTCTCAAATAACTGTGTGAAAAAAAGTGCTCCAAAATGATGCTTTTCCTGAAAAATGGATTTATTTATTACACCCTTTTCATCTTAGTCTTCACTGGTGCATGTTAAATGTTGAAAAAATTCTGTGCTCTGGTTCAGTCAAAGTATTACACAAGGATGTGTTTATCACAGTTATGTCAAAGTTATTGTCATGAAATATTTCTTAGCAGCTATCAATAAATAACTGGCACACTTTAAACTAAGGGGGTATAGCTGTCAAATAAGCAACAAATTCAATATTCTTAAAGAGCTGCAGAAAACTAAGAGCAGACAGCAATCTAATTTCTTCATAAGAAGAAATTATTCACCGAAAAATAGGTTGACATTTCATGTGAAATAATTTTCTCAGCAAACGCATACGATTCACATGTAATGTCAAGCCTTATGTTTGCTGAAATATATATATATAAAAAAAAAAAATGTTTGCGGCATAAAATATCCCTACAATTTCATATGTGCATTCAGCTTATAAATAACAAATGACAAAAAATCTTCTTGCGGGAACTCATCCGAAAACACACTTTTATATAATAAACTGGGGTTTATAGGGGTGTACATTATTATTCTATATTTCTGCTTAAAAACATAGATTGTGGGTACTTGTTAAAACGTAAGATTTCAATTGGGGTAGACTGGGCATAGTCAATATTTAGTGACACAAAACCATCTGATAAGAATGGTTCATAAATCTCCATAACAGAATCAGTCTCAGATGTTTTGGCCTGGGTAGAAATTTCCTCCTTAACATATCACTGTGATTTTGGTAAGGCCTATAGATTTAAGCCCCTCTTGTTTTTCTTTCCTTCTTTTCAAATCTAAGCACTCAGAAATAATATGACCTGTCTTTTTGCAATAACTGGTTGAGATAAGGGATTTTGATCCTTGTTTTCACCAGAAGGTTTGGGTTTAGGAGAAAATGTTTGGCTATAACTGCTAAATGGATTACTAGGACAAGGGTTTGATCCTGATTGTGGGAAAAATGGTCTTCTAGAAGGATTGGACTTATTAAGAAAGGAAACCTTATGTGTAAATGCATACTCATCTGCCAGCTAGTCAATTCATAGTGAGCAGCAATGTCCAAGAACTCTGACTTTTTAGCCAAATTTAACAGCTCCTGCAAAGGTGAGCTATGGAAGTATGAAGGTCAAATGACATGATTGTTTTTTACTGGTTCTATCAAGAAAGTTTATCAAACTAAGATTTTTTTATTTATTTATATTGTTTAAAAGTCAATACTTGTTTTTTGTTCTTTTTTTTTTTAAGTTCAAACTTTTTTAGGCACAAGAAAATGCTAGATCCCGGGCAAGCCTCCAATTTCTGTTATGAGCCAGGCATAATGAGAAAGGAATGAAAGTGAAACCAGCAACAAGCTTTAAAATTATTTACAATATTTATTAACAACAAAAAAATAAGACCATGTGCAAAACAGAAAAATAGAAGTAAACAGTACCTTTCAAGTTTTATTGTCACAAAGTTCCTCAAAAATAATCCACAAGAATTTCTAAAACAAATCCTTTGAATAACAGTTTCTGATTCCACAATTTGAAGTTCCTGAATTCAGAGTTTAATTCCTGAATGAATAAACTAGAGGCCCAAGTGGGCCAGAAATCGCTCGCCTGGATTAGGCTGATCATGAGATGTTACAATGTGTCATGGTGGCCATCTTGCCTATCAGATCAGATTGCTTTTAGCAATCCAGAATATGATGTTGTTTGAAGAGTTTCAAGACTGCCACAATGGCCACTATTGGAACTGAACGATTTAGCAATTCTGAATCTCCATGTCACCCCTATGCCTCCCATTAAGTTTTGGCTCAATCTGACTTACCGTTTTGGAAGAGATGTGGTTTGAAGAATTTCAAGATGGCTGCCATGGTGGCCATCTTTGATATCAGAATGGAACCATTTTAGCAATTCTAAATCTCCATGCTGCCCCGATGCCTTCCACTAAGTTTCCGCTCCATCAAACTTATGGTTTGGGAGCAGATAACAATCCAAGACTTTCAAGATCATTATGGATAGGATTCTGACGGAGATGTAAAAAAATGTGGAAAGTTACTGACAGACATAGTGATTAGGGACGGACCATGGTCAATAGACCACGGCATAAGCTGACCTGCAGAAAAGCTCAAGGTGTGCTAACAATTGAAGATCTTCAAAATGGCTGCTGTGGCAGCCATCATGGATATTATAACAAAATGGTTTTAGCAAGTCTGATTCGCCATGTCGCCCCAATGCCTTCCACCAAGTTTTGGCTCAATCTGACTTACCATTCGGGAGCAGATGAGGTTTGAACATTTTCAAGATGGCCACCTTGGGGGCTATCTTTGATATAGGAACAGAACGATTTTAGCATTTCTGAATCTCTATGTTGCTCCGATGCCTCCCATCAAGTTTGAGCTTAATCGGCTTTACAGTTTGGGAGGATATGTCGTTTGAAGAATTTCAAGATGGCCTTGGATGTCGGAATGGAACAAATTTATCATTTCTGAATCTCCATGTCTCCCTTATGCCTCCCACCAAGTTTCAGCTTGATCCGACTTACCGTTAGGGAGCAGATGTCGTTTCAAGATTTGTGGCCATCTTGGATATTGGAACGGAAAGATTTAGCAATTCTAAATGTCACCCCAGTGCCTCCCACCAAGTTTTGGCCTCAATCTGACTTATCATTCAGGAGCAGACCTGGTTTGAAGATTTTCAAGATGGCCACTGTGGTGGCCATCTTGGATATTGGATCGGAAAAATTTTTGCATTTCTGAATCTCTGTAATAGGGAATTTTTGGATCTTTTAGAGTTTTGCTAGATAGACAATTAAAGGAAAACACTCACAAAATTGATAATCTGTTTAAAGTGAAAGACCTACATTAGCTGAGAAAACTGATGCAAATTTTATGAAAATCGGCTGAAAATTAAGAAATTATGGGTATTTGAAGATTTCAAACAAGGCTGTCATGGGCGCCACCATTGTTGTGAGTTTGTAATGTCATTTGCTATTAATTAAGTATGCATAAACTGAATAACTCGCATATGCAAAAACATCAAATGCCATCTTTCTGCAAATGTCTTCTTAACAACCTATTTTCCCTAAAATTGCATTGTTTTCTGTCTAACAGAAAGTTTTATTGTCATTTTAGAATTTTTCTGTCCCTCATTAAATATTCAAAATGGTGGCACCCATGTTGACAATTACAAAAGCTAAAAACTCCAATAACTTCATCATTTCTTGATGGATTTTGATAAAACTTGCAACAAAATGTTCAGTTCGTAAATATCTTGAACATTAGATATACTTTATATTTTGTGAGTGTTTCCCTTTAAATTATAATTATTCCATATCTTTATCAATATTTATCAATAATTTCATTGTGTTAATGTGCTTCAATAGCCTAAAGTTTTCTCAAGGAACTGGTTTACAATCTACTAAATTTACTTTACAGTTTAATGTTCATTTTATTACATTGATTTATATTTTGTTAAATTTACTTCCTCCAATCCATGCAATAAGATGGCAGAGATCAATTACTGTCAATATTTAGATTACATCAAAAAGTATTGAAAATTAGATTTAAAGTCCTGTTGATTGGACAATTTATAAACAACACTAAAATTTGATAGGCTAATTAAACATTTAGGGAAATCATCAAAAACTAGAGCAAGTGCCCAGAGGGTCACGAATACCCCCGCCATTTCTTAATTATAAAATATTTTAAAGTTAATGACCATGATATAAGGCAAGATATAGTTTACAATGTCAGTCTCTGAGTGACACTGATCTATCATCCCAAGTACAACTTTCCTGGAGTAAATAGTCTTCAAGACTGGGGCCATAAAACATTGGTCACTGACCTACATATGCTTGAGAAATTAATCTGATGGTCACACTGATACATTATACCAACTATGATGTTAATCCATTACATAATCTAAATGATATTAAGCAAAATCACTAGACCATGAAATATAGGTCATACTGATTTATATTTACTTTAAGGTGAAGGTTTGGGTCACACTGGGTCATTATATGTAAATATGACATTTAGGTATCAAATAATGGGAGATATAAGACAAAATCACAGGGCTATGAAATATAGGTCACAATATCCCAAAATACATCAAACTGTCTTCAAGATGTAACATAAAATCACTGGACTATGAAATATAGGTCAAAGTGATCTACATTTACTTTTAGGTCAACTGTTGGATTCTAATTCATAATCCCAAATAAAGATGTTCATACATCAATTAACATTCAAGATATGAGGCAAAATTACTGGACCATGAAATATAGGTCAAGGTGACCTACATTTGTTATGCTGTCAATCGTGGTGTCACACAGAACCAATATTCCAAGTATCACATTAATCCATGAAATAGTCTTCAAGATATTAGGCAAAATCGCTGGAGCATGACAATATAATCACAATGACATTGACCTTATTACACTGAATGTTGATGTGATAAAAATGTCTGATGCCCATCCTTCTTTAAGACGTTGTTTGTATAAACAAACTGCAACATACTACTTTATTGAGGCATTAATCCATGAAATAGGCTTCAAAATATACATCAAAATCACTGAAGGTGAAAATAAGGTCACAATGACCTTGACCTTATTACACTGAATGTTGATGTCATAAACATGTCTGATGCCCATCCTTCTTTAATAAGAGGTTGTTTGTATAAACAAACTGCAATATACTACTTTATTGGGGTGTCCTAGATTTTGACCTCTAGCCCCACCCTGGGGCATGACCCAGGGGTTTATAGATGAAGAATGGAAGAGAACCCTCCCAGGTACCCCCATACCAAATATGAAAAGTTTTTGATCAGTGGATGCAGAGTTATAAGTAATCAAAAAACTTCAAAATAAAACTTGGTTATAGAAAGGGTTAATGGACTGAATCACATCCGGACAGTCGGACGGACGGATGGACGGACGGTCAGACAGACAAACGGACTAACGGAACGGACGAAAACTATATATCCCTAATGATATAAGGCAAGATATAGTTTACAATGTCAGTCTCTGAGTGACACTGATCTATTATCCCAAGTACAACTTTCCTGGAGTAAAAAGTCTTCAAGACATGAAGCAAATTTGCTGGGCCATAAAATATATGTCACAGACCTACATATACTTGAGAAGTTAATCTGATGGTCACACTGATGCATTATACCAACTATAATGTTAATCCATTAAATAATCTAAAAGATATTATGCAAAATCACTAGACCATGAAATATAGGTCATACTGATTTATATTTACTTTGAGTGAAAGTTTGGGTCACACTGTGTCATTATATGTAAATATGACATTTAGGTATGTTATATATAGGGTGTTCAATTATTTTAAGCATCATGTTTACTATGTTTCCATTAATAACTTTATTTACTATGTTTCCATAAATAACTTTCTGGAACAACATGTTTACAATAACATGTTGTTTATGTCATTGATTCTGGACTGAGTTATTTTTGGCATGTCATAGAATATTTAGAAATTGATTGAAACTGGAAAATAAGAGATGCCTGTAGTAAATTCTTTTCTAGAATGTTCTTTGATATTATATAAGGAGAAAAGATTTTCATATGGGCATCTTTGTATACTTTCATCGGAAATTATTCTATACTGGATTACTTTAATATTTTATTCATTCTGGACTTAGATTCTGAATTCAGGAACTTTAAATTGTCGGATCAGAAACTGTTATTCAAAGGATTTGTTTTATAAATTCTTGTGGATTATTTCTGAGGGACTTTGTTACATAAACTTGAAAGGTACTGTTTACTTACATTCTTTTGTTTTGAATCTTGTCTTATTTTTTGTGAATAAATATTGATAATAATTTAAAGCTTGTTGCTGGTTTCACTTTCATTTCTTTCTCATTACACCTGGCTCATAACAGAAATTGGGGGCTCGTCCGGGATAGGAATTTTTACGCCGAAAATGGCTTCTCATCATCATAAATGATGACTTCCTTGAGAAGGGGGAGTGTTACGACCGAGCACTCCTACCTTCTATTATCTGCCTTGGCAGATTACGCATAGCTTCTAAGTATATATACAATCTCTGACAACTGCGTCAGGGAGTCGACTCTTTGGCTCACTGGTTAGAGCATTAGATTTTTAACCGGGAGGACCAGGTTCAATTCCCACGGCAGGCGTGAGATTTTTTCAGCTATGCTTCATTCCTTTGTTACGGCTTTCATGTCATAAGATGGGGGCTGCGCCTGGCAAAAAGACAGGTCATATTATTTCTGAATGCTTACATTTGAAAAAAAAAAGAAAGAAAAACAAGAGGGGCTTAAACCTACAGGCCTTACCTCTTTACGGTCAAAACCACAGTCATGTGTTAAGGAGGAAGATCCTACCCAGACCGAAAGGTCTGAAACTGATTCTGTTATGGAGATATATCAACCATTCTTATCAGATGGTTTTGTGTCACTAAATAGTGACTATGCCCAGTCTACCCCAATTAAAATCTTACGAGATACTGGAGCTTCTCAATCCCTAATTTTAGCAGATACTCTGCCTTTTTCTGAGAAGACTTCTTCTGGGACAAGTGTCCTTATTCAGGGTGTAGAGTGTGGATTTGTTAATGTTCCTCTTCATAACATTTATTTATCCTCAGACTTGGTAACTGGTTTAGTGGCTGTTGGTATTCGACCTTCTTTACCTTTTAAAGGTGTTCACTCACTGTTAGGCAATGACTTGGCAGGAGATAAGGTTATGGTAAACCCACTTTTGACTAACATACCTTGTATTGATCAGCCACCTCATCCCATTGAAAAGGAAATCCCTGATCTTTACCCATCTTGTGCTGTTACAAGGGACATGGCTAAGAAAGCAAAACAGAATGATGGGGACATTGATTTAACTGATACCTTTTTGGGTCAGTCTTTTAAACATGAGATTACAAATTCTCTTTCATCCAGCCTGTCTGACAAACAGACAGAGTTACGTGACAAGTCAGAGTCCAGTCATTACTCTTCAATATTAAATGACCAAGGTCATGACTTGGTGTCAAGGTCACAACTCTGCAAGGAACAGCATAATGATCCTGAAATTTTGCCTTTGCTTGAAAGGGCTTTTGATGAGAAAGAAAGAGATCAAGTCCTAGTCTGTTTCTATGTAAAAAATGGCCTTTTGATGAGAAAATGGCATCCTCCTGATGTCTCAGCAGAAGACGAGTGGACTGTTAACCATCAAATAGTGATTCCAAGGGTTTATCGCCCTGAAATTTTAAACTTGGCCCATGAGACTCCCATGTCAGGTCATTTAGGTGTAAACAAGACCTATCACAAAATTTTTAACCATTTTTACTGGCCAGGGTTAAAATCTGATGTTTCTCAGTTTTGTAAATCTTGCCATACTTGTCAGATGGTAGGAAAACCTAACCAGACAATACCAAAAGCTCATTTACAGCCCATACCTGCTTTTGATGAACCTTTTAACAGAATAATTATTGACTGTGTTGGTCCCTTGCCCAAAACCAAGTCAGGCAATGAGTATCTTGACAAAATAATGTGTGCTTGTACACGTTTCCCAGAAGCCATTCCACTTGGGAATATTAAAACAAAGAATATTGTTAAGGCTTTGGTAAAGTTTTTCACATTTGTAGGCCTTCCAAAGTCTGTTCAGTCACATCAGGGCTCAAATTTCATGTCAGGAATTTTTCAGCAGGTCATGCATGAGTTGGGCATTACTCAATATAAGTCATCGCCTTACCATCCTGAAAGTCAAGGTGCCCTGGAAAGATTTCATCAGACCTTGAAAAATATGATCAGATCATACTGCTTTGACACTGAAAAAGATTGGAATGAAGGCATTCATTTGTTGTTGTTTGCCGTTAGAGAATCTGTTCAGGAATCTCTTGGTTTCAGTCCATTTGAGCTGGTATTTGGCCACACTGTGCGTGGACCTTTGAAACTTTTGAAAGAAAAATTTCTCTCGAATGATGACAGTTCTCTGAACTTACTTCAGTATGTATCAGATTTTAAAGACCGACTGTCTAAAGCTTGTGAAGCTGCTTGGACCAATTTAAGCACAAAGGAAAATGAAACATTGGTATGTTAAAAATGCAAAAGAAAGAACATTCCAGCCTGGAGACAGGGTACTTGCTCTTTTGCCTATTCCTGGAAAACCATTGCAAGCCAGATATTATGGCCCTTACACTATAGATAAAAAGATTAGTGATGTAAATTACATTGTTAACACTCCTGGGAGACGCAAAGAAATACAGTTGTGTCATGTTAACATGCTTAAACAATATATAGATAGGGATAGCTCTTCTGTTACACCAATAAGTGTTGTTAGTTCAGTCTCTCAGGAACAAAGTGAAATGAACTCTGAAGACATGAACTTGATCAAATCTGATCCTGCGTCATCAAAACTCCAGAATTCTGACATTCTAAAGGATCTCAACCAGAATCACACCTAGATCCAGTCCAAAGAAAGGAACTGAAACAGTTAATTCATGAATATGAACACTTATTTCTGGATATTCCTACGAGACTGACAAAATTTATCATGATGTGAATGTTGAGGATTCACAACCTGTAAAACAGCATCCATAAAGAATGAACCCAACAAAACAAAAATATCTTAAGGAAGAGATTCAGTATTTGCTGGACAATGATTTCATTGAACCAAGCCAAAGTGAATGGAGTTCTCCTTGTAGTCTTGTACCAAAACCGGATGGATCATATTGGCTGTGCACCAATTACAGGAAGATCAATAATCTGAGTAATATAGACACTTTTCCCATCCCAAGAATGGATGACTGTATTGACAAAATTGGAAATTCAAAATATATAACTAAGTTTGATCTTCTGAAAGGATTTTGGCAAATTCTCTCACAGAAAGAGCCAAAGAGATCTCAGCATTTGTTACTCCTGATAGATTATATCACTATAAAGTAATGCCTTTTGGAATGAAAAACTCTCCAGCAACATTTCAATGCTTAATCAACACCATAATAGCTGGAATCGAGCATTGCGAGGCTTACATCGATGATGCCATCATATACAATGATGAGCGGAATGACCATCTTGGGACTATCAAAGCATTCTTTGATAAACTAAGTGAAGCAAAACTGACAATAAACCTTGCTAAAAGTGAATTCTGTCATGCAACTTTAACATTTCTAGGACACGTTGTGGGTCATGGTCAGGTTAAACCTATAGAAGCTAAAGTTGAAGCTATTTCAGATTTTCTGGTGCCCACATGCAAAAGACAACTGATGAGGTTTCTTGGTATGGCCGGTTATTACAGAAAATTCTGTAATAATTTTTCTGTCATTGCTGAGCCACTGACTAATTTACTTAGTAAAAGAATGAGGTTTAAGTGGACCAGTGATTGTAAGAATGCCTTTGATAAACTGAGAGTCATCCTGAGAAGTGAGCCAGTTCTCCTGGCACCAAATTTCAATAAAGAATTTAAGCTAGCAGTAGATGTGAGTGATGTTGGTGCAGGTGGTGTATTGCTGCAAGAGGATGACAATGGTGTGGATCATCCAGTTTGTTACTTTTCCAAAAAGTTTAACAAACATCAAAAGAATTATTCTACAGTAGAGAAAGAATGTTTGTCTCTCATTTTTGCTCTTGAACATTTTAAAGTTTATCTAACTTCTTCATCCTCACCTATTGTTGTTTTCAATGATCACAATCCACTGACTTTCATCCATAAGATGAAAAACAAGAATCAGAGGTTGCTCAGATGGAGCCTGTTGTTACAGGAATACAATCTTGACATAAGGCATATCAGAGGAAAAGATAATATTATTCCTGATGCCTTATCTAGAGCATGATGTCTTGATCTGTGGTTTCCTATAACTTGCTGTATATAAGCTAACAATTGCCTTTATCAGTATTTTATTTTATGATAATTTTATGGCAAAAGAAAGCTTATTACATAAATCTTTCTTTTCCTTGAAGAGGGGAAGTGTTATATATAGGGTGTTCAGTTATTTTAAGCATCAAGTTTACTATGTTTCCATTAATAACTTTATTTACTATGTTTCCATAAATAACTTTCTGGAACAACATGTTTACAATAACATGTTGTTTATGTCCTTGATTCTGGACTGAGTTATTTTTGGCATGTCATAGAATATTTAGAAATTGATTGAAACTGGAAAATAAGAGATGCCTGTAGTAAATTCTTTTCTAGAATGTTATTTGATATTATATAAGGAGAAAAGATTTTCATATGGGCATCTTTGTATACTTTCATCGGAAATTATTCTATACTGGATTACTTTAATAATTTATTCATTCTGGACTTAAATTCTGAATTCAGGAACTTTAATTGTAGGATCAGAAACTGTTATTCAAAGGATTTGTTTTATAAATTCTTGTGGATTATTTCTGAGGGACTTTGTTACATAAACTTGAAAGGTACTGTTTACTTACATTCTTTTGTTTTGAATCTTGTCTTATTTTTTGTGAATAAATATTGATAATAATTTAAAGCTAGTTGCTGGTTTCACTTTCATTTCTTTCTCGTCAGCCTGGCTCGTAACAGGTATCAAACAGTGGGAGATATATGGCAAAATCACGTCTATGAAATATAGGTCACATAATCCCAAAATATGGTAGTAATACATCAAATTGTCTTCAAGATGTGACATAAAATCACTGGACTATGAAATATAGGTCACAGTGACCTACATTTACTTTTAGGTCAACTGTTGGATCATACTTATTCATAATCCCAAATAATGATGTTCATACATCAATTAACATTCAAGATATGAGGCATTACTGGACCATGAAATATAGGTCAAGGTGACCTACATTTGTTATGCTGTCAATCGTGGTGTCACACAGAAACAATATTCCAAATATCACATTAATCCATGAAATAGTCTTCAAGATATTAGGCAAAATCGCTGGAGCATGAAAATATGATCACAATGACCTTGACCTTATTACACTGAATGTTGATGTGATAAACATGTCTGATGCCCATCCTTCGTTAAGAAGTTGTTTGTATAAACAAACTGCAACATACTACTTTATTGAGGCATTAGTCCATGAAATAGGCCTCAAACTATAGGGTAAAATCACTGAAGCATGAAAATAAGGTCACACTGACCTTGACCTTATTACACTGAATGTTAATGTCATAAACTTGTCTGATGCCCATCCTTCTTTAATAAGAAGTTGTTTGTATAAACAAACTGCAATATACTACTTTATTGGGGTGTCCTAGATTTTGACCTCTAGCACCACCCTGGGGCAAGACCCAGGGGTTCATAGATGTAGAATGGAAGGGAACCCTCCCAGGTACCCCCATACCAAATATGAAAAGTTTTTGATCAGTGGCTGCAGTTATAAGTAATCAAAAAACTTCAAAGTTAAACCTGGTTATAGAAAGGGTTAACAGATGGAATCACATCTGGACAGATGGAAGGACGGACAGACGGATGGACGGAAACTATATACCCCTTCAGCATACTTCATATGCCATGGGTATAATAAGAGGTTGTTTGTATAAACAAACTGCAAAATACTACTTCATTGGGGTGTCCTAGATTTTGACGTCTAGCCCTGCCCGGGGCATGACCCAGGGGATCATACATGTAGAATGCAAGAGAACCCTCCCACGTACCCCCATACCATACCAAATATGAAAACTTTTTGATCAGTGGCTGAAGAGTTATAAGTAATCAAAAAACTTCGAAGTAAAACTTGGTTATAGAAAAGGTTAACGGACGGAATCACATCCAGACAGACGGACGGACCATTTTACAGACTAACGGAACGGACGAAAACTATATACCCCTTCGGCATACTTCGTATGCCGGGGGTATAAATAGTCTGATCAACAAAATCAGTTTTAGGTTAACCTTCAAAGGGTCAACATTTATATTTTGGCTGACTGTGCAGAAACACATAATATGAACAGACAGTATTAACATTTAGCAGGGGCTCTGCCCCCTGTTTGCTCATACATATTGATGTAAATATTAAAATAAAATATACAAAAGGCAGAGAAAATAAATACATTAAATAAATGATGTGGCTTCTTATTTAATTAAAAAGATACAGTTAATACAAGAGAACCCCAAGACAAATTTATACGAGCCAAACCCTGTTATATCTCTATGTTGCTTTGATGTCTACCATCCAGTTTCAGCTTAATCCGACTTACTGTTTGGGAGGAGATGTCGTTTGAAGATTTTCAAGATGGCCGACATGGCCACCATCTTGGATATCCAAACAGAATGATTTTTGCAATTCTATATCTCCATGTGGCCCCAACCCTCCCACCAAGTTTGGACTCAATCTTGTTTGTTTATGTTGTGGTTTTACGGCCCGGTCAACCCAATGGGGTCATGTCGAGTGCGGTTTACCTAACCACACGTTTACTGGGCAGGCTTAGTCCTCTAAGCGGTTAACCAGTATTGTGCACATTCTTTCGCCAGAAACTGACAACTGCCCTTCTTGGTGGACTCAATCTAACTTAGGGTTTGGGAGCAGATGTGGTTTCAAGACGGCTGCCCAAGCGCCCATCTTGGATAGCCAAACGGATCAATTTTAGCAATTCTGAATCTCTATGTCGCTCTGATGCTTCCCATCAAGTTTCGGCTCAATCCAACTTACTGTTAGGGAGGAGATGTCGTTTAAAGAATTTCAAGATGGCCACCATGGCGGCCATCTTGAATATCAGAACGGAACCATTTTAGCAGTTCTGAATCTCTATGTCACTCCACTGCTTCCCATCAAGTTTTGGCTCAATCCAACTTACCGTTTGGGAGGAGAAGTACTTTAAAGAGTTTCAAGATAGGTGCCATGGTGGCCATCTTGGATATCGGCAGGAAATGATTTTAGCAATTCTTATTCTCTTTTTTGCTCCAATGCCTCCCATCAAGTTTCGGCTCAATCCGACTTACGGTTTAAGAGGATATGTCGTTTGAAGAATTTCAAGATGGCCGCCATCATCTTGGATACTGGAACGGAATTATTTTAGCAATTCTGAACCTCTATGTCCCTCTGATGCCTCCCATCAAGTTTCAGCTCCATCTGACTTATGACTTGGGAGGAGATGTCATTTGAAGAAGTTCAAGATGGTGGCCATCTTGGATATCGAAACAGAACGATTTCAGCAATTCTGAATTTCCATGTTGCCACAATGCCTTCCACTAAGTTTCAGCTCAATCCAACTTATAGTTCTGGAGGAGATGTGGAAAGTGTGAAAAAGCTAACGATGGAGGAACGACGGACAACAGGCTATGGCATAAGCTGACCTAAGCTTCAGGTGAGCTAAATATTAAAGTAATCCAGTATAGAATAATTTCTGATATCTTTTCCCCTTATATAGTATCAAAAAACATTCTAGGGAAAGAATTTGCTAGAGGCATCACTTATTTTCTAGTTTTAGTCAAGAATATTCTAAATGTTTTATAGGCTTCCATGACCTTTTATGAAAAGCTGTCATGTCCCTGTTTTATCTTGAATATATTTTCATATGTACATAGTATAAAAAAAGTTTGTTTTGATCTTTATTTACCAGGTTAGATTATTGCATTTGTAACTGGAGCGCTGATTACGATGACTGTTTTACTTTTTAAGCGAGTAGGTACACTTCAGCTTTCAAGTTACGGTATTATGGTAATCACGAGATATGTATGCTGAGGGTGTATTTGATTATTTACGTCTATATACTTGAACGGTTACCAGAACATTGTATATTCCGAGTGAACCTAGGTTCGGTGATCAATATCTTCACTGTTCTTGGACTGATTTTTGTCTCAAGGCTATCTTTTTGAAAGGGGAGACAATTTTCTGTCGTAATTTTGCAGTTTTGCAGCATTCCGAGAAAAATGTTTTTTACTTCATAGTTTGAGCAGTCGCTGTGTAAAATTTTGCACCGTTCGGACAATCAAACAGGTTATTTAAATCTTGACTATCACGGTATTCTTGTGAATATTATTTTTAGATCTTGAATATCACGGGTTTCTTGTAGACACATGTTTCAAAACGTGCCACATTACTACAAAAGTTCCCTGGTTAAATAGAACCACACACACAACAATATTTTTCATCTGAAGACTGATCATTGCCTTCATTTCTATTATGTTATGATGTTGTGCTGTATCTCGGGGATCTGACCATGGTAAGTCAATAATTTATTTAATTTTATTCTTGCAACATTCTTGCTCGTCTTTACCGCAGCTAAGATTCGAGTAGGTAAATTTATTGCTTTACTACGTTGCGATTCATATATCGTTCGTACTTACAAACCCCGGCATGATATGTAGATGGACCCTGATCAGATGTGTACACTTTGGTTATATGTGTAGACCCTGATCAGACAATTAAGTCGTGTCGGGTGTGTAAACCCTATCCAGATATGGAAATTAAATTTGGTCGATTCTATAGATCCTGGTCAGTCTGGTGAGTCTGATAGGTTCTGTAGACCCTGATCAGAATGAAAACGTTAATATTCTTGAGTAGAGAGATAAATGGATCAGAGCAATGACAGCACTAGCATATTTTAACATAACATATTCTGATCTGACATGTATATTAGTTTTTATGATTACCAGACATATACGCTTGAATGTACGACACAGTTAGGTGTTATGTTAACTGCACACACCAGACATATACGCTTGAATGTACAACACAGTTAGGCGTTATGTTAACTGCATACACATTCAGTAATTAACACAATTGTGTTTGTATGTATTCATAAGACTTACACAGTTGTATTTATATTTGCATCACAAATGACACATATACAGAGGTTCCTTTTTATTTGATTATACGCAAGTCTGTTCACTAGAATATTGTACTGTAAAATGGCTCAAGCAGCAAGGAGTCATGTTTGAGGCTATGAGGATGGCATGTTGATACTGTACCCAATAATTACGTGGGGACGATGTGTGATCGTGTAATCATTGTGGTGTAATGGCAGTTATAATTTATTGTAGCCTTTAGCGCTCTAAAGGGATTCTTACAGTGGAAGACGCATGGGTTCTTCCTGTAAGAATGTGTAATCGTCGAGATGCCATTCCTCCGATTAATGTAGAATTTGGAGTGTTTGTCAGATATATTCTGACTGTGTGTCTGCCTGTGTTGGATATATGTACAATATTATATGTCATTAACAGCGTCCCTGTGGTTTTTGGATCTGATTTTGCTATATAATAATCAATTGCAACGGACTTGTTGAATTACAACATTTGGCGTACACACTCTGTATACCTAGTGGAAATTAATAAGGCAATATCTTGTAATGTTTGATATCGAGATTTCTAGGACATGATACTTATTTTCAGGTCCTGTATATGTATCTGTTTTCGTCACTGTGTTTGTATCCTGTTACCTTCGTCACTCCATAATTTGATTTCTACAAGTTTTCCGGGAAGTTGTATCCAAAGTTGTATCCAATCAAGAACAAGTAGTACCCGGTAGATGACATGGAGTATACATCTGTTTACATCACAAGTGACTCAGTTACGTATTTTCAATTTTATCCACATGGTGAAAATTTATGAAGCTACCATGATCTTCCAGAAATATATCAGGACATTCAATTTATGAAATTTTGAAGATTGCTTTATAGTTTTTTTTTCTTAACTTTCTAAATACATGCTTGTTTTTATTTATAAAGTGTTGTGTTCATCCTCTGATTGCTTGTGATTGCGTCTAGTCTATCGTCACTGGCCCAACGCTCGTGCCGTAAAAACATCAAATGTCAACCAAGGATTATCATTTGAACAAATTTGTTGACTGAGAGTTCCTAACGCTGTATACCAAGATTCGGCCACAAAGCTTTCTTGGTTCTGGAGAAGATTTTTAGATTATAACACATAAGGGCACGCCAGCCATATTAATTTAGATTATAACACATAAGGGCATGCCAGCCATATAAACAGACCATGACCATTTGTACAAATTTTCAATACCCCTTTATCATAAGGCTCCACATGAAGTTTGAAGAAAATTGGCTCAGGGGTTTCAGAAAAGTTATTTAATGGTGTGGACAACAGATGACAAGTGATCACAATAACCCATCCTGAGCCTTGGGATATCATGATCACTTGCCATCTGTCTTGCATACCATTGAACAACTTCTCTGAAACCCCTGTGCCAATTTTCTTCAAACTTCATGTAGACATACATATTTAAAAAACAAGAGGGCCAAATAGCCCTAAATAACTCACCCGAGTTTCACTGTCTCATTATTCAAATTGTATGTGTAATGGTAATTTAGCTACAAGGCAGTAACTGCCTATCTTGATTCAGTGGAAGAGGAAAGAATGACTGGAAATTATTTCATGATTAATATGCATGAAAGAATGTGGCCTTGATGTGTTTCTGACTTGAACAATCTTACCAGCGGGCACCAAAAAAATATTTCTGCCAAATTATTTTAAAATCAGGCCAATGGAGTCTAACAAGAAAATTTTTAAGGTTTTCAATACAGATACAATGTACATGTATATAGGGGAAATAAGCCCACACCCCTGGTGGCCATGTATTTTTAGCTCACCTGAGCAAAAGCTGAGGGTGAGCTATTGTGATCACCCTCTGTCCGTCGTCGTCTGGCGTCAACAATTAGTTTGTTAACACTCTAGAGGTCACAGTTTTGACCCAATCTTGATGAAACTTGCTCAGAATGTTTGCCTCTATGAAATCTAGGTCAAGTTTGATACTGGGTCACTTGGGGTAAAAAACTAGGTCACCAGGTCAATTGAAAGGAAAAACTTAACACTCTAGAGGTCACATTTTTGATGTAATCATCATGAATATTGCTCAAAATGTTTGTCTTGATGATTTCTAGGTCAAGTTCTAAACTGGGTCACTTGAGGAAAAAAACAAGGTCACCAGGACAAATCAAAGGAAAACCTTGTTAACGCTCTAGCTGTCACATTTTTGAAACAACCATGAATATTGCTTAATATGTTTGTCTTGATGATTTCTAGGTCAAGTTTGAAACTGGGTCACTTGGGGTCAAAAACTAGGTCACCAGGCCAAATCAAAGGAAAACCTTGTTAACACTAGCTGTCACATTTTTGAAGCAATCATCATGAATCTTGCTGAATATGTTTGTCCTGATGATTTCTAGGTCCAGTTTGAAACTGGATCACTTGGGGTCAAAAACTAGGTCACTGGGCCAAATCAAAGGAAAACCTTGTTAACACTCTAGTAGTCATATTTTTGAAGCAATCATCATGAATCTTTCTTAATATGTTTGTCTTGATGATTTCTAGGTCAAATTCAAAAACTAGGTCACCAGGCCAAATCAAAAGAAAACCTTGTTAACCATCTAGCGGTCACATTTTTGAAGTAATCATTATGAATATTACTTAAAATGTTTGTATTGATGATTTCTAGGTCAAGTTTGAAACTGGGTCACTTGGGGTCAAAAATTAGGTCACCAGGCCAAATCAAAGGAAAACCTTGTTAACACTAGCTGTCACATTTTTGAAGCAATCATCATGAATCTTGCTGAATATGTGTGTCCTGATTATTTCTAGGTCGAGTTTGAAACTGGATCACTTGGGATCAAACACTAGGTCACTGGGCCAAATCAAAGGAAAACCTTGTTAACACTCTAGTAGTCACATTTTTTAAGCAATCATCATGAATCTTGCTCAAAATGTTTGTCTTGATGATTTCTAGGTCAGGTTTGAAACTGGGTCACTAGGGGTCAAAAACTAGGTCGCTGGGCCAAATCAAAGGAAGACCTTCTAGCACTCTAGAGGTTGCATTTTTGAAGCAATCATCATGAATCTTGCTCAAAATATTTGTCTTGATGATTTCTAGGTCAAGTTCAAAACTGGGTCACTTGGGGTCAAAAACTAGGTCACCAGGCCAAATCAACAGAAAACCTTGTTAACACTCTAGCTGTCACATTTTTGAAGCAATCATCATGAATAATGCTCAAAATGTTTGTCTTGATAATTTCTAGGTCAGGTATGAAACTGGGTCACTTGGGATCAAAAACTAGGTCATCGGGCCAAATCAAAGGAAAACCTTATTAACATTCTAGAGGTCGCACTTTTGAAGCTTTCATCATGAATATTGCTCAAAATGTTTGTCTTGATGACTTCTAGGTCAAGTTCAAAACTGGTCATTTGGGGTAAAAAACTAGGTCCCAGGGCAAATCAAAGGAAAACCTTGTTAACACTCTAAAGGTCACATTTTTGAAGTAATCATCATGAATCTTTCTAACAAAACTTTTTAAAGTTTTGTATACAGATATAAAGGTGAAAAAATAAGCCCCACCCTGCTGATGGCCATGTTTTTTGACAAATCATCATCACATAAATAATCTTCATAGAGGGTCACCAAAGAACCATTTCTGCCAAATTATATTGAAATAGGTCCAGTGGTTTCTGAGAAGAAGATTTTTCAAGTTTTCTATATAGATTTATGGGGGAAAATAAACCTTGCCCCCTGGTGGCCATGTTTCTTGACAAATCATCACTGCTTGAACAATCTTGGGACAGGGTCACCAAAGAAACATTTCTGCCAATTTATACCGGTACTGAAATCGGTCCTGTAGATTCTGACAAGAAGATTTTTAAAGTTTTTATCTATATAGATTTATAGGAAAAATAAGAACAGCCCCTTGGCGGCCATGTTATTTGATGAATCATCACCGCTTTAATAATCTTGGTAGAGGGTCACCAAAAGAACATTTCTCCAAATTATATTGAAATCGGTCCAGTGGTTTCTGACAAAAAGAAAATAAAGTTTCCTAGATAGATATATTGGAGTAAATAAGCCCCGCCTTCTGGCAGCAATGTTTTTTTAAAGAATCATCACGGCTTGAAAAATCTCGGAACAGGGTCACCAAAGGAACATTTCTGCCAAATTATACTGAAATCAGTCCAGTGGTTTCTGACAAGAAGATTTATGGTTTCTGACAAGAAGATTTTTAAAGTTTTCTATATAGCTATATAGAGGAAAATAAGCCCGTCCCAGGCAGCCATGTTTTTTGATGAATCATCAGGGCTTGAACAATCTTGGAGTCAGGGCACCAAAGGACCATTTCTGCCAAATTCTACTGAAATAAGTCTAGTGGTTTCTGATAAGAAGCTTTTAAGTTTTTTTATGTAGATACATAGGGGAAAATAAGCCTCGCCCCCTGGCAGCCATGTTTTTTGACAAATCATTAGGGCTTGAACAATCTTGGTGTAGGGTCACCAAAGGAACATTTTTACAAAATTTTTGAAATTACTTCAGTGGTTTCTGACAAGAAGATTTTTTTAAGTTTTCTATATAGGAGAAACAAGAGGACCATGATGGTCCTATATTGCTCACCTGAGCAAACAGATTTGCATACTTACTATTTAAGTTTCAGCCAAGTTCACTGCTCTAAGATTTTTGTATAAATTTTATAGCCTTGCCCCCTAGCAGCCATATTTTTTTAACCCATCATGACTGCTTGAACTGAATCTTGATAGAGGGTCACCAAGGGAACATTTCTGCCAAGTTATATTGAAAATCTGTCCAGTGGTTTCTGACAAAAAGAGTTTTAAAGTGTTTTATATAGATATATAGGGAAAATAAGCCCCGCAGCCCCTAGCGGCCACGTTTTTTTTGACAAATCATGACAGCTTCAACAAACTTGGTAGAGGGTTGCCAAAGGAACATTCCTGCCAAGTTATATTGAAATCCGTCCTGTGGTTTCTGACAAGAAGACTTTTAAATTTTTCTATAAAGATATATAGGGAATATAAGCCCTGCCCCCTAGCAGCCATGTTTTTCGACGAATCATGATTGCTTAAGCCCTGCCCCTAGCAGCCATGGTTTTTGACAAATCATGACTGCTTGAACAATCTTGGTAGAGGGTCACCAAAGGAACATTCCTGCCAAGTAATACTGAAATCAGTCAAGTGGTTTCTGACAAGAAAATTTTTCAAGTTTTCTATATAGATATATAGGGAAAATAAGAACAGCCCCCCTGGCGGCCATGTTTTTTGACCAATCAAGACAGCTTGAACAATCTTTGTAGAAGGTAACCAAAGTGTTAATTTCATATGTGACGTCACTAAATATTGTTTCCGAAAGAAGAGCACCGTCTATGTAAAAGAGTTACTCTACAATATCAGAATATATCAGAACAGCAATATTTATGAAATTAACATTAATTATACTTTTCTGTTTTGTTTGTCCTTTTGTGTTCACCTTAGATTGTAAAAAATCGAAAGTGTTCATAGTAACAGAGAGAAAAGAAATAATTAAATAAGTAAATCAGTCACTGCTATTTTTCAGCTCCTAAAGCTTATGATGCTGCACAAAATCCTCTGGCAACCTTCCTTCCTTTAGTATATTCAGTAGACTGTATCCAGCAGCTCCGCGTTTTGTCATACAGTCAGCCAAGTGGATTTTACCAGGGCACCATTAATAACACTTCATTTCTTGCCAGGGATTCACTTATTGCAGCTATATCAACCCTAAGACGCTTATCATCTACTAGCTTTGTTGAATATGCAGCCTCTATTACTGTACACTTTATTGTCAACATAGGCAATTATTGGTATTGTTTTATGAGATATGCTTAAAATATTCTCGATCATTTTTCTATAATAAAAGCTGCATTCAAGTCCTTCTTGCAAACTCAAGTGTCTCTGCTGCAATCGTAGATCGTACTACCCGCTTTATTTTGTTTGCATGCCAAGACAGTGGGCAACATTTTCCTTGAGACTCTACCAACCAAACTATGAAGGCTACTGTACTTCCAGTTCCATTGTTAATGTTGCATAAAGATGCATCAGTGAAGGCAATGATCCTCCAGTCACTCAACTCTCCACTCAAATTTGGGAATAAAATTGTAGACCTTATATTCTTTAACCTGTTAACTGCTTTTATAGCTCTGGCCAGATCACTAATGGTACCTTGTTTCAGCTTAGTACTAAGATCTATCAATTCAAAAGCCATGTCAGGTCTTGACCCCTGTACAGCCCAATTCATTTGCCCAATCAGCTGTCTATACTCCGTTTGCTCCTCTGGTGTTAACAAATCTTGTTTGTCCAGTGCTCATTTTGGATCATTTGCTTTGTTTGATATGCTATCTACATACTTTGACTGATCTAAGCCTATAGTGTTCTTGTCCTGACTGATTCTGAAACCAATATAATTAAAGTCTCTTTCTTCAACTTTTCCTGCCAAAAACCTTTTCCTCAAACTGATCATTATTTTCTCAAAATACTCATCCCCGCATGGAGAAAATCATCCACATGGCAGCATATGATTCCACCGAGCTTGTCTCCTTTATGCAAGTAAAACATGGCCGGTTCTATGTCACACATCTTACAACCTAACTTGATCAGTTCCTCCTTTACACTTAGGTAGAACTGTCAAGCCCAGTCCTTTAGTCCATATAGCCCTGTTTCAGCTTTCACAGTGTTCCCCTATCTGTTCCACACTCTTTTGGAGGTTTAATATACACATCTCATCTTAGTGCTCTGCCCTGCAAAAATGCAGATTTTATATCAGTTGTTTTCACTGTCCAGGTTTTACTTGATGCTATGGCCAGAAAAATTCTCATCGTACCCTTACCCACTATCTCTTGGCATCATTTATTCTTCCTCAAAGCCTCTTACCACCAGCAGTGCCTTTATCTGCCCATTTTTCTTGGCATCATTTATTCTTCCTCAAAGCCTCTTACCACCAGCAGTGCCTAGATAAGCCCATTTTTCTTTGTAACCACCCATCTTGTTGAGAGTGCAGATTGACCACAGTCTTTCACGTCTTCATATGTATTAAAGTGCTTCAGTTTCTCTAACTCTGCTAGTTTTGCAGTATCCTCACTGCAAGCATTGTATTGTTTCAGAACTAAGTTCACATTAGCATTGTCAGTAATCTGCTCCCATTCTACTTCATCAAGATTTATACTTTTCCTTTCTTCACTGACATCTTCCTTGATGTTGTACCAGTTCTTATTCTTCCCTGTTGCTTTGCCAGCTCTGCCAGTCACTGTGGCTCTTATCCATTCATCAGTATTCTGTAATCTATATTGAATGATGTCATTCACTTTTAATGCTCTTCTCCTAGTTTGAATAGCCTGTGTATTGTCCACATTGGCCTCATTAGGTTTAGCTGTTATACTGGTATTTCCTCTGATATACTGGGTTGTGATTCATTGTTCTCTTTTTTTATCTCACCATTTTTATCCTGCATACCACTGTCACCCTAACAAATATGCCTCCATGCCTTATGAAGACAACCTTTCCATCCTGAAAAACCACCTTTCCAGGTCCAAGCCAACGTTCTTTTCCTTCACGTTTGTAAAATACTCTATCTCCATTTTTAAACTTCTATTCAGAAGCCCTAACCTTGTTTCTTAGAGCTCGTGTCATCCTTTCATCAGCTTCAGTTTGAATAAATACCCTGCGAGCAGCATGTAAGGTATTTAAATGTCTCGCAAAAACCTCACTGCTCATTGTTCCCTCTAAAGCTGGCAAGTTATCATTTATTAGGTTAGGCAGATTAGGATTTTCTCCAAAAACGAGTTGGTGACAGCTAAAACCATTCCACATTTGCAAGGGATTCCTGGCCATATTTGCCCATGAGAGCAATGTCTGTGGGTTAATCTTACCATACTCAGCCAGAAGTTTGACCAGCATCATGTCTGTTATAGCATGCACCCTTTCACATTCTGAAAAGGACTTTCCCCAGCCGTGGTACATAGTTACATGGATACATGGTGGTACATGGATATTCAGAACAGATGTGATTTCCCTCATTTCTTCACAGCTAAATTCTCCGCCATTATCCATCATTAATACTCACATCACTCCAAACTTCCCAATCCAGTGGGTCATTAAGGCATCTATTATGTGGCTTGGTTTCTTTCTGTTGACAAAGATTGTCAGTGTGTATCTTCACCACATGTCAATTATGTGCAATATCCAGTGGCTATTCCATTGTTTCAGGTCCATTGCTACCTTCTCATTAAATTTTGTAGCCATAGGCATACCCACAATTGGTCAGGATGGGGTTTTAGCATAGATTTTACAGAGTTCGCATTTCTCATCTATCTGTGTAATAATCTCCTCATATTGTTCTTTCCACACTTGAGCAGCCTTTAATAGTGCTATCAGCCTTTTTTTTAGTGGATGCGCAAATTGTCTGTGCAGCTTTAGCAATTGGTGACTCTATCTCCATTTTTAATCTATGTAGAAGATAACCAAAGCAACATTCCTGCCAAGTTACATTGAACTCTGTCCAGTGGTTTCTGATAAGAAGATCTATAAAGTTTTGTATATAGATATATAGTAAAAAATAAGCTCCGCCCCCTAGCAGCCATGTTTTTAGACAAATCATGCCGCTTGAAAAATCTTGGTAGAGGGTCACCAAAGAAACATTTCTGCCAAGTTATATTAAAATCAGTCCATTGGTTTATGACGAGAACATTTTTAAAGTTTTCTATAGAGATATATAGGGAAATTAAGCTCTGCCCCCTAGTTTTTGACGTATCATGACAGCTTGAACAATCTTGGTAGGTCACCAAAGAAACATTCCTACCAAGTTATATTAAAATTGGTCCAGTGGTTTCTTACAAGAAGATTTTTAAAGTTTTCTAAATAGATATACAGGGAAAATAAGCCCCGCCCCCTAGCGGCCATGTTTTTTTGACAAATCATGATTGCTTGAACAATCTTGGTAGAGGGTCACCAAAGAAACATTCCTGCCAAGTTATATTGAAAACTGGTCCAGTGGTTTCTGACAAGAAGATTTTTAAAGTTTTCCATATAGATATATAGGGAAAATAAGCCCCGCCCCCTAGCGGCCATGTTTTTTTCGACAAATCATGATTGCTTGAACAATCTTGGTAGAGGGTCACCAAAGAAACATTCCTGCCAAATTATATTGAAATTGGTCCAGTGGTTTCTGACAAGATTTTTAAAGTTTTCCATATAGATATATAGGGAAAATAAGCCCTGCTGCCATTTTTTTGATGAATCATGACAACTTGAATAATCTTGGTAGAGGGTTTCCAAAGGAACATTCCTGCCAAGTTATATTGAAATCGGTGGTTTCTGACAAGAAGATTTTTTAAGTTTTCTATATAGATATACATGTATAAGGAAATAAGCCCTGCTCCCTGGGAGGCCTGCATTTTTTTTTTGACAAATCACAATGGCTTGAACAATCTTGGTAGTGGATCACCAAAGGAACATTTCTGCAAAATTATATTGAAATCGGTCCAGTGGTTTCTGACAAGGAGATTTGTAAAGTTTTTTCTTTTGGTTATCATGGCAACCACAATTCTGCATGGATTCCAAATCTTTGAACAATTTTCAGTCAGTATCACCCATGGATCAATCCTGTGAAATTTGGTAAAAATTGGCTCAGTGGTTTAAAGATTGTGGAGGGACGAACAGACGGACGTCAACGACAGACGTTGAATGATCGCAATAGCTCACCTTGAGCTTTCGGCTCAGGAGAGCTAAAAACATAATGTCATTATTATATTATAATATCAATATTTCAGTTTAAATATGTAATAATTATTTTGCTACCTATAAACCTGTTTCTTTCATACAATATTCTGTTTCTCTAAAATGACAGTTTTTGTAATTGTAGTTTATGCAAAACTTTTTATTCTATACTACTGCTTCATTATAGACAGGTTTAACTATTTTATTCCAATAACTGACTGAGTTAAAATATTTACAAGGTAATATATATGGTGGGGTCTGGGATGGTGGTTAGGTAGCGGAATTAACTGGTCTACTGACTCTGTAATATTACTGGGCTTGGAAAGAAGGAGGCTAGACTGGCATTGATTGGTTAAGGCAAACTGTTAGTCATGTGGTCAATACACACTGCAGTCTCCATGTGTAGACAATCTAGCAGTTTCTTAGGATAAGAGAAGCAAACATTAGCGCAATGCTTTGAGAGCCCAACATCCCCTGCAGCACCAGGTTATTCATTTAATGCTCTTGTTGCCAATGTTAATATAATGTATATATTCTGTTCATATATATGTAAATAGTCTAATTATTACATGAGGTTGTTCACTGAGACCAGCTTGGCCTTCTTGACTCCCCACAAAAAACTGGATTCACACTGTCTGAAATATGGAACATAAATTTACGAGGGATGTTCGAAATGAATTGCTTATTGTCCTCTAGCTCGATATCCACGTGGGGCACGATAAAAACCAATACATGCCTGTATAGGGCTATTCAATATCTACACAATGGTGTATAAATGTATATGTTAGACTAAGTGTAAGACATAAAATTTGTCATTTGAATACACGCAGTCATTGACCACTGCAGTAAAAATGGTTGGTAGAAGCGTCGACAAAAAAGATGAAATACTGGCTTACATCAAAGCTCGCTCAAAACTTGGTTGTTCTTTGAAGAAGCTGATGACTGAAATTTCTACTGCTTTTGGACCTTCTTGTGTGTCTTATGACACAGTTCGGCGGTGGAAAAAGAAATTTGAGTCTGGTGTAGAGTCCATCAAAAATGCACCGAAATCAGGTAGGCCAAAATCTGCATCTCGTAAAGAAATCGTTTCCAAAATAAAGGAAATCATTGAAGGAGATGCCAGATTTACAGTTCGTGATATTGCACGAAAGGTAGGCATATCACTATCAACGGTTCACCTTATTTTGAAGAAGCATTTGAAAGTCAGAAAGATTTTTGCTAGATGGGTGCCACATCTGTTGACTGACGAGCAAAAGAGGCAACGGGTTAAAGTGGCCAAAAAGCTGCTTCAAATGTTTCCAAAATATGACAAAAAGCAGTTTGCCAATGTCGTCACAGGTGATGAAACCTGGGTCCATTATTTTGAGCCCGTCAGAAAGGTTAGCAATAAGATCTGGGCCACTAAACACAGCAAACGCCCAATAATTGCCAAACGTTCTTTGAGTACAAAGGTTTTGTATGCAATCTTCTTCTCTGGTGAAGGAGTCACAATAAAAGTGCCAGTGAAAAAGGGCAAAAGCATCACCGGAAAGTACTACAAAGACGTAGTAATGAAGGAACTGAAAAAGTATTATCAGAAACGACGCCCTGCCACTGGTTTTAAACATGTCCGTCTTCTACATGACAATGCCCCAGCTCATACCTCCGCAATAGTTACGGCGTTTTTGAAGAAAGAAAAAGTAACTGTTTTGCCTCACCCCCCTTATTCCCCAGACCTTGCCCCATGTGATTTCTTTTTGTTTCCGAAATTGAAAGCATTCCTTGCTGGGCGGAAATACCAGTCCCGACAGGCACTTGGATCTGCC
Source organism: Anodontia alba (assembly GCA_964016985.1). NCBI lineage: Eukaryota > Metazoa > Mollusca > Bivalvia > Lucinida > Lucinidae > Anodontia > Anodontia alba. Next base: position 50,074,522 of record OZ024824.1, on the reverse strand, counting down.
ATTCATCAGTACCTTATTACTGTGCCCAAATCAGCGTACCGTGACGCCTTCAAGAAGTGGATACATCGGCTGAAACTTTGCATTTCTAGCCACGGAGAGTACTTTGAAGGCATGAAATGAGTACTTTTGGGCTAACTTGAAATTTGAAGTCTCCAGATAGAAATAAGCAATTCATTTCGAACATCCCTCGTATTTGTATCATCTAACTCACAATAATATTACTTATGCCTCCCTCTATTCCCCCAGAATGCACTGACAATTACCAGCTGTTAACGGATCGACAATACATGGAGACCCAATTGTAACCCAGTGAAATCTACAACCATAAAATCACGCTCTTCATGAAGTGAAAACATTACTCATCCTCTTTTGCTCAGCGCTTCTCTAAGCAGAAGGACGTATTGAGGTTTTCCCTCTTATCCTTGGCTTGAGCAGCCCATATTTTCCCCAGGAATTGCATTTCTGGTTAAAAATTAATTGCATTAATTTGACTTATTACCGTTGCTGTTATTTCACTTGTTATTTTTGTTTCTAAATTTCATTGTTTGCTTTGAAAGTTTAAGGATGCGGCAGTGTTCAGGTAAGGAAGGGAAAGGCTGTGCCTGACTCCTTTTGGAATGGGACAGTCATTCTCTCTGTTTTACATTACATGCAGGGTTTGTTCACAGGATGATCCCTGCAAAGTTTGTTTGGCTTGGTCCACCTTACTTAGGTCAAAAGCTTCAGCAGCCATTGCTAAGTCTGAATCTAAGCGGTCAAAATCAAGCAAAGCAGGGGAGGTTGTGCAGCAGGTTGATTCTTCTAGGGATTCTTCCTTACTTTTACCTGAGGTCATAATGGTCCTGTTGTCAACAACCATGGTTCTTGACATGGAAGTTTCTTCTGTTCAAGCTTTGACCATTGGCTCAAACCTTGAGGCACATCCTCTTGAGTCCTCCATTTTCGGTAATGGAACTGGAGATTCTTCTCAGCCATCATGTTTAAGGGCCCCTGACGTTAGTTAAGGCGCCCCTAAGTCAAAGTCCTCCCAATCTCCATTGGAGGGTCATGCCATTAGACATGACAAACGGGTACATGGCTCCTGCGCTTGCTCGATAAGGAACTATAGCTCCCGGTCTGGTAGTGCTAGGCTTCCAAGAGCCTACCTTTGCGCTCAAGGAGCCGCTTTGATCATTCTACCAAGAGCCGTTGATCTTCTTCGACAAGATCGAGTGCTGGCTGAGCGCAGCCATGGCTCACACGCTAGTGGTAGCCATAGCCGTCGCTCTAGACGGGACAGTAGCCCAGGCTCTAAGCGTAGCCACAAACATCACATAGGTCCCACTCCGTTTCTGTTAGGAGTTGTTGTTCACAACATATGCATCACAGCTCCCGTTTATACCTTAGGGATAAGTCTTGAACTTATTCTAGCAGACTGACCTGTTCTAGCTCTTCCTCTGCGTATAATAGGAAGTCTCACTCACGTGCACGCAAAACGGCTATTCCTTCTGTTGCAGTGTTCTCGCCACAGAGGGAACACCATGCACAACAGGATATGCGGGCTTTGATTTGACAGATTTTAGCTGACAAATTAGAATCCTTTTCTCATAGCCGAAAGAGACCTCACTCCCACTCTACATCAGTAGAACAGGTGAGACGAGAAAGAAGAGTATCCCACACAGTTCCTGATCTGGACCTAATGGACGAGCATTATGTAAATGCTACTGGAGTCCTGATATCCATGGGCAGTGATTCTTCTGGAGCATCTAAGGATAAGTCTCCAGAGAGATCAGCACCCAATCAATTGAATTCAGGTTTCTCTGCAATTCGAGAATTGCAAATTACACAGGAACCTGATGAGAAGATTGGATCAGACTTTGAATCTGATGATCAAGATTTCAATCAGGAAAAGCAGGAAAATGATGATGATATTAATTTAGAGCAGTCTTCGGTTCCTGCTCAGTTACCATACATCGAGGTCCAAGAGTCACTTCATACTCATTTAGGTCCCAAACTTTGCCCTGAAGAGGTTCCAGAGGATCATGCTAAATCAGGTGCCTCTGCTTCGAATTTTTTCAATAAAAAATCCAAGGTTCCTGTCCATCTGGCTCTACCTCATAGTAGATTAATTTTGGAAGTTGTAGAGAAAATTAGTTCTAGGATTCAAGGTGCAAATTCTACTAAAGCTTTACACAACTATCCTAAAGGAATGGAAACTAACAGATTTCCTTCCTTGTATATGAAACCCAAAGTCTTCAGTCAAGACTCATATAAGATCACTGACCCGACAGAGCTTTCCGCCCCCTGCCCCGCCCCCCTCTGATAGATCCTTCTTTTAGAGAAATTCTTAAGCAGGGTGCATCATTCCCAGCTTCTAACAAGGTTCAGTTGCAACAATTTGAAGGGAAAGATTAGCTAGAGCTGGTATACACATAAGTTCTCGAGCGGATCTGTTTCTTTACGGAAATTTATCTGCATTGAACACTCCCTCACAGTCTGATCTGTCTGACGTTCGTAGATACTTACAGGCTTTAGCACAATCTCACATGCATTTGTTTGATGTCCTAGTACGTTTAACTATTTTACTTGCCAGACGTGATGCGTTTCTGGACAAGTGTGCTTTAGATGCTTCTTTAAAGTCTTCTCTTAGGGTTCAAGCCTTTAGAGTCATCCACTATTTGGTTCTAAGATGCCCGATGTTGCCAAAACTTTTAAGGAAGACTTGATAAGGAAGTCACTTCAGAATGCTGCAGTTTCTCACTCCTTTCCCATGAAACAGAAGAAAAAGGCATGATCTAAGTCTGAAGAACCTAAACTGGTCATTAACACTTCGAATAGTGGACAACGTCAGGTAGTTTCCAAACCTTCCATTCCACCTCAGTCTTCATAAGGCTCTTCTTCTTATTCTTACAACAAGAGGGCCATGAAACGCTCACCTGAGTATCATAGCACTATTATACGCATGCGAAACTTGGACAGTTTGCCAACGGCATGCCAAAAGACTGAACCACTTCCATACAAGCTGTCTTAGAAAACTTCTAAAGATCAAGTGGCAAGACAGGATTCCAGACACAGAAGTCCTGAAAAGGGTAGGGATGCAGAGCATACATACTCTTCTAAAATTGGCACAGTTAAGATGGACAGGCCATGTTACCAGAATGCCCGATGAACGTTTGCCAAAGAAAATCCTCTATGGAGAACTTGAAGTAGGAAAACGTTCCCATGGTGGTCAGAAGAAGCGATATAAGGACACCCTCAAAGCCTCCCTTAAAGACTTCAACATACCAACAGGGTCATGGGAACAGATTGCACAAGACCGTACAAAGTGGCGAGGCCTCATAAAAAGGGGAGCTGGTGAATATGAAGCAAAAAGAATCAGCGAAGCCGAGCAGAAACGTGCACAGTGGAAAGCCAGAGCTAAGGCATCACCAAGAGAGCTCTCTTCCTCAGACCTCTCTTGTTCTATCTGCAACAGGCAGTTTAGAGCTAAGATTGGTCTCGTCAGCCATCTTAGAACACACAAATAATAACACATCACACAGTTGATTAGGATTGGTCATTGTCAGTAATGACAGATGAACAAGGAAGCACTTTGAGAACCTGACCTAGAACTGATCAAGGCAAACATTCTGATCAAAATTCAAAATGATTATATTAACAAGTAAGACAATGTAGCATGTCTAATGGACTGTGAAATAGAGGTCAAAGTCAAACATGGATGACTGCACTCAAGAGGCCATGCTAAGATGTATGCATGTACTAAGTATCACTGGCTGTAGGAGCAATAGTTACTGAGAAACTGACCTAAACACAAACACTTCACAAGTACCAAATATCACTCTGTAGGACCAATAATTACTGAGAAACTGACCTAAATGGAAAAACTTAAGAAAGTCACTGGACAGTGAAATATACGTCACCTAGAAATCATCAAGACAAACATTTTGAACAAGATTCATGATGATCACTTAAAAAATGTGACCTCTAGAGTGTCAACAAGGTTTTCCTTTGATTTGGCCTGGTGACCTAGTTTCTGATATCAAGTGACCCAGTTTTAAACTAGACCTAGAAATCATCAAGACAAACATTTTGAGCAAAAAATGGGACCTCTGGAGTATTAAAAAGGTTTTCCTTTGATTTGGCCTGGTGAACTAGTTTTTGATCCCAAGTGACCCAGTTTTAAACTTGACTTAGAAATCATCAAGACAAACATTTTGGGCAAGATTCATGATGATTGCTTCAAAAATGTGACCTCTAGAGTGTTAACAAGGTCTTCCAGTGATTTGGCATGGTGACCTAGTTTTTGACTCCAAGTGACCCAGTTTCAAACGTGACCTAGAAATCATCAAGACAAAACATTCTGAGCAAGATTCATGATGACTGCTTCATAAATGTGACCGCTAGAGTGTTAACAAGGTTTTAAACTGATGCGGCCAGGTGACCTAGTTTTTTACCCCATGTGACCCAGTACCTAGAAATCATCAAGACAAACATTTTGAGCAAGATTCATGATTACTGCTTCAAAAATGTGACCGCTTGAGTGTTAACAAGGTTTACTGCTGATTTGGCTCGGTGACCTAGTTTCTGACCCCAAGTGACCCAGTTTCGAACTTGACCTAGAACTCATCAAGACAAACATTTTGAGCAAGATTCATGACCATTGCTTCAAAAATGTGACTGCTAGAGTGTTAACAAGGTTTTCCTTTGATTTGGCCTGGTGACCTAGTTTTTGACAAGTGACCCAATTTCAAACAATATGAGCAAGATTCATGATGGCTGCTTCAAAAATGTGACCGCTAGAGTGTTAACAAGGTTTTCTGCTGATTTGGCCAGGTGACCTAATTTTTGAACCCAAGTGACCCAGTTTCGAACTAGATCTAGAACTCATCAAGACAAACATTTTCAGCAAGATTCATGATGATTGCTTCAAAAATGTGACTGCTAGAGTGTTAACAAGATTTTCTGCTGATTTGGCCTGGTGACCTAGTTTTTGACCTAAAGTGACCCAGTTTCAAACTTGACCTAGAAATCATCAAGGCAAACATTTTGAGCAAAGTTCATGATGATTGCTTCAAAAATGTGACCTCTAGAGTGTAAACAAGTTTTTCCTTTGATCTGACTTGGTGACCTGGTTTTTGACCCCAAGTGACCCAGTATCGAACTTGACCTAGATTTCATAGGGGCAAACATTCTGGGCAAGTTTCATCAAGATTGGGTCAAAACTGTGACCTCTAGAGTGTTAACAAACTAACTGTTGACAACGAACGACGGACAGAGGGTGATCACAATAGCTCATCCTGAGCTTTCGCTCAGGTGAGCTAAAAAGAAACAGAAAAAAACAAGAGGACTGGAAATCAAAAATAGGGATGCCCGCTTCTTCCAGGCCTACCTGGTCTCTTAGGAGTCCTTGGGCATACACAAGTACAGTCTGCCAAAGTCAAACATTCCTACAGGTGGCAGTATCATTTTTGACAGGCCTGGGAAACATAATAACAGACCAATGGACACAGTCTGTTATAAGCAGGTACAAAATACAATTTGGTGTCCATCCTGGATTATCAGGGGTAGTTCCTCTGTTCTTGAGTGTAACTCCCTCAGATCCAGAGAAGATTCAACTTTTGAAAAAAGAAGTGGAATCCTTGCTGGAGAAATGAGCCATAGAACCAGCCTTTGTTCCATCTGAAGAAAGGCTATTACAGCCGTCTTTTTCTGATTCACAAGAAGTCGGGAGGATGGAGACCAGTGCTCGATTACTCCCGACTCAATCACCATATTATCACTCCTCACTTCAAAATGGAAACTTTGGACAGTTCGCCATTTCCCTGGACTTGACCGATGCATACTTTCACATCCTTATTCATCGCAAGTCATGGAAATATTCGCGTTTCCATTTCATTGGGAAAACATATCAGTTTCGAAATCTACTGTTCAGGCTCTCCCCAGCTCACGATTTTCCAGCGCAGTGAAAGCAGTGATGAAACATTGCCACATATGGGGATGCCTCTACATGCCTATCTTGACGATTGGCTCCAACCATCTCGGTGTCAGGTCATTTCTCTGACTCACAGAGAACAAGTACTATGAATGATTTTGGCCCCAGGATTTGTTCCAAATTGGGACAAATTGGAGCTGGTTCACAGTCAGATATTTTCCTTTCTGGGAGCTTGTTTCAATTTAGAGAAGGGACTGATAGGCCCACCTTTAGACAGGATCATGAGATTGCAAACACCGATTCTGAAAATGTTAGCAAATCAGTCAGCGTCTGCTTGACAGATCCATTCCCTTCTTGGACAAATGGAGTCTATGGCTCGACTCTTCCCAGATGGCAGAGCTCACAAGCATTTGCTACAGTGGCACGTCAAGGACCATTGGTGTCAAATGGACCAGTATTGGGATCATCTTATTTCCCTGGGTCCTTGGTTCAGCCAAGCTGTCTCCCAATGGTTGAAAAAGGACTTCCTATATGTAATGGTGCCACTGACTCATCCTCCATCAGACTTCCCCATACATCATCATAGTGCAGGTTATATTTTATTTCCTTTGGGATCATTGAGCCCATCCTGGTTATTTTGAAAATCGAATACCGCTTAAGCCGGCGCTAGGGGGCATATGCAGCCTCGCAAACTACAGTGTTGCATGTGAAGAGACTCAATCAAACAGTCTTCGATTTTCGTGATTTTGTGTGTTCTTTGTTTCCAAAAGCAATCCTTTTTGACTTTTATTTTACTCTACTGTAGCTGGTGTTGTGCCATGTGGCGGCCGTAAAAAGTCTCCCCCTACATCATAATAGTACAGGTATATTTTATTTTCTTTGGGATCATTGAGCCCATCCTGGTTATTTTGAAAATCAAATACCACTTAAGCCGGCGCTAGGGGGCATATGCAGCCTTGCAAAGTACTGTGTTGCATATGAAGAGACTCAATCAAACCGAGTCTCCGATTTTCGTGATTTTGTGTGTTCTTTGTTTCCAAAGGCAATCCTTTTTGACTTTTCTTTCTGTTCACAGATGCAAGTATGGTGGGCTGGGACGCTCATCTGTGAGATTTGTTAGCTTCCGACCAATGGTCTGATCATCACATCAATGTTTTAGAGCTCAGAGCATTCTGGTTGGCTCAGAAATCCTTTCGCCAGGTAATTCAAGGCAGTTAGGTATTGCTGTCTATAAACAATACCTTAGTGGCTGCCTACCTGAACAAAGGAGGGGAGGGGGGGTGGGGGGTGGGGGTGGGGGGGGGGGCCCGGTCACAAACTCTTGTCTTTCATGGGAACCAGTCTGTTTAGTTTGGTGCACAAAACGACACGTGTCTGTAAAAGCCAAGTTCGTACCAGGGAAGCTGAATGTTCTGGCCGATTCGCTCTCGAGAATAGGGCAGATAATTCATACAGAGTGGATTCTCCACAAGGGCACTCTGTCCCCCATAATTCATTTTTGGGAAGTTCCTCATATAGATCTATTTGCCACGAGGCTCAACAATCGACTTCCAGTTTTCATATCTCCTTTTCAAGATCTGTTGGCATGGGCAGTGGATGTGATGTCCCTGTTATGGGATAGCATATGATAGTAATGATATGCATTTTCTCCCATTCGTCTACTAATGAAGGTCTTACTGAAAATGGAGAAAGAAACTTGTCTGGTCATCCTGGTAGCTCCTTCATCCATTCTTCCCTGTCCTGCTGTCTCTGATGATTGCCCCAGCAGTCAGGATTCCAATTTGGAAGGATCTTTTGATCTGCCCTCATTCCCGTCTTTCTCATCCGAAGCCGGAAATTTACAACCTGCACATTTGGCTGTGCTGCAGGGAGGCTTCGAGAAGGCAGGATTTTCTAAAAAATCTTCCTATAGAGTCTGTGCCTCAAAGTGAGCTTCAACACAGTTTCTCTATAACTACCGCTAGAACACTTAGCTGGATTGGTGTCTCCAATAGGAGATGGATCCCATCGATCCGTCTGTAATGAATGTGGCAGATTTTCTGATCTTTCTTTTTGAAGAGAAGAAACTTTCATCATTCTTGGTTAAAGGATATAGGTCAGCCATTTCATCAACCTTAAAGTAACAAGTCTTCAGTTGATTTTTCTTCCCATCCAGTTCTCTCTGATGTAATCAGGAGTATGGAATTGGAGAAACCAGCAATTAACCGGATTGTTCCTCAATTGGATCTTTCCTTGGTTCTAGACTGTCTCAAGAAGTCTCCGTTTGAACCCATGTCTTCTTGTTCACTTAAGTGCCTAACTCAGAAGACAAATTTTTCTGATTGCACTTGCTACAGTGAGATACATGCCTTATCTGCTACCTCCAGCTCAGTCAAATTTTCAGCAAACACAAGTGTGGTTGTTTAACACTTTTTTCCTGGTTTTCTGGCCAAGAACCAAATTCCGTCTGTGGCAGGGGTTCCTATGGAAATCTCTGCTCTTCCTTATTCTAGAGATGGCACCGACTCTTATTTATGTCCAGTTCCTGCTTTACGCATTTATACGAAAATAACAAGAAGTTTCTGAAGAAATTGGAAAAGACTTTTCATATCTTATGTTAAGGCATATGACAGGAAATAAATGCCTCTACCATATCAAGGTGGATAGTAGACACTGTTGGTTTTGCTTACAACCAGTCAGGTTCTTCTTCAGCCAGCAAAATTTGTGCTCATGAACTTAGAGCTTTAAGTTCAAGTGTTGCCTGGTTAAACAGTGTTCCCTTAGATGCAATTCACAGAGTCGGTTATTGGGGTTCGGAGAATTCCTTTGTAAGATTCTACCTTAGGGATAAGGCAGGTCTTAATGAGAAATTTTCTCTTGGTCCTATTGTGGCAGCCCAGAAGGTTATTAATTCTGGACTTGCACCTTAATCTTACAATTCATGCAGGTTGTACACGGTGATAATTTGACCGCCTTGTATTACTAACCAATCATCTTTCAGGTTTTTTTTGTATTACGTCACAACATGGATTCCCGGGAAAATATAGTTTCTGTTTTGGCTATCTTTTCCCTGATATTTAGCCATTTTTGGTTGGAATTGCTCTCGTTGTTCATCCAGGTTACAGCTTTTGAACTTCTATGTTTTTCTGGAATAGTTCATTTCTTAGATTTGGACTTCCATGTTAATCTGGAATAGTCCATTGGGCAGATTTGGGAGAGATAACACGCAGATCTCATCAAATTGTTCCAAATTTCTGTAATCATGTTTTATTTGGTTCTGTTCTCTTACCAGCCTGGATTTACATACGGTCTTACGTTGGAATGTCAGTGCCAATCCATGCCAAGCTAGTTTTGTAACCTAAAGTTGGATGGTAAGTCTCGTTTTTATTACTTTAGATTTCCATTCTTTGACAGATTTTTTCCCACCATCCATAGAGATTAAATCTGTTTAGCATAAGTAATATTATCAGGAGTTAGATGATACAAATTTTATATGTTGTTTTAACATAAATATCTGTGAATCTATACTCATGATAATATTACAATTAGGCCCTAGCAAGCGTCTTGCTTGCATCCCACCTCCCCGCAATCTGTATTCTTCCTCACAAAAGAGGAGGAGTAATGTTTTATTTTCGTGAAGAGCGTGATTTTAGGGTGGTTGATTTCACTGGGTTAAAAGTGGGTCTCCATGTATCGTTGGTCCGTTAATGGCTGGTAATTAAGTCGGCGCATTCTGGGGGAATAGAGGGTAGCATAAGTAATATTATCGTAAGTATAGATTCACAATTATTTATGTTAAAAAAACAACTAGTGCCAGATATGTCAGGAGCTGGCTGTTGTAACCTGCTTAATCATGATCTATGGCAAACAAAGATGGTATCAGTCAATTCAAGTCTGGTGAAATCACCTACATCTGCCCGAGTTGGTAGCTTCATGGGACCACCCGACATCTATCTCTCGGTTCACTTCATGTGTGGGATCAGACCCCCTTACACTACTTTGGTCTGTCCATATGCCATTCTGTTGGGGAGTTAGGAAGTTGATCAGCCTGGCATTACTTAATCATTCAGAAAGGTAAAGTGTAGCCCCCAGGAAAAGAGACAAATATTTGTATAAATTTGCAATGAATATAATGAACATAGAGCAGTTATATTCTTATGTTTTGTATAAATTGAAAATATCTTCTTACTTGCCTAGAAGAAAACTGTCAAAAACTACTTCATAGATTAGTTAAATTTCTGGTTTCACTTACAGCTTTATGTAAAACGGTACATTTCCAGAAGCTTTCACTGGGAGTCAATTTTGACATTCCAGACAGCCACCATAAATATGAAGTAATCATGTGTGTCCTGATATTTTTTTTATTCAGTTTGATCATGTGTATCAAATTTTACCTTGCTATTATAAAGAGGTTGTGGTGTAGTTACAGCGCACTGGCATGAACTTACCCTGCCGCCGCTGTCTGAAGTTCCATCACATATTCCTTGGTTCTATTTGCAGCTGTGATTTTAGTGTATATTGTCATAGAATCCGGGCTATTATCATTGTTACTACAGCCCCATCTACTGTCACCAATTAATATTTATCCTGGTTTCCAGGTTATCTCAAAAAAAAAAAAAAAAAAAAATTTTACTTTGCTATTTTTGTTTTTAAAAATGTTTTCAACTAGAAACAATGTTTTCAGAGAAGACAGATGTCCCCCACTGTGAATTTTCAGTTTTTCTACTGCTGTGACCTCGATAATTAAGTCAAAGTCACCAAAATCTAATCAGTTCTTTGCTATGTCCCAAATATATATTATTGAAAATTTAGTAAGAATCCAACCACTGGTTCAAAAGATATTGGGCAGACAAGAAAGTGTCACAGAATTTTCAGTTTTTCTACTGCTGTGACCTTGAAAATTAGGTCATGGTCACCAAAATCTAATCAGTTCTTTGTTATCTCCCAATTGTATATCCATGCAAGGACAATTTGCCTGAAATATTAAATCCTAATTTCTGGGTGAATTAAGAAAAATATTTCAAAATGTTGTCTGCTGAATTTTTTACCCAGCATGCTTAGTCTTAAAAATCAGTACTTTAGCCATTCTGATGTATCTGCTGCTGATTAAAACAATGCTGATAATAATTTAAAGGATACAGTTTGACTTTCATTGGCTCTAATGTTGGGAATTTCTTCTTGTCTAGCCCAATACTCTCTAGCCATCCTGAAGCTCCTTCATCTGTCTCAAACATGTCATCACCTTCTTCATCTACTGTGTCTTCACTGGAGAAGACATCTTCACAGCTGAAAAATCATCATCTACTGATGAAAATGTTGCATGGTAATGTTAAAACTGAGCAGTCTGGTGCTTTATGTATTATCCAGTCAGAATGATACTACTTGGGAATAAAGTATCAAATCAAGCCCAACAACATAACATGATTTTAGCTCATACAGCCAATAATAAATAAGTAAATCCAATCAGACAATAAACAAATAAATAGATCCAATCAGCCAATAAGAAAACAAATAAATCCAATCAACCAATAAAAAAATAAAAAATTCAGCCTCTATATAAAATGCTGTATCAACATAAGTCTACACTAGGAACAACCTGAACTCACTACTTCCCTTAACCCCCTTTTTTATTCATGGACAGTTTCCCCTAAATAAGCTTCTGTGACAGTGTTCTAAAAAACACAGTCACAGCATGTGACAGTATTCTAATACAAGATGTGTTTGTAAAACACGAACATGTCCCTGGGCCAAGGTCAATTTTTCTTTAAAGTAGGTCACAGGTCAAGGTCAAGGTCACAGGTCAAATTTTTTTGTATGAGTGGGAAGCCCTTGTCACAAGGAACCTACTTGCCAAATATGAAGGCTCTATCTGAAATGGTTCAACAGTTAAGACCAATGTTAATTTTTTCTTTAAAGTAGGTCACAGGTCAAGGTCAAGGTCACAGGTCAAAATTTTTTGTATGAGTGGGAAGCCCTTGTCACAAGAAACCTACATGCTAAATATAAAGGCTCTATCTCAAACGTTTCAAAAGTTATGACCAATGTTAAAGTTATCCAAAAAATTATTTAAAGTAGGTCACAGGTCAAGGTCAAGGTCACAGGTCAAACTTTTTTGTATGAGTTGGAAGCCCTTGTCACAAGAAACCTACATGCCAAATATAAAGGCTCTATCTCAAATGGTTCAAAAGTTATGACCAATGTTAAAGTTGTCCAACCAACAAACAAACCAACAAACAGACAGAGCAAAAACAATATGTCCCCGCTATTGCTACTGGGGACATAAAAAGCATCACAGACACTGCATGATACCCCACCACTGCTGGGTAACGAGAAAATGGCTGTGTTTGATGTGGTACTTAATAAACTGTAAGCCACCATGAGAACTTGGTGTACTGTAACCTTGAGAGAAGATGAAAATTTGGTGTACCATAACCTGCCTGCAATTCTCCACATCTTCTTTCTATCTAACAACATACAGATTGACCAGACAAAACCTGTAGGAGGAGTGAGTTGGAAATGAAGTCCTGACTGAACAATCTTTACAGAATAACAACTTTATCAAAACTTGATGTAATGTACCGTCAAAACCTCACAGAATATTGTCCACCATGTTTTAACTCCATCTGATGAAAACTGTTAGGTGGATTTATCAAGCCATGTCTAAAAATTTTTCAAAAAGTGAAATATCAGTAACAACTCCATGAAAATTTTGTGAACTGTAACCTTAAAAGTATATGAAAATTTGGTGTATTGTAACCTGGCTGCAGTTCTCCACATCTTCTTCTCTCTGTCCAACAAATTCACTGTGGTATACCGGACAGTAGCTTCAAACGGAACTTGTGACTCTGTCCGACTGGTAATCCCATACTTGGGGTTTGTATTTCAGGTAGGTCACTTGTTTATTTTTTATTGTTTTTGATTACAGCCAGCCCATTTGGATGCTAGCAGAAACAAGATTAGATAATAATTGTTCACTCGTAATAGCAAAGTGCTGGAAAAATGGCCTTTTAGTCGAGAGAGACTTTAAGACTCAATGGACGATCACGGCGAATATGGCGTTTTCACTTTGACTGAGCGTCAAGAAAATGCATTTTCCAATAATTATCTCAGTCAAAAGAAAGACCCATTTGGCCCTTAGAACATGAAAACCATTCCCTTCGTCATATACAATCACTATTTAGCCCAGTTTCCCGGAAATATGATTTTCGACGGATAAACAGTATAACACTGTCTTAGAGATGACTGTCCACAGTCTTGTCTTAGAGGCTTTCTTGACTGTCCGCAAACTTGTGATTATAGGAGATACAGGTAGTGAGTATTTTTCAACTGGTTTTAACCCATTTATACCTAGTATCCCATAAAAGGGACAATTGCAAACAGTGTAGGCCCAGATCAGACACTGCAGAATGCAGCATCTGATCAGGGTCTACACTGTTTGCATTAAATACAGGCATTGTTATGAAACATACTACTTATAAAACTAACAAAACACCCTTTCTGCTGGAAATGGATTGGTCCAAAGAGATAAGGTAGAAGAGTCTATTTCAGCCATTTGTTTTATGGATACTGGTCTAGAAACATACCTCATGGCATTATCTCATCAGAGTAACTACAAAAGGGGATTAACTGGCATTTCTTCGTCTGTTTTGAAAAGGAGATCCTTTTGAAGCAAGGTTATTCAACAAGATATGAACATACAAGGCTAGGTTTTATTGAGTGGTTATCAAAAGTAGTTGTCGGCAACAAGGTATAGTCCAAATAATCAAAAATAAGTTATTTATCCCAAGGGACCAGGAAATATTAACTGCACTATGGGAAGGTTTAAGGCCCCACACTGCACTGAACAACAGCTATATGTTCTGAAAATGATATCTTCTGTACAGCAAGTACACCAAAAAAATATATTCCACACTTTGTTGTACAGACTTCAGATCTCTCCCAAAAATGAAACTAAATATATAGTTTGAATTGAGCCACGTCACGAGAAAATCTGTTTTGTCATAGGCGAACAGCAAAGGCGCAGATCTGTCCATGCATCCGCAGTCTGATTAGCGTATTAAAGGAGAGCGCAGTGTAAAATGTCTGTATGTATAGCTATAAATAACTTTTTTAAAACCATAAATAGTGATGCAAGATTGATCAAACTATTCGCTACGTCGAAAGTATAATACCTGTAACTGTTTTAAAAATTGAAACTTTGAAGACTGCAGCTGCCTTCTGTAGCCTAGCAGACTGGTTTGAGTCTTACATAGTAGCAAACCCCTGAAGCAGCTGTTTTCTCATGGTTTGGCTGGATCGTGTATTTTCAAGATGTTGTTAATTTGATAAATATATCTCAACAATCAGAGCTTGTCGCAATAAGTCATTACAGAATCGGTGTACACTGTGGTCAGTCTCGTTATGCATCTGCGAGATATGGCCATATAGACTATTGTGACAAATAGGTAAGTGTATACTTTTAAATTAATAGAATAAATGAAATATCCTCTTTACTTTATAATATATCTTATATCCTATATAAGATATCTTATATGTCAAACTAGATATCTTATATGGTATTTATCTTATATATTACACTATATTAATTATCTTATTTTCTATATCAGATGTTATATATCAAATATAGGATATCTTATTTACTAAAGAAAACATCTTTTAAAATGTTATATTAGATATCTTATACGTTTTAGCAATTCAGATATCTTAAAGGTTATATCACATATCTTATATACATTTGAGGGAATATAGACCCAACAACAAACAATTATCCCCTCAAGGCGAAAATTTCACAGAAATGGTCCACTCACAAATATCACATCTCCAAACCGGTCATACTCAGAAGAGAATGTATAAAACATTCAAATCCTTAAATTAAAAAAAATGAAATTTATAAAATGGCATTAAAATCATCATCTAAAACACGGCTGTTCTTGGCAATCGTGTCTAAACAAAATTGAGATTCATTCGTTTCATGCATTCATGACGAAATGTAAACTTATCATTCACTTTTAAAGGAGATTAGACCGTGGATACATTCATTTTTTTTAATTGATATTTAAGTTATACCGTATTTATCCTAAGTTTTCGGATGCTTTAACTTCTTACCATACTTGTCCTAAAATTTGGAATAGTCTACCACCTCTTGATGCGTCTGTTATATTGCTGTAATGTATGGCAAACACTTTATAGACCCTGATAAGACGCCGCATACTGTGGCGTCTAATCTGGGTCTACACTGTTTACAAATGCTTATATGTCTCAATACAGAGTTTTTACGGTAATTACCTCACCTCAAACAAAACACTCCTTGAATTTTAGTAAAGTCTATCTAAATGGCACTATCTTATACGCATTGCTTGATGAACATACAGCGGAATCTTAAGATTTCTTGCTACGCTTCTTTTTCCGTCTGCAAATGGTAGAATGTCGGACTGAGAGGATACTTCAAGAGTCGTATCTCCTGGGTGCATATTCATTTACTTTCTCAAGATTCGTTGATCCTCTTGAGAAGTGTACTTTTGTCATTTCTTTTAGATTTTTTGTTTGAATTGGTTTAATGGTCCAGTCATCACTGCTAGGCTCATGTCAGGCGGGTCGAGTAATCTACTAATCATATAAGCACACCAAGTCTCGGCAAGGCCCTGCATTAGCTCAAAAAGTCACCGAGATAGCTTGCTGACATTTCATAATCATTATATTACAAGTGGATAACCCTGTAAAAATTCATTTAATAGGTTAATTGACTCATCATTCCTAATCAGTATACCAAGTGTCAAGGTTTTAAATCAAACCCATTTCGAGATATCTTGCTGACTAGAGTCTGTTGTGTCGGTCAAAAAAGGGCATAACTCAGGAACTACATCAGACAGAAACCATACGAGTGAAGTTATTTTTATTCCGATTCTTTACACAAAATTTCAATATCCTATCTCTATGCAAAGTGTGTAGAACGAACGAACAAACAAACTACCCAAATACAATACACTCCTCCGACATCTTAATTGTCATTCTTTCTGTTGTTCCTTTCTTTGATTTTCTTGACTGTGTAATTTATAGTTCTGATGGATGTCTAACTCTGAATGGAGTAGTCCTGAGCCCGAGCTCTGCGACAGGTGCTAGAACCGACACTATGTACATGAAATGATGTATTTCTGACAAAGAAGAATAAATAAATCACAGATACCCCTAAAATCAGAAATGAGCTTGTCCAGTTTATAAGGAAGAAGATTTTATTTTATACAAGAGGCCCACGGGCCACGGGTCGCTCACCTGAGTGACATTGCCACTGCAGATATGCAGATGTTATGCAACATTTTTCCAATCCTGTCATCGCAACTAATGAAAAGATCATCATTTAAGCAGTTCTTAATTTTGAAGAAGAATATATATAAGGCATGCCAGTCAATGGAGCATGATCATTTGAACAAACTCTAAATGGCGGCCAGCTTGGATTTACAATCGGCACGATTTTAGGTATTTTTGACCTACGAGTCACCCCAATGCTTCCTACCAAGTTTTGAGTCAACTGGCCTTTCGGTTCAGGAGAAGAAGTGAAAAATAGATTTTCAAGATGGCTGCCATGGTGGCCATCTTGGATACCCGATTGGCACAATTTTAGCTATTTTTGATCTACAAGTCACCCCAATGTCTCCTACCAAGTTTGGAGTCAATTGGCCTTTCAGTGCAGGAGAAGAAGCTAAATATAGATTTTCAAGATGGCGCCATCGTGGCCATCTGGGATTTCGGATCAGAACGATTTTAGGTATATTTGATCTACAAGTCACCCTGATGCTTCCTATTAAGTTTCGAGTCAAGTGACTTTTTGGGTTTAGGAGAAGAAGCGAAAAATAGATTTTCAAGATAGCCACCATGGCGGCCATCTTGGATTTACGATCGATTTTAGCTATTTTTGATCTACAAGTCACCCAAATGCTGCCTACCAAGTTTCGAGTCAACTGGCCTTTCGGTTCAGGAGAAGAAGCGAAAAATAGATTTTCAAGATGGCTGCCATGGCGGCCATCTTGGATTTCTGATAGGCACTATTTTAGCTATTGTTCATCTATAAGTCACCCCAATGCTTCCTACCAAGTTTGGAGTCAATTGGCTTTTGGGTTTAGGAGTAGAAGCGAAAAATAGATTTTCAAGATGGCGGCTATGGCAGCCATCTTGGATTTCCGATCGGCACGATTTTAGCTATTTTTGATCTACATCACCCTGGTGCTTCCTAGCAAGTTTGGAGTCAATAGGCCTTTCCGTTCAGGAGAAGAAGCGAAAAATAGATTTTCAAGATGGCGGCCATCTTGGATTTCCGATCGGCACGATTTTAGCTATTTTTGATCTACAAGACACCCCGATGCTTCCTAGCAACTTTGGAGTCTTGGCCTTTCGGTTCAGGAGAAGAAGCGAAAAATAGATTTTCAAGATGGCGGCCATGGCGGCCATCTTGGATTTCCGATCGGCATGATTTTAGCTATTTTTGATCTACAAGTCACCCTGATGCTTCCTAGCAAGTTTAGAGTCAAATGGCCTTTTAGTTCAGGAGAAGAAGCGAAAAATAGATTTTCAAGATGGCAGCCATGGCGGCCATCTTGGATTTCCGATCGGCACAATTTTAGCTATTTTTGATCTACAAGTCACCCTGATGCTTCCTACCAAGTATTGAGTCAATTGGCCCAGGGGTGTAGGAGGAGTAGGCTTTTAAAGCAATTGTTGACGCCCCACGACGGACGACGCACGACGGACATTGACTGACCACAATAGCTCACCATCAGCACTTCGTGCTCAGGTGAGCTAAAAAGCGGGTTAATCTATATTGTCTAGGTCCACGATGAAATATGATGGACACGTCTGTAACAAATGTATATACAAAATTTACAATGGACTGCGTCTACCGGACGTAGTCATTCATTTCGAGTATAATAACAGTTAGAGTGCTCAGATTTAGGCCAAATTTAGTGAATAGTATTTTTAACGTTTTCAAGGACTTCCGTATTCCTCGTCTTCTGCAGAAGAGATTATGCAAGAGAGACTATTCTAGTTGTATTTTAAATGGTTAAATAAATGTAAAGATAGAAAACTAAACAGCCTTTATTCCACAAAGGCTTTCTGCGCTATACATACAGCAGACGAAATGCAAAGAATGCCGGACACAAAGATAGCTAGCTAGCTAGATAGATAGATAGACAAGAAATCCGCGGAAAGCGATGTCGCACCTGCGCGGATTAAGTCATACAAGTTCCTATTTGTATTGAAAAAAATCTATTTTGCAGTATTCAAGAAATTGATCGGTTAGCTTGTAAGAAAAATGGACAAAGTAGAAAATTTGGAATATTGGCTTGCAAAATTTGATCTAAACCTGTTCATTATTTCACAAGATATTGAGCGGATATCATTTTTGCCAGTAACTCAGCTGAAAATTGACGAAAAATGTCATGTGACAATCCCAAGCTAGGTATTGTTAACAACAATATGTATGCAAAATATGATCCTAATCCATCAATTCTTTCACAAGATATTGAGCAGAAACCAATTTTGGGCATAAATCAAGGGCCCCTAACTCTGCTGAAATGAATCTGAGATTTATGTGCAAACAATATGCATATCTTCAGACCATGACCTAATCATCTGTGAAGTTTCAAAACTATTGGCCTAAAACTGCAGGAAGAGTTGCGCTCACGAGACACCCACTGACTATAAGGGTTTTAGGTAAAAACTGACTAAGTTAACAAAGCGGAAAAAGTTGAAAAAAAAATCTGAGAATTATGAGCAAACAATATGCACATCTACACACCATGGCCAAAACATCTGTGAAGTTTCAAAATGATTGGCCAAAAACTGTAGGAGGAATTGCGCTCACAACGAACGGACAAACGGACGGGTCACGGCACGCCTATATCGCACCTGCGTGCTAACGCAGGTGTGACAATAAAAAGGCGGATGGTCGGACAGTAGGATGGATGGATGGATCGATCTATAGATAGAGAGATAATATGCCTATATATGTGGGTTGAAGGTCTTGGTTGACACACTCTCTTTCGCTGCTTTCAGGGATCGATATACTCGTATAAAGAGCTGCACATTACCAGTATTCTTGAGATTTGGTTATCACAATGTTTCTAGATCCTTCTCACCTTTTCATTGGTTCAAGACGGGCAATTTTAGCATATGGTTAGTGGCCAAAGAATGGGTACTAAGTATTCATAAACTGCCTAGTAGCCTTACGATGACAATTGACCACGCCCGAAATGACTTAAAATGGGTCAATGGGTCCTAGAACATCAACATAAAAACAACAACAAAATCTCAACTGACCTTTCAGAAACATTTGTATTGAGGGGTAACTGGTCGGGCTAATTGAAGCAGTACCTCAGTACGGTCTTAAATCACTTATCATGTTAGTAACATGTGTTTTGAATATGTTTGAATGTAAATTCAACTTTTGTGATCGATAGTGTTTTCAATACTTAAAATTAAGTAATACTGCATATTTGACAGAATAAAAGCATTTTTATTTAAATTTGATTTTATGCATTTAATTGTATTTCACTGACAGTGCATTGTAGATGTGACTAACTACTCGTATGTCTCTAGACGAGTATCCATAAGACTGCAGTCGCATAAAGCATTAAAATCAATTGAAAACTACTGACCGGCTGTAATTTTATAGTTGCAAGTTTGCGGACAGTCAAAAAAGCACTGGTGGCAACTATTGATTACGTACAGTAGCAAGACTGCCGAAGACAGTGTACAACTGTTTATTCATTGAAAATCATAAATCGGGGAAATTGTGCTACATAGTTGTTGTACATGGCGAGGGAAATAACTTTTGCTCTCAAAAGGTCAAATATTCTTTCTTTTGACTGGGATAATTATTGGAAAATGCATTTTATTGACGCTCACTTGAAGTGAAAAAGATATATTCGCCGTGATCGACCCAGACATCTTTGAGTCTCTCTCGTCTAAAAGACCCTTTCTCCCGCATTTAGCTATTATGAGGGAACAGTTATTATCTAATCTCGTTTCTGCGAGCATCCAAACTGGCTAGCTGTAATCAAAAACAATAAAAATACTAAAATAAACAGGTGACCTACCTGAAATACAAACCCCAAGTATGCGATTACCGGTCCGACAGAGTCGCAAGTTCCATTTGAAGCTACTGTCCGGTATACCATAGTGAAATTACAGCTTGATCAGATGAAAAATATATGAGTGACTGGAAAGGAAATCATGCCTGAACAAGGTTTAAAGAGTTATAGCTGCATCAAAATGAAAATTTTGTGAGCTGTAACCTTGAAAATATACACAAAAATTTGGTGTACTGTAACATGGCTCCAGTTCTCCCCATCTTCTTCTCTCTGTCCAACAAATTACAGCTTGATCAGATGAAAAATATAGGAGTGAGCTGGAAATGAAATCATGCCTGAACAAGATTTAAAGGGGTATAACTGTATCAAAATGAAAATTTTGTGAATTGTAACCTTGAAAATATATGAAAATTTGGTGTCCTGTAACCTGGCTGCAGTTCTCCCCATCTTCTCTCTGTCTTTTCTCTGTCCAACAAATAACAGCTTAATCAGATGAAAACTATAGGAGGAGTGAGCTGGAAATGAAATCATGCTTGAACAATCTTTAAAGAGCTATAACTCTATCAAAATTTGGTGTACTATAACCTTGAAACAACATGCACTGCATCACCTTATAGTGTAACTGTCCATCATGTTTCAACCCGATCGGATGAGAACTGTAGGAGGAGTTATCCGAAAACAAAATCAAGTCTGAAAAATCTTTAAAAAGTGTAATAACTCTATCAGAATTTGGCATATGTTAATCTCAAAACAATATGCGCTGTATCACCTCATGGTCTAACTGTCCACCAAGTTTCAAAGTGATCGGATGAAAACTGCAGGGGAAATATCCAGAAACAAAGTGTGGATAGATGGACAGACCGATGGACAGACCATAATATCCTGCCATTATTGTGAGGCAGGGTACAAAAAACATGAGGACCATGGTCATCCTTAATGCTCACCTATGCTGAAAAGTAGGTCAAAGTCAATGAATGTCTACAACATTCATTAATCTGGTGGACACAAGTCTTAGCATATTCATGTCCCCCTATCTGCAAGTTTAAGGAAGATCCAATTAAAACCGACTGAGCTTTGCAGCACACATTTAATTATAAGCATCTGTTGCAATCAAGACATAACTCTATGTATCAGATTGTGTAGGTTTTCAAACTTTTTCGAAATCAAACTGTTTTGCAAGTTTATCCCTGTCCCCCTCATCTGCAGGAATATCCAATCAAACCTGAAGGAGCTATACCCCTAAGGGCTTTTTAACAGTCTAGGACCATGTAAAGCAAAGTGTGTAAAGATGGCCTAGGCTGCACAATGTCAATATTATTCATCAATCTGTGGGATATAACTCTAACATTTCTATGTCCAGTTCCAGGACAATTTGATCAAAACTGTATGAGCTACGTACAAATTTCAACAAAGTCAGTGAACCATAATATAGGTCATTGTCAAACATGGCTGCCTACATTCCGATTGGCATGCATTGATGTTAGTGTGTACCAATTTCTTACAGGGTTTCATACAGAAACACATGACATACAGATTTTCAAGGTTCTTTATTTTGTGAATGAACAGTATATTTTACTGTAACTTTTTTCAACACATGATTTATCAATACAACACACTTTTATGAATGTTAAAGCTAACTGATACAGCATATACTAAAAGATAGTAGCTAATGAGCAAAGCTCACATACCCCCGGCCATAGCTGTCAGAGGTAATAATGCTGAAACAATTTTGTAGATGCAACTTCACTTAGTATTGTACGGAAGAGATGGGAAAAAGAAATAAATCTCAGTATCTTGGTTTTCTCTTACAAAACATACTTCACCATTGTCAGGGTGTATAAAAACTTCAAAGACTGGGTCTAATAGCAGGTGAGAAATCTGTTATGGATTTTTATAAGAAAAAAAAGTGGACAAACAAGAGGCCCACGGGCCACGACTCACTCACATGAGTGAAATAGCCACTGCAGATATGCAGATGTCACGCAACATTTTTCCAATGTTGAAAATGTTTACCCATTGTAATACAGGCAAAGATGAAAGGGGCATAACTCTGCCATTTTTTTTATGAATTTCACTCAAAAGTTAATCAGGTCATCTAAACATTGATCCTAAACAGAATTCAAAATATCAGGATCCTAGCTCAAGCCGTTCCCTAGATATCGTATTGACAAGGTTTTCCTATTGTTATAACAGAAAAGTCTGCATAACTCTTTCAATACTTTATGGAATTTTGCTCAAAAGTTAAGGTCGTCTAT
Organism: Anodontia alba; assembly: GCA_964016985.1. Classification (NCBI taxonomy): domain Eukaryota; kingdom Metazoa; phylum Mollusca; class Bivalvia; order Lucinida; family Lucinidae; genus Anodontia; species Anodontia alba. The sequence continues at coordinate 50,052,293 of OZ024824.1, read as the reverse complement.
ACACTGACCTTAAACTGTATGCCAAATATCAGAATCCTAGCTCCTGTAGTTTTCTAGATATCATGTTGACATCGTTTCCCATTGTAATACAGGCAAAGTTGAAAGGGGCATAACTCTGCAATTTTTTTACGAATTTTGCTAAACAGTTAATCAGGTCATCAAGCACTGATCCTAAACAGTATGCAAAATATCAGGATCCTAGCTCAAGTGTTTCTCTAAATATCATGTTGACAAAGTTTTCCTATTGTTATAATAGCAACACCTGAGAAGGGGCATAACTGTCAATTTTTTACAGATTTCGCCCAAAAGTCAATCAGGTCGTCTACACACTAATCCTAATCTGTATGCAAAATATAAGAATCCTAGCTCAAGCAGTTCTCTAAATATCATGTTGACAAGGTTTGCTAAAATGACAATAGAACAGAACAGAATAAAGTGGAAAAATAGGCATAACTCTGCCATACTAGGTCTGACAGAAAAAAACAAATACATGGGTTCGCTTATTTTTTGTGCTCATACCATGTATAAAATTTCAAGTTCCTAGCAAGCCATTCTCTAGTTTCACAAGCATCTAAAAGCATAACACACAGATGGACAAGGCCAAACCAATATGCCCCTCAACTTCTTCAAACTTGGGAGCATAAAAAAGGCCGCTAAAACACATAAACTGGGTAGACAATCACCAAATGATCACAACTGCTAGATATGGTTCACAGCACTTCATTTTTATGGAGAAAATGCAATTTAACCATTTTCCCATTATAAGTAGATGGGAGCTTTCTGTTGCTATGGCAACTAAACTAAGAGGTAGATCACCATAATTTTAGCTATTTTGAAATGCCCCTACCCATGCAACACTTGTACCAAATTAGCGTCATACTGCTTCAGTGTTTTGTTTGTGTTGAGGTTTTACGGCCCAGTCAACCCAATGGGGTCATGTCGAGCGCGGTCAGTTTACCTAACCACACGTTTACTGGGCAGGCTTAGTCCTCTAAGCGGTTAACCAGTATTGTGCACATTCTTTCGCCAGAAACTGACAACTGCCCTTCTTGAATCAGTGGAAGGGAGAGAATGACCGTAGAAAATATTTCATGATCAATCTCCACGAAAGAATGTAGCTGACCTCGGCGGGGTTGAACCAACGACCTCCTGGTCTCCAGTCGGACGGCGCATCCAACTGAGCCACCGAGGCCGCTTCAGTGGTTTTCGAGGAGTTGTCATTTAAAAAAATTCTTTTTTAGCTCACTTGAGCCATGCTCAGGATGAGCTATAGTGATCACTTTTTGTCTGTCTTCCATGCGTCTGTCTGTTAACACTTTCAAACAGCAACTCCTCCAAAGCCATTGAAGCAATTTGTCCCTAATTAGGTAAGAATGTTGCTTGGGTAGGGGTATTTAATCAATGCACTGACAGCACTGGTTGGTTGACTGTCTCTAGAAATAGGCTGGAAAATGGTCCTGAACGGGGACATAAGCCTGTCTCATTTTACCCTTAACTTCCTCTAATTTAAGCACACTTTGCAGACCCTGCTCAGATGCCATATTCTGTGGTGTCTAATCTGGGTCTGCACCGTTTGCCAATGTCCCAAATGTCCCAGTTACAGATAACCCTCTATCAACAACACTCTGACCTCACAGCGACAAGAATAGTGCGTCTATAAAAAAAACCTTTACCTGGATTTGTCTAACGTGTGGTTTGATTATATTGGTCAATAATAATCACGTGGACAACTACCTTAAGTAAATTTTGGCATTTGTATACTATGGCTCGATTGTAAACAATCGACCCAAAAATAGTTCAAATTATGGTGATTTGCCTCTTGGTCTGGTTGCCATGGCAACAGAAAGCTCCCATAGACTTATAATGGGTAATGTTTAAACTGAAATTTCTCCATAACAAGTGAAGTGAAGTGAACCATACTTGGCAGTTATGATCATTTGATGATTGTCTACCAGTTTATGTGTTTTATGACCAGTGGCCAAAAGGGAAAGATGGCCCTATTAAGCACCAGCAGGGAAAGAAGAGCCTTTTGCACATCAGTAGGGAAAGAAGGTCCTGATGCACACCAGCAAGAAAAGAAGACTGTTGCAGACCAGCACAGAAAGAAGACTGTTGCAGACCAGCAGGGAAAGAAGACTGTTACAGACCAGCAGGGAAAGAAGACTGTTGCAGACCAGCAGGGAAAGAAGACTGTTGCAAACCAGCAGGGAAAGAAGGCCCAATGAGCTTTTATCTTGTCTGGCCTTGTAATTTTTTTATTATTATTATTTTTTTTTTATATGGGTTTTACGGCCCTTTCAAGAATATTTCACATATATTGAGCCGATCGTTCATCAAAGGTGGGCAAAAACCAGAGAACCCGGGGAAAAACCACTTGACCCTCCGTAAGCAGAACTTGGCTTTCCCACATGTGACCCGAGCCAGGCTCGAACCACAGCTGTGAGAAACCTAATGGATTAAGAGTCAGCTCCCTTATCCACAAGGCTACGGGGGCCCGCTCTGGCCTTGTAAACAGACATAGGACATGTAGCTTAGGTGAAAGTGACAACATGCAATTGAAATACCTCTTCTCCCATCATTTCTTTCCTTATTCAATGTGCAGACTCTCAGAACTAGAAATGTATGTTTGTAAAACACTATGCCCCCAACTATATGCTTGTCCCTATAAAATGGCATGATACCAGAAAAATTTTTTGGAACTTGTTCAAAAGTTAATCAGGTAATCTACTCATCATCCCTAATCAGCATACCAAGTTTCAAGGCCCCAACACTTTTCAAGATATCTTGCTGGCAAGATAAGTCTGATGAATGAACAAAGGAATGGATGATGATTCAAAGCAATATGTCCCTCTAACTTCTTTGAAGTTGGGGGCATAACACAAAACGCAATATTAATAAAATTTTTAAGTGAGGCTGGCATGGAAAGCAACTTTGGACCTCAGATCTTTGCTCAGCAGCAGCAAGATGATGTCTATAACCTGTATTCATCTGGTAGTAATACTAACCAAATATCAGTGAAGACTTCTAGAAATATAAGCGAAGACAAAAACTGTACTTATCACAAAATTTTAATGTTTAAATTGATGGACAAATGCACAGACAGATGGATGGAATGATGGAAATTATTCCAGAATGTACTATGTCATGGAGTTGTGGGGTATGAAAGTGGGAGAACTAATCTTTACAAGACTTGTCACAGGACAGGAATGCTTGCCTTAAATCGTACATGTCTATTATATGAAAAATTTCCAACTTGCTCCTTGACTACAGGGTCACGCAGCAGGGAGGGTGCAGAAGCTTGCACTTTACAATCTTTGTACCAGTATCTAAAATCAGCCAAATTGTGAATTATATAAACCAAGGTCTTAAGGAGATATACTGTAAAATTTCCAATTAACGCCCATGCTCTTATAAAATGCCCATCCCCACTATTTCAGCTAAAAAAATGTCGGATTTTTGGTCCATTTCCCAGAAACTTTGTACCTGTATTAAATGACCCTTACAAAAAAAAAAAAAAAAAAAAATGTGAGACAAAAAGAAAAAAGAAAATGGGTATCCTGCCTTAAGCAGTCAGTTTGCCTATATATTTTCTTATTACAGAATAAACATGCACTTTTTTCTCTCTCAGTCTAAATAAATGATATGTGCATGCATACTTTCAAGCACACCCGCTTGCACTAAAGTTCCTTCTACTGCCAATCGTGGTTTGCCCGTTATAATACACTGAATGTCCACATTTCCATTCTTTATTAACTGTGTCCCTTAGAGCCTATTAAATAATCCCTAAGTAGATTATCATGGGTCTGCTCAGATACGCCGCAGGGCGACAATGCGCAATTCTGTGTCATTTGCATTTCCAGTATAGATTACAACAAGAGGCCCACGGGCCACGGGTCGCTCACCTGAGTGACATAGCCACTGCAGATATGCAGATGTTATGCAACATTTTTCCAATCCTATTATCGCAACTAATGAAAAGATCATCATTTAAGCAGTTCTTTATTTTGAAGAAGATATATGGCATGCCAGTCAATTGAGCGTGATCATATGAACAAACTCTAAATGGCAGCCAGCTTGGAATTACGATCGGCACAATTTTAGCTATTTTTGATCTACGAGTCACCCCAATGCTTCCTACCAAGTTTTGAGTCAACTGGCCTTTCAGTTCAGGAGAAGAGGCGAAAAATAGATTTTCAAGATGGCTGCCATGGCGGCCATCTTGGATATCCGATTGGCACAATTTTAGCTATTTTTGATCTACAAGTCACCCCAATGTCTCCTACGAAGTTTGGAGTCAATTGGCCTTTCGGTGCAGGAGAAGAAGCTAAATATAGATTTTCAAGATGGCAACCATGGTGGCCATCTGGGATTTCTGATCAGAACGATTTTAGCTATATTTGATCTACCAAGTCACCCTGATGCTTCCTACTAAGTTTCGAGTCAAGTGACTTTTGGGTTTAGGAGAAGAAGCGAAAAATAGATTTTCAAGATGGCGGCCATCTTGGATTTACAATCGGCATGATTTTAGCTATTTTTGATCTACAATTCAACCAGATGCTTCCTACCAAGTTTCGAGTCAACTGGCCTTTCGGTTCAGGAGAAGAAGCGAAAAATAGATTTTCAAGATGGCTGCCATGGTGCCCATCCTGGTTTTACGATCGGCATGATTTTAGCTATTTTTAATCTACAAGTCACCCCGATGCTTCCTACCAAGTTAGGAGTCAACTGGCCTTTCGGTTCAGGAGAAGAAGCGAAAAATAGATTTTCAAGATGGCTGCCATGGCGGCCATCTTGGATTTCTGATAGGCATGATTTTAGCTATTTTTGATCTATAAGTCACCCCAATGCTTCCTACCAAATTTGGAGTCAATAGGCTTTTGGGTTTAGGAGTAGAAGCGAAAAATAGATTTTCAAGATGGCGGCCATGGTGGCCATCTTGGATTTCCGATCGGCACAATTTTAGCTACTTTTGATCTACAAGTCACCCTGATGCTTCCTAGCAAGTTTGGAGTCAATTGGCCTTTCAGTTCAGGAGAAGACGCGAAAAATAGATTTTCAAGATGGCGGCCATGGCGGCCATCTTGGATTTCCGATCGGCACGATTTTAGCTATTTTTGATCTACAAGTCACCCTGATGCTTCCTAGCAAGTTTGGAGTCAAATAGCTTTTCGGTTCAGGAGAAGAAGCGAAAAATAGATTTTCAAGATGGCGGCTATCTTGGATTTCCGATCTGCACGATTTTAGCTATTTTTGATCTACAAGTCACCCTGATGGTTCCTAGCAAGTTTGGAGTCAATTGGCCTTTCGGTTCAGGAGAAGAAGCGAAAAATAGATTTTCAAGATGGCGGCCATGGCGGCCATCTTGGATTTCCGATCGGAACGATTTTAGCTATTTTTGATCTACAAGTCACCCCGATGCTTCCTACCAAGTATCAAGTCAATTGGCCCAGGGGTGTAGGAGGAGTAGGCTTTTAAAGCAATTGTTGACGCCGCACGACGGACATTGACTGACCACAATAGCTCACCGTGAGCACTTCGTGCTCAGGTGAGCTAAAAATGTATGTGAAGATACCCAAAAATGCAACAATCACAAAGTAACTTTTCCTTTGCCCTGCATGAAGAAACCACATGCTCGTAACGGTACATCACGTCAAATCATGGCTGGAAAAACAAACTTATGTTCGTTAAATTTTATAGCCTTTTCTCCTCAGATACGCATATGAAACTGACAAGTATTAAAAATAGAACCTAAGTATTAGGAAAGACAGGCCTGTGCAAACAGTGTAGGACCAGATCAGACATCACAGAATGTGGCATTCGATCAGGGTCTACACAGTTTGCCATACATATAGCCATATTTTAGACACATCAACAGGTAGTAGAATGGATTGTTTCAAATTTTAGTACAAGTATGGTAAGTACAAATGTAAGTGTCCCAGTACCTAGGGTAAATACTGTGCAAAAAAAAAGCATGAAGCCCTGTCCCTTTTATACTTAGGGTTAGATGAAACAGCTGATATTGATTTTTTTTCTGACCTCTATCAAATGGGCAGTTACTCAACCCTTAGCATTCTGTTTAAATTTTTTTAGCAGATCACATTTTGAAATATTTTTCTTATTTTCCCTAAGAAACTGGATTTAACATTTCATGTAAATTGTTTCCTCTCTGGAGACAATTTGCATGAAATGTCAAATACTGTTTGATTGGAAAAATATCATCAATTTGTTGTCTGTCAGTTGTGTTGTTCATCTATTGGAGTTTAATAAAATATTGTTTAAACCAATTTGTCATCCGCTGATTTAAAGGTTAATTTTGACACGGGGATCAAGTGGCATTGTGATGTTGAGCACATCACTCAAGGCCATTTCCGGTAAAGTACACAGTTGTATTATGTATTGTAGAAGTTTGCGCGGCTCCAGATAAGGCGTACATTTTAAAGTCATATAACAGAAAATCTGAATTATTATGGACCACTTTTTTGAAAATCAGTCTGGCTCTTCAAAAACCAGTCTCAGACAGAAAAACCAGCATTTCTCGGACACCGAGATCATAATACTAGTTCTTGAAGAAGATTGCGGCACACTTCTGAGAAAATTTGAATTCTGGCTATCCCCATGAAATTGCTACCTCCAGTAAGCACCCACCCCTTTCTCTCAGCTTGGGCATGATTCTCTAACAAGAGGGCCATGATGGCCCTGTAACGCTCACCTGAGCATCATAGCACTTTGAGAACCTGATCTAGAACTGATCAAGGCAAACATTCTGATCAAAATTCAAAATGATTATATTAACAAGTAAGACAATGTAGCATGTCTAATGGACTGTGAAATAAAGGTCAAGGACAAATATGGATGACTGCACTCAAGAGGCCATGCTAAGATGTATGCATGTGTTAAGTATCACTGGCTGTAGGAGCAATAGCTACTGAGAAACTGACCTAAACACAAACACTTCACAAGTACCAAATATCACTCTGTAGAACCAATAATTACTGAGAAACTGACCTAAACGGAAAAACTTAAGAAAGTCAATGGACAGAAAAATATACATCACCTTGAAATCATCAAGACAAACATTTTGAGCAAGATTCATGATGATCACTTCAAAAATGTGACCTCTAGAGCATCAACAAGGTTTTCCTTTGATTTGGCCAGGTGACCTAGTTTTAAACTAGACCTAGAAATCATCGACGAACATTTTGAGCAATATTTATGATGATTATTTAAAAAATGTGACCTCTAGAGTGTTAACAGTTTTCTGCTGATTTGGCCTGGTGACCTAGTATTTGACCCCATGTGACCCAGTTTCGAACTTGACCTAGAAATCATCAAGACAAACATTTTCAGCAAGATTCATGATGACTGCTTCAAAAATGTGACCACTAGAGTGTTAACAAAATTTTCTGCTGATTTGGCCTGATGACCTAGTTTTTTACCCCAAGTGACCCAGTTTCGAACTTGACCTAGAACTCATCAAGACAAACATTTTGAGCAAGATTCATGATGATTGCTTCAAAAATGTGACCCCTAGAGTGTTAACAAGGTTTTCTGCTGATCTGGCCCGGTGACCTAGTTTTTGATCCCAAATGACCCAGTTTTAAACTTCATCTAGAAATCATCAAGACAAACATGTTGAGCAAGATTCATGATGATTGCTTCAAAAATGTGACCACTAGAGTGTTAAAAAGGTTTTCCGCTGATTTGGCCAGGTGACCTAGTTTTTGATCCCAGGTGACCCAGTTTCGAACTTGACCTAGAAATCATCAAGACAAACATTTTGAGCAAGATTCATGACGATTGCTTAAAAAATGTGACCGCAAGAGTGTTAACAAGGTTTTCTGCTGATTTGGCTCGATGACCTAGTTTTTGACCCCAAGTGACCCAGTTTAAACTTGACCTAGAACTCATCAAGACAAAACATTTTAAGCAAGATTCATGATGACTGCTTCAAAAATGTGACCGCTAGAGTGTTAACAAGGTTTTAGTTGATTTGGCTAGGTGACCTAGTTTTTGACCCCAAGTGACCCAGTTTCAAACTTGACCTAAAAATCATCAAGACAAACATTTTGAGCAAGATTCATGATGATTGCTTGAAAAATGTGACCACTAGAGTGATAACAAGGTTTTCCGCTGATTTGGCCAGGTGACCTAGTTTTTGACCCCAGGTGACCCAGTTTCGAACTTGACCTAGAAATCATCAAGACAAACATTTTGAGCAAGATTCATGATGATTGCTTAAACGTCCTAGCAAGTTTGGAGTCAACCGGCCTTTCGGTTCAGGAGAAGAAGCAAAAAATAGATTTTCAAGATGGCTGTCATGGCGGCCATCTTGGATTTCCGATTGGAACGATTTTAGGTATTTTTGATCTATAAGTCACCCCAATGCTTCCTACCATGTTTGGAGTCAATTGGCTTTTGGGTTTAGGAGAAGAAGCAAAAAATAGATTTTCAAGATGGCTGCCATGGCTGCCATCTTGGATTTCCGATCGGCACGATTTTAGCTATTTTTGATCTACAAGTCACCCCGATGCTTCCTAGCAAGTTTGGAGTCAATTGGCCTTTCGGTTCAGGAGAAGAAGCGAAAAATAGACTTTCAAGATGACGGCCATGGCAGCCATCTTGGATTTCCTATCAGCACAATTTTATCTATTTTTGATCTACAAGTCACCCCAATGCTTTCTAGCAAGTTTGGAGTCAATTGGCCTTTTGGTTCAGGAGAAGAAGCAAAAAATAGATTTTCAAGATGGCGGCCATGGCAGCCATCTTGGATTTCCGATTGGCACGATTTTAGCTATTTTTAATCTACAAGTCACTCCAATGCTTCCTACCAAGTATCGAGTAAATTGGCCCAGGGGTGTAGGAGGAGTAGGCTTTTAAAGCAATTGTTGATGCCGCACGACGAACATTGACTGACCACAATAGCTCACCATGAGCACTTCGTGTTCAGGTGAGCTAATAAATGCCCAGGGTGTTGATTAGAATTTTTACGGTACATCTTTAAAAGCTTAGCATGAAACTTGAGCATGCAAATTCTAAGTATGATTTGATTTGATCTGTCATTTAACATGAAATTTTAGCATGCAAATTCTAATAGTGATTTGATTTGGCATTTTATGGCCCAGTCAACACTGTAAAGGTCATGTCAAGCTGCTCAGTTAACCTACTCACACTTTTCCTTGGTAGGTTTAGTCTAAGCGGTTAAATAGTACTTTCAATGCATACTTTGCCAGTCACTGACAACTGCCCTACTCAAGTCAGCAGATGGGAGAGATGCTGCCACAGTCATCAACAGAAAAGTAAAACATATGTCGGCACTGAAGTATAGATTAACCAAAATAACCTGTAACTCTGACTTTACATTTAATATTCATTAGAATTTGTCCACTGTAGAATTTAGTCTTGACAGTCTGAAAATCCTGCATTTCTGGCAAAGCAGCTAATCACTCAGCTTTACAGGTAATACTTATTTACTCCGGAAACATGTACCTATACATATAATAACAAGCAAATTCAGTGAATTTTCGTCCCCCGCCTTTGAATTTTGTTTTGAGGGATATTATCTCTAGCAGATAAAAAGAAACTAATTATTTATTATTATGTCTCTAAGTTAAAAATGCGGAAAAAATAATAAAAAATTATTTCAGGATTCTGAAAAAACCACATGCATATCTTCAGGCCATCCTAAAAGCCCACGTAAAGTTTCAAAAGGATCGGCCAAAACCTGTGGTAGGAGTTAAGGGGACAAGGTACTTACTCCCTATACAGTTTCGTAATATTAGAACTCAAAAAATGTCTAAGTTAAAAATGCGGAAAAAGTGATAAAAAATTATTTCAGGATTCTGAAAAATCCACATGCATATCTTCAGGCCATCTTTAAAGCCCATGTAAAGTTTCAAAAGGATCGGCCAAAAACTGTGGTAGGAGTTATGGGGACAAGGTACCTACTCCCTATAGACTTCTGTAATATTAGAACAAAAATGTCTAAGTTAAAAATGCGGAAAAAGTAATAAAAAATTATTTCAGGATTCTGAAAAATCCACATGCACATCTTCAGGCCATCCTAAAAGCCCATGTAAAGTTTCAAAAGGATCGGCCAAAAACTGTGGTAGGAGTTAAGGGGACAAGGTACCTACTCCCTATAGACTTCTGTAATATTAGAACTCAAAAAATGTCTAAGTTCAAAATGTGTAAAAAGTAATAAAAAATAATTTAATAAAAAATAATTTCAGGATTCTGAAAAAACCACATGCATATCTTCAGACCATCTTAAAAGCCCCTGTTAAGTTTCAAAAAGATCGGACAAAAACTGTGGGAGGAGTTAAGGGGACAAGGTACCTACTAAAAATTCAGAACCACGCACCACGGAAAGCTGAAAACAGTGTCCCTCCGCTTTTTTTCGAAAAGGCGGGGGACAATTAAAAGGTCAAAATGATGTGTCAGTCTGGTCTGTCTATAGCAGATGAAATGCTAAATCCAACATCTAAAATGAAACTAGAGGCCCAAGTGGGCCAGAAATCACTCACCTGGATTAGGCTGATCATGATATGTTACATTGTGCCATGGTGGCAATCTTGGCTATCAGATCAGATTGCCTTTAGCAATCCAGAATCTGATGTTGTTTGAAGAGTTTCAAGACTGCCACCATGGCTGCCATCTTGGATAGTGGAACTGAATGATTGAGCAATTCTGAATCTACATGTCATCCCGATGCCTCCCATCAAGTTTCGGCTCAATCTGATGTACCCTCTGGGAGGAGATGTGGTTTGAAGAATTTTAAATATTGGAACAGAACAATTTTAGCAATTCTGTTTTCCATAACACCCCAATGCCTCCCATCAAGTTTAAGCTCAGACTTATCGTTCAGGAGCAGATATGATTTGAAGATTTTCAAGATAGCTGCCATGGTGGCCATCTTTGATATCAGAACGGAACCATTTTAGCAATTCTAAATCTCCATGCTGCCCAGATGCCTTCCACCAAGTTTCCGCTCCATCCGACTTATGATTTGGGAGAAGATAACAACTGTAGATTTTCAAGATGGCCGCCATGGCTGCCATTATGGATACGATTCTGATGGATATGTCGAAAATGTGAAAAGTTACTGACAGACATAAGGATGAAGGGCAGACCCTGGTCAAAAGACCACAGCATAAGCTGACCTGCTCAAGGTGAGCAAACAACTGAAGATCTTCAAGATGGCTGCTGTGGCGGTCATCGTGGATATTGTAACAAAATGGTTTTAGCAATTCTGAATCTCCAGGTCGTCCCAATGCCTCCCACTAAGTTTTGTCTCAATCTGACTTACCACGCTAGAGCAGATGAGGTTTATAGATTTTCAAGGGGCCATCCGAGATATCGGAACAGAACGATTTTAGCAATTCTGAATCTCTATGTTGCTCCGATGCCTCCCATCAAGTTTGGGCTCAATCCGATTACGGTGTGGGAGGAGATGCCATTGGAACAAATTTGGCAGTTCTGAACTTCCATGTCTCCCCAATGCCTCCCATCAAGTTTTAGCTCAATCCAACTTACCGTTCTGGAGCAGATGTCATTTCAAGATTTTGGTAGCCATCTCGGATATTGGAACTGAAAGAATTAGCAGTTCTAAATCTCCATGTCACCCAATGCCTCCTACCAAGTTTGGGCTCAATCCGATTTACCATTCAGGAGCAGACGTGGTTTGAAGATTTTCAAGATGGCCACCGTGGTGGCCATCTTGGATATTGGAACGTAACGATTTTAGCAATTCTGAAACTCTATGTTGCTCTAATGCCTCCCATCAAGTTTCAGCTGTTTGGGAGATGTCGTTTGAAGATTTTCAAGATGGCCAACATGGCAGCGGCCATCTTGGATATCTGAACAGAATAATTTTAGCAATTCCAAATCTCCATGTGGCCTCAATGCCTCCTACCAAATTTGGGCTCAATCTGACTTAGGGATTGGGAGCAAATGTGATGTCAAGATTTTCAAGATGGCGGCCCAGGCGGCTATCTTTGACAGCCAAACGAAACGATTTTAGCGATTCTGAATCTCTATGTCACTCCGATGCTTCCCATCAAGTTTCGTCTCAATCCAACTTACGGTTTAGGAAGAGATGTTGTTTGAAGAATTCCAAGATATCAGAATGAAACAATTTTAGCAATTCTGAACAGAACGATTTTAGCAATTCTGAATCTCTATGTCACTCCAATGCCTCCCATCAACTTTCAGCTTAATCCCACTTACGGTTTAGGAGGATGTCATTTCAAGAATTTCAAAATGGCCATCTTGGATATCAAATCGGCAGGATTTTAGCAATTCTGAACCTCTATGCTGCTCCTATGCCTCCCATCAAGTTTCAGCTCAATCTGACTTATTGTTTGGGAGGAGATGTCGGCCATCTTGGATATCCGAACGGAACGATTTTAGCAATTCTGAATCTCTGTGTTGCTCCGATGCCTCCCATCAAGTTTCGGCTCAATCTGACTTGTGGTTTAGGAGGAGAATGGCCGCCATGGCGACAATCTTGGATATCAGAACGGAACAATTTTAGCAATTCTGAATCTCTATGTCACAGTGATGCCTCCCATCAAGTTTTGGCTCAATCTGACTTATGATTTGGGAGGAGATGTCTTTTGAAGAATGGTGGCCATCTTGGATATCCAAACGGAACGATTTTAGCAATTCTGAATCTCTGTGTCGCTCCGATGCCGTCCATCAAGTTTCGGCTCAATCTGACTTATGGTTTAGGAGGAGAATGGCCGCCATGGCGACAATCTTGGATATCAGAACGGAACAATTTTAGCAATTCTGAATCTCTATGTAACTGTGATGCCTCCCATCAAGTTTTGGCTCAATCTGACTTACAGTTTGGAAGGAGATGTCTTTTGAAGAATTTCAAGATGGCTGCCATGGCGGCCATCTTGGATATTGGAACGGAACGACTTTAGCAATTCTGAATCTCCCTGTTACCACAATGCCTCCCACTAAGTTTCAGCTCAATCCAACTTATGACGAAAATGTGAAAATCTAACGACGAACGGATGATGAGACAACAGGCCATGGCATAAGCTGACCTGGAGCAAAGTTCCAGGTGAGCTAAATATACAAAGTGAATCAGTCATGCCAAATGCGTCATATTTATCTAACCTCTTATCTACATCAAGAAGAGTCTCTGTTTCCCCAGGTGCTGCTTTGTCTGCTGTTTTTGTAACTGTACTTGAATGGTTGTCTCCAACAGGCAAAGAAAATGTAATTCCTGAAAATATTGACAGATACCAAATAAGCTTTGTTTGTTTGATTTGTTAGAGTTCTTGTTTAATGACCATTCTGGGCCATTTTGTGTCGTATCATAAAGGGAGGACAGGGAGAGAAGAGCTAGTAGAGGAGAGGAAAGAAAGAAATAGAGGAGTTTAAGGGAAAAAGTTAATGACAGTGTAGTAAAAACTAGAAATGTGTCAACATTACACAGATGCTGCTGCCCAGGGACCATCCTCACCCCGAAACAAGCATTTTGCAAAAATGAAGTTGAAAAAGTGTCATAACTCCTATAATAATTGGCGGATTTTACCCTAAATCGAACTTGACCTATATTTTATGACTTTATACCTGTGTATAAAATATGAATCTTTCCAAAAGATATCATGCAGAAACTATTTTTCGTACATACGGACCGGAGAATGAAGTTGAAAAAGGGCCATAACTCCCATAATAATTGGTGGATTTTACCCTAAATAGAACTTGACCTATATTTAATGATTATATACCTGTGTATAAAATGTAAATCTAATACACTAATCTTTTCAACAGATATCGAACGGAAACCATTTTTCATATTGGTAGGGTGACAATGAGTGAAACTGGCCACTCTTTCTCGGGGTAACCTGGATCCCCACCTCCACCCCCCGTACAACAAGATGTGTCATATATCAAAATGTTCCCTATTGTCTGTAGTTCCTGAAACTGCTGGCATAAATTGGTATAAATGATGGCGAGCCGAGAAATCCAATATGGCCACTAACATGGCCGCCAAATACTAAAAGTCTGCCTTTGAAGCCTAAATCGTCTTCTGGTTGTTGTAATATGCATACAAAATGTATATTTAGATTGACCTTAACTCATTACAAGCAAGACTATCTATTTAGATACAAAAAGAAGCATAATTTAAAAATTAAAGGCAATTTTAGGGGTCAAAAGGTCAATATTAGGTCTAAAAATGGTGTACTGAGAGGTAACAGAAGTTCCTGAAAATTACTATAGTGATATTTCTTACTTGAGTTTAATTTAAACAACACACCAGGTAGCATGGCCTGCTCAAAACTCATGTTTCCGTAGGAAATATTAATCTAGTATTAAACAGTAAGCAGTTTTTTTACCCCTACCACCATCATTTGATTTCATCGCTTCTGAACTGACTCTGGTGAAGACTGATAAACAACAGTAGAAAAATGATAAAGATAGGCAGAATGGCAAGCTATTTCATTTATCAACCTCTGTTTTCCAGGAATGATTCGATTTGCTTCAGAATTTAAGTTTTAATTTACAGACTGAACAATAAATAAGAAATAATGACCCAGATAAAATTGGCTTGACAATATTTACTGTGACACCGACAAAACTTGTGGTGGGAAAATTTGAAACTATGTAAAGGTTGTCAATAAATTAATTGAAACAAAATATAGAATCAAAAGGCACTTGTAATCATACAATATGCATCTATAAATGTTTTCCTCTGAACGGGGTGGCATGATTACCTCCGGGTGAACCTGAATTTCAACACACATATTAACAGAATTACTTCAAATGCAAATAAATCTCTTGGCTTCCTTAAACGCAATATCAGATGTAAGCACCCTGGCATCTGCGAAGCGGCATATAAGACAGTTGTTAGGCCTCAACTTGAATACAGCTCCACTGTGTGGAGCCCGTACACACAAACTTATAGCCGCAAAATTGATATGGTGCAACGTAGAGCTGCCCGCTGGACTTTGAACAGATATTCAACTTACGACAGCGTAACCGAAATGCAAGCACATCTTGGATGGAGAGCTCTGGACCAGAGGCGAGTTGATGCTCGTCTCTGCATGTTATACAAAATTATGAACGGTCTTGTTGCCGTATCACTACCTACACATTTCCAGCGGACCACATCAAGGACACATCATGGCCTGTCCCATCCCCTCGCAATCAGGTATTTTCATACCTCCTTCAATTTTTATAAATATTCATTCTTCCCATTGGCTGTCTGGCAATGGAACAGACTACCCTCTAATGTTGTACTCCTGCCTACACTGACGCAGTTCAGTGTGGCAGTTCGGTCTCTCGAACACCAAATGCCATAAACGCAACAGCCCTGTTTTTAATCTGATTTTAAACTTATCTGTTTTTAACCACACTATCATCTTTTTCACGCCTCTCACACTTTTTTAGCCTCACTATTCATCTCCCTTTTTCTCACGACATGCAATCATCCTGCCCGTAATCCTCGCGAGGGGGTGTGACAGTACTACTAGATAGACAGATAGGGTATTAGATAATTTTGAAAATTTTATGTCCTATTCCATACCTCTGACACGGGACCCCTGAGTTCTAATTTAATGTCAAAAATCCCATGGGTGGGCTTCAGAACTTTCACTTATTTTCCTAACCCTTACAGAAATGAAAAGGTAGCAGCTTTAAAGTGGCTTTGTAGCTGCAATAAAGCTGCTATAAAATTTAGTAGACACAACTGCTAGCCAGAAAGTAGCCAATGATAACGGCCAGTAGCTCTATTGCTGCAATATTGCCACAAGTATCAGTCGCTACCAGCTATGGCAGCCACTAGTGGCTATATAGCCACCAGCGGCTTCTAACAGCCAGAAGCTATCCACAACTCAAACCTTATAGCTATGAGACAGAAACAGAGCCACTAGCGGCTTTTAATAGCCAGAAGATATCCACAATCTTTAGAAAGTCATATGTGAAGATACCCGGGCAATGCCACAATCACGAAGCATGAAGCACAGCCTTCTTTCCCTAGACTTCAAAAGAAGGAGAGATGAGGAAAAACAATGACAAAGCAAATGTTACCTATGAAACCATCGATGCATAAACATAGAACTGCAACAGAGAAGCAACCTTGGAACTATCAGTTGATAAACTACTGTGGGCTTTAACTATTTTTATGAAAAACCTCATCACCATTGATTCTGATGCAGCCCCAAATTATAAACATAATGTTTGGTTCGCATAGGGGTCCTGTACCTCATCAGTGAAATATCACAGTGAAGTACATATAATCTTAAACACTGTGAAGAAACAAAGCAAAAAGCTCAATGGCAATCTGAACACAAGAATACCACAAACAGGACCACAATTGGCCCAACCACACACAGACATTCATAGTCCGGTGTCAACCGTCTGAATCAGATTGAGGAGGGAGCTGTCATTAAGTCGGAGGACCGACTCACCTTCGTGCAATTAAATAGGAAAGCAAAGTTACCAACCATGATTGGTTAACAGCTATTTGTGCAGTTTGCTGCATAATATTAATATCCCTATATTGTAACTTAAATTCAAAGGGATATTTTGTTGCTGATGAAGCAATGAGTCATTAAGAAAAAAGTTGTCTTGCCACTTATACTGTTGAAAGAAAGAATAATGTATTTAAAACCCTGCCTGAGCAAAGCAAGTTAGAGAAAGCTGAAGCCAGTTTAAAGAATACTGAAAGGAAAGATTGAAACTGAAAAAATATCTATTTGAATTATCATTTTTGAGGTCACGCTTAATAGAAATTTGAAAGAGTAAATGATGTATCCATTGGTAAATATAAGTTTAAAACAATGTACATAAAAAGCATAAAATAGATTTGTCCAGGACTGATGTTTATTCTAGGGGTTGAATCTTCTGTTAAATGTTACGAGGGCTGAAGTCCCATGTCAAAGTATGTAAGCTGGAAAAATCCTGAATCAGAAGACTGCAACACAGACCTCTCTGACAAGTTCAAAGATTTGGAATCGAGCGATGTCTTGATTTTGCACCAAGCCACAATTATCCTACAAAACAGAATTTCAACAAGAGGACCGTGATGGTCCTATATCGCTCACCTGAGCAAACAGCTTTGCATACTTACTGTTGAAGTTTCAGCCAAGTTCACTGCTCTAAGATTTTTGTATAAATTTTATAGCCCTGCACCCCAGCGGCCATGTTTTTTTTCATGCATCATGATGGCTTGAACTGAATATTGAAAGAGGGTCACCAAAGGAACAATTCTGCCATTATATTGAAACTGGTCCAGTGGTTTCTGACAAAAAGATTTTCAAAAAGTCTTATATAGATATATAGGGAAATTAAGCCCCACCCCCTAATGGCCATGTTTTTTGACAAATCATGACAGCTTGAACAAACTTGGTAGAGGGTCACCAAAGGAAAAATCCTGCCAAGTTATATTGAAATCGGTTCAGTGGTTTCTGACAAGAAGATTTTTAAAAGTTTTCTATTTAGATATATAGGGAAAATAAGCCCCACCCCTAGCAACCATGTTTTTTGACGAATCATGATTGCTTGAACAATCTTGGTAGAGGGTCACCAAAGCAACATTCCTGCCAAGTAATATTGAAATCAGTCAGGTGGTTTCTGACAAGAAGAATTTTAAAGTTTTCTACACAGATATATACGGAAAATAAGCCCTGCCCCCTGACGGCCATGTTTTTTGACGTATCATGAGGGCGCAATCTTGGTAGAAGGTCGCCAAAGCAACATTCCTGTCAAGTTACATTGAACTCAATCCAAAGGTTTCTTACGAGAAGATTTTCAAAGTTTTCTATATAGATATATAGAGAAAATATGCCCCGCCCCCTAGCGGCCATGTTTTTTGACCAATCATGATGGCTTGAACAATCTTGGTAGAGGGTCACCAAAGAAACATTCCTGCCAAGTTATATTGAAATCGGTCTATTGGTTTCTGACAAGAAGATTTTTAAACTTTTCTATATAGATATATTGGGTAAATAAGCCCCTCCCTCTGGCGGCCATGTTTTTTGACGAATCAGGATAACTTGAACAATCTTGGTAGAGGGTCAACAAGGAAAGATTTCTACCAAGTTATAATGAAATCAGTCCAGTGGTTTCTGACAAGAAGATTTTAAAGTTTTCTACATAGATAGATAGGGAAAATAAGCCCCACCCCCTAGCGGCCATGTTTTTTGACGAATCATGATGACTTGAACAATCTTGGTAGAGGGTCACCAAAGCAACATTCCTGTCAAGTTACATTGAACTCGAGCCAACGGTTTCTTACGAGAAGATTTTTAAAGTTTTCTATATAGATATATAGGGAAAATATGCCCCGCCCCTAGCGGCCATGTTTTTTGACGAATCATGACAGCTTGAACAATCTTGGTAGAGGGTCACCAAAGCAACACTCCTGCCAAGTTATATTGAAATTGGTCCATTGGTTTCTGACAAGAAGATTTTTAAACTTTTCTATATAGATATATAGGGAAAATAAGCCCCACCCCCTAGCATCCATTTTTTTTGACAAATCATGATGGCTTGAACAATCTTGGCAGAGGATCACCAAGGAAACATTTTTGCCTAGTTATATAGAAATCGGTCCAGTGCTTTCTGACATGAAGATTTTTAAAATTTTCTATATAGATATATAGGGAAAAATAAGCCCCACCCCCTGGTGGCCATGGTTTTTGACGAATCATGACGGCTTGAACAATCTTGGTAGAAGGTTACAAAAGAAACATTCCTGCCGTGTAATATTGAAATCCGTCCAGTGGTTTCTGACAAGAAGATTTTTAAACTTTTCTATATAGATATATAGGGAAAATTAGCCCCGCCCCCTGGCGACCATGTTTTTTGACGAATCCAAATGGCTTGAACAATCTTGGTAGAGGATCACCAAAGGAACATTTCTGCCAAGTATTAATGAAATCGGTCCAATGATTTCTGACAAGAAGATTTTTAAAGTTTTCCATATAGATATATAGGGAAAATAAGCCCCGCCCCCTGGCGACCATGTTTTTTGACGAATCCAAATGGCTTGAACAATCTTGGTAGAGAATCACCAAACGAACATTTCTGCAAAATTATATTGAAATCGGTCCAGTGGTTTCTGACAAGAAGATTTTTAAAGTTGTCTATACAGATATATAGGGATATTAAGTCCCGCCCCCTGGCGGCCATGTTTTTTGACGAATCCAAATGGCTTGAACAATCTTAGTAAAGGATCACCAAAGGAACACTTCTGCAAAATTATATTGAAATTGGTCCAGTTGTTTCTGACAAGAAGATTTTTAAAGTTTTCTATATAGATATATAGGGAAAATAAGCCCCGCCCCCTGGCAGCCATGTTTTTTCACAAATCCAAATGGCTTGAACAATCTTGGTAGAGGATCACCAAAGGAACATTTCTGCAAATTTATATTGAAATCGGTCCAGTGGTTTCTGACAAGAAGATTTTTTAAGTTTTTAGTTAAAAAATCTATTTTTAGCTCCTGTGACCTAGATATGCAATGGACCGGAACCATTTGAACAACTTTGAAAGAAGACCAACCAAGGATCATTCCTGTGAAGTTTGGTCAAAATCCAATCAGTGGTTTAGGAGGAGATGTTGTTTAAAGATTGTGAACGGACGGACAGACGGACGATGACGACGACGACGACGGACAGTGAGTGATCACAAAAGCTCACCTTGAGCCTTCGGCTCAGGTGAGCTAAAAACTGAAGGGCTGCAGCATGAATTCTTTTCACCCAGTGAACTCTCCCATATGATAAAAGAAAAGGAGGCTGCCTATAGGCTGCCCCTTGGCAGCCTATGGGTGGCCTACTGTTTTACATTTAATCTGTAGGCAGCTCCAGTAGGCAAGAGCTGCCTATTTGTTGCCCTTCTTGCTGCTTATGGGCAGCCTTTGGGCAGAATAGGCAACCAGTAGGCAGCTAAAAGTAAGTTTGTTTTGTACAACAGGCAGAGTAGATGACTCAAACTTAATTTATTTTTTACTACAGGCAGAGTAGGCAACTCAAACTTATTTAATTTTCTGCAGGAGGCAGAGTAGGTATTTTACTTCTTGCATTACGCAAAGAAGGCAGCTCAAACTTAATTTATTTTTTCCTGTAGGCAGAGTAGGCAACTCAAGCTTATTTTACTTTTTTATAAGCTTGAGTTGCCTACTCTGCAGAGTAGGTAGCTCCAGCTGGGTTTACTTTATGCAATTATTAGGCACAGTAGGCAGCTCTATTTTGACCTAAATCCTTTGTCAGGTGAAGATGGCCGGAAAATATAGCAGCCATTTTGATTGCAAAGTCTTTGTTGTGATAAAGCTTTAAAAATGTGTATTTACGATGTTTTAGATTAAACAGAAATTTATTTCAGTGACTGTAAGTAGACTACTTGTTTGCTTATTAGTGAACATAACTACAATTCTTGTTATAGGTAGAAAAACGTTTAATTCACTTAATTTAATTCAATGCCTTTTTCCTGTTCATATCAAAGCAAGTTGATGCCATAAATATGTAAATCTGGTGTAATACTGGCTATATATTAAGATACTTAGATCTGCTTGCCTAATACATGTATATGGAGATTTTCACATGATGGGGTTATGGTTATTGCTTGAATTATCAACCTGAGACCCCGTTATAAGCCTGAGATCAATTAAGCTTAAGCTGAAGGTCCAATAATGCAGAGTGCTGATATTGATACCACTGCTATCAATGCATAACCATAAGGTATCACAGAGGTATAAACCCAGCATCGATTGCTCAGTCAAGAAAATTTGAATTTACTTGTCCATGGTCAAGTGAGTTCTGTTGGAAACATGACTTCACTTCCCTGTTTTTCAGTCCCTTTCCAAACGGGAGCAACTATTCTAGGAAGGAATTTGCTCCCTCTGTGAACAAATTCTTTTCTGTAAAACAAGAAAAAATGCCTAAAGGCATTATGGACGGGTTTTTTAAATAATGAAGAAAGTGAGAGTTGTCTCTCTTGCATGGGAAACACCTACTCTTCATCCCTACCAAATACGAAAGCAATCCACTTAAGAATAAAGGTAACATAACTTTGAAAAAAGGTTAACCAAAAGGTTAACCTGGGACGACGACCGCCCACTCGCCCGACGCCCACCTGCCCGGACATCGCTATTTTAAAGGACAGATTTTTTGAAAAACCTATCCAAGTAGCCCATGTAGAGTGTGATTAGCTAAGTGGTTAGTGCACTTGCCTCTACTGCTAGAGGTACTGAGTTCAATGCCAGCCAATGAACATGTAGTAGCCAGAATGGGCAGCTCACAAGCAGTTCCCACTGAATAGGCAGAGTAGGCAACTCAGTAGCCAATAAACAAGCACTAGGCAGAATAGGCAGTTCCATTCTAACTGAATAGGCAGAGCAGGCAGCTCAGTAGCGAATGAACATCTAGTAGACAGAATAGGCAGCTCAGTTCCCACTGAATAGGCAGGCTAGGCAGCTCAGTTGCCAGTGAACATGTAGTAGGCAGCTCAATAGGCAAGGAAAGCATTTAAGAGGCAGTAGGAGGCAGCTCAGTAGCAAATGACAGATGAGGAAGCAGAATAGGCACAGTAGGCAGCTCCAGATCCCTTTTTAGTCATTGCCTATGAGCTGCCTACTCCATATAAGGAGTAGGCCACTCAAAATTTGCATGGCAAATTTCCCGTAGGCAGCCTATTGTACTTCCTACGGGCTACTTATAGGCAGCTACAATAGGCAGCTCCCAGTATTTTTTTGTATGGGAGCTGTCTTGAGGCACAATGTAAATTTCCAGATCATCTTCTTTTTTTTTTTTCATCATTTGGTTGTCCAATAAGGCAAAAGTTGAATGAAGCTGGTGATACAGTTAAGATAAAACTGATATACGAAGATGGTTGCCATTTGTTCCGAATCATAACAGCTCTGGTCAAATCATCATAACACCGAAACATCTGTGCTAACAGTCTATCTTCACTATTTGTATAGAAGTAAGAAGCCAGTAGAAGAGCTTAACTCATACGGGTAAACCCTAGCTTATTCTGCAGTCAGACACTTTGTTACGTCTGCAACTTTTCACACAATGGAGCACTAGACTGCATTGGATATATATTATAAGAGAGAATCTAAATTATCTTCTTTTTCACAGTCAGTTTTAATGTTTTCCTTAAATTCTTCCTTTAAAATGGCTCTTGCTTCCTCAGACTTGCTTTGCTCAGGCAGGATTTTAAATGCATTATTGTTTCTTTCAGCAATATATGTCACGGGCAGTAATCTCATCAATCATGGCCAATTGTTTTGCAAAGAAATAAGTGACGCGAATATCCGGACATGAGTAGCGCGAGCTAAAAAGGTGGCTGTTTCCGGTGGGTTATCGACAATCTGGGGCTTTTGTCGTCTAGGAAGGCGTTATTTTAACAAGAGGGCCATGATGGCCCTGTAACGCTCACCTGAGCAACATAGCACTTTGAGAGCCTGATCTAGAACTGATCAAGGCAAACATTCTGATCAAAGTTCAAAATGATTATAACAAAGTTTTCTGCTGATCTGGCCCGGTGACCTGGTTTTTGATACCAAGTGACCCAGTTTCGAACTTGACCTAGAACTCATCAAGACAAACATTTTGTGCAAGATTCATGATCATTGCTTGAAAAATGTGACCGTTAGAGTGATAACAAGATTTTACACTGATTTGGCCAGGTGACCTAGTTTTTGACCCCAGGTGTTCCCGTTTCGAACTTGACCTAGAAATCATCAAGACAAACATTTTGAGCCAGATTCATGATGATTGTTTCAAAAATGTGACTGCTAGAGTGTTAACAAGGTTTTCTGCTGATTTGGCCCGGTGACCCAGTTTTTGACCCAAAGTGACCCAGTTTCAAACATATCCTAGAACTCATCAAGACAAACATTTTGAGCATGATTCCTGATAATTGCTTCAAAAATGTGACTGCTAGAGTGTTAACAAGGTTTTCTGCGGGTTTGGCCTGGTGACCTAGTTTTTGACACCACGTGACCCAGTTTCGAACCTGACATAGAAATCATCAAGACAAACATTTTGAGCAAGATTCATGATAATTGCTTCAAAAATGTGACCGCTAGAGTGTTAACAAGGTTTTCTGCTGGTTTGGCCTGGTGACCTAGTTTTTGACACCACGTGACCAAGTTTCAAACTTGACATAGAAATCATCAAGACAAACATTTTGAGCAAGATTCATGATTATTGCTTCAAAAATGTGACCGCTAGAGTGTTAACAAGGTTTTCTGCTGATCTGGCCTGGTGACCTAGTTTTTGACCCCAAGTGACCCAGTTTCGAACTTGACCTAGAAATCATCAAGACAAACATATTGATCAAGATTCATGATGATTGCTTCAAAAATGTGACTGCTAGAGTGTTAACAAGGTTTTCTGCTGATCTGGCCAGGTGACCTAGTTTTTTACCCCAGGTGACCCAGTTTCGAACTTGACCTAGAAATCATCAAGACAAATATATTGAGCAAGATTCATGATGATTGCTTCAAAAATGTGACCGCTAGAGTGTTAACAAGGTTTTCTGCTGATCTGGCCAGGTGACCTAGTTTTTGACCCCAGGTGACCCAGTTTCGAACCTGACATAGAAATCATCAAGACAAACATTTTGAGCAAGATTCATGATTATTGCTTCAAAAATGTGACCGCTAGAGTGTTAACAAGGTTTTCTGCTGATATGGCCAGGTGACCTAGTTTTTGACTCCAAGTGACCCAGTTTCGAACTCGACCTATAAATCATCAAGACAAACATTTTGAGCAAGATTCATGATGATTGCTTCAAAAATGTGACTGCTAGAGTGTTAACAAGGTTTTCTGCTGATCTGGCCAGGTGTCCTAGTTTTTGATCCCAAGTGACCCAGTTTCAAACTTGACCTAGAAATCATCAAGACAAACATATTGAGCAAGATTCATGATGATTGCTTCAAAAATGTGACCGCTAGAGTGTTAACAAGGTTTTCTGCTGATCTGGCCGGGTGACCTAGTTTTTGACCCCAGGTGACCCAGTTTCGAACTTGACCTAGAAATCATCAAGACAAACATAATGAGCAAGATTCATGATGATTGCTTCAAAAATGTGACCACTAGAGTGTTAACAAGGTTTTCTGCTGATCTGGCCCGGTGACCTAGTTTTTGATCCCAAGTGACCCAGTTTCGAACTTGACCTAGAAATCATCAAGACAAACATACTGAGCAAGATTCATGATGATTGCTTCAAAAATGTGACTGCTAGAGTGTTAACAAGGTTTCCTGCTGATCTGGCCAGGTGACCTAGTTTTTGACCCCAGGTAACCCAGTTTTGAACTTGACCTAGAAATCATCAAGACAAATATATTGAGCAAGATTCATGATGATTGCTTCAAAAATGTGACCGCTAGAGTGTTAACAAGGTTTTCTGCTGATCTGGCCCGGTGACCTAGTTTTTGATCCCAGGTGACCCAGTTTCGAACTTGACCTAGATTTAATAGAGGCAAACATTTTGAGCAAGATTCATCAAGATTGGGTCAAAACTATGACCTGTAGAGTGTTAACAAGGTTTTCCTTTGATTTGACCTGGTAACCTAGTTTTTGACCCCAAGTAACCCAGTATCGAACTTGACCTAGATTTCATAGAGGCAAACATTCTGACCAAGTTTCATCAAGATTGGGTCAAAACTGTGACCTCTAGAGTGTTAACAAACTAATTGTTGACGACGGACGACGGACGACGACGGACGACGGACATAGGGTGATGACAATAGCTCACCCTGAGCTTTTGCTCAGGTAAGCTAAAAATTGGTGAATGCTATACTACGCGGAATTAAATTCCATACAACCCAGCACAAAAATTTGCGCTAAAATATAGCTACGGTTCCTGGAATTTGTTTCATTCTGACGACAATTGCTCCGAATCGGGTGCAATTTTGGAAGATTTACCCATTGAAATTAATGTTTTCAGCCATATCTGCATCTTGCATCATTGTCATATTGAAGACTGTCATGTTTTCTCAATTTAACTGCCTACTTAGATTGGGTTAATGATAAAATCAACTGGCGCTAAGATGCATGGCCCACGGCTTAGTCTTAGTAATGAAAAGTGGCATTAGAAAGGGAATTCAATAGCTCGAGTATGTCAAATATATCAAAATAGCTCAGGAAGGATCCGCAAATCTACTTGTCCTCGGCCGCTAATGGTAAGTCAGCCTCTGCTCATTATGATATCGTGGATTTCGTTAGCGGGGGTGTGGAAGAAGAAATTATTGTAGGGGGGACAGGGGCTCACCAGGTGGTTTTGAAATCAGGCCCCAAAAAACCAAGACTAGAAAATGTGACCTTGGCTCAGTGGACCATAGCTAACCTGGCCATTCTGTATAAACTGCACCAAGAATCTAAACTCACTGGAGAGGCAATCTTAGACTACCTGTCGTACACAACAAAAATATGCCAACTGGTTCAACAGTATAATTTAGTGTCTGTATTGTTGTACGACAGAGTATAGGAAACTCCAGTGTGCTCATGATTTTCGTTGGGGCACGGATGTTCCCCACTTGCACTCGGTTTACTTGCAACCCCACATACCCCGCCCCAATGGTCAACCCCAAAAAGGGAGTGATCTGCAGTTATCAAACCCCCCTGCCACCAGCTCACCCCTCACCTTAGATGGTAAAGTTATTTGCAAACTTTTCAATACCAGAGGGGGATGTCATTACAAGGACTCTTGTAAATTTGTGCACCAATGCTCGCACCCTGGATGTC
Organism: Anodontia alba; assembly: GCA_964016985.1. NCBI lineage: Eukaryota > Metazoa > Mollusca > Bivalvia > Lucinida > Lucinidae > Anodontia > Anodontia alba. The sequence goes on along the minus strand of OZ024824.1, from coordinate 50,026,580 downwards.
ATTTGCTACATTCAGCGGTGACTCACTCTCAGACAAAAAACTAGCAAGTGTATCGGCAAGTCCACAAGATGGCTTGCGCCTTTCAGCCTGGGAAGAAGAACTACAGGATGATTTTGATAGAGATTTTCTCCTCAATGGCATTCGATATGGCTTTGATATAACAGATCAAGATGCATCACCTGCGTCGGTGGAATGTAGCAATCATAGGTCAGCTCAGCCAGGTAGCCCGCTCTTTGAACAAGCAACAGCACAGGTCCTTAAGGAAATTCAGGTGGGACATTATGAGGTGGTCTCACAGCCCCCAAGGATTGTCAGCCCTATGGGAGTCATCCCTAAGCCTGTTGGGGGAGTGAGACTGATTCATGATTGCTCATTACCAAAAGGACAATAAGTTAATGATTACTGTACCAGTGACTGGCATAAAAAATTTTCAAGGGTTGACAATGCAGCAGCCCTGGTCACTGAGGGGTGTTACATGGCTAAAGTTGATCTTCAAGCTGCTTATAGGCATGTTAAAATATCAGAGCATAGTAAACAGGTCACAGGCCTGAAGTGGCAATTTGGCCAAAAAACTGTGTACCTCAGAGACACCCGTCTCTGTTTTGGAAGTAAGATAGCACCTGGCATTTTCCATAGAATTACTCAGGCTGTGAGGCGGATGCTCATCAGATGTGGATTGGCAGCCACGGTTGGCTATCTCGATGATTTTTTTGTCAAAGCCGATACACTTCAGGACTGTTTGGCTGCTATGAATACCCTTATTTCCTTACTCAGGAAGTTAGGCTTCCATATTAATTGGAAGAAAGTTATTGATCCTACCACAAGAATCACTTTTCTGGGCATAGAAATTGATTCCATCACAATGTGCCTCAGGTTACCTGATGAAAAGCTCATAAAGATAAGACAAGAACTGTCTCTTTCTGCATCGCAAGCGAGCATCTAAGAAGCAATTGCAATCCCTTGCTGGGAAGCTCAACTTTTGCGCAAGTGTGCTGTATGGCGGCAGAGTTTTTTCGCGCCGCATTATCAACACGATAAATTTGCTAAAGGCAGATAATCATAAAATTAAACTTAGCAGCAGATATTTTGTGGTGGCATAACTTCATGATATCCTTCAATGGTCGTTCCATGCTTCCAGACAAACAACCTATAACTTCAGTGTTCACAGACAGCTGTAACTTAGGGGGTGGAGCCATTTATGATGGGGACTGGTTCTATACAAACTGGCAACTAGACTGGCCCCAGGTGGCAGACTTTCACATTAATGCCAAGGAAATATTAGCAATTTTCCTGGCAGTCTGTAGATGGGCTCCAGCTTGGTTGAACAAGCGCATTTACATTCAGACTGATAATACAACTTCAGTAGCTACCATCAATCAATGCACCTCGGCTAATCCTTTTATTATGTCTTGTCTCAGGACCCTGTTCTGGCTGTCGGCCAAATTCAATTTCCATGTCACAGCCAAGCATATACCAGGACTGATTAACACCGTGGCAGATGACATTTCGAGAATTCATGAACCTGGCCGACATTCAAAAGTGGTGCCTTATGTTATTCAGTCCCCGCTGTGCTCTCACATGACTAAGGCCAGCTTCTCCTTTCTATTTGGTAGATGCCAAGGTTAGAGAGGATGTGATGGTGGCTTTGGACCAAGAAGTGGCGGCATTACGAGCACTCACTTTTGCTGAATCTACTCAACGCACTTACCGGAGTCAACAGGCACTGTACCTTCAGTTTTGCTCCAGCCTTCGTACCGCCCCAGTACCAATTTCCCCTTGCAATCTTGGAAGATACATTGCCTTCTTAGGTACCAAACTCAGCTATTCTTCAGTTCGACAGTACTTAAATGTTGTGCGAATTATGCACCTAGATGAGGGCTATAGTAACCCACTTGCAAACAGTTGGTATCTATCGTCTATTTTGAAGGGACTTCGAAGGCACAAAGGCGAAGGAATCAATCAAAAGCTACCCATCACTGACACTATCCTGCAAAGCATCTTAGCAGTACTGAATTTTAGCAATCCATTTGAAGCGACTTTTTGGACGGCCTGTTTAGTGGCCTTCTTTTCTTTCTTCTGGAAATCTAATTTACTCATCCCATCTCCCTCGCAGTTTGATCCTGCCAAACATCTTTGCATTTCTGACATTCAATTTGGACCCTCTGGAGCTGTCCTGTCATAAGTCTTATACCCAAACAGGAACATCCATTACCCCTGTTCTGCTTTCCCTCCCCACAAGGCCCCAAACCGATAACTTACGCCATGTTTACACACCTTCGCCTTTGTTTGCGGAAGATTGGGTTAAATCCTACTCTTCACTCGGGCACTCGTTCCGAAGGGGTGGGGCTAGCTATGCGTTACAATGTGGAATACCGGCAGAATGGATAAAATTACATGGGGATTGGTCCAGCGATGCATACCAGAGATACCTTGACCCCTCCTTTCAACTACGGGTTTATCTGGCCCAAGCAATGGGAAATGCTTTTCCATGCCCCTCTGACGAGATATGATCATGGGGAGCCTGACTTGCTGAATGGTGGCAGGCATATGTCGCATCATCTGCCATAAGCAGCAGTGTAAGGGGAAAAACATAATGGGAGGATTAACCTGTTTAATCCATTATTAATTTTTGACTATTCTTACCCCCCACATGGGGTTCCACAGGGAGACCTGTTGAACCCCTCCCCCTTTCCTTTCAGGCTCACTACAATCATGCATTTGTCACATGATCATGTCACAGTACATGTTTTGATTATTTACATAACCTGGAATTCGCCAGGGAGGCCCACTTTCACAACTATATTTACCTATACTTATTACTGACCACACCTAGATCACATGATCAGGTTAGATTATTTACTATTCCTTTTTTAGAATTCACGTGATTGAATATTCCCTGAATTTACCTGTTCCCAGGAACCGACGCATACATTTTTGTATCTCCACCCACTGCTCATCACGTGTCTCAATCTAGCCAATCAGATTTGCCCTTATCCCTCTCGATAAGAATGTAACTGATCCTTACTTTGGCGGGCCCAGCATCATTGCCCGAGCGGCCACGCAGCAAGCAGCATCGCATATCGCCGCCATATTTAAATTTGCTAAATTGTCTTCCCCACCCACCCTCCTCTCACGCAGCATTCGCTGTAGTTGGAATCTTATTCTGTGTTGTTGTGTTTTATTTTTTATTTATTTATTTTTTTTGTCAGTTTTATAATCATCATGTGTAGTTTTAGTTTTGTAGATTAGGTGGACCATTTATACAAAGTGCAACCTGAATGCATATGTGCAATCAGAAAGTCATGTGCACTCTTGTCTATGGAATATTACAGACATTGTACTTGTGAAATGTGTACAGACAATGAACTCTTCAGATATATATTGTGACAATGAACTTTCAGCACCTGGATTATCTGGACTCTAGACTATCAGTGGTGTGAATTCAAGCTCTTGGATTATAACATTCAGACTCTTTCTTGAGTGTGGAGATCATTTGCTTTCTAAGCAAATGACATATTAATTATGACTGCATCATTATAAGATTGTTTTATATGATTGCGCTATACTTTGCCAATTCACAATGCCTCCTATATTATTGCCTATTGCTTGCTTCTGATTAAATGGTCTATACTAAACCCAAACCCAGACTTCCTCTTTAATACCGAGTCCAACCTCCAGTTTGCATCATAAGCAGCAGTGCTTTGTAAGGGGAAAAAATTAATAAGCACCACCACAGACCTCACCACAGACCACAAAGCAAATTATGAGAAGCTCATAAAATAAATATCTTAACAAGTAAAATGTGAAAATTTGACAGATATTTAGAAATTATTGCAAGTACTACTTACCCATTGTTGGAATCATAAGTTTGTAAGTGAAGACAATTCAAAAAGTACTGCATGCCATTTATAAAAAAAAAAAAAAAAAAAAAAGGCTGGATTCTTTCAGGTTGATTATATTAAAAAATATGATACATGTATTTAAGAAATGATGAATGTGCCGAAGGTGCGAAGCCAAGCTAGCGGGGTGTAAATTTATGCAAAATGGTGCATTCTGACAGCTGTTTATAACATATATGCTCATTTTTAACCACCATTCTTAGATGATTCTGTCTTCTAGCTAAGCCTTTTTCTTGTTAATCAGGTGTCTATGACCAGGGCTTCATTATACTTACAGAATCCTATACTCCAGAAGTAACAAAAGAGATTTATTTATTAAATTAATATGCCATTTTTCCTTTATCTCTCTATCCATGTCTTCATCAATGAATAATTATGATGTTACTTTATGACCTGGGGTCTGAGGAGTCTAGGAAAAAGTTAATAATGGAGCAAGTCATATGCCTTAAGTAAAAATAAGACTGATTATAAAAACAGCAATTTGTTTATTTTCTTATTAAATTCTTATACTTACTTGGTAATGCAGAATAAGCTGAGGCTTGATGCTGGGTTCCACAACAATAAGTAAGACTGGGTTTGGGTAAGTGTAGACCATTTATTCAAGCAGAAGCCAGCAACATGAATCAGCAATTCATCTCATGCAAATTAAAATGCAAATCATAAGGTAATAATGTCTCATTTGCTTTGAAGGAAAAATGACCTCCTATCAGAAAATCATAACAACAAACTGAAACTTAGTGTCCAATACAGAATACCAGTAAAAGGCATTCTAATCCACTCTCTTATACTATACGATATTTAGCTTCCATCACTATCGCTATTACTCCATGGTATTTAGCAACACTGGTATTAGGTGTCCATCACTGAAGTTGGCAGAACATTCACAGTTTTATCGTCCATGGTAAAGGCACTAGTGTGTCCAAAATCTGTTATGCTTCCTTGGTCAAGGGACAAGGCAATTTCTTACACAATATCATGGCAATCATGCAGTATAACCCTAAATTCATTGCTTTACAAATAAGCAGAGATGTGCTTTAAATGGTCTACCTAACCTACATGACTAACAAGATAAGAAACTACTAAAAAAAACAAAAAAAAAGTGAAAGTGGGCGTTTAACGGGAAACATCAACATCAAGGCAGCCTATGCTAAAAGGGGTTGAAGAGGTGGGTGGAGTAAAACAATAGCAATTTATTTCCAAATTGGCGGACATGCAATGTTACCTGCTGCTTGCCACTTGCGCAATGAAGCTGGCCCGCCAAGCAAGGGAGCAGAAACAATATCTGCTGAGGGGGATAATCCTAATCCTGATTGGTCGGATAAGGCCTAAGATAAGTTGGTGGTGGTTTGAGCCAATTCCTGGAAGCAGGTCAGTACCTAGGTCAGTACCTAAAAATAGGTTCCTTAAATACAGGACCCGTACCTCAAATTTACTTTTGCGTAATTCTGTCCGGAGATTGTAGTTTGTTACAAAGGTTACAAAGATTTGCGAACAAATTTCCGTACATACGTAGAAATATATTTGTAGCTGTCTACAAACAAACGGAGCAATCTCTGCACTCTGAACGGATTACTTCGTAAAACTGTGGACTTAACATATTTCAGTGCGGAACAGTTCGTAGAATCATCATCATCATATCATAACCGGATTTTTGATTAACGTGCAGGTATAGGGGCAACATTAACCCAACAAACTGAAACTTAGTGTCCAATACAGAATACCAGTAAAAGGCATTCTAATCCACTCTCTTATACTATCCGATATTTAGCATCCATCACTATCACTATTACTCCATGGCATTTAGCAACACTGGTATTAGGTGTCCATCACTGAAGTTGGCAGACCATTCACAGTTTTATCGTCCTGTGGACTAAACATTTTTCAGTGCGGAACAGTTCGTAGAATCATCATCATCATATCATAATCGGATTTTTGACTAACGTGCAGGTATAGGGGCAACATTAACCCAACAAACCGAAACTTAGTGTCCAATACAGAATACCGGTAAAAGGCATTCTAATTCACTCTCTTATATTATACGATATTTAGCGTTCATCACTATCACTATTACTCCATGGCATTTAGCAACACTGGTATTAGGTGTCCATCACTGAAGTTGGCAGACCATTCACAGTTTTATCGTCCATGGTAAAGGCACTAGTGTGTCCAAAGATAAGAAGCTACTAAAAAAAAAAAAAAAAAAGTGAAAGTGGGCGTTTAACGGGAAACATCAACATCAAGGCAGCCTATGCTAAAAGGGGTTGAATATAGACTTAAACTTATTTCGGTTCGTATATGTATGGAGATAACTGGACTTAGAAATGTTTTAGACCAAATGAGAACATAGAATATAACTTAACCAATTTTTGGTTCGTAGTCTTTTGTAGCATTTGGAGTATGCTTAGAGACCTCTGTAATTTAATATATATAACAGATTCACAGAAGAATTTGTTGCCCTGGATACAAAATGGTATCAATTAAGATATCATAAAAGTAGTTGCTTTATTGCTTTGAAACCAAAACGTTCAGTCATTTATAGAGCTACTCTGAGGTAACACTTGGTTTTTGTGTTTTACATGTAAAATGGAATAGTCTAAATGACTTAGTCCATGGAAATGTGATTGCTGATTTCAGTGGTTTGGACAGAAGGTTGGTAGTCTCTTTTGATTATATGTATTTCAATAGATCGAATATAAGCAAATCGAAAAGTTGAATTCTAAGTCCTGCACTTTTTTATTTTTTCATTCACAATGCATTAATTATGATGCTTTTCTTCAAAAGAACTGCTGTAAAATTGCTGTAAAATCTTTTTTTCATCACTGTTAACAGATATACAAAACACACATGTAGTAGATTCCACTGACTAATAACCTTTCTGTAAATACAAAGTGCTTTAATACAAAATAAACTTATGTTATGCTTCATTTTGTGGTAGAAAAAGCATGCTTTATGGAGTTTTCGTAATAATTTTGTTTCTGCCCTACCTTGAAATCCTGGAGGTGCTTGCTAATTTGTTCATTCGGAGGCTGGCCTAGGTGGATCCGTTGGATCCAACTTGTGATTACGTTACAGGTTTGACCACCATCGGGGCAGCAACATTATTTCATAAAGATTTGATCATGAAGTACTTTTTATGGTCATTCTCTCCCTTCCGTTGTCATGCAAGAAGGGCAGTTGTCAGTTTCTGGCGAAAGAATGCACACTACTGGTTAACCACTTAGAGAACTAAGCTGCCCAGTAAAAGTGTGGTTAGGTAAACTGACCAGGCTCTACATGACCCCATTAGGTTGACTAGGCGGTAAAACCTCAACTCAAGCAAATGTTCATTTGGAGACAAATATGTAGTCATGCGGAGCTGATTACAAACAAGCGGAGTATTGGGACATTTTCTACAAACCTTTACACAAGATACTAATGGTAAGTGTGTGTAAGCATGCGGAGCTAGTTACGAAGAACTACGCAGTCATGCGGAGATTACTACAAACCAGCGGAGTATTGGGACATTTTCTATGAAACTTTACGCAACATATGAATGTTAAGTTTGTTTGTGTTGAGGTTTTATGGCCCAGTCAACCCAATGGGGTCATGTCGAGCGCGGTTAGTTTACCTAACCACACGTTTACTGGGCAGGCTTAGTCCTCTATGCGGTTAACCAGTATTGTGCACATTCTTTTGCCAGAAACTGACAACTGACCTTCTTGAATCCTAAAGAATGGTTTCCAGTCGTACGGCGCATCCAACTGAGCCACCGAGGCCAGCTATGAATGGTAAGTGTGCGCAAGCATGCGGAGCTAATTACGAACAATTACGCAGTCATGCGGAGCTGATTACAAAGCAGCAAAGTATCCGGATATTTTCTACAAATCTTTACGCAAGATACGAATGGTAAGTAAGCGTAAGCATGCTGAAATTTCATCCCAATACTCCGCTTGTTACGAAAGTGCATAGCTCATTCCAAATGTGGTGGTAATCGTAGAGGTTTACCCATTCTCCGCTCTGTTTTCTATTTTTTCAGTAAAAAATTGCTTAGTAGTAAATGTCCCAATACTCAGCACAATATTTTGTTGGTAGTTATTCATAGTTGCACGGAATCCTTCTGAGGTATGGGGAGCTTGATCATGCACGAGTAGTGTGATCAATGAGGAAGATAGCCAATGAATGTGGCACCATGGGATCTCCCTGGCAAACCAACAGGAACAATAATAATAGGAACTACCTGTGCATAGGTCATTAAGAGAGGATGTGATAAATAACAAGCAAATTCCATAGGGAATTTATGTCCCCCGCCTTATTTTTATTTGAGCTGTTAAAAATGGGTAAGTTAACCAGAGGACCATTGGTCCTGTATCACTTACCTAAGTATTGAAGCAAAAAACCAGTGATAAAAAATAATTTCAAGATTCTGAAAAAACCACATGCATATCTTCAGACTATCCTTAAAGCACATGTAAAGTTTCAAAAGGATCGGCTTAAAACTGTGGTAGGAGTTACGGGGACAAGGTACCTACTCCCTATACGCTTCTGTAGTATTAGAACTCAAAAACTGTCTAAGTTAAAAATGCGGAAAAAGTGATAAAAAATTATTTCAGGATTCCGAAAAATCCACATGCATATCTTCAGACCATCCTAAAAGCCCATGTAAAGTTTCAAAAAGATCGGCCAAAAACTGTGGGAGGAGTTAAGGGGACAAGGTACCTACTCCCTATACACTTCTGTAATATTAGAACTCAAAAAATGTCTAAATTAAAATGCGGAAAAAGTAATAAAAAATTATTTCAGGATTCTGAAAAATCCACATGCATATCTTCAGGCAATCCTAAAAGCCTATGTAAAGTTTCAAAAGGATCAGCCAAAAACTGTGGGAGGAGTTAAGGGGACAAGGTACCTACTCCCTATAGACTTCTGTAATATTAGAACTCAAAAAATGTCTAAGTTCAAAATGTGTAAAAAGTAATAAAAAATAATTTCAGGATTCTGAAAAAAACCATATGTATATCTTCAGACCATCCTTAAAGCACCTGTAAAGTTTCAAAAGGATCGGCTTAAAGCTGTGGTAGGAGATACGGGGACAAGGTACCTACTCCCTATATGCTTCTGTAGTATTAGAACTCAAAAAATGTCTAAGTTAAAAATGCGGAAAAAGTAATAAAAAATTATTTCAGGATTCTGAAAAAAACACATGCATATCTTCAGGCCATCCTAAAAGCCCATGTAAAGTTTCAAAAGGATCGGCTTAAAACTGTGGGAGGAGTTAAAGGGACAAGGTACCTACTCCCTATACACTTCAGTAATATTAGAACTCAAAAAATGTCTAAGTTCAAAATGTGTAAAAAGTGATAAAAAATAATTTCAGGATTCTGAAAAAACCATATGTATATCTTCAGACCATCCTTAAAGCACCTGTAAAGTTTCAAAAGGATCGGCTTAAAGCTGTGGTAGGAGATACGGGGACAAGGTACCTACTCCCTATATGCTTCTGTAGTATTAGAACTCAAAAAATGTCTAAGTTAAAAATGCGGAAAAAGTAATAAAAAATTATTTCAGGATTCTGAAAAAAACACATGCATATCTTCAGGCCATCCTAAAAGCCCATGTAAAGTTTCAAAAGGATCGGCTTAAAACTGTGGGAGGAGTTAAAGGGACAAGGTACCTACTCCCTATACACTTCTGTAATATTAGAACTCAAAAAATGTCTAAGTTGAAAATGCAGAAAAAGTGATAAAAAATTATTTTAGGATTCTGAAAAATCCACATGCATATCTTCAGGCCATCCTAAAAGCCTATGTAAAGTTTCAAAAGGATCGGCCAAAATCTGTGGGAGAAGTTAAGGGGACAAGGTACCTACTCCCTATAGACTTCTGTAATATTAGAACTCAAAAAATGTCTAAGTTCAAAATGTGTAAAAAGTGATAAAAAATAATTTCAGGATTCTGAAAAAACCACATGCATATCTTCAGACCATCCTTAAAGCATCTGTAAAGTTTCAAAAGGATCGGACAAAAACTGTGGGAGGAGTTAAGGGGACAAGATACCTACTAAAAATTCGGAACCACGCACCACGCGCCATGCACCATGGAAAGCCGAAAACAGTGTCCCTCCTCTTTTCTTCGAAAAGGCGGGGGACAATGAACCCTGAGTATGAATGGGGCTTCCACAGGTCACCTTGTGGAACCCCCGTGGCAGTAAGTAATCAAATTAATAACAGATTAAACAAGTTAATCCCCTCTTTATGTAGAACTTTCTTTCAACATAATTAAATAATCTGTATACTGTGCAGTTCACTTGGAAAGCCCTCAGTCAATTTTCTTCACCTAGTCATACTTTTACTTGAATTCCGAACTGTAGCATGTGTTGTGACGAGTGTCAGACCTCACTTTGTTTATTGCAAGCTCTCTGTGACCAAAGTAAGTTTCACGGAAAGTGACTTTTACGATCCCACAGATGCTATTAAATTGGGGCCATGTGGATTGGCTGTTCATTCACATCGCCATTTTGATTTAACTTGTTGACAAGAAATAAGATGTTTTTCTTTCTAGATTATCTGTCTTTCTAGGATCTTGAGGATGAGTGACAGTGTTACAGTTTATTTTAACACGTTTGTTTTGGGAGCAAAGCCCCGGAGATGCCGATCTTTTTGCCATTTTGGATGACGCTCTTTCAGAATTCAATTACGGCATCAAGACACTTTGTTTTTCGTGTTTAATGAGTTTCCTTCATTCAATCCAAGCGTTGATACGCTTTTGATCGATATTTGGACCACTTCGGATAGAAATTTGGAATACTTCGGATCAAGCCAGAGTCTTTTTTTCCCATTTACAAGCATAGCTTTTCAAAAAGTTTCGACCCAAAGTTGGGATTTTTGTTTTTTATAGAGGTTTTTTTTTAAAATTTCGTGAGGCATGAGAAAAGCTGTTTTTCTGTGACCCTCATGGAATTTTTGGAAAACGTAACATGTCTGTGCTATAATTCAAGCATTTTACTATATGCTGAGGTCATATTTTTGCAGAGGTGTTTCACAGAAAATTGAAACAAGAGCTTCGCAAGTCACGCATTATACGCCCATTTGCTAAGACAGTGGGGCCAACATTTTTAAAGGAATTGTAACCAATGTACACTATGTGTATGGCTAAAAGATGGACAGGCAGACAAACAGGAATAGCAACTCTGTAATTAATGATTGCGCCTATATTAAAACAATTATCATATTAAATACTGTTAGTATAAATAAAAACAAGAGGCCCATGGGCCAAGGCTCGCTCACCTGAGTGACATAGCCACAGCAGATATGCAGATGTTATGCAACATTTTTCCAATCCTATCATTGCAACTAATGAAAGGATCATCATTTAAGCAGTTCTTAGTTTTAAAGAAGAATATATAGGCCTGACAGTCAATGGAGCATGATGAATTGAACAAACTCTCAATCACATTTCAACAGTAGGATCAATGTGAAATTTGGTGGAAATTGACTAAGTGGTTTCTGAAGAGTTGTTTAACAATATCATGATTTTATACATGTAAACACCACAGGGGCAGGGAAATAATAAAAGTAAACAAGAGGACCATGATGGTCCTAAATCGCTCACCTGAGCAAACAGCTTTGCATACTTACTGTTGAAGTTTCTAAGATTTTTGTATAAATTTTATAGCCCTGCACCCCAACAGACATGTTTTTTTCATGCATCATGATGGCTTGAACTGAAAATGGAAAGAGGGTCACCAAAGGAACAATTCTGCTATTATATTGAAATTGGTCCAGCGGTTTCTGACAAAAAGATTTTTAAATGTCTTATATAGATATATAGGGATATTAAGCCCCACCCCCTAACGGCCATGTTTTTTGACAAATCATGACAGCTTAAACAAACTTGGTAATGGGTCACCAAAGGAAAAATCCTGCCAAGTTATATTGAAAACGGTTCAGTGGTTTCTGACAAGAAGATTTTTAAAGTTTTCTATTTAGATATATAGGGAAAATAAGCCCCACCCCTAGCAACCATGTTTTTTGACATGATTGCTTGAACAATCTTGGTAGAGGATCACCAAAGCAACATTCCTGCCAAGTAATATTGAAATCAGTCAGGTGGTTTCTGACAAGAAGAATTTTAAAGTTTTCTATACTGATATATATGGAAAATAAGCCCCGCCCCCTGACGGCCATGTTTTTTGACGTATCATGAGGGCGCAATCTTGGTAGAAGGTCGCCAAAGCAACATTCCTGTCAAGTTACATTGAACTCAATCCAACGGTTTCTTACAAGAAGATTTTTAAAGTTTTCTATATAGATATATAGGGAAAATATGCCCCGCCCCCTAGCGGCCATGTTTTTTGACGAATCATAACGGCTTGAACAATCTTGGTAGAGGGTCACCAAAGAAACATTCCTGCCAAGTTATATGGAAATCGGTCCATTGGTTTCTGACTAGAAGATTTTTAAAATTTTCTATATAGATATATTGGGAAAATAAGCCCCTCCTCCTGGTGGCCATGTTTTTTAACGAATCATGATAACTTGAACAATCTTGGTAGAGGGTCAACAAGGAAAGATTTCTACCAAGTTATAATGAAATCGGTCCAGTGGTTTCTGACAAGAAGATTTTTAAAGTTTCCTATATAGATATATAGGGAAAATAAGCCCCGCCCCCTAGCGGCCATGTTTTTTGACGAATCATGACGGCTTAAACAGTCTTGGTGGAGGGTCACCAAAGCAACATTCCTGTCAAGTTACATTGAACTCGAGCCAACGGTTTCTTACGAGAAGATTTTTAAAGTTTTCTATATAGATATATAGGGAAAATATGCCCCGCCCCCTAGCGGCCATGTTTTTTGACGAATCATGATGGCTTGAACAATATTGGTAGAGGGTCACCAAAGCAACATTCCTGCCAAGTTATATTGAAATTGGTCCATTCTGACAAGAAGATTTTTAAAGATATATAGGGAAAATAAGCCCCCCCCCCCCCCCCCCCCCCCTCTGGCGGCCATGTTTTTTGATGAATCATGATAACTTGAACAATCTTGGTAGATGGTCACCAAGGAAACATTTCTGCCAAGTATTAATGAAATCGGTCCAGTGGTTTCTGACAAGAAGATTTTTAAAGTTTTCTATATAGATATATAGGGAAAATGAGCCCCCGCCCACTAGCGGCCATGTTTTTTGACAAATCATGACGGCTTGTATAAACTTGGTACAGGATCACCAAGGAAACATTTTTGTCTAGTTATATAGAAATCGGTCCAGTGCTTTCTGACATGAAGATTTTTAAAGTTTTCTATATAGATATATAGGAAAAAAAAAAGCCCCACCCCCTGGCGGCCATGGTTTTTAACGAATCATGACGGCTTGAACAATCTTGGTAGAAGGTTACAAAACAAACATTCCTGCCGTGTTATATTGAAATTGGTCCAGTGGTTTCTGACAAGAAGATTTTTAAACTTTTCTATATAGATATATAGGGAAAATAAGCCCCGCCCCCTGGCGACCATGTTTTTTGACCAATCCAAATGGCTTGAACAATCTTGGTAGAGGATCACCAAAGGAACATTTCTGCAAAATTATATTGAAATTGGTCCAGTGATTTCTGACAAGAAGATTTTTAAAGTTTTCTGTATAGATATATAGGGAAAATAAGCCCTGCCCCCTGGTGGCCATGTTTTTTCACGAATCAATGAACAATGAATAATCTTGGTAGAGGATCACCAAAGGAACATTTCTGCAAAATTATATAGAAATCTGTTCAGTGGTTTCTGACAAGAAGATTTTTAAAGTTTTCTATATAGATATATAGGGAAAATAAGCCCTGCCCCCTGGTGGCCATGTTTTTTGACGAATCCAAATGGCTTGAACAATCTTGGTAGAGGATCACCAAAGGAACATTTCTGCAAAATTATATTGAAATTGGTCCAGTGGTTTCTGACAAGAAGATTTTTTAAGTTTTTAGTTAAAAAATCTATTTTTAGCTCCTGTGACCTAGATATGCAATGGACCGGAACCATTTGAACAATTTTGAATGAGGACCAACCAAGGATCATTCCTGTGAAGTTTGGTCAAAATTCAATCTGTGGTTTAGGAGGAGATGTTGTTTAAAGACTGTGAATGGACGGACGGACGGACGGACGGACGGACGGACGGACGTGGGAACGGACGGACAGACGGGCGAGGACGATGACGACGGACGGTCAGTGATCACAGAAGCTCACCTTGAGCCTTCAGATTTTTAGAGTTTTCTATATAGATACATAGGGAAAATAAGCCCCGCCCCTGGCGGCCATGTTTTTTGACGAATCCAAATGGCTTGAACAATCTTAATAGATCACCAAAGGAACATTTCTGAAAAAATTATATTGAAATCGGTCCAGTGATTTCTGACAAGAAGATTTTTAGTTTTCTATATAGATATATAGGGAAAATAAGCCCCGCCCCACCCTAGCGGCCATGTTTTTTGACAAATCATGACGGCTTGAACAATCTTGATAGAGGGTCACTAAGGAAATATTTCTACCAAGGTATATTGAAATCGGTCTAGTCGTTTATGACAAAAAGATTTTTAAAGTTTTCTATATAGATATATAGGGAAAATAAACTCCGCCCCCTAGCGGCCATGTTTTTTGACAAATCATGGCGGCTTGAACAATCTTGGTAGAGGATCACCGAAGAAACATTTCTGGAAAAATTATATTGAAATCGGTCCAGTGGTTTCTGACAAGAAGATTTTGAAAGTTTTCTATATAGATAATTCAGGAAAATAAGCCCCGCCCCCTGGCTGCCATGTTTTTTGACGAATCCAAATGGCTTGAACAATCTTGGTAGAGGATCACCGAAGGAACATTTCTGCAAAATTATATTGAAATCGATCCAGTGGTTTCTGACAAGAAGATTTTTAAAGTTTTCTATATTGATACACCGGGAAAATAAGGCCCGCCCCCTGGCGGCCATGTTTTTTGACGAATCCAAATGGCTTGAACAATCTTAGTAGAGGATCACCAAAGGAACATTTCTGAAAAAATTATATTGAAATCGGTCCAGTGGTTTCAGACAAGAAGATTTTTAAAGTTTTCTATATAGATATATAGGGAAAATAAGCCCCGCCCCCTGGCGGCCATGTTTTTTGACGAATCCAAATGGCTTGAACAAGTGATTTCTGACAAGAACATTTTTTAAAGTTTTCAATATAGATATATAGGGAAAATAAGCCCTGCCCCCAAGCGGCCATGTTTTTTGATGAATCCAAATGGCTTGAACAATCTTCGTAGAGGATCATTAAAGGAACATTTCTGCAAAATTATATTGAAATCGGTCCAGTGGTTTCAGACAAGAAGATTTTTAAAGTTTTCTATATAGATATATAGGGAAAATAAGCCCCGCCCCCTGGCGGCCATGTTTTTTGACGAATTCAAATGGCTTGAACAATCTTGATAGAGGATCACCAAAGGAACATTTCTGCAAAATTATATTGAAATCGGTCTAGTGTTTTCTGACAAGAAGATTTTTAAAGTTTTCTATATAGATATATGGGGAAAATATACCCCGCCCCCTGGCGGCCATGTATTTTGATGAATCGAAATGGCTTGAACAATCTTGGCAGAGGATCACCGAAGGAACATTTCTGCAAAATTATATTGAAATCGGTCCAGTGGTTTCTGACAAGAAGATTTTGAAAGTTTTCTATATAGATATATAGGGAAAATAAGCCCGCCCCCTGGCGGCCATGTTTTTTGACGAATCCAAATGGCTTAAACAATCTTGGTAGAGGATCACCAAAGGAACATTTCTGCAAAATTATATTGAAATCGGTCCAGTGGTTTCTGACAAGAAGAATTTTTAATTTTTTCGTTAAAAATGTATTTTTAGCTCCTGTGACCTAGATATGCAACAGACCGGAACCATTTGAACAACTTTGAAAGAGGACCAACCAAGGATCATTCCTGTGAAGTTTGGTCAAAATCCAATCAGTGGTTTAGGAGGAGATGTTGTTTAAAGATTGTGGATGGATGGACGGATGGACGGACGGACATACGGACGACGACGGACGGTGAGTGATCACAAAAGCTCACCTTGAACCTTCAGCTCAGGTGAGCTAATAAAGCAACAAATGGCCAAAAAAAAATTGCAAAGGGCCATAACTCAAACAACATTTCATTAAACTGGCTGAAAATTTAATCAGGTGATCTCCTCCTCAGTCACAATCAGTTTACCAAATATCAAGACTCTAGATCAAATACATTTTGAGATATTTTGCTAATGAGATTTCAATGTTATTTTATTAAAACGGCAATAACTCTAAAATGGGAGATAATTCAAATAAGAAAAAAAATATAGGTTACCCATTTTTTCATGAGGAATCCATATATGAAATTTCAAAATATTAGCATACATGGTTCTAAACTTATGCTATGCACATGAAAGCAACAAGATTAAATAGCCAGAAATTGCAAAGGGCCATAACTCTAATAAAACTTCATTAAACTGGCTGAAAATTCAATCAGGTGATCTCCTCTTCAGTCCCAATCAGTATCCCAAATATAAAGGCTCTAGCTCAAATACTTTTTGAGATATCTTGCTAACGAGATTTCAATGTTATTTTATTACAAGGGAAATAACTCTAAAATGGGAGATAATTCGGATAAGAAAAAAAATACAGGTCATCTATATTTTCATGAGGAATCCGTACATGAAATTTCAAAACATTAGCATACATGGCTCTAAACTTATGCTATGCACATGAAAGCAACAAATGGCCAAAAATTGCAAAGGGCCATAACTCTAACAAAATTTCATTAAATTGGTTGAAAATTTAATCAGGTGATCTCCTCCTCAGTCCCAATCAGTATACCAAATATCAAGACTCCAGATAAAATACTTTTTGAGATATCTTGCTAACGAGATTTCAATGTTATTTTATTAAAAGGGCAATAAATCTAAAATGGGAGATAATTTGGATAAGAAAAAAAACTATGGGTCACCTATTATTTCATGAGGAATCCATATAGGAATTTTCAAAACATTAGCATACATGGTTCTAAACTAGACGCTTTCAGAAAGCAAGGGCCTTTAGTGCTTTCACAACATGGCTGTGATTTTGATGATAAAAGTGAGCAAATGCTCTCACATTGACGGTGGTATTGTGCTGCACCCCTTTGCCAATGGTCTCACCATATGAGATCTGTGTTTATTTCACCACCCACCACTTGAGAAAGGCAAACTAAATACTTTGACCACAGATGACTTCATAGTGAAAGGAAACAAGGGCTCCGCCAAGCGGGGCATTATACGCCCGTGGCAAGTAAACAGATGCAGCACATTGACTGGTTTCTGTATAATTCAGTGCTCCGGATATAAACTGTAAGTGGAATTACAAAAAAAAAAAAAAAAATTCAAAAAAATTCATTGGGGCATAATCTCTGCTGATATTTGGTGAACTGTAACCTAAGGGTCCAAGCTGGCCAAGAAATTAAGGGAGAAGTTTGCTGCTTCTAGGGAGAAGTGTTTTCTGACGGAGGACACACCACAGAAGCATGGCTATATTATAAGCTCGTATGAGCCTTTGGCACACTATTACCTCTAAATAATATGCTGTGAAAAGTTTACAAAAACTTTCAAAGGGGCATAAATCTGTAAATATTTGGTGCACTGTAACCTAAAAATAATATGTGCTGCTCCACATCATCATGTAAGTATTTATGAAGTTTCAGCTTGATCGGATGTAAACTGTAGGAGGATTTAGCCTGAAACAAAAAATTAATAGAAATTTTCAAAGGGGTTTAACTCTGCTAATATTTGGTGGACTGTAACCTTGAAATAATATGCGCTGCTCCACATCATGGTCTTACTACAAATCAAGTTTCAGCTTGATCGGATGTAAACTGTAGGAGGATTTAGCCGGAAACAAAAAATTAATAGACATTTTCGAAGGGGTTTAACTCTGCTAATATTTGGTGGACTGTAACCTCGAAACAATATGCGCTGCTCCACATCATGGTCTAACTGTACATGAAGTTTCAGCTTGATTGGATGTAAACTGTAGGAGGATTTAGCCATAAACTAAAAATTAATAGAAATTTTCAAAGCAGTATAACTCTGCTAAATATTTGGTGGACTGTAACCTCGAAATAATATGCATTGCTCCACATCATGGTCTAACTATACTTGAAGTTTCAGCTTGATCGGATGTAAACTGTAGGAGGAGTTAGCCGGAAACGAAAAGTCTACTGAAATTTTCAAAGAGGCATAACTCTGCTAATATTTGGTCAACTGTTACCTCGAAACAATATGCACTGCTCCACATCATGGTCTAACTATACATGAAGTTTCAGCTTGATCGGATGTAAAATATAGGAGGAGTTAACCGGAAATGAAAAGTTTACAGAAATTTTCTAAGGGGCATAACTCTGCAAACATTTGGTGGACTGTAACCCCAAAACAATATGCGCTGAGCCACATCATGGTCTAACTATATACCAAGTTTCAGCTTGTTCGGATGTAAACTGTAGGAGGAGTTAGCCGGAAACGAAAAGTCTATTGAAATTTTCAAAGGGGCATAACTCTGCTAATATTTGGTGGACTGTAACCTCGAAATAGTATGCGCTGCTCCACATCATGGTCTAACTATATATGAAGTTTCAGCTTGATCGGATGTAAAATGTAGGAGGAGTTAACCGGAAATGAAAAGTTTACAGAAATTTTCTAAGGGGCATAACTCTGCAAACATTTGGTGGACTGTAACCCCGAAATAATATGCGCTGCGCCACATCATGGTCTAACTATATACCAAGTTTCAGCTTGATCGGATGTAAACTGTAGGAGGAGTTAGCCGGAAACGAAAAAGTTTACGGACGGAAGGACGGACGGACGGATGCTATACCCCATAACATAATACGTCCCGTTTTTCAAACGGGCGTATAAAAAGGAAGAAAATGAGGTTTGTTTATTTTCTACCGGTACTTTTGATGTTGTTTCCAGTCATTTATCGCTAAACGCAAACATGAATTTACATGGTAAGCTACTTGAATTTTGTTTTTTATTTTCAAAATAGCTGTTGATCAGGAGAAAATGGTGTTTACAGTTGGGAACAATTCTTAATAATAATAAAACACGAGGCCCATGGGCCACGAGTTGCTCACCTGAGTGACATAGCCACTGCAAATCCTGTCATCGCAACTAATGAAAAGATATCATTTAAGCAGTTCTTAATTTTGAAGAAGAATATATATGGCATGACAGTCAATGGAGCGTGATCATTTGAACAAACTCTTAATTACATTTCAACAGTAGGATCAATGAGAAATTTGGTGGCAAATGGCTAAGTGGGGAAATATAATAAACATAAACAAGATGGCAGCCATCTTGGATTTCCAATCAGAATGATTTTAGCTACTGTTGATCTACAAGTCACCTCGATACTTCCAATGAACATTGAGTCAATTGCCCTTTCGATTCAGGAGAAAAAGTTCAAAACAGATTTTCAAGATGGCCGCCATGGCCGCAATTTGGGATTTCCTATTGCAATGATTTGAGCTATTTTTTATCTATAAGTCACCCTGATGCTTCCTACTAAGTTTCGAGTCAATTGGCCTTTCAGTTCAGAAAAAGAAGGGAAAACTAGATTTTCAAGATAGCCGCCATCTTGGATTTCCGACTGGAACGATTTTAGCTATTTTTATATCTACAAGTCATCCCGATGCTTCCCACCAATTTTCAAATCAACTGGCCCTTTGGTTCAGGAAAATAAGCAAAAAAAAGAGTTTCAAGATGGCCACCATGGCAGCCATTTTGGATTTCCGATCCAAACAATTTAAGCTATTTTAGATCTACAAGTCACCCCTATGCTTCCTACCAAGTTTCGAGTCAAATGGCCGTTCAGTTCAGGAGAAGAAGCGAAAAATAGATTTTCAAGATGGCTGTCATGGCGGCCATCTTGGATTTCTGATAGGGATGATTTTAGCTATTTTTGATCTACAGGTCACCCTGATGCTTCCTGCCTAGTTTAAAGTCAATAAGCCTTTCGGTTCAGGAGAAGAAGTGAAAAATAGATTTTCAAGATGGCCGCCATGGTGGCCATCTTGGATTTCCAATCAGAAAGATTTTAGCCATTTTTGATCTATAAGTCACCCGATGCTTCCTACCAAGTTTCAAGTCAATTGGCTTTTGAGGTTTAGGAGAAGAAGTGAAAAAAAGATTTTTCAAGATGGCCACCATGGCGGCCTTTTTTGATTTCCAATCAGCAGGATTATAGCTATTTTTGATCTACAAGACACCCTGATGCTTCCTACCAAGTTTGGAGTCAATTGGCCTTTCGGCTCAGGAGATGAAGTGAAAAACAGATTTTCAAGATGGCGGCCATGGCAGCCATCTTGGATTTTCGATCGGAACGATTTTAGTTTATTTTGGATCTACAAGTCACCCTCATGCTTCCGACCAAAGTTCGAGTCAACTGGCATTTGGGTTTAGGAGAAGAAGCGAAAAATAGATTTTCAAGATGGCGGCCATCTTGGATTTCCGATCGGCATGATTTTAGCTATTTTTGATCTACAAGTCACCCCAATGCTTCCTAGCAAGTTTTGGAGTCAATTGGCCTTTTGGTTCAGGAGAAGAAGCAAAAAATAGATTTTCAAGATGGCAGCCATCTTGGATTTCCGATCGGCATGATTTTAGCTATTTTTAATCTACAAGTCACCCCGATGCTTCCTACCAAGTATCGAGTCAATTGGCCCAGGGGTGTAGGAGGAGTAGGCCTTTAAAGCAATTGTTGATGCCGCACAACAAACGACGGACATTGACTGACCACAATAGCTCACCATGAGCACTTCGTGCTCAGGCGAGCTAATAATGCAATGCAGAGTTTAGCCAACATTCAAACAAATTTCTGCTTTACTTGTGTTAAAATGAAGTTTTTAAAAGTAAAACATATTTTAACTAGCAATACTTAACCTATAGATAATGTGCTATTCTATTCTGTTTTCACATCTTCCACAGAAAAAAGACCTTTCAGTTGTAGTCTTAATCCAGAAAGTCCCTTAGGCAGTAACCTGTGTGACATAACTCTTCCCGCTTAATTGATCACGTGTCAGTTTCTTTGATGTGTTAAAACAATACAAACAGATAGAACAGAGCTGCGCGGGCAGGGAGGTGGGAGTCATGATTATCTATAGGTTAAGTATTGCTAGTTAAAATATGTTTTACTTTTAAAAACTTCATTTTAACTGCACAATACATTAACCTATAGATAATGTGTAGAATTCGTAGAATAGGAGGGAGCAGCTCTCCAGTTCTAGCTTAATTGTAAAAAATCCCACCACTTCTGGATAAGACTCAGGAAACTCAGATACATTCTAACTCTATATGTAATAGAAAGAATGGGCTAGATTCACGTATATAACTATCTTAAAGGTGTTAGGGTCTTACTACCTTGTATGTTAATATTAGACTCTAGAGGATGCCAGTTATTAAGCCTCAGAGGCCTAATTATTGCCCCCCCCCCCCCCCCCACACCCCACACACCTCTTCTTTTTTTTGGGGAAACAACTGTTGGCCCCAAAAAAGAACAAGAGGACCATGATGGTCCTATATCGCTCACCTGAGCAAACAGATTTACATACTTACTGTTGAAGTTTCAGCCAAGTTCACTGCTCTAAGATTTTTGTATAAATTTTATAGCACCAACCCCCCTCCCCCCCAACCCCTGAATCTTAAAAGAGGGTCACCAAAGGAACATTTCTGCCAAGTTATATTGAAATTGGTCCAGTGTTTATATAGCTATAAAGCCCTACCCCCTAACAGCCATGTTTTTTTGACAAATCATGACAGCTTGAACAAACTTGGTAGAGGGTCACCAAAGGAACATTCCTGCCAAGTTATGCTGAAATCTGTTCAGTGGTTTCTGACAAGAAGATTTTTAAAGTTTTCTATTTAGATATATAGGGAAAACAAGCCCCACCCCCTTGCAGCCATATTTTTTGATGAATCATGATTGCTTGAACAATCTTTGTAGAGGGTCACCAAAGCAACATTCCAGCAAAGTAATATTAAAATCGGTCAGGGGGTATTTGACAAGAAGAATTTTAAAGTTTTCTATGCAGATATATACGAAAAATAAGCCCCGCCCCCTGGGGGCCATGTTTATTGACGTACCATGAAGGCTTGAACAATCTTGGTAGAAGGTCACCAAAGCAACATTCCTGCCAAGTTACATTGAACTCAGTCCAACGGTTTCTTATGAGAAGACTTTTAAAGTTTTTCTATATAGATATATAGGAAAAATAAGCCCCGCCACCTAGCGGCCATGTTTTTTGATGACTTATGATGGCTTGAACAACCTTGGTAGAGGGTCACCAAAGAAACATTCCTGCCAAGTTGTATTGAAATCTGTCCATTGGTTTCTGAAAAGATGATTTTTAAAGTTTTATATATAGATATATAGGGAAAATAAGCCCTGCAGCCATGTTTTTTGACGAATCATGATTACTTGAACAATCTTGGTAGAGGGTCACCAAGGAAACATTTCTGCCAAGTTATAATGAAATCGGTCTGATGGTGACAAGAAGAGTTTTAAGGTTTTCTATATAGATATATAGGAAAAATAAGCCCCACCTCCTAGCAGCCATGTTTCTTGACGAATCATGATTGCTTGAACAATCTCGGTAGAGGGTCACCAAAGCAACTGGTGGTTTCTGACAAGAAGAGTTTTAAAGTTTTCTATATAGATATATAAGTAAAATAAGCCCTACCCCCTGGCGGCCATGTTTTTTGACGAATCATGACAGCTTGAACAATCTTGATAGAGGGTTACATAAGAAACATTCCTGCAATGTTATATTGAAATCGGTCCAGTGGTTTCTGACAAGAAGATCATTAAAGTTTTCTATATAGATATATAGGGAAAATAAGCCCCGCCCCCTAGCGGCCATGTTTTTTGACAAATTATTACGGCTTGAACAATCTTGGTAAAGGGTCACCAAGGAAACATTTCTGCAAAGTTATATTGAAATCGGTCCAGTGGTTTCTGACAACAAGATTTTTTCAAGTTTTCTGTATAGATATATAGGGAAAATAAGCTCCCCCCCCCCCTCCCTTCCCCAGTGGCCATGATTTTGACAAATCATGACGGCTTGAACAATCTTGATAGAGGGTCACCAAGGAAACATTTCTGCCAAGTTATATTGAAACCGGTCCAGTCGTTTATACAAGAGGATTTTTAAAGTTTTCTATATAAATATATAGGGAAAATAAACCCCGCACCCTGGGGGCCATGTTTTTTGACGAATCATGATGGCTTGAATAATCTTGTTAGAGGATCACTGAAGGAACATTTCTGCATAATTATATTGGAATTGGTCCTGTGGTTTCTGACAAGAAGATTTTTAAAGTTTTCTATATAGATATATAAGGAAAACAAGCACTGCCCCATGGCAGTCATGTTTTTTTAAAGAATCCAAATGGCTTGAACAATCTTGGTAGAGGATCACCAAAGGAACATTTCTGCATAATTATATTGAAATCGGTCCAGTGGTTTCTGACAAGAAGGTTTTTAAAGTTTTCTATATAGATATATAGGGAAAATAAGCCCCGCCCCCTTGCGGCCATGTTTTTTGACGAATCCAAATGGCTTGAACAATCTTGGTACAGGATCACCAAAGGAACATTTCTGCAAAATTATATTGAAATCGGTTTAGTGCTTTCTGACAAGAAGATTTTTAAAGTTTTCTATATAGATATATAGGGAAAATAAGCCCCACCCATTGGTGGCCATGTTTTTTTGACGAATCCAAATGGCTTGAACAATCTTGGTAGAGGATTACCAAAGGAACATTTCTGCAGAATTATATTGAAATCGGTCCAGTGGTTACTGACGAAGATTTTTAAAGTTTTCTATATAGATACATGGGGAAAATAAGCCCCGCCCCCTGGCGGCCATGTTTTTTGATGAATCCAAATGGCTTGAACAGTCTTGGTAGAGGATCACCAAAGAAACATTTCTACAAAATTATATTGAAATCGGTCCTGTGGTTTCTGACAAGAAGATTTTTAAATTTTTCTATATAGATATATAGGGAAAATAAGCCCCTTCCCCTGGCAGCCATGTTTTTTGACGAATCCAAATGGCTTCAACAATCTTGGTAGAGAATCACCAAAGGAACATTTCTGCAAAATTATATTGAAATTGGTCCAGTCTATTTTTAGCTCCTGTGACCTAGATATGCAATGGACCGGAAGCATTTGAACAACTTTGAAAGAGGATCAACCAAGGATCATTCCTGTGAAGTTTGGTCAAAATCCAATCAGTGGTTTAGAAGATGTTGTTTAAAGATTGTGGACGGACAGACATAAGGACGATGACGACAACGACGACGGACGTGAGTGATCACTATAGTTCACCTTGAGCCTTTGGCTCAGGTGAGCTAAAAATAGGTCAAGAATCTTGCTCTTTACGAGAACAGAGTGTAACACAGGGAAAGCTGAAGTCTTATTTCTGGGAATTTATAGATAACTTAATTTATTACCTTCTATTTGAAGCAGCTCTCGAAATCCTCTTGTAGTTGGAGTAACCATAGCAATAATTCCCGACTGTGATACCAAACTTTCACAAAAAAGCACAGTAAACTGATGTGTACAAAGGTAAAAGTATGGGCATAGTCCCGACCGTAGCTGATGGAATGCTGAGGTAAAACTTTCCTCCCTGCAATAATTAATGTCAAACTAGACAAAGTGCACATATACCCCAGCCAGTGCCACTGCCTCCACTTTAAAAGGCTTTCTGAAAAACTGAAAAAAAAAAAAAAAAAAAAAAAAAAAAATTCAAAGTCAAGGTATGGGCATGGGTAAAGATGGTGCTGATGCAAAGTTAGAATAAGTATCTATCATCTTACTAAATATAAACTTAATTCATCACAAGGTATAGAAGCAATGAGGGCTTAAACAAAACTTTAACATAAAACTTTAACATGAAAATTCTTAGTCCATGACCTTGACCTCAAGGCAACAGGCATGGGTCCAGATGGTGCTGATAAAAACTTTGGGCCAATATCTATCATCATATCAAATATAAGCTAAATCTATACTTAGGCTAGGAAGATATGAGGTCTTAAAAAAACTGTAATGCAAAAACTTTCATATGAAAGTTCAAGTCCATGACTTTGACCTCAAGGCCAAGGGCATGAGTCCGGATGGTGCTGACAAAAAACTTTGGACCAATATTTATCATCACACCAAATATAAACTAAATCTATAATAAGGCTTGGAAGATATGAGGTCATAAAAACTTAAATGCAAGAAACTTCAACATGAAAATTCTAACCGTGACCTTGCCCTCAAGGCCATTGGCATGTGTCTGGATGGTGCTGATGAAAACTTTGTACCACTATCTATCATCACACCAAATATGAAATTTATCCATTGTAAGATGTGGAAGTTATAAGCCCTTAAAAATTTGACATAGATTTCTACAAATGGAATAACGAATGGACTAACATATGAATGGACTTAAGTTCGTCTGTCATTACTGACAATGACCAATCCTAATCAAATGCGTGAAGTGTTATTATTTGTTTGTTCTAAGATGGCTGATAAGACCAATCTTAGCTCTAAACTGCCTGTTGCAGATAGCACAAGAGAGGTCTGAGGAAGAAAGCTCTGTTGGTAATGCCTTAGCTCTGGTTTTCCGCTGCGCACATTTCTGCTCGGCTTCACTGATTCTTTTCGCTTCGTATTCGCCAGCACCCCTTCTTAAGAGGCCTCGCCACTTTGTTCGATCCTGTGGTTGAAGTCTTTAAGGGAGGCTTTGAGGGTGTCCTTGTATCACTTCTTCTGACCACCATGGGAGGGTTTTCCTATTTGTAGTTCTCCATAGAGGATTTTCTTTGGCAAATGTTCATCAGGCATTCTGGTAACATGGCCTGTCCATCTTAACTGTGCCAATTTCAAAAGAGTATGTACACTCTGCATCCCTGCCCTTTTCAGGACTTCTGTGTCTGGAATCCTGTCTTGCCACTTGATCTTTAGAAGTTTTCTAAGACAGCTTGTATGGAAGTGGTTCAGTCTTTTGGCATGCCATTGGTAAATTGTCCAAGTTTTGCATGTGTATAATAGTGTTGCCAGCACCACGGATCTGTACACTTTCAGCTTTGTGTCAAGTCTGATTCCACTTTGGTCCCAAATACTTCCACGTAGTCAGCCAAATGCTGCACTAGCTTTGGCAATCTGGCATTGACTTCATCATCAATGTGCACAACTCTAGACAGTGTGCTTCCAAGGTAGGTGAACTTGTCTACCACTTGCAATCGTTGACCTTTCACTGTGATGTTAGGCTCCTTGTAAGGCTTTTCAGGTGCTTGCTGATATACTACCTCAGTCTTTTTGTTGCTGATTGTGAGATCATAGCTGTCACATGAATCGGATGCTTGATCCACTCCTTTTTGCATTTTCTCTTCTGTTGGAACACCCTTTGCCATGTCATCAGCAAAAAGGAACTCATCTAGCACCTCTGTCTGCACCTTGGATTTAGCTTGCAATCTAAGATGCAACCTTCTAAGGTTGAAAAGTTTCCCATCAAAGCGATACCTAATAGGTATACCATTGTCACCATCCTGGAAAGCATCTGTAAGCATGGCAGAAAACATCATGCTGCACAGTGTTGAAGCTAGTACACAGCCTTGCTCAACTCTATTTGTCAAAGGAAATGGATCAGAAAACTTGCCGTCATTTTGGACTTTTGCAAGCATACCGTCGTGGAACTGCTGTACCATTGCTATGAATTTGGCAGGGCAGCCAAACTTTGCCATAATTTTCCAAAGTCCCTCACGAATGACTGTGTCAAATGCTTTGGTAAGGTCGACAAAGGTCATGTAGAGGTCCATATTCTGTTCCTGGCATTTCTCTTGAAGCTGTCTTATTGTAAAGATCATGTCTATTGTTCCTCTGTCTTTCCTGAATCCACACTGGCTTTCTGGTAGAAGCACTGACTGTTCAAGGTGTTCATTCAATCGATTCAGTAGGACTCTAGCAAGGCTCTTCCCAGCAATTGACAATAAAGAGATGCCTCAATGATTCTCACAGACTTGAGGATTCCCTTTCCTTTTGAATAGGTGGATAATTGTTGCATCCTTGAATTCCTTAGGGATGGCTTCTTTTCTCCACATAAAGTGAAATAACTGTCATTTTCTCTGCAACTGGAGGACCTCCTGCTTTGTAGATCTCTGCAAGTATTGCATCTGATCCTGGAGCCTTGCCAGATGACAGGAGTTTTATTGCTTTCACTGTTTCAGAGAGGGTTGGGAACTCATCAAGCAGCGGGTTACATTCCACCTGTGGTAGTCTGTTGATAGCTTCATCACTGATAGATGATGGCTGATTAAGGACACCATCAAAGTGGACTAACAGATGGATGGAAGGACGAAAACTATAAAACTTTGGCATAAATGCCGTGGGTACAAAAAATCGTGTAACTAATGTTGTACCTCCACTAACAGTTACATCTCAACAACAGGCATCTCCCTATAACAGCCACTTTTCCAACATCCCAAAAAGCTATTTTACTATAAAGTTAATCTCTCTATTTTGATTGTGTTGGGGTTTAACGACACATCAACCCATCAACAATGATTGGGTTGAATTCAGAAAACTAATTAACCATTATAAAATAATTGGCTATAGCCTGAATATTATGCGGCAGACTGCATGCCTAGTTGTCAACCCAATCATTGTTGATGGCTATGCTTCACTCTTTAATTGCACGACGGTGGTTTGGCCTCAGACTCAATGACGGCCTCTTCTTAAAACTTCAACCAGTGGGTTGGGACTTGACCATATGTCTTTGGCTTGGCCCGCCGTGGTTCAACTACTGGTTTTCATTTACTCTGGCATGCATTAAAATTAGCCATGAGTACTCTCCTTTGTTTATTATAGTGAATAATTTGATTTTTATGTTTTCACTTTGATGCATTGACTGAGTTGGGAGCGTTTATGCGAACCGAATTTTTATGTATTTCTGTATTAAGAGTGGCATCGGGACCCAGGGTGAAGTTGGCTAGCTGTGAAAGTGCTTAAAACCCCCCAGTGGTTTACTCTAGTGACCGTTCTAAGGCAGTGGTCCCAGTGTTGGTCTTACTCTTTGTTGCTTTGTAGTTTATTCTACGAGGCAATTTGTTTTATGTCTTACTTTGTGTTATTTTGTTTATTTTTTTTTTTTTTCAGTCCTTTTAGCATTGCGATTACCTATCTTGGGGAAGAGAGAGCTAATCTTAGTGCTTTTTGTATGTTTGTTCGATTTGCGCTTCTTTGATTTTGTCTATTTCCTCTTCCTCTTGGTGTCTGGGAAGGGCTGTGGTTTGTGATTGTGGCACTCCCTGGACTTTTCTCTTACCTTTTCTTTACTTCACTTCACTGGTTATGAAGAAAATGCAATTTAACCATTTTTTCCATTATAAGTCCATGAGAGCTTTCTGCTGCCATGGCAACCAAACCAAGAGGCAGATCACCAAAATTTTAGCTATTTTGAATTGTCCTAACCCAAGGAACATTTGTACAAAATTAGTCGTACTGCTTTAGTGATTTTGTAGGAGATGTCATTTAAAAATTCCTTTTTTTTAAATTTAATGTTGCCATGGCAACTAAACAAAAGGGCCATTGGTCATAAAACACACAAACTGGGTAGAAAATCATCCAATGATCATAACTGCCATATATGGTTCACATCACTTCACTGATTATGGAGAAAATGCAAATTAACCATTTTCCCATTATAAGTCTATGGGAGCTTTCTGTTGCCATGGCAATCAAACCAAGAGGCTGATTACCATAATTTTAGCTAGTTTTAAAGGCCCCTAACCAAGCAACATTCTTATCAAGTTAGGGACAAATTGCTTTAATGGCTTTGGAGGAGTTGTCGTTTGAAAGTGTTAACGGACAGACGGACGGACGGACAATGGAACAAATGTTCTTACGAGAGGTACGTTATGAGGTTATTCATTTGATCCTTCTTTGATCTTCTTTAACCCCACAACTACCATTTTTATCTATTTGTCAAACCCACAACACAATTTTTAACCCCACAATGATGGAATAAACCAGACACCAATACAAACGCTAACCTCCCAATGTACCTGGTGTATGTACGGACGTACGGACAGACGACGGACAAAAAGTGATCACTATAGCTCATCTTGAGCATAGCTCAGGTGAGCTAAAAAAAGAAGGAATTATTTACTTCATTTATTAAATACATAACAAACATATACACAATATATATTTGGCTCTTTCTTTGGGGGCTATTCACCTGATGATTGTAAACACTGAATGTTTAACTGTTTACCTGATTTAGCTTCTTACTTCCCCCCGAAAACAAAACATACAGATCTTTGGAGGTCTTATAGTCTAGGGTGTCTGATTCCACCCTTGCATTTCAGAAAAGAAGAATGAGCCTGATAAGTTCAGCTTTGGAAATGGACCAAGTAGAGGAGTTGATCAGCCAGAAGTGGATTGTTACTTCCTCTGTTTGCAGCAATAGATTGGATCAGCTGATCCTCAAAAAGGCAGATGATTTAGGTTGATCTACAACCAAGCAGACTGGAGATTCTCATAAGAACAGACGTAAGCTTAGTAAACAATGAAGACCAAGTGAATACAGCATTTTGGGGGATTTAAGAAGGCCAAACTAATTTGATAGAATCAAATGAGGCCTCCTAAAAACTGTGAGCCATGAGATATGGGTTAATCTCCTTAGCGTCATCTTTTGTTTTTTATTATTCAATGGGGCTGTCTATCCAATTCTTGTGAAAATAATTAATTGCAAGCTGGAGTGCCATATCTCAATCCTCCCCCTTCACCCACAGGCTCTGCAAATGCTTCTGTTGACAATGATAAAGGTATGAACAGACCGTGGAATAACGGATAGATCTGCGCCAACTCCCATAATGCCACACATAGACTCTGCCTGGCTGATAACTGTGCCAGAGAAATGGACCTGGGATGCTCCTGAGGTCAGGGTAGGATCAACCCTCAGACGGACTGGTGAATAACAGATAGATATGGGTTGATCCCCATGATGCCACCCGTAGATTCTGACTGGCTGATAGTTGTGCCAGAGAAAAGGACCTGGAATGCTCCCGAGATCTGGGTAGGATTTACCCTCAGATGGATTGGTGAATAACGGATAGATCTGGGGGGGATTCCCATGATGCCACCCGTAGATAGTGACTGGCTGATAGTTGTGCCAGAGAAAAGGACCTGGAATGCTCCCAAGGTCAGGGTAGTATCTGGGATAGATCGTTGAATAACAGATAAATCTGGGCGGATTCCCATGATGCTATCCGTAGTTTCTGACTGGCTGATAGTCGTGCCAAAGAAAAGGACCTGGAATGCTCCCAAGGTCAGAGTAGGCTCTACCCTCTGACGGATCTGTGAATAACGGATAGATCTGGGCTGATTCCCATGATGCCACCCGTAGATTCGACAGGCTGATAGTTGTGCCAGAGAAAAGGACCTGGAATGCTTCCGAGGTCAGAGTAGGATCTACCCTCTGACGGATCCGTGAATAACGGATAGATCTGGGCTGATTCCCATGATGCCACCCGTAGATTCGACAGGCTGATAGTTGTGCCAGAGAAAAGGACCTGGAATGCTTCCGAGGTCAGAGTAGGATTTACCCTCTGACGGATCTGTGAATAACGGATAGATCTGGGCTGATTCCCATGATGCCACCCGTAGATTCGACAGGCTGATAGTTGTGCCAGAGAAAAGGACCTGGAATGCTTCCGAGGTCAGGGTAGGATTTACCCTCAGACGGTTTAGTGAATAATGGATAAACCTGGGTTATCCCCGAGTACCATCTATTGATTCTAATAAAGCTGGCTGTAACTGGTCAGAATCTATGCTGGGCCGGATGTCAGCGCATGTTATCCTGATTCAGAGTCAGCCGCAATTCACAGATATAATCTAAAAGATATTGCTACATAAAAGATACACTCCCTAGCTGTGCACAACTAAACGGCAAATGAATCCTGCGTAATGAATATTGTTCCTTTGGGGGTAGAAGAGTTGCAGGGATTCCTATGGATGAAGAGGGACCTGCCCCATGCATTAAATAAAGTGCGGTTCACATATATAACAATTAATATAATTTACATATTTAAGTAGTCAAAGACTGCCAAAGAATAAACCACACATTATGACCACTGTCTGTCACATTTATCCATTGTATTTTGATGGATCTGTGGCAACAGTGTATACCCAGATGAGACATTTCTATTGTTAGGACCTGATTCAAGCTTCTTGGTCTGACATGTCCAAGCACTAGGTCTAGATTAGAGAAAAGTATGGTAAAGTGATAAGATGTTCCAACCTGAAGAATTTATATGATAAATGCTGTACTTGGTTAATTAAAATGATCAATACTATGTAAATGCTAACGGACTTATAAAGGAGGAGACAGGATGGCAGCTGGGCTAGGCAGTTATTAATTAAAATGATCAATACTATGCAAATGCTGACAGAATTATAATGAGGAGCTGGGATGCAGCTGGGCTTAGGCTCAGAATCAAGAACTAACACCAAGCAGACCAACACAGCATCCATCCACCAAGCTGACTCCTCCCCCAAACTGTCAAGACCACCACACCATGTAACCAATCATAACAAGAATGACAGATCTTCTGTTATTTGGAGCCCACACAGTCTCTTGCAGGTGGCCTCCAGATGGCCAGATATTGCATAAACCAGTGTAATGGTTTAAATACAGAAATTTGAGCCTTTGCCTTTAAGCCAAACCAGGAGTCCAGTAAAACTAATCCAGATTTTCTGGTGCTGCCTCTATGTGACTCTATGTGCCTGGTAGCCTTAAAAATCTGAATAGTAGTAGTACCTTTGCTGTTCTTACCATATTTACAAATATAGTGACGGCTATTCTTACCATATTTACCAGTATAGTGAATGATGTTCTTACCATATTTACCAGTATGGTGAATTGCTGTTACCATATTTACCTGTATGGTGAATTGCTGTTACCATATTTACCTGTATGGTGAATTGCTGTTCTTACCATATTACCCAAATGGTGAATTTCTGTGAATTTCTGTTCTTACCATGTTTAACTATGGTCCATTGCTGTTCTTACCATATTTAACAGTATTTTGAATTGCAGCTCTATCATATTTATCTGTTTGGTGAATTGCTGTTTTTACCATATTTACACATATAATGAATTGCTGTTCTTACCATATTTACCAGTATGGTGAATTGCTGTTTTACCATATTTACAAGTACCAGTATAGAGATTTGTTGTTCTTACCATATTTACCAGTATAGTGAATTGCTGTTCTTACCATATTTACCAGAATAGTGAATTGCTGCTCCTACCATATTTACTAGAATGGTGAATTGTTGTTCTTACTGTATTTCCAGAGATAGGGTGTACTGCTATTCTTACCGTATTACCAGTATGGTGAACTGCTGTTTTTGCCGTGTTGTGTAGTGAAATGTTGCTTTAACTGTATTTACCCATTAAGTGCTCTATAAATGCTATTGCTGACAATGATAAGAATTATGAATGGATCAGTGAATAACAGATAGATCTGGGCTGACTCCCATGATGCCACCCATAGAATCTGGTTGATAATTGTGCCAGAGGAATGGACATGGACTGCTGTGAGGGTCAGGGTAGGATCTACCCTTAGATGGCTCATTGAATAACTGACAGATCTTGGCTGACTCCAATGATGCTACTCATAGATTCAATGATGACTGGCTGATAATTGTGCCAGAGAAACGGACCTGGGCTGCTCACGAGGACAGGGTAGGAACTACCCTCAGATGGATCAGTGACTAACGGATAGAAATGGACTGACTCCCATGATGCCACCTGTAGATTCTGATGACTGGCTGATAATTGTGCCTGAAAATGGACCTGGGCTGCTCCCAAGGTCAGAGTAGGATCTACTCTCAGTCACTGAATAACAGATAGACCTGCATTATCCCTGGTACCATCCATTGATTCTGATAAGGCTTGTTGCAACCAGAGGTCAGCGTAGGTTATCCTGATTGTCCTAATCAACAGTAATTCACAGACATAAACTAATAAATATTGCAAATTAAATGATACATTCCTCACCTGTGTACAATTTTATGGCATGTTAGCTATGCACAAACAAGGAGTATCATACAGCACAGACAGTTGAGAGCATTAGCTCAGACCACACTTAACTACATAATACACTTAACCCATTAATGCCTGAATAACCACATGAACATTTCCTTAATAAATGTTGGAAGGAGCCTTATATTTGCAAGGGTTGAACACTGGAATTGCCATTACTGCCTTAATTACTGAAGCGTTCCAGTGTTGCACAAGCAGTGTAGACCCCAACCAGTAGCCGTGTTTGCTGCATCTGATCAGGGTTCAAACCATCTGCTGATTTGTGTTTTTTGGAATGATAAGCATTAATGGGCAAAAAAAAAAAAAAAAAAAATACTATTGTATATATATATATATATATATATATATATATATATATATATATATATATATATATATATATATATAAGTAGTACAATATCCAATATTTAGTTGGTTAGCATTATAAGCATTTTCAAACCAGCTAGGGCTTTCCTGTCAGTTTATAAGACTGACATTCTCCTGAAGTCAGTAATAAATTTCCAGTAGTTTGTTACCACAACTTCTGTGTTAGATCCTATTTGAAGTTTCCTAAAGTGTCCTTGTGGTGACTCTAAAACTCTTATCACTCATCAAGCTCCCTGTCCCTATCTTTGATACCGACACTGTTGACATTTAGGCAGAAAAATTATTAATGTCCCGTGGTATTCATTCTGTGACCAAGTTTCTGTTTGTATGTGTCTGCCTTTAATTTCTTGTATTATTCTGATATATTTCCCTGTCTATCATTATAAAATAAATGCTTCTTGAAGTGACAAAGGTTATCCCAGCTTCAGTTGTTTGAGGTTTACAGCCCAATCAACCCATTAGGATCATGCAGAGCACTGTCAGTCAATGCAGCTTGAATTTTAGAACAAGAGGCAGAACACTGTAATTTTAGCTGGTTTTCATTGTCCTTATACAAACAACATTTGCACTAAATCAGAGTCATACTGCATCAGTGGTGTTGAAGGAGTTGTCATTTAAAAAAATCCCTTTTCAAAAATTTAAAGTTGCCACAGCAACCAAACAAAATGGCCACTGGCCATAAAACACATATACTGCATTGACAATCATCAAATGATCATAACTGCCAAATAGGGTTCACATCACTTCACTGGTTATGAAGAAAATGCAATTTAACCATTTTCCCATTATAAGTCTATGGGAGCTTTCTGTTGCTACGGCAACCAAACCAAGAGGCAGATCACTGTAATTTTAGCTATTTTTCATTGCCCTTATACAAGCAACATTTGCACTAAATCAGAGTCAGTTCAGTTTTCAGATTTTTAACGCTGCCAGGCAACTGAGTCACATAGAGGCAGCGCCAGATAAATCTGGATTAGTTTTACTGGACTACTGGGTTGGCTTGAAACGGTGCCTAGTTATAATTCATAACTAGGTCACCTCGCCCAGACACGGAATGCGTGCACGTCCAGACCTCGTGCGTGTCCAGACCTCGTGCGAGAGTAGTAGTCCAGCCTGTAAGTTTTGCAGAATTTTGACAGTCGGTCGAAAAATTTGAGCTTTTAATCTCGCACCTAATGCGTGTCAATTTCGACTGCGTAGTGCATTAGGTACTCAGCTCGATTCGTGCGGAAGTTTCAGACACTAGCCACATGTCAGTCTATCAGACGCCGGAAAAGGGTGCAAGGTGGGTGTCTTCACCCAGGAGCCGAGAGGGTGTCCTCACCCAGGAGCAGAGGGGTGTCCTCACCCAGGTGCAGAGTGTCCACTCATAGAGCCGAGAGGGTGTCCTCACCCAGGTCCGCGTGCCGCCAGTTGACCTACTTAGAGTAAGTCATGCCAAGGTAGCTTGGCGGCACGAGCCGAAGTAGCGGTGGTCCTCCACCATCCCCTAAGGGATCTCTACAGGATTCTTCCAGGACATCGTACCAGTACGCCGAGTTCTTATTGTACACTGTTTGTCTCAATCAGCATTTCCATGGTGGTGTACCAAGGTTCATCGTAGAACTTGCTGGTGGGCCCTTTGACGAGTAGCCAGTGCTTGTTCTCTTGCTGATATACGAAGTATGCAGGAAGATCTATATTGATTTCCTCATCTTCTCTGGGCTGTCTTGCTGCTTTCACGATGACCTTGTGAGTGGTGGCGTAGATGTCCTGGAGATCATACTTCTCATGCAGAGGGTATTCTTCCTCTATGTTGACATGGAAGTATTCCTTCGGCTATCTTGTAGTCTTTGGTGACTTGTTTCTCGGCTTCTTTGGAGGCGGTGATTCAGGAGAAGGAGGCGGTGTAGCTGGTCTCTGTATTATAGGTGAAGGCGTGATCTGTGCTGTCTTCGGTGGTCTTTGCACTGTGATGGTAGCTGTGTCGATCTGTAATGTCTGCTGTGCTGGTGGTGTTGTCTCCTTCTCCGGCGTAGTTGGCTGTCGGCTTGCTGGAGGTGTCAGTCTGGTTGTCGGACGTCTGGCTGGAGCGGGCTGGTGAGGCCACTCGCCAGCAGGGGGTGTAGGCCGCCTCCTACTTTCAGCCCCTTTCTTGTCGAAACGTTGGTTAGTCGGTTTTCGGAAAGTCACTTCTATCTTAACGTGATCTTTCCTGTCCGCCATTCTCCATAATGGGGACCCGTCGAACTTGTACTGTCTCAAGGCGTTGAGAAATACTGCAGGCAATAAATCAGACATGGTTGGTTGATTGGTTATTCTCACGATGTTCACACCTCGGAGTACGAAGGTGGAATCCAAAAAATCAGAGTCATACTGCATCAGTGGTGTTGAAGGATTTGTCATTTAAAAAAAAATCCCTTTTCAAAAATTTAAAGTTGCCATGGCAACCAAACAAAATGGCCACTGGCCATAAAACACATATACTGCATTGACAATCATCAAATAATCATAACTGCCAAATATGGTTCACATCACTTCACTGGTTATGGAGAAAAATGCAATTTAACCATTTCCCCATTATAAGTCTATGGGAGCTTTCTGTTGCCATGGTAACCAAACCAAGGGGCAGATCACCATAATTTTAGCTATTTTGAATTGCCCTTGCCCAAGCAACATTTGTACCAAATTAGAGTCATTCTTCTTCAGTGGTTTTGGAGGAGATGTCATTTAAAAAATTCCTTTTTTTTTTTAATTCAATGTTGCCATGGCAACCAAACAAAAGGGCCATTGGTCATAAAACACATAAACTGGGTAGACAATTATCCAATGATCATAAATGCCAAATATGGTTCACATCTCTTCACTGGTTATGGAGAAAATGCAATTTAACATTTTCCCATTATAAGTCTATGGGAGCTCTCTGTTGCCATGGCAACCAAACCAAGAGGCATATCACCATAATTTTAGCTATTTTTTAAAGGCCCCTAACCAAGCAACATTATTACCAAGTTAGGGACAAATCACTTCAATGGCTTTGGAGGAGTTGTCGTTGAAAGTGTTAATGGACAGACTGACAACCGGACAGACGGACCGTCGTCTGGACGAACGGACAGACGATGGACATAAAGTGATCACTAACAACTGAAAATCAAGATGGGAAAGCAGACACCTGTGTCCTCTTAAGGTGGTTCCTGGCATTTACACTGAAGTATAACCTGTCACAGATAAATACGAGGGATGTTCGAAATGAATTGCTTATTTCTATCTGGAGACTTCAAATTTCAAGTTAGCCAAAAAGTACTCATTTCATGCCCTCGAAGTACTCCCCGTGGCTAGAAATGCAAAGTTTCAGCCGATGTATCCACTTCTTGAAGGCGTCACGGTACGCTGATTTGGGCACAGTAATAAGGTACTGATGAATGGCAGATCCAAGTGCCTGTCGGGATTGGTATTTCCGCCCAGCAAGGAATGCTTTCAATTTCGGAAACAAAAAGAAATCACATGGGGCAAGGTCTGGGGAATACGTGGGGTGAGGCAAAACAGTTACTTTTTCTTTCTTCAAAAACGCCGTAACTATTGTGGAGGTATGAGCTGGGGCATTGTCATGTAGAAGACGGACATGTTTAAAATCAGTGGCAAGGCGTCGTTTCTGATAATACTTTTTCAGTTTCTTCAGTACTACGTCTTTCTAGTACTTTCTGGTGATGCTTTTGCCCTTTTTCACTGGCACTTTTATTGCGACTCCTTCACCAGAGAAGAAGATTGCATACAAAACCTTCTTTGTACTCAAAGAACGTTTGGCAATTATTGGGCGTTTGCTGTGTTTAGTGGCCCAGATCTTATTGCTAACCTTTCTGATGGGCTCAAAATAATGGACCCAGGTTTCATCACCTGTGACGACATTGGCAAACTGCTTTTTGTCATATTTTGGAAACATTTGAAGCAGCTTTTTGGCCACTTTAACCTGTTGCCTCTTTTGCTCGTCAGTCAACAGATGTGGCACCCATCTAGCAGAAATCTTTCTGACTTTCAAATGCTTCTTCAAAATAAGGTGAACCGTTGAAAGTGATATGCCTACCTTTCGTGCAATATCACGAACTGTAAATCTGGCATCTCCTTCAATGATTTCCTTTATTTTGGAAACGATTTCTTTACGAGATGCAGATTTTGGCCTACCTGATTTCGGTGCATTTTTTATGGACTCTACACCAGACTCAAATTTCTTTTTCCATCACCGAACTGTGTCATAAGACACACAAGAGGGTCCAAAAGCTGTAGAAATTTCAGTCATCAGCTTCTTCAAAGAACAACCAAGTTTTGAGCGAGCTTTGATGTAAGCCCGTATTTCATCTTTTTTGTCGATGCTTCTACCAACCATTTTTACTGCAATGGTCAATGACTGCGTGTATTCAAATGGCAAATTTTATGTCTTACATTTAGTCTAACATGTACATTTATACACCATTGTGTAGATATTGAATAACCCTATACAGGTATGTATTGGTTTTTATCGTGCCCCACGTGGATATCGAGCTAGAGGACAATAAGCAATTCATTTCGAACATCCCTCGTACTACCATGAAACTCCATAAGCTCTTAAGGTGCCTCACATTTACACTGAAGTATATATAACCTGTCACAGATAAATAGTACCATGAAACTCCATAAGCTCTTAAGGTGCCTCGCATTTACACTGAAGTATATATAACCTGTCACAGATAAATACTACCATGAAACTCCATAAGCTCTTAAGGTGCCTCGCATTTACACTGAAGTATATATAACCTGTCACAGATAAATACTACTATGAAACTCCACTTACTGTCCCCCGCCTTTTCGAAGAAAAGCAGAGGGACACTGTTTTCGGCTTTCCGTGGTGCGTGGTTCCGAATTTTTAGTAGGTATCTTGTCCCCTTAACTCCTCCCACAGTTTTTGTCCGATCCTTTTGAAACTTTACAGGTGCTTTAAAGATGGTCTGAAGATATGCATGTGGTTTTTTCAGAATCCTGAAAATATTTTTTATCACTTTTTACACATTTTGAACTTAGACATTTTCTGAGTTCTAATATTACAGAAGTCTATAGGGAGTAGGTACCTTGTCCCCTTAACTCCTCCCACAGTTTTTGGCCGATCCTTTTGAAACTTTACATGGGCTTTTAGGATGGCCTGAAGATATGCATGTAGATTTTTCAGAATCATGAAATAATTTTTTATCACTTTTTCTGCATTTTTAACTTAGACATTTTTTGAGTTCTAATATTACAGAAGTGTATAGGGAGTAGGTACCTTGTCCCATTAACTCCTCCCACAGTTTTTGGCCGATCCTTTTGAAACTTTACATGGGCTTTTAGGATGGTCTGAAGATATGCATGTGGTTTTTTCAGAATCCTGAAATAATTTTTTATCACTTTTCCCACATTTTTAACTTAGACATTTTTTTAGTTCTAATACCACAGAAGCGTATAGGGAGTAGGTACCTTGTCCCCTTAACTCCTACCACAGTTTTAAGCCGATCCTTTTTAAAACTTTACAGGTGCTTTAAGGATGGTCTGAAGATATGCATGTGGTTTTTTCAGAATCCTGAAATTATTTTTTATCACTTTTTACACAGTTTGAACTTAGACATTTTTTGAGTTCTAATATTACAGAAGTCTATAGGGAGTAGGTACCTTGTCCCCTTAACTCCTCCCACAGTTTTTGGCCGATCCTTTTGAAACTTTACATGGGCTTTTAGGATGGCCTGAAGATATGCATGTGGATTTTTCAGAATCCTAAAATAATTTTTTATCACTTTTTTTCGCATTTTTAGCTTAGACATTTTTTGAGTTCTTATATTACAGAAGTGTATAGGGAGTAGGTACCTTGTCCCCTTAATTTTTCCCACAGTTTTTGGCCAATCCTTTTGAAACTTTACATGGGCTTTTAGGATGGCCTGAAGATATGCATGTGGTTTTTTGAGAATCCTAAAATAATTTTTTATCACTTTTTCCGCATTTTTAACTTAGACATTTTTTGAGTTCTAATACTACAGAAGCGTATAGGGAGTAGATACCTTGTCCCCGTAACTCCTACCAGAGTTTTAAGCCGATCCTTTTGAAACTTTACAGGTGCTTTAAGGATGGTCTGAAGATATGCATGTGGTTTTTTCAGAATCCTGAAATTATTTTTTATCACTGGTTTCCTGCTTCAATACTTAGGTAAGTGATACAGGACCAATGGTCCTCTGGTTAACTTACCCATTTTTAACACCTCAAATAAAAATAAGGTGGGTGACATAAATTCCCTATGGAATTTGCTTGTTGTATTTACTTCCGAGAGGAAGTATGGTCAGTTCATGTACCTGTCAGTTTGCATGTCTCTGTAAACACCACAAACAATTTTTATGATTTTTTGTGATGAATCAGTTTTAGTCAAATAAATTCCATGAAAGTAAGTGCAGTGGTGAAAGTATAATATCCCATTCAACTTTTTATTTAATATGTGTATCCAGTGGTAAAAATATAATATCCAGGCAGCTTTAATTTCATGTATCCTGAGGTGAACGGAAAGTATCCCTTCAACAGTTTGTGTATATATCCAAAGGTGGAAATAATGTACAGTATACACACAGCTTAATTATGTGAGTTCCAGTAGTGAAAGTAAATTATCCACACAGTTATCATAAAGTTATATAATTATCCACTCCAACAATTATTTTTTGTGTGTCAGATATTTCTAGAACAAGAGGGCCCTATAGCACTCACCTGAATCATGTTATACATAGCATTGCTAAGAGAGATGCGGTTCTAAAGGTCATGGCGACCTTGACCATGACCTCTGCCCTCAGGGTCATCTTCTGGTCATCAGAAACATCCATACTTTGTTTGAGAGTCCTAGCCCCAAGCATTGCCGAGTTATAAGTTTGTTTTGTACTAGAGGTCACTGTGACCTTGACCTTTGCCTTTTTAGTACATGTACTAGAGGTCATGGTGACCATGACCTTTGCCCTCGGTGTCATCTACTGGTATCCCTTCCAAGTTTGAGGGTCCTAGCCCCAAGCATTGCCAAGTTATCAAGCTTTTTAGAACTATAGGTCCTGGTAACCATGACCTTTGCTCTCAGGATCATCTACTGGTGAGGACCAACATCTCTACTAAGTTTGAGGGTCCTAACCATAAGCATTGCAGAATTGTAAGCTTTTTGAGTATAAAAGGTCACAGTGACCTTGACCTTTGACTTAAAGGTCAGCTACTCTTCAGGTCCATCCTCTCTGTTAGTTTGATAGTCCTAGGCCTAATCATTGCCAATGGCTGTTTGCTCTATTTAAAAAAATGTGACAGCACCACCACTCAACTCTGGGCAGGGCCATTTTTGCCCCCAGGGCAATAACTTGAACAATCTTGGTAGAGGTCCACTAGGTGAAGCTATGTATCAAATATCAAAGGCCTGGGCATTCTGCTTTCAGACAAAAGATTTTGTAAAGTTTTCCATATATGGGTCTCTGTAAAACAAGTGACCCCCACCCCTTGACCCCAGGGCTATAATTTGAATAACTTTGGTAGAGGTCCACTAGATGAAGCTACATACCAAATATCAAAGACGTGGGCTTTCTGGTTTCAGACAAGAAGATTTTTTTAAGTTTTCAGTTAAAAAATCTATTTTTAGCTCCTGTGACCTAGATGTGCAATGGACCCAAACCATTTGAACAACTTTGAAAGAGGACCAACCAAGGATCATTCCTGTGAAGTTTGGTCAAAATCCAAACAGTGGTTTAGGGGGAGATATGGTGTGAAGGAATTGTTTACGGATGCACGGACGCATGCACGGACTCATGACGGACAAAATGTGATCACAAAAGCTCACATTATCACTATGTGACAGGTGTGCTAAAAACAAAAGAAGACAAGTTCTGAGGATATTCAATAATCAGGAGCCCCATAAAGTTATGAAATATAAATATGGATTCCCATTTTTCTAAATAATAATTATTGTATTGCATACAATAATAATAATAATAACAAGAGGGCCCACAGGGGCCTAACTCGCTCACCTGAGTGTCATTGTCTCTAGTATATTCTAAAAGACTATGGTTTTTCTTCATAGAACTATATATGTTTAAAATTTGTTGAAAATGAATGTTTTAAGATGACAGGCTGGAGGTTTAAGAACTGTGTTATACAGGCCTTGGGAGGAATGTGATGGTGCTTGGCAAAGATAAAAGCATGTTGGCTTGTACAGTATTATAGGCCTATGGGGGAATGAGGGGCTGGTGCTTGACAGAAGCAAGATCCCATGATGCCTTAGTTTTTTTTCTTTTATTTTTAGCTCTGGCGGCCATCTTGTTCAGCAGAGCAAGACTGTTTGAGCAATTTGGGTAGAGGGATCACCCAAGGAACATTCTTGTGAAATTACTGAATAATCTGTCCAGCAGTGTCAGAGGAGAAGTCTTTTAAAGCAAAAGTTGCAATGTATGCATATTAACTTTTATGGAAAATCAGCCCCTCTTATGGCGATTGAAGGCCTGATGAACAGAGGGACAAATGGATGAATGAATAAACAAACAAATGGAGGGGAAATTGGATACATTGGATTTGTAGCTAACATCATACCAAATATTAACTAAATCCATCATTTTGTTAGAAAAATATGAGCTCTTTAAATATAAAAGTTATGACACAAAAACTCAATGTGTGTTTCGTAGACCATAAAGTCATGGGCATGGGTAATGACAATCTATGTCATTTTTCTTATTTCTGCTTCCCGATGTAAGTCTATGTAAAACAAGTGTGCCCCGGGGCGGGGCCATTTTTTACCCCAGGGCTATAATTTGAACAACTTTGGTACAGGTCCATACATGAGGCTACATACCAAATATCAAGGACCTGGGCCTTCCAGTTTTAGACAAGATTTTTAAAGGTTTTCCCTATATAAGTTTATGTAGAACATGTGGGGCCCTGGGCGGGACCATTTTTGGCCCCAGGGCTATAATTTGAACAATCTTGGCAGAGGTCCACTAGACAAAGTTGTGTATCAAATATCAAAGGTCTGGGCCTTATGGTTTCAAACAAGAAGATTTTTAAAGGTTTTCCCTATATAAAGCTATGTAAAACAAGTGGGCCCAGGTCCTACAATATTTTGACCCGCCTAAAAACTGACTCGCGGGTCATAATATTATGACCCGTGGGTCAATATATTACAGTAATATTTTGATCCGCCCGGCTATCTTTCTTAAGGAATGATATAACACATGTAGAATGGATTCATTTATTAAAACAGCATTAAACATTATGTTCGGAAAATAATTCGTCCACTTTAATTTTTGAGGGAAGGTTTGGGGGTGAGGGGTCAAAATATTATACCATAATATATTGAACCACCCCTGATTCTGACCTGGCAATAATACGACATTCCTAGAAATAATGTGAAATAGATCCTATTACCATGAAACCTTAAAAAATAAACATTTTCAATAAATGGCGTCCTTTTTCAATTTTTATGGGATGGGAGGGGGGGAGGGGTCAAAATATTATACCATAATATATTGACCTACCCCAGACTTTGAACAGGCAATCATAAATGATCGCCGTAAATAATATGAATTTGTTCATTTTATCATAACGACATGAAAAATGCATTGACTTTTTGATGTGGGGTTGGCTAAGGAGGGGTGGGGGGGGGGGGGGGGGGGGGGTCAGAATATTATACCATAATATATTGACCCATCCCTGACTTTGACCTGGGAATCATAATACATTGCTGGAAATACTGTGAAATGGTTGATTTGTAACATGAAAACCTAAAACAAAAGAAAAACAATTAATAAAATGTCATCCTATATGTCTTTCTGAGGGGTAGGAGGTGAGTGTAGGTGGTGGTGGTGGGGGGTGGGGGGGGGGGTCAAAATATTATAGCATAATATATTGACCCGCCCCTGGATTAGAACAGGCAATCCAAAAATATCGCTGAAAATAATGTGAAATAGATCCTTTTATATGAGGAAATGAAAAATGGATTATCATGAAATGACATCCCTTTTGATTTTTTTGATGTTAGGTGGGCTGATGAGGGGGGAGGGGGGATCAAAAATATTATACTATAATATATTGACCCACCCTGATTCTGACCTGGAAGTCAAATGACATTGCCAGAAATAGTGTGAAATAGATCCTTTTACCATGAAACCCCAAAAAAAACATTTTCATAAAATGACGTCCTATTTCAATTTTATGGGACGGCAGTAGGTGGGGTGGGGGGGGAGGGGTCAAAATATTATACCATAATATATTGACCCACGCCAGGATTTGAACAGGCAATCATAAATGATCGCCGTAAATAATATGAATTTGTTCATTTTATCATGGCGACATGAAAAATGCATTTGACTTTTTGATGTGGGGTTGGCTAAGGAGGGGATGGGAGGGGGGGTCAGAATATTATACCATAAACCATAATATATTGACCCACCCCTGACTTTGACCTGGGAATCATAATACATTGCTGGAAATACTGTGAAATGGACATAAATGTAACATAGAAACCTAAAAAAAAAAAAGAAAAACAGTTAATAAAATGTCATCCTGTATGTCTTTTTGAGGGGTAGGAGGTAAGCATAGGGGCGGTGGGTGGGGGTCAAAATATTATAGCATAATATATTGACCCGCCCCTAGATTAGAACAGGCAATCCAAAAATATCGCTGAAAATAATGTGAAATAGGTCCTTTTATATGAGGAAATGAAAAATGGATTATCATGAAATGACATCCCTTTTGATTTTTTGATGTTAGGTGGGCTGAGGAGGGGTGAGGTCATGTAGGACGTCATTTGATGAAAATGCTTCTTTTTTAGAGATTTTCATGATAACAGGAACCATTTTACAGTACTTCTAGCAATCTATTATGATTGCCTGGTCAATGTCATGGGCAGGTCAATATATTATAGTATAATATTTTGACCCCACCTCTCACTCCCACTCCCAAAAAATTAAATTGGTCATCATTTAATTAAAATGCTTTTTTATTGTAGGTTTACATGATAAAAGAAAACATTTCACATTATCTAAAGGGTTCATTTATGATTGCCTGCTGAAATCCAAGGGTGGGTCAATATATTATGGTATAATATTTTGACCCCCCCCCCCCCACCCCCACCTCTCACTCCCACCCCATAAAAAATCAAATTGATTATCATATAATTAAAATGCTTTTTTTTGTATGTTTACATGATAAAAGAAAACATTTCACATTATTTAAAGACTTCATTTATGATTGCCTGCTGAAATCCAAGGGTGGGTCAATATATTATGGTATAATATTTTGACCCCAGCCCCCTTATCCCTTAAAAAGTCAAGTTGGATGTCATTTGATGAAAATGCTTCTTTTTTAGAGATTTTTATCATAACAGGAACCATTTTACAGTACTTCTAGCAATCTATTATGACTGCCTGGTCAACGTCATGGGCGGGTCAATATATTATAGTATAGACCACCCCCCACCTCA
Source organism: Anodontia alba (assembly GCA_964016985.1). NCBI lineage: Eukaryota > Metazoa > Mollusca > Bivalvia > Lucinida > Lucinidae > Anodontia > Anodontia alba. The sequence goes on along the minus strand of OZ024824.1, from coordinate 49,981,719 downwards.
CTCCTACCCCCAAAAAAATCAAATTGGTCATCATTTAATTAAAATGCTTTTTTTTTTTGTAGGTTTACATGATAAAAGAAAACATTTCAATTATTTAAATGGTTCATTTATGATTACCTGCTGAAATCCAGGGGTGGGTCAATATATTATGGTATAATATTTTGACCCCCCCTTCCACCCCCCACCCCTCCCTTACCCCTTAAAAAGTCAAATAGGACATCATTGGATGAAAATGCTTCTTTGGAGGTTTCATGATAACAAGAACTGTTTTACATTACTTCTAGCAATCTATTATGACTGTCTGGTCAAAGTCATGGTCGGGTCAATATATTATGGTATAATATTTTGACCCCCACTCCCACTCATACCCCATAAAAAACAAATTGGTCATCATTTTATTAAAATGCTTTTTTTTTCACGTTTACATGAAAAAGAAAACATTTTTACTTTATTTAAAGGGAACATTTATTACACACCTACTGCCATCCCATAAAATTGAAATTTGTTTGAAAATGTATTTTTTTTTAGGGTTTCATGGTAATAGGATCTATTTCACACTATTTCTAGCAATGTCATATGATTGCCAGGTCAGAATCAGGGTGGGTCAATATATTATAGTATAATATTTTGACCCTCTCCATCCCCCTCTTCAGCCCACCTAACATCAAAAGGGATGTCTTTTCATGATAATCCATTTTTCATTTCCTCAAAGATCTATTTCACATTATTTTCAGCGATATTTTTGGATTGCCTATTCTTATCCAGGGGCGGGTCAATATATTATGGTAATAATATTTTGACCCCCCCCCCCCCCCTTCCCCCTCTCACTCCTACCCCATAAAAAATCAAATTGATTATCATTTAATTAAAATGCTATTTTTTTTTAAATTTACATGATAAAAGAAAACATTTCACCTTATTTAAAGGGATCATTTATGATTGCCTATTGAAATCTAAGGTGGGTCAATATATAATGGTATAATATTTTGACCACCCCCCACCCCCCTCACCCTCCTACCCCTCAAAAAGTCAAATAGGACATCATCTTATTTCAATGTTTTTTATTTAGGTTTTCATGTTAAAACGAAACATTTTGCATTATTTGTAGCAACCTTTTATCATTGCCTGGTCAAATCCTGGGGCGGGTCAGTATATTATGGTATAATATTTTGACCCCCCCCCAACACTCCCCCCCACTCCCCCGCCATCCCAACCCTCTCTCAAAAAATAAGTGGGCGGATTACTGTCAGAACATTATTTTTATTGCTTTTTTAATAAATGAATCAGTTGTATATGTTTTTTAACATTCCTTAAGAAAGATAGTGGGGTGGGTCAATATATTATTGGGCGGGTCAAAATATTATAGCAATTTTCTGACCCGTGGGTCAAAATATTATATGGGTCAAAATATTATCTGACACCGGGACGGGACCATTTTTGGCCTCAGGGCTATAATTTGAACAATCTTGGTAGAAGTCCACTAGATGAAGCTACATATCAAATATCAAAGACCTGGGCCTTCTGGTTTCAGTCAAGAAGATTTTTAAATGTTTTCCCTCTGTTAGTCCATGTAAAACATGTTGGCCCCTGGGCAGGGCCATTTTTGGCCCAAGGGCTATAATTTGAACAATCTTGCTAGAGGTCCTCTAGATGAACCTTCAAAATATCAAAGACCCGGGCTTTCTGGTTTCAGACAATATTTTTAAAGGCTTTTCACTATAAGGGTCTATGTATAACATGTGACCCCTAGAGCAGGGCTAATTTTGACCCCAGGGCTATAATTTGATCAATCTTGGTAGAGGTCCACTAGACAAAGCTATGTACCAAATATCAAAAGGCTGGTCCTTCTTGTTTCAAACAAGATTTTTCAAGCTTTTCCCTATATAAGTCCATGTAAAACATGTGGGCCCCTTGGCGGGGCCATTTTTGGCATAAGGGCTATAACTTGAACAATCTTGGCAGAGGTCCACTAGACAAAGCCGTGTACCAAATATGAAAGGCATGGGCCTTCTGGTTTCAAACAAGAAGATTTTAAAAGGTTTCTCCCTATTAGGGTCTATGTATAACATGTGAACCCTAGGGCGGGGCCAATTTTGACCCCAGGGCTATAATTTGAACAATCTTGGTAGAGGTCCGCTAGACAAAGCTGTGTACCAAATATCAAAGACCTGGGCCTTCTGGTTTCAGATGAGAAGATTTTAAAAGGTTTTTCCCTATAAGGGTCTATGTAAAATATGTGACCCCTAGAGTGGGGCCAATTTTGACCCCAGGGCTATAATCTGAACAATTTTGGTAATGGTCTATTAGGTGAAGCTACATACTAAATATCAAAGACCTGGGCCTTCTGGTTTCAGACTAGAAGATTTTTAAAGCTTTTTCCCTATAAGGGTCTATGTAAAACATGTGACCCCTAGGGTGGGGCCATTTTTGACCCCAGGGCTATAACTTCAACAATCTTGGCAGAGGTCCACTAGACAAAGCTGTGTACCAAATATCAAAGGCATGGGCCTTCTGGTTTCAAACAAAAAGATTTTTCAAGGTTTTTCCCTATAAGGGTCTATGTATAGCATGTGACCCCTAGGGCAGGGCCAAGTTTGACCCCAGGGCTATAATTTGAACAATCTTGGCAGAGGTCCACTAATCAAAGCTCTGTACCAAATATCAAAGACCTGGGCCTTCTAGTTTCAGACAAGAAGATTTTAAAGGTTTTGGTCTATGTAAAACATGTGACCTAGAGGCTGGGCCAATTTTGACCCCAGGGCTATAATTTGAACAACATTGGTAATGGTCCATTAGGTGAAGCTACATACCAAATATCAAAGACCTGGGCCTTCTGGTTTCAGAAAAGAAGATTTTTAAAGGTTTTCCCTATGTTAGTCTATGTAAAACTTGCTGGCCCCTGGGTGGGGCCATTTTTGGCCCAAGGGCTACAATCAGAACAATCTTGGTAGAGGTCCACTGGATGAAGCTACATATCAAATATCAAAGACCTGGGCATTCTGGTTTCAGACAAGAAGGTTTTTAAAGGTTTTTCCCTATAAGGGTCTATGATAAGGATCATGTGACCCCTAGGGCGCGGCCAAGTTTGACCCAGGGCTATAATTTGAACAACTTTGGTAGTGGTCCATTAGGTGAAGCTACATACAATATCAAAGACCTGGGCCTTCTGGTTTCAGACAAGAAGATTTTTAAAGGTTTTTCCCTATAAGGGTCTATGTAAAACATGTGACCCCTAGGGCGGGGCCAATTTTGACCCCAGGGCTATAATTTGAACAACTTTGGTAATGGTCCATTAGGTGAAGCTACATACCAAATATCAAAGACCTGGGCCTTCTGGTTTCAGATAAGAAGATTTTTAAAGGTTTTTCCCTATAAGGGTCTACGTAAAATATGTGACCCCTAAGGCGGGGCCAATTTTGACCCCAGGGCTATAATTTGAACAACTTTGGTAATGGTCCATTAGGTGAAGCTACACAACAAATAACAAAGACCTGGGCCTTCTGGTTTCAGACAAGAAGATTTTTAAAGGTTTTTGCTAATTTTCACCTATTTGTTGCCATGGCAACCAGAGTTCTGCTTGGATTCCAAATCTTTGAACAACTTTCAGCTAGAACTTCCCAAAGATCATTCTGGTGAAGTTTGGTCCAAATTGGCCCAGTGGTTTAGGAGGAGATGTCAATTGTTGACAGACGCCGGACAACGGACGCCGGACAACTGGCTTATCAGAATAACTCACCGAGCACTATGTGCTCAGGTGAGCTACTAATATAAAACTAGAAAAGGTTTTTTAGAAAAAAAAACAACAAATGTCCCCACAATCCCGGCCAGTGTTGTCATTATTCTTGTACGCAACACGTCATCTCGTCCTATTCTACATTTGTACCAAGCATCATCAAAATATTCGGAAGGGTATTCGTGTTACAGAGCAGAGACAAGAAATCAAATTCAAATATAAGAAGGGGAGATAACTCCAAAAGTAAAACAAGAGGACCATGATGGTCCTATATCGCTCACCTGAGCAAACAGATTTGCATACTTACTGTTGAAGTTTCAGCCAAGTTCACTGCTCTAAGATTTATGTATAAATTTTATAGCTCTGTCCCCACCCCCCCCCTCCCCCCCCCCACCCCCACACACACACCCCATCCTCCCAAGCCATGTTTTTTCTTTTTAACTCATCATAACGACTTGACTTAATCTTGAAAGAGGGTCACCAAAGGAACATTTCTGCCAAGTTATATTGAAATTGGTCCAGTGGTTTCTGACAAAAAGATTTTTAAATTGTTTTATAACGCTATAAAGCCCTACCCCTAATGCCATTTTTTTTGTTTTGACGAATAATGACAGATTGAACAAACTTGGTAGAGGGTAACCAAAGGAACATTCCTGCCAAGTTAAACTGAAATCGGTTCAGTGGTTTCTGACAAGAAGATTTTTAAAGTTTTCTATTTAGATCTATCGGGAAAATTAGCCCCACCCCCTAGCAGCCATGTTTTTTGACAAATCAGGATTGCTTGAACATTCTTGGTAGAGGGTCACCAAAGCATTATTGAAATAAGTCAGGAGGTATTTGACAAGAAGAATTTTAAAGTTTTCTACACAGATATATACGGAAAATAAGCCCCGCCCCCTGGGGCCATGTTTTTTGACCTATCATGAAGGCTTGAACAATCTTGGTAGAGGGTCACCAAAGCAACATTCCTGCCAAGTTACATTGAACTCGGTCCAACGGTTTCTTGCGAGAAGATTTTTAAATTTTTTTATATATAGGAAAAATAAGCCCCGCCCCCTAGCGGCCATGTTTTTTGACGAATCATGACAGCTTGAACAACCTTGGTAGAGGGTCACCAAAGAAACATTCCTGCCAAGTTATATTGAAATCGGTCTGGTGGTTTATGACAAGAAGATTTTTTAGTTTTCTATATAGATTATATATGGAAAATAAGCCCCACCTGCTAGCAGCCATGTTTTTTGACAAGTCAAGATTATTTGAACAATCTTGGTAGAGGGTCACCAAGGACACATTTTTGCCAAGTTATAATGAAATCGGTCCTGTGGTTTCTGACAAGAAGACTTTTAAAGTTTTCTATATAGATATATAGGGAAAATAAGCCCCACCCCCTGGTGGCCATGTTTTTTGACGAATCATGACAGCTTGAACAACCTTGAAAGAGAGTTACATAAGAAACATTTCTGCAATGTTATATTGAAATCAGTCCAGTGGTTTCTGACAAGAAGATCATTAAAGTTTTCTATACAGATATTTCGGGAAAATAAGCCCAGCCCCCTAGCAGCCATGTTTCATGACAGCTTGAACAATCTTGATAAAGGGTCACCAAGGAAACATTTCTGCCAAGTTATATTGAAATCGGTCCAGTGGTTTCTGACAAGAAGATTTTTTCAAACTTTCTATATAGATATATAGGGAAAATAAGCCCCGCCCCCTAGCAGCCATGTTTTTTGACAAACCATGACAGCTTGAACAATCTTGGTAAAGGGTCACCAAGGAAACATTTCTGACAAGTTATATTGAAATCGGTCCAGTGGTTTCTGACAAGAAGATTTTTTCAAGTTTTCTATATAGATATAAAGGGAAAATAAGCTCCACCTCTAGCGCCACCTCTAGCGGCCATGTTTTTTGATGAATCACCAAGAAAACATTTTTGCCAAGTTATAATGAAATCGGTCCAGTGGTTTCTGATAAAAAGATGTTTCAAGTTTTCTATAAAGATATATAGGGAAAATAAGCCCTGCCCCTTGGTGGCCATGTTTTTTGACAAATCCAAATGGCTTGAACAATTTTGGTACAGAATCACCAAAGGAACATTTATGCAAAATTATATGGAAATCGGTCCAGTGTTTCTGACAAGAAGATTTTTTAAGTTTTCTATATATATAGATATATAGGGAAAATAAGCCCCGCCCCCTGGCCGCCATGAGGATCACCAAAGGAACATTTCTGCAAAATTATACTGAAATTGGTCTATTGGTTTCTGACAAGAAGATTTTTAAAGTTATATATAGATATATAGGGAAAATAAGCCCCGCCCCCTGGTGGCCATGTTTTTTAACGAATCCAAATGGCTTGAACAATCTTGGTGGAGGATCACCAAAGGAACATTTCTGCAAAATTATATGGAAATCGGTCCAGTGGTTTCTGACAAGAAGATTTTTTAAGTTTTCTATATAGATAATATAGGGAAAATAAGCCCCGCCCCCTGGTGGCCATGTTTTTTGACGAACCCAAATGGCTTGAACAATCTTGGTAGAGGATCACCAAAGGAACATTTCTGCAAAATTATATGGAAATCGGTCCAGTGGTTTCTGACAAGAAGATTTTTTAAGTTTTCTATATAGATATATAGGGAAAATAAGCCCCGCCCCCTGGCTGCCATGTTTTTTGACGAATCCAAATGGCTTGAACAATCTTGGTAGAGGATCACCAAAGGAACATTTCTGCAAAATTATACTGAAATTGGTCTATTGGTTTCTGACAAGAAGATTTTTAAACTTTTCTATATAGATATATAGGGAAAATAAGCCCCGCCCCCTGGCGGCCATGTTTTTTAACGAATCCAAATAGCTTGAACAATCTTGGTGGAGGATCACCAAAGGAACATTTCTGCAAAATTATATGGAAATCGGTCCAGTGGTTTCTGACAAGAAGATTTTTTAAGTTTTCTATATAGATAATATAGGGAAAATAAGCCCCGCCCCCTGGCGGCCATGTTTTTTGACAAACCCAAATGGCTTGAACAATCTTGATAGAGGATCACCAAAGGAACATTTCTGCAAAACTATATTGAAATCAGTCCAGTGGTTTCTGATAAGAAGATTTTTAAAGTTTTCTATATAGATAGATAGGGAAAATAAGCCCCGCTCCCTGGCGGCCATGTTTTTTGACGAATCCAAATGGCTTGAAAAATCATGGTAGAGGATCACCAAAGGAACATTTCTGCAAAATTATACTGAAATTGGTCCTTTGGTTTCTGACAAGAAGATTTTTAAATTTTTCTATATAGATATATAGGGAAAATAAGCCCCGCCCCCTGGTGGCCATGTTTTTTAACGAATCCAAATAGCTTGAACAATCTTAGTGGAGGATCACCAAAGGAACATTTCTGCAAAATTATATGAAAATCGGTCCAGTGGTTTCTGACAAGAAGAATTTTTTAAGTTTTTAGTTAAAAAATCTATTTTTAGCTCCTGTGACCTAGATATGCAATGAACTGGAACCATTTGAACAACTTTGAAAGAGGACCAACCAAGGATCATTCCTGTGAAGTTTGGTCAAATTCCAATCAGTGGTTTAGGAGGAGAGGTTGTTTAAAGATTGTGGACGAACAGACAGATGGACGACGACGACGACGATGACGGACGGTGAGTGATCACAATAGCTCACCTTGAGCCTTCGGCTCAGGTGAGCTAAAAAGCCAAAGTTGTCATTCTTGTATGTGACATGTCGTCTGGTCCTGTTCTTCATTACTACCAAGTATCATCAAAATAAGACCGATTTAACTGTCGGCAATAACCAGTTCATAATTCTTAAACAATCATAAGACTTTAAAATTATTCCCTCTGCATTTCAAGCTAAACAGGAATAATATAATAAAAGTCCTGGTAAATGGACTAATCTAATTCTTGCCGAATACCCAGTTTATTCATCAATGATAGCTAACATATGATTGATAATTTTATATATTTTATATATTGCCAGTCAGAATGTGACAATGTATCGTAGTCATGGCAATCTATACTAGAAAAAGATTGTCTACTTCTTCGCATGAAGATGAACAACCTGAATAAATTTTAACACTAAACTTCTACCAGAGGAGATTTAGAAAACGTTTTATATCCTTGGTAAAAGATAATAAAAGAGAAAAACTGCTAACATCATGCGTAGAGTTTGGCAGTTGTAAAAATTTCTAATAAGAGGAAAAGCTGATAATATAGCGTACTGTATAACAGCCTCCTAACTTAAAAAAATCTTACAATATCGATTAAAGATCTAACTAACTTAGAACTGGCTAGAATCGATTCTATTACCAGATCTAAGTATTTTTAGTCAAATCAGAAAGTATATCAGTAATCTGACTACGACGGGAAGAGAAGCCAATACCGATTCAACCTTCTTTTATGACACCATTACAATATAGTAAAATTCCGACTCCGCTAATGCTTAAAACTTCCTCCATGAGACGAGAATTGGGGAGTTTATTATACAAACTTCTTCTAACCGTAGTAGAATTTATAAGTATATAGACCGAGTCAAAATAATACTAATTTTAATATGTTTGATAACCAAAGGCAAAGAGGTTCAGAGACGTAATTAACTATTCTGCACATATATAACTGGAATAGTCATCTGCAATGTCAGGCCGCAAGACATTGTCACCACCAGGTCCAATGAGCTACTTGTGCGGCTTGGCATTGAGGATCTGGACCTCATTCTGAAGGAGAGAAGACTCCGATGGTATGGACATGTGGAACGCTCCAATGGTGCAGTCAAGACAGCCTTTGACATACAGGTTGATGGAAAGCGTGGGCCTGGGAGGCCCAAAATGACATGGAAGCAGCTGACAGAGAGGGATTGCAGAGAGTGGAAGCTCTCGGCTATCAACCCTCATGATAGACGTACCTGGAGATCTGGTGTGAGATCTGCCATGCGTGCAGCAAGCCAGCTATCTGGAAGGGGGCCCACTGATGTGGATGTTGCCCCTGTACCTGCACGTTAATCAAAAATCCAATTATGATATGATGATATGAATAGTGAGAATAGATGATATTATCATTAATAATATATGAATGATAATAAGATATTCCTGTTATGGATAAATCATTTGTCGTAACTAATTTATCCAAGGTGGATAGATTTGTTTGTTTGTGTTGAGGTCAGTCAACCCAATGGGGTCATGTCGAGCGCGGTCAGTTTACCTAACCACACGTTTACTGGGCAGGCGTAATCCTCTAAGCGGTTAACCAGTATTGTGCACATTCTTTCGCCAGAAACTGACAACTGCCCTTCTTGAATCAGCAGAAGGGCAAGGTGGATAGATAATATTGGTTTATAATATATCAATTCATTATAATCTATAAGATGTTCCAGTTTATGGATGAAGCATTTATCATGACAGTAAGATTATCCAAGGAAACTGGTTATAAGTATAATATAACTCTAAGGATTGTATATAATGATAAACAATCCATTTGTTATATATATAGAAAATAGTCTTGAACATTTAAGTACTTTTAAGACAATTTCTTTGTAGCTGAAACTTCCTGAAATATAACTATTTTCGAGACTTGTATCGGATTTCAAAAAGAAAAGGGTACTCCCATATTTCTATGCATAGGTTGGGAGACTTATATTATAACACAATTGTGTTATCAATTCTTTACACAAGAGTGAAGATGTATTGTATGGCTTTTTTATTTGCCAAATTCTATGCCATACTTGTTTAAAGATAGATGAAGATTGATCTTCTATCCGAAATGTAAGTATGGAAGCTCATTATTCCTCTGTTCGAAGATATAAAATGAGTATCGATAATGATTGTATCGATGAAAGTACAATAGTAATTGGAACCTAATGGATGTATGCTCCCTAAACTGAGCGATAGGAGTGTGGAGTGTATCCACAGAGATAAACTGGAATTTGTAACTATTGCGACTTGACAATCCCAGTAACATATGAAAGGTTCCCGAATGACTAATCAGACATAATCAATTCGAATTGAAGTCTGAGTCAATTATTATGCTGAAGTATGTATCAATACTTTAATTTCTTAAATGGCATATATGTATCAACAAGATTTTAAAACCTATACAAGAATTCCGCAGAAGGCGTCATCGCACCTGCTAGGGCAAAAGTCACAGGAGCCACAATCAGAACATGGTTATTAAATAAGTTTATTTCATTCTTAGCAGTGCTTAGTTGGAAAACTGGGTTGAAAAAAATGTAGACAAAGTGCCTAGTGGGGCACATATATTCCAGGCCAGTACCATTCCCTCTAATGGCTATATCTTCAGCAGTGACTTTTCGTATTATACAGCCCAATGATAATGGAACGTCGACGTAAAATGTGTAAAAGTCACTGGAGCGTGAAATATAGGTCAAGGTCATGGGTCAAGATACCTGCTAATTCAGTATATCAAGGAGAAGCACTATGCAAGGTATGGTGGTTGTAGGCCTTATAGTTGAGGAGTTATCAAACATCAACTTAAAATGTGTCAATTATAGGTCAAAGTCACCGGGTCAAGGTACCTGCCAAGTCAGTGCAATGAGGTGAAGCACTATGCAAGGTTTAGTAGTTGTATTTGAGGAGATACCGAACATCAACGTAAAATGTGTCAGTCACTAAGGTGCAAAATATAGGTCAAGGTCACCAGGTCAAGGTACCTGCCGAGTCAGTACATTGAGAAGAAGCACTATATAAGGTTTGGTGGTTAAAGGTCTTACAGTTGAGGACATATGGAAGGGCGACGTAAAAGGTATAAAAGTCAATGGAGCGTGAAATATAGGTCAAGGTCAACCAGTCAAGGTACCTGCAGAGTCCGTATATTGAGGAGAAGCACTATGGAAGGTTTGATGGTTGTAGGCCTTATAGTTGAGGAGATATTGAACGTCAACGTAAAATGTGTAAAAGGCACAGGAGCGCAAAATATAGGTCAAGGTCACCGGGTCAAGATACCTGCCGAGTCAGTACATCTAGGAGAAGCACTATGCAAGGTTTGGTGGCTAGAGGTCTTACACTTGAGGAGATCTGGAACGTTGACGTAAATTATGTCAAAGTCACTGCAGCCAAAATATAGGTCAAGGTCACCAGGTCAAGGTATCTGCCGAGTCTGTACACTGAGAAGAAGCACTTTGCAAGGTTTGATGGTTGTAGGCCTTATAGTTGAGGAGATATCGAACGTTGACACAAAATGTGTCAAAGTCACTGGAGCGCAACATATAGGTCAAGGTCACCGGGTCAAGGTACCTGCCGAGTCAGTACATCTAGGAGAAGCACTATGCAAGGTTTGGTAGTTGTACACCTTATAGTTGAGAAGATCTGGAACGTCAATGTAAACTGTGTCAAAGTCAATGGAGCGCAAAATATAGGTCAAGGTCACTGGGTCAATGTACCAGCCAAGTCAGGAGGTCAGGGAGATGTGTCATGCAAGGTATGATGGTTGTTGTAGAATTGTAGTTGATTAGAATACTAACTTTGACGTAAATGTCGAACTTCGAAATAACAGAACTGTTAACAGACGGACAGACGAACAGACAGACGAATGGAAAAGCTGGCATCTATGTCGCAAAGTCAGGAAGTCAGGGAGATGTTTCATGCAAGGTTTGATGGTTGTTTAGTCTTGTAGTTGATTAGAATACTAACTTTCACATAAATGTCGAACTTCGACATAACACAACTGTTAACAGACGGATGGACAAACGGACAGATGAATGGAAAAGCGGGCACCTATGTCACAAAGTCAGGAGGTCAGGGAGATGTTTCATGCAAGGTTTGATGGTTGTTTAGTCTTGTAGTTGATTAGAATACTAACTTTGACATAAATGTCGAACTTCGACATAACACAACTGTTAACAGACGGATGGACAAACGGACAGACGAATGGAAAAGCGGACGCCTATGTCACAAAGTCAGGAGGTCAGGGAGATGTTTCATGCAAGGTTTGATGGTTGTTTAGACTTGTACGAGGGATGTTCGAAATGAATTGCTTATTTCTATCTGGAGACTTCAAATTTCAAGTTAGCCAAAAAGTACTCATTTCATGCCCTCGAAGTACTCCCCGTGGCTAGAAATGCAAAGTTTCAGCCGATGTATCCACTTCTTGAAGGCGTCACGGTACGCTGATTTGGGCACAGTAATAAGGTACTGATGAATGGCAGATCCAAGTGCCTGTCGGGACTGGTATTTCCGCCCAGCAAGGAATGCTTTCAATTTCGGAAACAAAAAGAAATCACATGGGGCAAGGTCTGGGGAATACGGGGGTTGAGGCAAAACAGTTACTTTTTCTTTCTTCAAGAACGCCGTAACTATTGCGGACGTATGAGCTGGGGCATTGTCATGTAGAAGACGGACATGTTTAAAACCAGTGGCAGGGCGTCGTTTCTGATAATACTTTTTCAGTATCGTCTTTGTAGTACTTTCCGGTGATGCTTTTGCCCTTTTTCACTGGCACTTCTATTGCGACTCCTTCACCAGAGAAAAAGATTGCATACAAAACCTTCTTTGTACTCAAAGAACATTTGGCAATTATTGGGCGTTTGCTGTGTTTAGTGGCCCAGATCTTATTGCTAACCTTTCCGACGGGCTCAAAATAATGGACCCAGGTTTCATCACCTGTGACGACATTGACAAACTGCTTTTTGTCATATTTTGGAAACATTTGAAGCAGCTTTTTGGCCACTTTAACCCGTTGCCTCTTTTGCTCGTCAGTCAACAGATGTGGCACCCATCTAGCAGAAACCTTTCTGACTTTCAAATGCTTCTTCAAAATAAGGTGAACCGTTGAAAGTGATATGCCTACCTTTCGTGCAATATCACGAACTGTTAATCTGGCATCTCCTTCAATGATTTCCTTTATTTTGGAAACGATTTCTTTACGAGATGCAGATTTTGGCCTACCTGATTTCGGTGCATTTTTGATGGACTCTACACCAGACTCAAATTTCTTTTCCCACCGCCGAACTGTGTCATAAGACACACAAGAAGGTCCAAAAGCAGTAGAAATTTCAGTCATCAGCTTCTTCAAAGAACAACAAAGTTTTGAGCCAGCTTTGATGTAAGCCCGTATTTCATCTTTTTTGTCGACGCTTCTACCAACCATTTTTACTGCAGTGGTCAATGACTGCGTGTATTCAAATGGCAAATTTTATGTCTTACACTTAGTCTAACATGTACATTTATACACCATTGTGTAGATATTGAATAACCCTATACATGTATGTATTGGTTTTTATCGTGCCCCACGTGGATATCGAGCTAGAGGACAATAAGCAATTCATTTCGAACATCCCTCATAGTTGATTAGAATACTAACTTTGACATAAATGTCGAACGTCGACATAAATGTTGACAGACGGACGGACGGAAAAGCGGACGCCTATATTGCACCCTGCTACAAGCAGGTGCGATAAAAACGAATCGTAAATAGGTCAAAATCTAACTGTAGAAATCAACTCTAAACTTAATATGATTGATGACAATATGAAGATAGATCTAATCGTATCGTAAATAGTATCTCCAATTATTGTCAAATAATTCTTTAATGGTCCGTTAACATAAATTCGTAACAATAACGTCCATTGCAATATGAGAAATTGTACAAATTAAGGTACATTCCGAAATTGTTGGAACAAAAAAGTAAGAAGATCCAACAGTAAAACATAAATACGGAACTTCCTTAAATGGAAAACTTAATCGTACAAGAGATCCATTATAATTTTTTGAGACAGTCCAGTCTTATAACGCTTTTGATTACGTTCTGACTTAGATGTCTTTATATTTTAATTGGAAATATCCGTCATCGGATATTGCAACGTTATCTTTAGGGGACCATATATCCGGAAGAGATCGCAACTTTCCGGCTTGTACCCTTTACATTACTCGTTAAAGGAGACGTTCTATTCTCCTAATAACAAGAAGAAAAACTGGTTCCCATTATTGGTATGTATGATAGATGAGGAATATAATTATTTAGTCCTGAAGTATTATCGAATAATGTACCTGACATTCTCCTCACTGATTCGAACGTATACAAATCTTCTCATTGTAATATCTTGTTGATGTTCGAAGATAGACAGTGGAAGAATTGGTTTTATGACTTATTATACCTGTCAATGATGTTAAGAGGAGGAAAAACTACTCATTACATAAATTCTCCTCTTAGAAATTTCCTTTGTATGAGACTTAAGGAAAAATAATATTAGACCTATACAATACGTCTGTTTAGGTCTGTATTATTATTTGCTGTATAGGTTTCTAAATGATCCCGTAGCCTAATATAATTTGTTAATCTCTGAAGAGCCAAAATCTAAATTTCATAATTAGATTTTGTAACTTCTTGAACAAAGCTAATTTTGATAAGGTAATAATAATAATAATCTTTTCTAATTTATTAATGCCTTAATAAATACTTTTTACTGCTTATTTACCTTCTCCAAGAGTCTAGATAAGACTTATTGACATGGACTCTTGTTACAGGTATAAATAACTGTCGATGAACAATTAGTAGGGGAATTAAAGCCTGAAGTGCCTTTCCTTTCCCAAAACATAAAGAATATTTACCTCTACTAGACTTCTATGCGAATTAGAGTCTATAGAGGAATTATGTTATAGTTATATATATTACACATGATAAAGTCAAAACTTTGACACTTGATGTGTATATGAAACAAGTTTATCCTTAATAATTTGGATATACTTGAAATATTTATATCATTAGACAGAAAAGAACTAGCAAGGAATTAACACGATCCATAAATAGTTCTATTCCTGATAGTAACATAAAGTGTGTATGATCTTCTAAAATTTTCGGAGATATGGCCAGTATTTTTTTAGAAGATTGATAATTATATTATCGAAGGATCAATAATCTTTTCGAAGACTGATTCTGAGTCCTAGCTAATGCACCAATTTATCAACTATAAATTAGGAATCTTAATTATCATTCTATCAGGTTGCAATGTTATTCGAATGTAAGCAACCTGGTAAAGTTTTTATCTACCAACTTATCAGGTTATATCATTACTTGAACATAAATAACCTGTATAAGTTAGGTGTTTTTCTACCAATCTATCAGGTTGTTATGTTATCTGAACGTAAACAACCTGTGTAAGTTAGGTACTTTTCAACCACTCTATCCGGTTGACCGTAAACAACCTGAGGGAAAAGTTTAGATTACGATACCATAATGATCATAACTATGTACCAAAGTAAAGAAGAAAGAAATCGGTAACTTCTTTTCTAATAATTATACTTATTTCTGTTTCTTTGTTTCTTCCAAAAGAGAACAAAGAAATTAAAGAAGAAGAAGGAGAAGGTAGGTAAACAATACATTTATCTTCTCTTCTTATGTTATCAAGTCACAGCATGGAGCTCATCCCCTGCCGTAAAACCTTATGAGGTAAAGATCCATATCCAGCCAGTATAAAGAGGAACAGATCTATAATCTTTTAAGTACTTCAAAACGCGAGGGGATAAAAACTGAACTGACCCACTTGAGGTAGCTGTAAGTTACCTATCTGTTGTGTTATCTAATTGTCCAGTACCTGACCTTTCTTCAAGACACACATCAAGCAGTAGAGCTTAAGTAATGAATAGTAGTAAATGATACCTTCTGAGCGCCACTTATACAGTTCTCCTCCAGAAACAAGAATTCCGCGGAAGGCGTCATCGCACCTGGTGGGGCAAAAGGCACAGGAGCCACAATCAGAACGTGGTTATCAAATAAGTTTATTTCATTCTTAGCAGTGCTTACTTGGAAAACTGGGTTGAAAATGTAAGACAAAGTGCCCAGTGGGGCACATATATTCCGGGCCAGTCCCATTCCCTCTAATGGCTATATCTTCAGCACTGACTTTTCGTATCATACATGATACAGCCCAATGATAATGGAACATTGACGTAAAATTTGTAAAAGTCACTGAAGCATGAAATATAGGTCAAGGTCATGGGTCAAGGTACCTGCTAATTCAGTACATCAAGGAGAAGCACAATGCAAGGTATGGTGGTTGTAGGCCTTATAGTTGAGGAGTTATCAAACATCAACGTAAAATGTGTCAAATATAGGTCAAGGTCACCGGGTCAAGGTACCTGCCAAGCCAGTGGAATGAGGTGAAGCACTATGCAAGGTTTAGTGGTTGTAGGTCTTATATTTGAGGAGATACCGAACATCAACATAAAATGTGTCAAAGTCACTGGAGTGCACAATATAGGTCAAGGTCACCAGGTCAAGGTACCTGCCAAGTCAGTACATCGAGACGAAGTCTATATAAGGTTTGGTGGTTGAAGGCCTTACAGTTGACATATGGAAGGGTGACATAAAAGGTGTAAAAGTCAATGGAGCGCGAAATATAGGTCAAGGTCACCCAGTGAAGGTACCTGCGGAGTCCGTACATTGAGGAGAAGCACTATGCAAGGTTTGATGGTTGTAGGCCTTACAGTTGAGGAGATATTGAACGTTGACGTAAAATGTGTAAAAGGCACTGGAGCGCAAAATATAGGTCAAGGTCACCGGGTCAAGATACCTGCCGAGTCAGTACATCTAGGAGAAGCACTATGCAAGGTTTGGTGGCTAGAGGTCTTACACTTGAGGAGATCTGGAACATTGACGTAAATTATGTCAAAGTCACTGCAGCCAAAATATAGGTCAAGGTCACCAGGTCAAGGTATCTGCCAAGTCAGTACATTGAGAAGAAGCACTTTGCAAGGTTTGATGGTTGTAGGCCTTATAGTCGAGGAGATATAGAACGTCGACGCAAAATATGTCAAAGTCACTGGAGCGCAAAATATAGGTCAAGGTCACCGGGTCAAGGTACCTGCCAAGTCAGTACATCTAGGAGAAGCACTATGCAAGGTTTGGTAGTTGTATGCCTTATAGTTGAGAAGATCTGGAACGTCAACGTAAATTGTGTCAAAGTCAATGGAGCGCAAAATATAGGTCAAGGTCACTGGGTCAACATACCTGCCAAGTCAGGAGGTCAGGGAGATGTGTCATGCAAGGTATGATGGTTGTTGTAGAATTGTAGTTGATTAGAATACTAACTTCGACGTAAATGTCGAACTTCGACATAACAGAACTGTTAACAGACAGACGGACGGATGAACGGACAGACGAATGGAAAAGCGGGCATCATGTCGCAAAGTCGGGAGGTCAGGGAGATGTTTCATACAAGGTTTGATGGTTGTTTAGTTTTGTAGTTGATTAGAATACTAACTTTGACATAAATGTCGAACTTCGACATAACAGAACTGTTAACAGACGGACAGACAGACGGACGGACGAACAGACAGACGAATGGAAAAGTGGGCACCTATGTCGCAAAGTCAGGAGGTCAGAGAGATGTTTCATGCAAGGTTTGATGGTTGTTTAGTCTTGTAGTTGATTAAAATACTAACTTTGACATAAATGTCGAACTTCGACATAAATGTTGACAGACGGACGGACGAATGGACAGACATACCGAAAAGTGGACGCCTATGTTGCAAAGTCAGGAGGTCAGGGAGATGTTTCATGCAAGGTTTGATGGTTGTTTAGTCTTGTAGTTGATTAGAATACTAACTTTGACATAAATGTCGAACGTCGACATAAATGTTGACAGACGGACGGACCGACGGACGGACTGACGGACGGACGGACGGACGGAAAATCGGACGCCTATATCGCACCCTGCTACAAGCAGGTGCGATAATAACAATCAGTAACTGCATAAACGCAGGTTAAGGTCTTATGTCTTAGATATTTAAACATATATTGTGTATAAATTACAATTATTTAAATTGCCATTTTATCCAATAGATGCTTTGTTTCTATGGTATAGGTATAGATATTCTTTTGCCAGAAACTGCTAACTGCTCTTCTTGAATCAGCGGAAGGGAGAGAATGACCATAGGAAATATTTCATGATCACTCTCCACAAAAGAATGTTGCTGACCTGATGGGGTCGAACCCAAAACCTCCTGATCACCAGTCGGGTGCACATTAAACTGAGCTGGTCGAATTGTTTAGATACATAACTGCTTGCCTTTCGATATAGTCTACTACTACATGGGTTTTGGGATTTTGGAGATCATTTTCGTGGTTTACTTGCATATAAGCATACACTTTGGCCAGTGTTGGCATTGGTCATCTGTTTGTATTGTGTATGGTATTTGCATTGCTTTCAATACTTTTGCTTTGCTTGGCATTTTGCTTTTGCTATCAAATGGTCTGCATGATCCCAAACCCATTCTTTATTTTTAATTATACCTAGAACCACACAGCAGGCATTATGTTGAATTAATGTAAAGATTAAGTTATTAATCTGATATTAATGTAAGTCTAGCCTCTTAGCATTTTTTTCAAAGTTAGAGGAGTACCACACGGTGGCATATTAGGTCCTTTGCTTTCAGTAATGGATTAAGCCCCTTTTGATTTCCTACCCTTGCAATCTGCTGTATTCCCCTTTGGGGGCCTTGTCTGGTTTACCTTGTCATGTGGTGCCTGTCTGATTATCAGCACTCATGTCAGCTTCCATCATGCACCACGCCAGTGCCCTGTGCAGTACAACCAATCAACATCTTGCATCTCTTGGTGCTTGGATCAGTTAGTTCAATTGGCCCTTGGACTGGCAACAACAATTTTGAGTTTTGCAAAAAAAAAAATCTTCCACCCACCCCGCACTCCCTTTGCTAGTAAGTCATGGTTAAATTCTGTTCTGCTTCTATTTTTATCACTATGATCATTGTACAATGTATTATGTTAGTTAGTTAGTTGTAGTTTGATTTAGTAGACCATTTACATTCTATATGCTTTTCAGGGTTTGCATATATTACACTATGCCTTTCAGGCTCAGCAACAGTGGCTTAATTATACCTTAAAGCTGACATATGTTTCTTGTTGGAATTTAAGGTTAGGGCTTTTATGTATTGTGTTATATAAAGACAGTCATAGCACTGCTTTTCAGCGTGTACACAATTACCTTCCTCCATCTTATTCAATGTGTTTAAAGACTTGCTTGGATGCTGTGATGATTCCATGGATTGATATATATTCTGACAAAGGAAATGTATTTACAGATACTGAATGAAAGATAAATTGGGCTCTTGCCCCAAAGAAGTGACATACTACAAGATCCAATACAAATTTATGTAATTTCACAGCAACTCGAAGGAACTACTGATCAAAGGATATGATATAAACAGTTATATGTGTACGTGTGACTCATAACCTGTAAACATGGATTATAAAGATGGAGATCATTTTCCTAGTTTACTTGCATATAAGCATACACTTTTGGCCAGTGTTGGCACTGGTCGCCTATTTGTATTGCATATGATATTTGCATTGATTTCAATAGCTTTGCTTTGCATTTTGCTTTTGCTGTTAAATGGTCTACATGATCCCAAACCATCTTTTTAGCTTATACCTTTGTAGCAGAATTGGTTCTCCACTTTATTCTTGCCTCAGCCATTATTGGCGAGGATTATCTGTGACTTGGACATTGTCTGTTGCACACATCCAGAGCTTGGATTGTAAACCTTCAAATGACCCTAATGCACAGCAATCACTGATGTCCTCCTTGAAAGGTACAGATTATGATATCTATTGTAAATATCTATTGTGATATCTATTTCGCTAGATCTATAAATTTAATCCTCAATACCCAAGCAACAGATCATTATTAAACTTAGAAGAGATGCTGCCCATGCCATTATTGTGAGAATATTCTGTTGCGATGATTTTATCGCATTTCCATATTTTGTGTCGTACAATAGGGCACTTCTGAAGACCAGTGAATAGCATACACCAGGACTGATTTTTGTCATGATTGGCAGACTATTGTACAAATTGCCTGTACATTACTATGGAAGTAGTTTGTATCTTGTTTATAACTTTGTGATGCACAATGGCATTCTGAAATAACTGACAGAAATGTACCCACAACAAGGTCATTTGTGATGTGCAACATCCAGCTGCAGTCTTGAAGATCAAGGTCACATAACATTGCAATGGTGTCTAACAGTCTGGCTTAAAACTTTGTCATAAATGTATTTCAAAATAAGTGGACACACAAAACACAAGATCTAACATTGCATCTTATCACAAAAGCAACACTCCTGAGTCACTGTTCACTTCCAATGATAGCTATTGTCTTTTTATATCAATAAGTTTAATAAAGAGAGGAAGGAAAGAAAAGATAAAGATATAATGAAATTATTACCAGGCAGCTTGTAGACTGGCGTGAATGTCATCTTGCAGCAAAGTTGATACCTTTTTACTGTGAAAAGAAACAAGAGGCCCAAGGGCCAATGACAGCTCATCTGAGTAACACAGTCATGTAGAACACGTTCTCTTTAGCAGTCTGTCAGATACTATGTAACAATTTTCCATTACTGCCACATTTGGCTGGTAACAAATCAAAACATCTGCTGTGCACAAGAAAAGACAAGAGGCCCAATTGGCCAGAAATCGCTCACCTGGATTAGGCTGATCATAATATGTTACATTGTGTGATGTTGGCCATCTTGGCTATCAGATCAGATTGCCTTTAACAATTCAGAATCTGATGTTGTTTGAAGAGTTTCAAGATTGCCACCATGGCTGCCATCTTGGATATTGAACTGAAGGATTCAGCAATTCTGAATTTCCATTTCACCCCGATGCCTCCCATCAAGATTTGGCTCAACCTGATTTACTGTTTGGGACGAGATGTGATTTTAAGAATTTCAAGATGCAGGCCATCTTGGACAATGGAATAGAAGGATTTTAGCAATTCTGAATTTTCATAACATCCTAATGCCTCCCATCATGTTTAAGCTCATTCAGACTTACCCTTTGATAGCAGATGTGATTTGAAGATTTTCAAGAAGGCTGCCATGGTGGCCATCTTGGATATCAGAACTGAATCATTTTAGCAATTCTAAATCTCCATGCTGCTCCGATGCCTTCCACCAAGTTTCCCCTCCATCTGACTTACTGTTTGGGAGCAGATGACAACTGAAGACTTACAAGATGGCCGGAGGAGATGTTGTTCGATGATTTTCAAGATGGCTGACAATTTTAGCAATTCTGAATCTCTATGTCGCTTCGATGCCTTCCATCAAGTTTTGGCTCAATCTGACCTATGGTTTGGGAGGAGATGTCATTTGAAGAATTTCAAGATGGCCGCTATGGCCATCTTGGATTTCTGAACGGAACAATTTTAGCAATTCTGAATCTCTGTGTCACAGTGATGCTTTCCATCAAGTTTTGGCTCAATCCAACTTATGGTTTGGGAGGAGGTGTTGCTTGAAGAATTTCAAGATGGCTGCTAGGCCAGCCATCTTGTATATTGGAACAGAACGACTTTAGCAATTCTGAATCATTATGTTGCTCCAATGCCTCCCATCAGGTTTTGGCTCAATCCCACCTATGGTTTGGGAGGAGGTGTCGTTTGAAACACTTCAAGATGGCCGCCATACCTATCAGGTCAGATGGCATGGCGGCCATTTTGGATATCGGAACAGAATGATTTTAGCAATTCTGAATCTCTGTAACTCTCCAAAGTTTCAGTTCAATCTGACTTATTGTTTGGGATTAAATGTTGTTTGAAGAATTTCAAGATGGCCGCTTTGGATATTGGAACAGAACGATTTTAGCAATTCTGAATCTCTGTGTCACTGTGATGCTTCCCATCAAGTTTTGGCTCAATCCAACTTACGGTTTGGGTGGAGATGTCGTTTGAAGAATTTCAAGATGGCTGCCATGGCGGCCATCTTGGATATTGGAACAGAAGGATTTTAGCAATTCTGAATCTCTGTGTCACTGTGATGCTTCCCATCAAGTTTTGGCTCAATCCAACTTAAGGTTTAGATGGAGATGTCGTTCGGGGGCCATCTTGGATATCCAAACGGAACAATTTTAGCAATTCTGAATCTCTATGTCGCTCGGATGCCTCCCATAAAGTTTCGGCTCAGTCTGACTTATGGTTTGGGAGGAGAGGTCATTTGAAGAATTTCAAGATGGCTGCCGTGGTGGCCATCTTGGATATCGGAACAGAACTATTTTAGCAATTCTGAATCTCTGTGTCACCTCTGATGCCTCCCATCAAGTTTCAGCTCAACCTGAGTTAGGGTTTGGGAGGAGATGTCATTTGAAGAATTTCAAGATATAGGCCATCCTGGATATGAGAACGGAACGATTTTAGCAAATCTGAATCTCCATGTTGCCACAATACCTCCTACTAAGTTTCAGCTCTGTCCAACTTATGGTTTCTGGAGAAGATGTTGAAAATGTTAAAAGCTAATGATGGGCGGACGGACGGACAGCCGATGGACGGACAGACGACAGACAACATTGCATAAGCTGACCTGGAGCAAAGCCCCAGGTGAGCTAACAAGAGCTCCGCCAAGCGGGGCATTATACGCCAGTGGCAAGTAATAAGATGTAGCACATAAACTGGCTCCTGCTTGGCAGATGATTCAGATGATTTGGGAGGAGATGTCATTTGAAGAATTTCAAGATATAGGCCATCCTGGATATGAGAACGGAACGATTTTAGCAAATCTGAATCTCCATGTTGCCACAATGCCTCCTACTAAGTTTCAGCTCTGTCCAACTTATGGTTTCTGGAGAAGATGTTGAAAATGTTAAAAGCTAATGATGGGCGGACGGATGGACAGCCGATGGATGGACAGACAACATTGCATAAGCTGACCTGGAGCAAAGCTCCAGGTGAGCTAACAAGAGCTCCGCCAAGCGGGGCATTATACGCCCGTGGCAAGTAATAAGATGTAGCACATAAACTGGCTCCTGCTTGGCAGATGATTCACATGAAATGTCAAGTCTTTATTCTCAGAAAAAAAAAAATTGTTTTCTGCTATGGCTGTGATTGGCACTTTAAGGGGTTAATCCTTTATTGGTCACCATGTATAGTAGATGAATGAAAACTAGAGGCCCAAGTGGGCCAGAAATCGCTCACCTGGATTAAGCTGATCATAATTGTTACATTGTGCCATGGTAGCCATCTTGGCTATCAGATCAGATTGCCTTTAGCAATTCAGAATCTGATGTTATTTGAAGAGTTTCAAGATTGCCACCATGAGCGCCATCTTGGATATTGGAACTGAATGATTTAGCAATTCTGAATCTCCATGTCACCCTGATGCCTCCCATCAAGTTTCTGCTCAACCTGACTTACAGCTTGGGAGGGGATGTGGTTTGAAGAATTTCAAGATGGCGGCCATCTTGGACATTGGAACAGCAATTCTGAATTTCCATAACACCCCAATGCCTCCCATCATGTTTAAGCTCAATCAGACTTACCGTTTGGTAGCAGATGTGTTTTGAAAATTTTCAATATGGCTGCCATGGTGGCCATCTTGGATATCAGAACGGAACCATTTCAGCAATTCTAAATCTCCTTGCTGCCCAGATGCTTTCCACCAAGTTTCCGCTCCATACATTTACAGTTCGGGAGCAGATAACAATTAAGACTTTCAAGATGGCCGCCATGGCGGCAATCATGGATACGATTCTGAGGAAGATGTCAAAATTGTGAAAAGTTACTGACGGACATATAGATGAGGGATGGACCATGGTCAACAGACCATGGCATAAGCAGACCTGGAGCAAAGGCTCCAGGTGAGCTAACAATAGAAGATCTTTTAGATGGCTGCTGTGACAGCCATTGTGGATATTGTAACAAAATGTTTTTAGCAATTCTGAATCTCCATGTCATCCCAATGCCTCCCACCAAGTTTTGGCTCAATCTGACTTACCATTCGGGAGCAGAATAATGAGGTTTGAAGATTTTCAAGATGGCCACCTTTGGGGCCATCTCAGATATCGGACCAGAACTATTTTAGCAATTCTGAATCTCTATGTCACTCTGATGCCTCCCAATAAGTTTGGGCTCAATCCGCATTACGGTTTTGGAGGAAATGTCTTTTGAAGAATTTCAAGATGCGCCCCCAGTGGCGGCCATTTTGGATGTCGGAATGGAACAAATTTAGCAGTTCTGAATCTCCATGTCTCCCAAATGCCTCCCACCAAGTTTCAGCTTAATCCCACTTATCGTTCCAGAGCAAATATCGTTTCAAGATTTTCAAGCTGGCCACCATGGCAGCAATCTTGGATATTGGAATGAAACCAATTTAGCAATTCTAAATCTCCATGTTACCCCAATGCCTCCCACCAAGGTTGAGCTTAATCAAACTTACAATTCGGAAGCAGACATTGTTTGAAGATTTTCAAGATGGCCACCATGGGGGCCATCTTGGGTATCAGAACGGAACGATTTTAGCAAAAAAAAAATTCTGAATCTCTCTGTTGCTCCGATGCCTCCCATCAAGTTTCAGCTCAATCCAACTTACAGTTTGTTGTTTAAAGATTTTCAAGATGGCTGACATGGCAGCCATCTTGGATATCCAAATGGACGATTTTAGCAATTCTAAACCTCCATGTGACCTCAATGCCTCCCACCAATTTTGGGCTCAATCTGACTTAGGATTTGGGAGCAGATGTGGTTTCAAGATTTTCAAGATGGCCGCCTTGGCAGCCATCTTAAATAGCCAAACATAAGAATTTAAGCA
Source organism: Anodontia alba (assembly GCA_964016985.1). Taxonomy (NCBI): domain Eukaryota; kingdom Metazoa; phylum Mollusca; class Bivalvia; order Lucinida; family Lucinidae; genus Anodontia; species Anodontia alba. The sequence goes on along the minus strand of OZ024824.1, from coordinate 49,957,438 downwards.
ATTCTGAATCTCTGTGTCGGTCTGATGCTTCCCATCAAGTTTCAGCTCAATCCAACTTACAGTTTGGGAGGAGATGTCGTTTGAAGAATTTCAAGATGGCCGCCATGGCGGACATCTTGGGTATCCAAACTGAACAATTTTAGCAATTCTGAATCTCTTAGTCGCTCAGATGCCTCCCATCAAGTTTTTGCTCAATCCGACCTGTGGTTTCGGAGGAGATGTGGTTCGAAGAATTTCAAGATGGCCACCATGTTAGCCATCTTGGATATCGGAACGGAACAATTTTAGCAATTCTGATTCTCTATAATAATAACACTCCAATGCCTCCAATCAAATTTCGGCTCAATCCGACTTATGATTGGTTGGGGAGGAGATGCTGTTTGAAGAATTGCAAGATGACCCCCTTGGCGGCCATCTTGGATATCAGAACGGAACGATTTTAGCAATTCTGAATCTCTGTGTCACTACGATGCTTCCCATCAAGTTTTGGCTCAATCTGACTTATGGTTTGGGTCATCTTGGATATCAAAATGGAACAATTTTAGCAATTCTGACTCTCTATGTCGCTCCGATGCCTCCCATCAAGTTTAGGCTCAATCTGACTTATGGTTTTGGAGGAGATGCCATTTGAAGAATTTCAAGATGGCTGTGGCGCCATCTTGGAAATTGGAACGGAAAGATTTTAGCAACTATATCTCTGTGTCACTGTGATGCCTCCCATCAAGTTTTGGCTCAATCCAACTTCTGGTTTGGGAGATGTCTTTCAAAGAATTTCCAGATGGCCGCCATCTTGGATATCAGAACAAAATAATTTTAGCGATTCTGAATCTCTGTATTACTGTGATGCCTCCCACCAAGTTTCAGTCTATCGGACTTACGGTTTGGGAGAAGATGTCGCTTGAAGAATTTCAAGATGGTCGCCATTTTGGATATCTGAACGGAACGATTTTAGCAATTTTGAATCTCCATGTTGTCTCAATGCCTCCCACTAAGTTTCAGCTCAATCCAACTTATGGTTCTGGAGGAGATGTCAAAAATGTGAACAGCTAATGACAGACGGAGGGATGACAGACAGAGAGACAACAGACAACAGGCCATGGCATAAGCTGACCTGGATATTGAACGGATATTGGCAAATGATTCACATGAAATGTCAAGACTGTTCTCTGAAAAAAAATAAAAGTAAAATTGTTTTCTGCCACAGTTGTGATTGGCACTTTAAGGGTTAATGCTTTATTAGTCACCAGGCAGACGAATGAAAAAAATGACATCTGTAAAGTGCTCTGAAATAGCCTAAAGACAAAATACTGATGACAACTTTGATAAAACAGAATGTGTAAATCGGCGCCTATACAGTCATGGCTAACGATTTTTGTTTGTACTGCTGAGCTCTGCTGAAAAACAAAAAAACTTTCTAAATTGGGAAAATTGTGTTCGTAAAACACTATGCCCCCAACCATATGCTTGCCTCTAAAGATAATACAAGGTAAAAATGGCCCAATCTACAAAGGGCCATTACTCCTGAAATGTTTTTCAAAATTTATTCAAAAGTTAATCAGGTCATCTTCTCATCACTACCAATTTATTCATCAAGTTATGAGGCTCTAGCTCCAACAGTTTTTGAGACATTTGCTGACGAAAATGTCCAAATTTACAAAGGGACATTACTCATGCCCAGAAGCAACAGGCCCTTCCAACTTCCTTCTCACCTATTTTTTCATGAGGAATTCACATATGAAATGTTAAAACATTAGCATACATTGTTCTCAAGTCATGATTTGCACAACAAAGCAACAACATTAATACCAGAAATTTCAAAGGGCCATAATTCAAATAAAAATTTCATGAAACTGGTTGAAACATTAATCAGGTGATCTCCTCTTCATCCCAATCAGTATACCATATATCAAGGCTCTAGCTCAAATACTTTTTGAGAAATCTTGTTAACCAGATTTCAATATTGTTTTATTAAAAGGGAAATAACTCTATAATGGGTGATAATTCGGATAAGAAAAAAATATAGGTCACCGATTTTTTCATGAGGAATCCATATATGAAATTTCAAAACATTAGCACACATGCTTCTAAACTTATGCTATACACAATAAAGCAATAACATTAAATGGCCAGAAATTGCAAAGGGCTGTAACTCCAACAATATTTCATTTAATGGTTGATAATTTAATCAGGTGATCGGATAAGATAATTTGGATAAGAAAAACAAGAGGCCCATGGGCCACAACGTTCACCTGAGTTAACTGCATTAAGTTAATCAGGTCATTTACTCATCATTCCCTTATCAGCCTAAGTTTCATGGCAATGGCTTAAACAGTTTTTGAGATATCTTGCTTACAAGGTTAAAATGCTGAAATTTTCAAAGGGCCATAAGTCAAAAAAAAGGGGGGATAAGAGAAACATTTCTGTGAAATCATTTTGAAATCAGGCCACTGGCCAAGGAGGAGATGTCATTTAATGTTGTTGTTTTTTTTTTTTTCTATTTTTTGCCCTGGCGGCCAGTTTGTTCAGCCAAGCGGAACTAATTTAGCAATTTTAATAAAGGGCCATAAGAGGAACACTTCTGTGAAATTACTTTGAAATCAGGACAAGTGAACCATTTTAACAATTTTAGTAGAGGGCCATTGGAGGAACACTTATGTGCAAATATTTTGAAATCTGGCCATTGGCCAAGGATGAGATGTCATTTGAAGATTTTCCATCTTTAGCTTCTGTGGCCATCTTGTTCAATGGAGTGGAACCAATGTGTCCACCTTGGATTTCCGATCGACACAATTTTAGCTCGTTTTGACCCAGAAGTCATCCTGTTCCTACAAATTTCAGCTCAAAGCGACCAAAGGTTTGGGAAGAGATGTCGAAAACTGATTTTCAAGATGGCGGCTGTGGCTGCCATCTTGGATTTTCTATTGGCCCATTTAGCTATTTTGTGTCTACTAGAGGCCCTAATACTCATCATTGTTTCGATTCAACTGGATTATAGAGGAGAAGTCCAAAATATGAATTCTCAACCTTTTTCCTATATAAATGTATAGGGCCCATACAAATGCATGGGGAAGCAAATTTGACCTTGCCGTAAAAAAGTTAAATGTCAACATATGGCCATCATTTTAGCAATTTTGGTAGATCTCTCGTCCCCGATATTTTGTGCAAAGATTTGGCCCCAGGGCTTATTTGGTTCTGGAGAAGAAGATTGTTAAAGGTTTTTGCCATATATGGGCATGGTAGTACTGGTCAATGGACCACAACCATTTTAGCAATCTTTCGTTCCCTTGCCCCAAGGAGGCTTCACATGAAATTTGAGAAACACTGGCCCAGAGGCTTCAGAGGAGAAGTCGTTTGAAATTATCAACATGTTTTCCCATACGAATGTATGGGGCCGATACAGATGCATAAGGAAGCAAACTTGACCTCACCATAAAAAGGTCAAACGTCAATGTACGACCATCATTTTAGCACCTTTGGTAGACCTCCCGTCCCCAATGATTTGAGCAAAGATTCAGCCTAAAGGCATACTCTGTTCTGGAGAAAAAAGATTTTTAAAGCTTTTACCATGTATGAGCATGGCAGCCATCTTGGTCAATGGACTGCGACCATTTTGGCTGCCATGGCCGCCATCTTGGATTTCCGATAAGAAGGATTTCAGCTACTTTTGACCTACAAGTCACCCTGATGCTTCCAATCAAGTTTCAAGTCAATTGGCCTTTTGGTTCAGAAGAAGAAGCGAAATTAGATTTTCAAGATGGCCACCAAGGCGATCATCTTGGATTATCCATCAGAATGATTTTAGCTATTTTTGATCTACAAGTCACTCCGATGCTTCCTACCAAGTTTCAAGTCAATTGGCCTTTCGGTTCAAGAGAAGAAATGCAAAATAGATTTTCAAGATCTTGAATTTAGTGATAGCAATGATTTTAACTTAGATCTACAAGTCACCACGATGCTTCTACCAAGTTTCAAGTCAACTGACCTTTTGGTTCAGAAGAAGAAGCGAAAATTAGATTTTCAAGATGGCTGCAACGACGACCATCTTGGATTTCCAATCGGAACGATTTTAGCTATTTTTAATCTACATGTCGCCCCGATGCTTCCTACCAATGTTCAAGTCATTTGGCCCTTTGCTTCAGGAGAAGAAGCGAAAAATATATTTTAAAGATGGCTGCCATGGCAGCCACCTTGGATTTCTGATCGGAACAATTTTAGCTATTTTTGATCTACAAGTCACCCTGATGCTTCCTACCGAGTTTCAAGTCAATTGGTCTTTTGGTTGAGGAGAAGAAGCGAAAAATATATTTTCAAGACAGCGGCAGGATTTCCAATCAGAATGACTTGAGCTAAATTTTGATTGCATGATCCACAAAAGCGCAAGGATATATTTCATTATTTACGGAATAAACAATTCCACATTTGCTGTCTCCAAGAAACCCATTTCACTGAAAGTCTGGAACCATATATCCGCGCAGAGTGGGGTGGGAATATATATTGTAGCTCCTATACATCAAACGCTAAAGGAGTGTGTATTTTATTCAATAATAATTTAGAGTATAAAGTCTTAAAATCTAAAACGGATGGTGATGGCAATTTTATTTTGTTAGATTTAGAAATCGAAGCAAAACGTCTAACTTTAGTCAACATATACGGGCCAAACGAAGATTCGCCGGACTTTTTTAGAAATATAGCTAATTATATAGAAGAAATAGGTAATGAAACATGTATCTTATGTGGGGATTTTAATGTAATTCAAGATCAGAATCTGGACTCTTTCAATTATTTACATGTAAATAACCCCAGGGCAAAGGAATGTATTTTATCAATAAAAGAGGAATTTAACTTAGTGGACCCATTCCGAGAATTATATGAATTTGAAAGGAAATATACATGGCGAAAACCAAATCCACTTAAACAAGCACGGCTAGATTACTTTTTAGTTACACAAAACTTTATGCCCAGCATTCTAAGTCATAAAATCTTACCAAGTTACAGATCAGATCATTCGACTATTGTTATCACCTTTCAAATAAATGATTTTAAGAGAGGACGCGGTTTATGGAAATTTAACAATAGTCTATTAAAAGATAAGGATTATGTTAAAGAAGTTAAAAACTGTATTCAAAATTTGAAACAACAATATATGATTCCGGTGTATAATTTAGAATACATTTTAAGTAACGAAAATGATCTACAGTTAACAATTTCAGATCAACTATTTCTAGAAACTTTATTAATGGAAATACGCGGCAAAACAATTTCTTATTCCTCATATAAGAAAAAACAAAATCAACAAAAAGAAGAAAAATTAGAAAAAGAAATTGAACAGATGGAAGAATTAGAACATATTGATACCGAAATGATAAAAAACAAAAAGTTAGAACTTGAAAATTTACGTAAAGAAAGAATACAAGGTATAATGATTAGAGCAAAAATAAAATGGGCAGAGGAAGGTGAAAAACCAACAAAATATTTTTGTAGTTTAGAAGCTAGAAATTATATAAATAAAACAGTACCAAAAATTCAAACAGATGATGGTAATATAATACAGGAGCAACAAGATATCTTAAAGGAAATAAAACACTTTTACTCTGATCTATATAAAGGTAAAGAGAGAAGTCAAGAAACAGATTATCAAGAAATTTTAAATACTTTAGATCATCCTATTTTGACACAACTGGAAAGATCAAAAATAGAAGGAGAAATCACGGAAGATGAAATAGCACATGTACTGAAAAACATGAAAAATAACAAAAGTCCAGGCTCAGATGGGTTCACTGTGGAATTTTTCAAATTTTTCTTCAAAGATCTAAAAACCTTTATAAAGCGTGGGATCAATGAGGGTTACTTAATGGGTAAATTCTCAATTACACAAAGACAAGGTATTATAACATGCATACCGAAAGGGGATAAACCAAGGCATTTTCTAAAGAACTGGCGACCAATTACTTTGTTAAACGTTATTTACAAAATTGCCTCAGGATGTATTGCTAACAGGTTAAAATCTGTACTACCAAAACTTATATCTTCCGATCAAACAGGATTTATCAGTGGCCGTTAAATAGGTGAAAACACGCGACTTATATATGACATAATGGATCATGTAGATAAGGAATATATACCTGGACTGCTATTAATTGTAGACTTTGAAAAAGCCTTTGATTCCATATCTTGGGAATTCATTGCAGATGTTTTAGATTTTTTTAATTTTGGTCCGTCAATTAAAAAGTGGATTTCTGTTCTTTACAATGATATATTGTCCGCTATAATCCAAAGTGGCTTCCTATCAGACTTTTTCAGTATAGGCAGAGGCTGCAGACAAGGCGACCCTTCTTCTTCCTATATTTTTTTATTATGTGCAGAAGTCTTGTCGTTGATGCTAAAACAAAATGCTGCAATTAATGGGATAAAAATTGGAGATGTGGAATATTTATTATCTCAGTTTGCTGACGATACAACCATAATACTAGATGGGTCACAACAATCGCTAGAAACAGCTATCTCAATTTTAAATTTATTTGCAAGCATGTCGGGTCTGAAAGTGAATAATTCAAAAACAAGAGCGGTATGGATAGGATGTAGAAAGTTTAGTGGGGAAACCTTTAATCATCGACTAAAACTAAATTGGAATCAAACAGACTTCGAAATTCTAGGAATAAAATTTTCTTGCAATCTCGATACAATGACTGAAATCAACTATAAAGAAAAAATCAAACAAATCGATATTGAATTGAAACAGTGGTCTAAAAGAAAACTGACTCCGTTCGGGCGTATAACAGTTTTAAAAACACTAATTATATCTAAATTAAACCACCTATTTATAGCTCTACCAGATCCAAAAGATGAAGTTATATATACATTACAAAAGAATTTTTTTCACTTTATTTGGCAGTCAGGAACAGATAGAGTTAAAAGGGAACTATTAATGCAAAACTACGAAACTGGAGGGCTAAAAATGATAAACTTAAGAAATTATATTTATGCACTGAAATCAACATGGATAAGACGGTTAATAATAAATGACTCAAAATACAAAACTATTTTTGAAACAAAATATTCGAAAGTAGAAGATTTAATTAACAGAGGCCTAGACTTCGCCCGATTCTTAAAAACAAATAAAAATAATAAGTTCTGGAATAACGTATTGGAAGCATGGCTAGTTGTGTGTGAAAAACAAATTCCCACTAAATTTGAGGACATATTGTCAACAAACTTATGGAATAATAAAGAATTAAAAATTAATAATAAAGCAATTTTCTATCGGCATTGGTATGATAAGCACATTCACTATATTAAAGACCTATTCAATGATGATGGACGTCTCATGAACTATAATCAGTTCATTCAAAAGTTTGAGGTGCAAACCAATTTTATACAGTTTTATGGTGTTAGAGCAGCGGTAGAACTGTATATTAGAAATAAAGGAATTGCAATAAATACTAACATATTAACAAACAATTATTTACCATTTAAAATAAAAGTATTATTGAAAAATGAACGAGGAAGTAGGGATATGTATGAACTAATTAACAAAAAGAATATCATTCCAAGCAGTCAAGTTAAATGGAACACAATATTTGAACCAATCCATTTAAATTGGTCACAACTGTACAATATCCCCGCAAAAAGTTGTAATAATACTAAATTACATTGGTTTCAATATAGATTACTCCATCGAATTTTAGCGACAAACGATTTTTTATTTAAGTGTAACATTAAACAAGATAATTTATGTAACTTTTGCAAACGTTTCCCAGAAAAGCTTGAGCACATATTTTGGTATTGTACCCTAATAATGGAATTTTGGGAAGATATTGAAATGTGGATATATGAAAAAAGTAACTATTTACTTAATATAGACATGCAACGAGCCATCCTAGGTATAACAAATGTAACTGAAAATAATAAATCGATCAATTACATATTGATTTTAACTAGATATTACATCTATAAATGCCGTATAAATGGCAATCGACCAAGTATAGCAGAATGGATAAAAGAAGTCACCTTTTTTATACATATTGAAAAAATGATAGCGATTAAAACTGATCGTTATCCAATATTTATAAAACACTGGGGAAAATGGTTAAATTTATTGGAATTATAGTCAATATCAACGGTAAACTCATAATGTGGTTTCGAACCATTTTCGGGTCACATGTGAGGCGTCCATGTAAATGTACATTCATAATGTCCGTTCGAGCCTTGCTCGAGTAATACGTGATTCCTGTTTTTGTCCTGTGAGATGAAAATGTGGGGTCCGATTACACAAGGCAGTCCAGTCGAACCGGACATTTTCCTCATGATAGTGCAATTAATATATATTTAAAAAAGATAATAATAACAATAATAATAATAATAATAATAATAATAAACTTACCTGAAATAAGCCGCTGCTGCGTATACAAACGTGAAAGCTACACCAAATCCTATGTATGTATGTACATATATTTATATACATACATGCATACTCTATGGTGTTCAGTCAAGCGCTTAGTGATCCCGGTATACAGTTACTGAACAAAATAACTCTCCAGACGCCTAGCATAAAAGCTTATTATGATTCTTATTGTGCTTCTGTGGATGTAATGCTAAGCTTTACATATCGCCATTAAATTTTGTATGAAAGCATTTATGAATGGATATTAGTAAAAAGCACACTTTATATGAATTACTATATTGAATGTTGTATGATATTTGACATGCTAGTGGAAAAATGAAATAAATCATAAAAAAAAAAGTTCAGCAGACGACATTTTGGGTTTTTTTTTTGTCTTATTTCATCCCAAAAATAGGCTGCGATATTGCTTGCAAACTGTGATAATAAGGATATAATTTGCAATTTCTGTTTCTCTAAAACGGTAAAATAAATAAGAAGAAAGAAATAGCATCAAATTGTCGTCTGCTGAATTTGCCGAGTGAGTGTTAAGGATTTGGGTTAAGTGCGTTCGACTGGCCACTGGCCAATCCTTATAGGTGTGTAGTTACTGCAATAAATTAAATTTATTCCTAAAAAAAAAAAAAAAAAAAAAAAAAAAAAAAAATTTTGACCTACAAGTCACCCCGATGCTTCCTACCAAGTTCCAAGTCAATTGGCCCTTTGGTTCAGTGGAAGACGCAAAAAATGAAGTTTTTAAAAGTAAAACATATTTTAACTAGCAATACTTAACCTATAGATAATGTGCTATTCTATTCTGTATTTCACTCCTTCCACAGAGAAAACGACAGTTCAGTTGTCTTAAAAAGTCTTAATCCAGAAGGTCTCTTAGGCAGTTACCTGTGTGACATCATTCTTCCCGCTCTTTTAATCACGTGTCAGTTTCTTGGGGGGGGGGGGGGGGGGGGGTGTGTGTGTGTGTGTGTGTGTGTGGGGGGGGGGGGGGTGGTTAAGTATTGCTAGTTAAAATATGTTTTACTTTTAAAAACTTCATTTTAACTGCACAATACATTAACCTATAGATAATGTGCTAGAATTTGCCAAATAGGTGGGAGGAGCTCTCCTAGTTCTAACACCAATAAAACATATACTCCCTTTACCTCTGGATTAAGGCTCCAGAAACTCTAAGGAATAAAATACATTCATGATATATAATCCTAAGAATGATCTAAATTCCTAACATATATATAAGATATTAATTACCTTAATATATGTACTGTAGGCTTTGGAGGCTGTCAGTCTTCTTTAGGCATCAAAGGCTCTATTTTCCTGACCCCCCCCACCACTTTTTAGGCAACAACTATTAGGCCCAAAGTTTGAAGATTTGCTGCTTGTTGAGACATGTCTCTCAAATAGAATTTAGCAAAAATAGAGGATTGATTCCAGACTGCTGCTTTGAGTATTTCATTGAGCGGAACCTTATCAAAGAATGCCCAGGAAAAAGATAGCGCCCCTAACTTCATGAGCTTTAATTTTTAGGAAATAAACGTCTATAGGGGTGAGTTTCCTATAGGCAAGTTTAATAGTATAAGCTACTCATCTCGAGACAAGCCTTAGAGATGTCTTAGTTGCCTATAATTGGTAGAAATAATCTAGTTCTATTCTGACGATAAGAACTAGTCATTTTAAGATAAAATTTTAATGCTCTTATTGGGCATAAAAGTCTATCCGAGTGTTCCCTTTTACGTGTTCGAGCTAATTTAGGGATAACTATAGGATCTGGGCAGATGGACAGAAGCTGATTCTTGTTTGTACTATCAATGATACCAAACCATCAGATTGATTGAATCTTAAATGATTTGCATCCATTGCTAAAGCATGAATTTCGCTACATCTTTTAGCAGTAGCAAGAGCTAACAGAAAGGCCGTCTTAATCGTAACGTGAAGTTTAGATGCGTTATGTAGAGGTTCATATGGGGCTTTCTGAAGACAAACTAAGACCCAAGATAAATCCCATTTAGGAGTAGGAGACCTTTGTACTGGGCATTGCAATTCAAAAGATCTAATTAATTCTGACAGAACTGGATTAGATCCAATTCTATTACCAGTCTTAAATTTAAGAGTATTTAATATCACTGATCTATAGCCCCTAATGGTACTTTTGATATTTTTCTCAGAAAAGAGGTAAATAAGGAAATCGGCTTATAATGACTGTAAGAGGGGCCAAGACTGGATTAACCTTCTTTCTATGACACCAGCTGGAGTATACAACCCATTTTAAATCAGATTTTCTGAGTAGATTTTCATCTTGATTTTGAGACAAAGTTTGCAATGTTTTGCGAAAACTTTTTATCTCTAATTGATTGCTTGATAACTCCCAAGCGTGAAGGTTGAGTAATGGGAGATTTGGATGTACAAACATTCCCCTTGACTATGTCAGAAGCTTTGGAAAGAGCGGAAGAAGAATTGGAGCTGATACTAACAGTTGTAATACTTCTGAGAACCACGGCTGTTGGGGCCAAAGAGGAACAATAAGAATTATTTTGCACCAAGATTGACGTATCTTGGCTAAAATAGAACTGTTGGAGGAAATGCATACGCATGAAGAAGATTCCAGTTCACTGATAATGCATTTACTGCCAAAGCATGATTGTCCGGAACTGGAGATACATACAATGGGAGTTTGTGATTGAATCGTGTCGCAAACAGATCCACATTGGGGTAATTCAGCATTTGGAAAATGGAATTTGCAATCGATTGGTCTAATGCCCATTCTGTTTTGAATGGTCTGTCCATTCCCGAGAGACGATCTGCCAAAATATTGAATTTGCCAAGAATATGTCGAACCCTGATCACAACATCATGTTCCAGACACCAATGGAGGATCTCCCATACCTCTACACATAAGTTGGGAGAATGTGTTCCTCCTTGTTTGTTGATATAGGAGACCATTGTTGTGTTGTCAGTAGAAATCATGACACAAGAATGGTGTATACATCTTATGGCTTTCTTCAGTGCAAAACGAATGGCCATTATTTCTAGCATATTGATATGGAGCTGGGATTGGTCTTCTGACCAGCGACCATGAAAGAATAGTCTCATCAGCTCTAGATGAGCTCCCCGGCCATAATGATAGGCATCCGTAAAAAGGAATGCATTGGGATCTGGAGGATGAATGGGCGTTCCCTGAATGAAGCAATTGGTGTCCATCCACCATTTCAAATGGAATCGAATCATACTGTTGATCGGAACCTGATGATTGAGAGGAAGAATGTGAGGTCTCCAGACAGATAATAGACACATTTGCAGAGGTAGTAAGTGAAGTCTGCCTAGGAGAACGAAGTCTGCTGCTGGACTGAGTTTGCCCAAAAGAGAAAGGAAAGTTCGTGCCGAAACTTGAGTTTGAGAAAGAATCAACTTGGTCTGCTGGTAGCATGACTATATTTTGTTGTGTCAGAAATTCCATTCCTATAAACGTGAATTTCTGGGCTGGTATCAAATCTGACTTTGTTTATTATAGTGATTAATTTGATTTTTGTGTTTTCGCTTTGATGCATTGACTGAGTTGGGAGCCTTTATGCGAACCAAATTTTTATGTGTTTCTGTATTAAGAGTAGCATCGGGACCAAGGGTGAAGTTGGCTAGATGTAAAAGTGCTTTAAACCCCCGGTGGTTTACTCTGCTGACCGTTCTAAGGCGGTGGTCTTGGTGTTAGTCTTACTCTTTGTTGCTTTGTGGTTTATCCTATGAGGCGATTTGTTTTATGTCTTAACCTTGTGTTATTTTGTTCTTGTGTTTTTCAGTCCTCTTAGCATTGCGATTACCTCGCTTGGGGAAGAGAGAGCTAATCTTAGTGCTTTTCGTATGTTTGTTCGATTTGTGCTTGTTTGGTTTTATCGGTTTCCTCTTCCTCTTGGTGTCTGGAAAGGGCTGCAGTTTGTGATTGTGTGGCACTCCCTGGACTTTTCTCTTACCTTATTTTTTTTTTTTTAAGATTTGGAATGAAATCTAGACTTCTAGGTAGGGAAATAACGGGATGGCACGTTGACGCAAGTGCGCTACTATTACGTCAATTAGTTTGGTGAAAATCCACGGACAGGGACATTCCGAAAGGTAAGGCCGTGAAATGGAAGACCTGATCTCTGTAGATGAACCGAGGATACTTCCTGGATTGAGGATGAATTGAAACATGAAGATAAGCATCTGTCAGGTCTATGGAGACAGCCCAGTCATTGACCATTATTGATTACCTTACTGATTTTACTGTCTCCATCTTGAAAGATTGTTTCCTTTAATATAGAAAAATCTATTACCGGACGTAACTTTCCATTCTTTTTTGGGACAAGTAATAACCGAGAATAAAACCCAGGAGTTCCCGGATCTTGTACCTTTTCCACTGCCCGTTTCTGGAGAAGTTCCGCGATCTCTTCTCGTAGTAACGGGGAGAACGATTGACTCAGACTTATCGGAACAGACTTATCGTTAACAAGAGTTAAACTGAATAGTATCCTGAAACCGTCTCAAACGATAGAGAGGACCCATTTGTTGTTTGTTAATTCTCCCCATTATTCCACAAAGTGGGCCAATCTTCCTCCCACTGGTATCTCTGGGCATGGTAAAATAGGCAGTGGAAAGGGTTGGCTTTCAGAATTTTGTGGAAGACGAGACATGTTTAGAGGAGGAGAACTGTTTCGTGTTACTGCTCCTCTTGGAAAAGTCCTTTCTAGTACCGGACATAAAGGACTGTGTTTGAGTTTTAGGCCTGTACGGTTGTGTCTGTTTAGGTCTAGAAGGCTTATTCGGCAGTCTAGGTCTCTTGAATGCTGTTGGAGCCAAATAAAATTTTTTCTGTTGTTGTAAGTTAGTATTGGTTGAGGATTTTTTAGAAGTTAAGAATCTCTGCTGTTGCGCTTCGTAATTAGCTTTGGCAACTATTGGTTTTCATTTACTCTGGCATACAATAGAATTAGCCATGAGTACTTGTCTTTATCATTGTGATTAATTTGACTTTATTGTTTTCACTTTGATGCACTGACTGAGTTGGGAGCCTTTATGTGAATTGAATTTTTATGTATTTCTGTATTAAGAGTAGCATCGGGACCCAGGGTGAAGTTGGCTAGCTGTAAAAGTGATTTAAACCCTCTGGTGGTTTATTCTACTGACACCAGTGTCAGTCTTACTCTTTGCTGCTTTGTGGTTTGTTCTACGAGGCGATTTGTTTTATGTCTTACCTTGTGTTATTTTGTTCTTGTTTTTTTCAGTCCTTTTAGTATTGTGATTAGCTCGCTTGGGGAAGAGAGAGCTAATCGTAGTGCTTTTCGTACGTTTGTTTGACTTGCACTTGTTTGGTTTTGTCTGCTTCCTCTTCCCTTTGGTCTCTGGGAAGGGCTGCGGTTTGTGATTGTGGCACTCCCTGGACTTTTCTCTTACCATTTTTTTTCCCTTATTTTATTATCAAATAATGAGTTGGCATTAATTGGAGAATTCCTCAACTCGTAATAGGAATTTTCCAAAAGCAACTTAGATGTGGCTAAAGCCGTGTCCCGTCTAGCCTGGAATAATTCAGTGGATAAAATACAAGACATGGCTGTGGCATGCTTGATGGACAGCCACAGCCTCCAAGAGTCTGAACAGGGGCCATGACTGACATGGACTCCTTTTGGAGACATAAGTAGGCTGCTGAAGAGAACAAATCTGCGTGCGAATTGATCACCACCAATTTGCGAGCTCTCTTTTCCCATACTTCTAAATTTTTTGCTGGGACGGAACATCTTCCTTTGTTAGATAAATCCAGTAAAGAAATGTCAGCTTCTAACTGTGGGATATTTTCAGTGGGAAAATATTGGTTTTGGATTTTATAGAATTTAGTGGGAGCCAAGGACGCCACTAAATTCTGTGAACATAACCAGTCTTTACCACATTTTTCTCAGTGCTTAATTTGTTTTCGATGAACTTTGTGGTATTTTCCACCATTTTTGATTGTGGGAGCACTAATAATGGAGTCTGTGCACTCGCATAATCCAGATTTTTTGCCTTTGCCATTTTTGGTTTTGGATAGTAGGATTATTTAAGCTGCAATATGCAAGCATTCATATCTCTGATGGGCAAATCGTCATACACCTAAAATGTATTATCAGGTGGCACACTTCCAAGGACAGGTTTACTCACCATGCAGCTTATATTGTAGGAAACCATATCACTCATGAGTGTTTTGGATTTATTGGGTTTCAGTTGTTGAGATATGCCCATACTCAGATTTTGGACACTAATGCACTTTGAGCACCTTTGGTTGTCTATCGATGTGAGACTTCAAAGAAGTGACTGCATCTTTGAGCAACTGACGGTGATTAATTATTGTTAGTCATTTTTTATAGGTTTTGACACAAGGTTGAGTCTGTGATCTGAATGTGGCCTGTAAAGGCACATTGTTCCAAACTTAACTGCATTTACTGACACTATTTAGCTTGTCCAGGAAGCGCTATTGCACTATCCCGGAGTCAGCATTGGTGGCAGTGTTAACAAAAATGTTAAAGTATACAGTCTTATATTTTCTAACTCCTCTAATGGATTTAGTTTATATTTGAAATGATTATAGATATTGGTCAAAAATTTTATTAGAGTATTATCCAAACCCCTGCCAATGCCCTAGAGGTCAAGGTCATGGACTTGGAAATCTCCTTGTTTTGCATCAAAATTTTTAAGATATCTTAATTTCTTAATCCTTCTATGGATTTACTTTAGACTTGGCAGGATTAGAGATATTGGTCCAAAAATATATACAGCACTATCCCCATCCGTGCTATTGACCTAGAAGTCAAAGATACAGACTTAGAAATTTGTGTTAAAGTTTTGTGTCAAAGTTTTTAAGATCTTAATTTCTGAATCCTTTCATGGATCTACTTTATTCTTGGCATGATGATAGGTACTGGTCCAAAATTTTATATGGCACTATCACCACCCCTGCTTATGACATAGAGGTCAAGGTCACAGACTTAGAAATTTATGTTAAAGCTTTGCATCACAGTTATTAAGATCTTTTTCATTTCCAAGTCCTTGTGTGGATTTACTTTGTATATTGTATGATTATACACAGTGGTCAAAAAAAAAAACTAAAAAAAAAAAAAAATATATATATATATATATATATATATATATATATATATATATATATATATATATATATATATATATATATATATTTATATATATATATATATATATATATATATATATATATCAGGGCTCTGGAAATTTTGAAATCTGAATCGGTCCAGCCGATGACGATCACGTCACCAATGAGCGCATTTCCAAAAAAAAATATGTATATATCACCTGTCACGAAAACTAATGACAATTGGCAGTCCTATAACTCCTTTTAAATAATACACCTCAACTCCGTTACATGACGGAAGTCCGGGTATAACGAGCATGATCAAAGCTGGCGTCATCAATAAATACAGTCAGGTATGTAAAAAGAAAGAAAAAAAAAACAAAACAAAAAAAACAAGAGCTGTCGTAGGACAGCGTAGCTCGCCTGCTGGGTACATTTTATATTGTAACATTTTTATCATTAAGAAATTCAAAATGAAATAATCTATGAAATAATTTTCAAGTTATATGGCGAAATCATTCAACCATATAATATAGGTCACACTGACCTAGATGTATTTGTATGTAAATCATTTTGTCACATAGATATAATAATCCAGGTATGACAATTCTCCATGAAATAGTAATAAAAATAAAAGGCAAAATCACTGAAGCATGAAATATAGGTCACAATGACCTAGATATAGTAAGTGGTCATTCATTGGGTCACATGGAACTAATATCCCAGGTGTGACATTTATCCAACAAATAGTATTCAAGATATAAGGCAAAATCACTGAACCATGAAATATAGGTCACACCAACAGAGATATATTTTGACGTCAATAATCGGGTCACAAGGAACTAATATCCCAGGTGTGACATTTATCCAACAAATAGTATTCAAGATATAAGGCAAAATCACTGAACCATGAAATATAGGTCACAATGACCTAGATATAGTAAGTGGTCATTCATTGGGTCACATGGAAGTAATATCCCAGGTGTGACATTTATCCAACAAATAGTATTCAAGATATAAGGCAAAATCACTGGACCGTGAAATCTAGGTAACCTGGACCGTAAACTCTCTTACACTTAAACCGATGTCACATAGTTAGCTGATGTATAACCAGTTGTGTCTATAACCTGTAGGCATATAAGATTTTACAAATGTGTCCCAGATTTTGACCCCTAGCCCCACTCCAAGGCCCACCCTGAGGTATGAACCCAGGGGTATGTTCTTTTGGAATCTCAGAAGACTCCTCCAGGTACCCAAATTCTAAATATGAATGCTCTACGAGGAGTGAAAGTCAAGGTATAAGAATTTGAAAAACTTTAACACAGTATTACAAAGGTGTCCTAGATTCTGACCCCTAGCCCCACCCAGGGGCATGAACCCAGGGGTTTATTCTCTTGGAATCTCAGAAGACCCTCCAAGGTACCTAAGTTCCAAATTTGATGCCTCTGTGAGGAGTGACTGTTGAGATATAAGCATTTGAAAAACTTTAACGCAGTGTGACGGGAACGGGAATGCAAACGCAAACGAAAACACAAACGCAAACGCAAACGCGGACGACCGGGGTGACTACAATAGCTCTCCTTGTACTTCGTACAGGCGAGCTAAAAACGGTTTTGTTGTTATTTCCACCTCCGCAGGGTTTTCCAAAACTATTTTTAAACAACTGATTCCCGTCTTGTATAAGCGCGAAGACGGCGGGAAACAGGAGAGACAGAACGAAACGACTTTCATGGACCTAATTAGGTCTAATAAAAAAGGCCTGCGCCACGGGCGGTTTTGCAGTTTTCAATGTATCAAGATTTGATCAGACTGCTTAAATTTTAAGCACTGACCAATCTTGTCTAGCACAAGTGGTGCATTACTTATTTTTACCGTGAAATCTACCTTGAATTATACTCCCGTGTTACGGCAATCAACAACAACAACAAAAAACAAAAAAGCAATCAATAATACCCAGATCAAACGCCGTTGTATGCGACATCTGATCAGGACGTACACGGTTTGGGAATTCATTTATCGAATCTGGGACCGACAAACCGTGTTGATCAAAACAAAAAAGAAGAGGAAGGAAACGGATGCGTTCAAGTGGTGCATTCTTTTATCACTCTCAGTAAAGCGACCTTTGATCTTTTGGACACGCCGACTGCACCTGGATGTTTTGCAGTCTCAGTGTATTCACACGTGTCACACAAACGGATTAATTATCAGACTACCGTTACTGATGATTCGTGTTAATCGCTTGTTTACCGCACAAAGGTCAGTGAAGTGTTGATTTTTGACAATGTTTGGATAATGACGTAATTAATTTGTGCTGCGGTAGGTTGCCGTTATTCAGCTGTCTCTCCAATATACATGTCAAATGACCGTTTAGAGCCTTTTAACTACCATAATATCGCATTTAAAAAGTGCGCGGACGTTGTCAGTTTGGGAAGACTTGACCGTTTGTGATTTTTTAGACATCATTGATTCGTGAAAATTGGTTGGTTGGGGAAAAATGGGGTTCAAGGCACAAACCTGTTGGACCGATTTATTAGCGTTTTGGGGTGTTTGAAATCGGTCCAGAATTCTTAATTTCGGTTCAGACCAATTATTTTTCCGGTTTTCCCGAGCCCTGATATATATATATATATATATATATATATATACAGCACCATCCACTCTCCTGCTTGTGACCTAGAGGTCAAGGTCCCAGATTTAGAAAATTAGGTTTAAGTTTTGTGTCAAAGTTTTTCAGATCACTTAACTTTTAAATCTTTGCATGGATTTACTTTATATTTTGCAAGATTATAGATATTGGTCAAAAAATTTTATTCTGCACTATCTCTACCCTATGACCTAGAGGTCAAGGTCATGGACTTAGTTTAGATTAAGGTTTTATCCCAAAGTTCTTAATGGATTGAAACTGTTGCTGGATCAAGTTGCAGCCAAGCTACACTCTGCACTTTTCATGATAAATATTAAATGTTTCTACAAAATGCGACTTACATCACAACCTCCTTGTGGCACGGATTTTGGGGTCTAAAGCATAATCCGTTTACAGTTGTAAGTTAACCAACCTTGTTATATCTAAAGAAGAATGTAAGGATTATATAGAAGGATGAACATTATTATTTTTATATAGTCTATACATTTTTGTAATCCATCGGTGAACAGTGTTGTATCCAAAATCATGCTACAACGAGCTGTGTTATAAGGAGCTTTGTGCAGTACCTTCAACCTACTGTGAAAACAAAATGTATGAGATATTGTTTACCAAAAAGAAACTCATTGAATTAATTGATACTGTAGAACATAGATTCAAGCATGACATGTCTTTTGCATTTTCCCTATTCTTCATGTTTGTATTGTTTATGTTATGTTAAATAGAAAAGCTTGGCAACCATTCCCACCAAAACCCATCTTGCACAGTACAAAAATACATCTTTCAATCTAGGGCCTAAGAATGACTAACCTACGTATTCTTTCTTGTAATGCACAAAGCCTGCAAGGTTCTGAAAAGAGGATTGATGTCTTTGAATACATAAAAAATAAGCAATATGATATTTATTGTCTACAAGACACTCATTTTGTAAATGAAAACGAGTCCGATATCATTAATCAGTGGGGCAATAGCAAAGGTATTTTAAGCAATTTTAAGTCCATCACGAAAACATACCTATATAATTTTGACCCCCTTAAACCCCACTTTTATATAGTAAAACTGGGGTTCACAGGGGTATACATTATTTGCCTTATTTCTGCTTAAAAACATAGACTGTGGGTACTCGTTAGAACTGCCTCGGTGAGGCGGTTCTAACGGGTACCCACAATCTATGTTTTAAGCAGAAATATGAAAACTATCAGAATTTTTATCGGAAAACTTTCAATTTTTGGTGGTAAAATTTTCAATATATTTGAATAGGCATGTTTTCGTAATGCCAACTCATGAGGCATTGCAATATTATTTAATAAGGACATTGACCTAAAAATTCATCAAAAAATAATAGATGATAGTGGAAATTTTATAATTGTTGATATGACAATATACAATCAACGACTCACCTTAGTTAACTCGTATGGACCTAATTCTGACAACCCTAATTTTTTTAAACCAATTTCAACACATATTGATAATATTGATAATCCAATATAATTATATGTGGTGACTATAACTGTGTTTTAAATCCAGAATTAGATTACTACAACTATTAGGGTATAAACAATGTAAAGGCCAGAGAAACTGTATTAGAAATTATAAATGATAAATATTTGATAGACCCTTTCAGGGAAAATTACCCAACAAAAAAGATATTTACTTGGAGGAAAGAGAGTCCTTGTAAGCAAGCTAGATTAGATTATTTTCTTATTTCAGAAAATATGAGACAATTTGTTAAGAAATCTGAAATTGAATCAGGATATAGATCAGATCATTCAGTGATAATATTAGAACTGAACTTCACCAACTTTGAACAAGGTAGATCTTACTGGAAATACAACAATACTTTATTAAGTGACATAGATTATATTAATCAAATCAATGAAAAGACATTAGAAGTTAAACAGCAATATGCATTACCAGTCTATAATCTAGAAGATTTGGATAAAATACCTAATGAGGAAAATGAGGAAATTCAATTCACGATAAACGACCAATTATTTTTGTATGTGCTTTTGATGGAAATTCAAGGTGTCCATTTCTTTTGCAAGTTTCAAAAATAAAGAAAGAGATACTAGAGAAAAATATCTAATAAAAACAATAGCAGACCTTGAGAATAATGAAACTGAAGACAATCTTGAATAAATTGAAACTAAAAAAAATGAACTTATAAACATACGCCATGAAAAACTTAAAGGACACATGATAAGATCAAAAGCACAGTACATTGATCAGAGTGAGAAACCAACAAAATACTTTTGTGCATTAGAAAAACACAACTATGTATCAAAAATCATATGTAATCTGGAACAGGAAGATGGCAATAAAAAACAGACCATGAGGAAATTTTGAAGGAAACAAAAAAGTTCTATGAAAATTTATACAAATCAAGAGATGATACCCTAGAAAATATTGATTTAGAGGAATATATGACAGATAATGAAGTAATGAAGTTAAGCAATGATCAGGCTAACAACACTGAAGGAATATTAACTTACAAAGAAATCAGCAATACGTTATATAAAATGAAATCTGATAAGAGTCCTGGTATAAGCAGATTAACCGCAGAATTTTTCAAAGTCTTCTGGAAAAGATTAGGCCATTTTGTTCTTAGATCAATAAATGCAGGATTTAATAATAAAGAACTTTCACTAACAGTAACTCAGCATCAAGGTATTATAACCTGTATTCCCAAAGAAAATAAACCAAAGAATTTCCTAAAGAATTGGAGACCCTTAACTTTACTAGATGTTGTTTATAAGATAGCATCAGGAGCAATAGCAAACAGGTTGAAACAAGTCTTAGACATAATAATCTGTAAAGATCAAACAAGATTTATAAAGGGAAGGTATATAGGAGAAAACACACATTTAATATACGATCTGATGAATTACACAGAGCAAAATAATATACCTGGTCTACTATTACTTACTGATTTTGAAAAAGCATTTGATTCTTTATCTTGGTCATTCATTCAAAAAGTATTGAAATTCTTAAACTTTGGCCCATCAATATGCAGACGGATAGAGACTTTTTATAGTAACATTACTTCTTCAGTTATTTAATGTGGATATATGTCAGAATCTTTCAGAATAGGACATGGATGCCGCAAAGGTGACCCTCTTTCACCTTACATTTTCATAATATGTGCTGAGTTTTTTGGCTATTAAAATCAGACAAAACAGTAAGATAAAAGGCATAACAATTCATAATACTGAGTTCAAAATCTCACAATATGCAGGTGATATATTTATTCTTAGATAGATCATCGGATGCCCTAAACTGTACATTAATAGAACTGGACAAGTTTGCAAATGTATCAGTTCTTAAGATTAATTTTGATAAGACTCAAGTTGTATGGATTGGCTTGAAAAAGCATAGCACAAGGGCAATCAAAACTAAATGGAAACTTTCTTGGGAAAGCAGTAAATTTAAAATTCTAAGAATAATCTTTAATTTGACCTAAACCAGATGATAAAAGAAAACTATACAACTAAAATACAAGTGTTAGAAAATTTAACTAACATATGGAGTAAAAGGTCAATGACGCCCTTGGGAAAAATCACAGTAATCAAAACATTCATGATCTCAATATTTAACCATTTATTTATAGCTCTTCCTAATCCAAATCAAGCAGTTGTAGACTACATTAATAACATTCTGTACAGCTTCTTGTGGAACAAAAAGCCAAGTAAAATCAAAACAACTATAGTTACAAAACAATATTGTGAAGGTGGGTTAAAAATGCTAAATCTAAATGCTTTTATGGGAGCCCTGAAATTAAAATGGATCAGAAGGCTCTTACTAAATGACTGTAAATGGCAACATTTTATCAAATCAGAAATAGACATGAAAAATTGGCTGCATGTAAGACTAAGTATATTGAAAAGATTATTAGTAAGGTACAAAACAAATTTTGGAAAGATGTGTTGCAGTGTTTCATAAATATTAACAAGGTAAAGGATTCTAAACAGGAGCAAGTGCTAAAAAGTCCATTATTTTATAATGAAAATATAACAAGAGGCCAACAGGCCATGGCTCGCTCACCTGAGTGACATTGCCACTGAAGATATGCAGAGGTTATGCAACATTTTTCCAATCCTATCATTGCAACTAATGAAAAGATCATCATTTGAGCAGTTCTGAAGAATATATGGGCCTGACAGTCAATGGAGCATGATTATTTGAATAAACTATCAATCACATTTCAACAGTAGCATCAATGTGAATTTGGTGTAAATTGGCTAAGCGGTTTCTGAAGAATCATAATTTTATACATGTAAACAGCACAGTGGCAGGGAAATATAATAAACATAAACAAGATGACAGCCATCTTAGATTTCCAATCAGAACGATTTTAGCTAATGATGATCTACAAGTCACTTTGATACTTCCAATATAAATGTATATGGCCCATACAAAGGCATGGGGAAGCAAATTTGACCTGGTTCTGGAGAAGAAGATTTTTAAAGGTTTTTACCATATATGGGCATGGCAGCCATTTTGATCAATGGACCATGCCCATTCTTTCGTTATCCTGCTCAAGGAGGCTCCGCATGAAATTTGGGCAACACTGACCCAGAGGCTTCAGAGGAGAAGTCATTTGAAATTATCAACATTTTTTCCATACAAATGTATGGGGTCCATAAAAATGCATACAGAAGTAAACTTGACCTCGCCGTAAAAAGGTCAAATGTCAATGTATGACCGTTATTTTAGCAACTTTGGTAGACCTCCCGTCCCCAATGATTTATGCAAAGATTCAGCCATAAGGCATCCTCGGTTCTGGAGAAGAAGATTTTTAAAGGTTTTTACCATATATGGGCATGGCGGCCATCTTGGTCAATGGACCGCAACCATTTTAGCAATCTTTCATTTCCCTGCCCCAGGGAGGCTCCAAATGAAATTTGAGCAACATTGGCCATGAGGCTTCAGAGGAGAAGTCATTTGAAATTCTCAACATTTTTTCCCATACAAATCCATAGGGAAGCAAACTTGACCTTGCCATAAAAAGGTCAAATGTCAATGTACAACCAATATTTTAGCTACTTAGGTAGACCTCCCATCCCTGATAATTTATAAAAAGATTCAGCCATAATGCATCCTTGATTCTGGAGAAGAAGATTTTTAAAAGTTTTTACCATATATGGGAATGGCGGCCATCTTGGTCAACGGACGGCAACCACTGCCCAAAAATACCTTAACCAAGGATTAATCCCGTTGGTGCAGTTAACTGAGAAATTGCTAAATGGAGATCAAAGCAACTTCAAATTAGCTCGAGATTCACTTCAGTTGCTTGCATATGCCCACAGAGACATATCAAACATCAGACGGCAACAATTGAAAGCAGTTGTGGCAGATAAGTATAAACTTTTGTGTCATGATTCCACTCCACTCACAGAAAATCTTTTGGGGGATGATCTCGAGAAACAAATTAAAACTATGGATGAAATGCGAAAAATGGGGAAAGATCTCACAAAGAACAAACCTGAAAAAAGAAAGCGTAAATATCAGGACTCTTATGACAAGTCTTCAAAGTACACAAAATATAATTACTCAGGGTATAACAACAATTATTCAGGGTACAACAAAGAGAAGAACTCTTTTTTAGAGAAGAAGTCCCGGTTCCACCACAAACCGGGGCAGCACAAGAGAAAGAATCAGAAACAGTGACGCAACATGATCAAGTAAGTTCCATTTTTACAGATCTAATTAACAGACCAGACAATTTTACTGCAGGAAAGATTTCCCAATTCTATCATAATTGGACAAGTTTAACCAAAGACAGGTTTATTCTTGATCCTGAAAAATCAATCATAGTACCTACACAATGCATTGAATTTTTAGGATTTTTACTGAATTCTATTGACATGACTGTCCGCTTGGCACCGAGGAAAGTTATAAAATTAAAAGAACAGGCACATAAAATCATGAAATCAAAGACATTATCTATTCGAGAATTTGCCAAGCTTATTAGTATTATGGTGGCAGCTGAACCAGGGGTAAAATATGCACCACTTTACTATAAAACACTAGAGGTAGATAGGGACAATGCTCTGAAAGAAAATCACAGGGACTTTGATGCTAACATGCGAGTTTCCAATGAATCTAAACAGTGCATTAATTGGTGGATTCAAAACATTGATCATTCAAGCAGACCCATTTCACTAGGCCCTATGAGTCATAGAATTGAAACTGATAGCTCAAGATTAGGATACTGGGGGCATGATGTTACTTATAACAATGAATTCAGTGGAGTGTGGTCTAAACTGGAGAAAACTTTTCACATAAACTACCTTGAACTTAAGGCAGCTTTCCTGTGTCTACAGTACTTTTGTAAAGGGGTTACAAATGAGCACATTTACCTATTTATGGACAATACAGTTGTTTTAAAGTATATTTCAAAAATGGGTGGAAGGAAGCCACTTTTAAATGAGCTTGCAAAACAAATATGGCAATGGTGTGAGAACAAAAATATATGGATCTCGGCTTTCCATATTCCCGGTAGGCTTAATATTCGAGCCGATGAGCTGTCAAGGTTAAAGAAGAAATGCAATGAGGACATGGAATGGGCGCTAGGGTAGCACATTTATGACAGAATAGAGTTGAAAATGGGCACATGTGACACAGATCTGTTTGCATCAAAACGAAACAGGAAAAACCATGTTTTCATATCATATGTGCCAGAGAAAGGAGCTAAAGCAGTCAATGCCTTTTCTGTTATATGGGATTACAATTTACACTACGCTTTTCCACCTTTCAGCATTATTGGACAGGTGATACAGAAATTATGCGAAGACAAGGCGGATGTAATACTGGTGGCGCCGATTTTTCCCAGTCAGCCCTGGTTTCCTGCGATGCTTCGACAAATAAGCGGACAGAGTTACATATTGCCAAAGACAAACAGTATCCTCTATCTGCCAGGAAAGGACAAACAGCACAAACTCAAGACAATGAGACTGGGGGCATTCTGTTTATCGGGGAATGCCTCATCAGTGCTGGTTTATCAAAGCACTGCCGAAATTATCATACAGTCGTGGAGACCATCAACTAGAAAACAATATGGGTCGTATTTCCAAAGATGGGTGCAATTTTGTAATCAACAACAGATTAATAAAATTAATCCATCTTTGGGGAGAAATAATGACATTTCTCACACAACTGTATGATCAAGGTATTAGTTATAGTGGCATTAATACTGCTAAATCTATGTTGTCAGCCATGTTTCAAATTATTCATAAACGTGACATAGGAAATGAAGTGCTCATAAAGCGTTTTATGAAAAGAATTTTTCATTTAAGACCAATTTTGCCCAAAACGCTTTTCACGTGGGACGTTAAAAAAGTTTTGAAATTTCTTGAAACAATGCACAATAAGAAGGTTACTTTCAGATTACTTTCTGTTAAAGTGGCTGTTTTAATGGCACTTGCCACTGGACAAAGGTGTCAAACTCTCAGTGTGATGGATATTGAAAATATGGAAATAACTCAAGAATATGTGAAAATCAGAATCGGTGAATTACTCAAACAATCAAAACCAAATAAACACCTAGCAGAAATATTCATTGAGGCATTCAACCAAAATCCAGCCATTTGTATTGTAACAGCCTTAACTTTTTATATAAAAAAGACAGAAAACCTAAGAACAAATTCTAGGCTGTTCATAATAACCCAAAAGCCGTACTCAGTGGCTTCAAAAGCGACCATTGCAAGGTGGATCAAACTAGGGTTACGGTTAGCAGGAATAAGATTTGAATCTGTTTACCCCACATAGCACAAGAAGTTCATCTACAAGCGCAGTGGTAAACAGAATTCCTATTGACACTATTATAAAAACAGCGGGGTGGACTAGTGACTGTACATTCTGAAAATTTTATAAGAAACCTGTGACAAATGACTCAACATTCAGCAATTCCATATTATCCTAAATTTTCAGTGGGAAAATAGGGACAGGATAGAATGAACAAAATCATGTGCATGAGCATAGTCATACTGATACCTGCATCATGTACACATGTAAATAGATTTAGGTACACATAAACTTTATTCAGATAAGCAAGTATGATTGAATAGAATTTTCATGAGGTTATTATGCTTACTGAATTAGAGTTTTGCTTTAGGAATGATCAGAGGCTACTGCACAGCATGACTGATAGCATTTGCATATCATGATAATTTGTGTTTGCTCAATTGATTGTTCAATAAATAAGTTAACAAAATAAAATTAGCATATTCTTTATGTTATCAGGGAACTGTACCAAGAGATAGAAAACTCTGAATCATGAACTCTAAAATTTCCCAGGATTCTCATTGGTGGATTGGTTCTAACAGAATTAGAAAATTAAACAAGACTTACCTGTAAGGTGAAGTTTGACTGTAATTCTGTTGGAACCAATCCACTGAGACTCATGGGACCACCCTTTACCCACCCTTTTATCAGGTGATCTCCATGATTCAAAATTTATGGGCTCTAAAGGCTGATGGTCAATCACGTGATATGTTGCATGTTCATTTCCCATGATTCTCAGTGGATAGGTTCCAACAGAATTACAATCAAACTTCACCTTACAGGTAAGTCTCGTTTAATTTTCTAATTCAGCCACAAGGCATCCTCGGTTTTGGAGAAGAAGATTTTTAAAGGTTTTTTTCCCATACAAATGCATAGGGAAACAAACGACCTTGTCTTAAAAAGGTCAAATATCAAAATACGACCATTATTTTAGCAACTTTGGTAGACCCCCCACCCACCCCGTCCCCGATGATTTATGCAGATTCAGCCTCAAGGCATCCTCGGTTCTGGAGAAGAAGATTTTTAAAGGTTTTTACCATATATGGGCCATGTTGGTCAACGGACCGCAACCATTTTAGCAATCTTTCATTCCCCCAACCTAAGGAGGCTCCATATGAAATTTGAGCAAAACTGGCTCAGCAGCTTCAGAGGAGAAGTCATTTGAAAATGTTAACAGACGGATGCACGCACGGACAATGGACGAAAACTGATCACTATAGCTCATCCTGAGCATAGCTCAGGTGTGCTAAAAATAGGAGGGTTATATATTTATTACAGCATATGGTTTCAAACTGGAATTAGATATATAAATGATTTAATTAAAGATAATGGAGACTTTTACACATATGAGGAGTTCAAAGACATTACAGGAATACATCCCAATACCCTCGTATATCATGGAACTATTAGGGCAATAAAATCATATCTTAAAGAAATCAAGGTCAACATAACCCATAAAGAAAAATCCCCTTTTATTCATAGTCATGTTTCATCTTTAATACAACATAATGGATCAAAAGTAACATATGACATTTTAAATGAAAATAAAGAAGTTCCAACAGGTAAAACTTCCTGGAACAAGACATACAGTTTTTCACAAGATATATAGCTTCCCTTTTACTATTACAAAATACCAGCACTGGTTTGGTTTCAGGTCAGCATTAATCATAATATATTAGTTACTAATAAACTTCTTTATCAAATGAAACTGAGAAACAATGCAATATGTTCCTTCTGTGGACAAAATAATGAAACTATAATACATTTGCTATGGCAGTGTGAATGTACCAAACAGTTTATCAAAGAGTTACTTGAATGGTTAAAGTCTTAATACTTGAATTACATTGTTACAGAGGAGTTTTTCATGTTTGGTAAACAGGGGAGCATGCTTATCCTAAAGCTATCAAGTTCATTATTTTTTATGCTAAATATTACATATATGTATCACGCTGCAAACAGCAATCTTTGATTCTCAATCCTTTTAAAAAGCAATTGCACCAATATACTGCATCCAAAAATAATGTGTTTGATACATTTCAGAAAGAATGGAGTCAGTATCAGTTATTAATAAATGATATTATATAAATTAGAAAAAACCTAACCCAAAATACACTAGATTAAATGAACAAATATAACAACTGTTACTGTGCAAGCAATGTCCTGACCTCACAACATCCCACCCACCACCCTTCCCCTTCCAATCCAACCCCCACCCCACCCCAACCACCACCCCAGCCCCCAACCCTGAGTTGGAATGGTTGCCAGGCCAAAAATGGGAATCTAATATGTATTGTATAAGGATAGCACTGTGATTACATCAGAATTTCTTGATATTTTGGAATACGGCCACAGAACGTATACAAACAATGACAAAAAGTCTCAATATAATGTACAGAGATATATAGCTAATAAAAAAATTAAGTTAAACTTTGTACGAGGGTCGTGCAAAAAGTTCTGTCACTAATAGGCTTCCTTAGTTTTATCCCAGGTATATTTTAAAATGCTTCACTGCACTTGAATGATGTGCTGAATAGCTAATGATGCCCGTTTATTTTGTGCAAATTGCTTTCCAACTGACCGAGTTATTTCAAATTGAAATAGATGCAGTCATATACACTGACCAATTTACTTGTTTCATTGGAACATAGACCAGAAGACTGAAATTTGTAGCTATATTAAATGCCACATAAAGCTTAATATAGATTCAAAGCAGATATTTAATGAATTGTGTGGTACATATGGACCTCAGACCATTTCAATGCGCACAGTTTTTAGGTGGGTTAAAGCTTTTAAAGCTGGGAAATTTTCTGTTGAAGATGATACCCGTCCTGGAAGGCCTAAAACCTCTGTTACTAAGGCTAACATCGCTGCTGTAAAGATTGTGGTCGAACAGGATGCGCGATTGTCTGTCAAAGATATAGCTAGTTGTACTGGCATATCAGAAGGCAGTGTGCAAACAATTCTGAAAAAGCATTTGGACCTGAGAAAAGTTTGTGCTAGGTGGGTACCTCATTTGCTCACTGAGGAGCAAAAGACACAACGCCTTAAATGTGCCTGGGAACTTCTCAAAAACATACAAAGGCTGTAATAGTCGGGTTATTTCTAACTTGCTAACAGGTGATGAAACCTGGGTGCACATGTTTGAGCCACAAAGAAGGGCTGATAATAAGCAATGGAAGCGAAAAGATAAAAAACGCCCATGTAATGCCAAATGAACCATAAGTTCGAAAAAGGTGTTGTACGCAATTTTCTTTAATTCAAGTGGGCCAGTCGTTCAAGTGCCTTGTCCATCTGGTCATACAGTCAATGGCCGATTCTACAAGAATTCTGTACTGAAGAAAGTGAAAGAGTTTTACAATAAGAAACGACCAAGCAAAGGATGGTCAGGAGTCCACCTTTTACATGACAAAGCCTCCTCTCATAAGTGTGAGGTTGTTAATAGAGAGATTAAATTTTAATCTTGTTTTAAATAGTGAGTGTTTTATCCCAGCTTTGTTTACATTATTACCTCCCTTTACTCTCGTTGAATCTCGCGAAGTGTACAGGCTTGATTGGTGCAACATAACTATGGGTCAGTGTCATGTCAACCCAATTATTAAAAATGCTCATAATTCATTGGCTGCCAGTCTGTCTCCTTGGTAACAGGCACGTTTTCCCGTTTTCCAGTTCCTGGTGCACCTGCGCACTTGTATCTTGTTTGCACACAGCCCATGTATATCACACGACCCTTACCTTTGCAGTTTGAAATTGACCAATCAAAATATCACTTGGCTGCTGAGCCAATGACATTGCTGATAAGCCCAGTGCTTTGAATTTCCAAGCGGGCACATCAGTTCCAAATTGTTTACTGAGCAGTTAACTTGCGTATACAGCAGCAGAAATTTTATTCATCCATCACTTGGTTCAAAAATCGCGAACAAATGGATTCTATATAAATAAATAGTTTACAAAGCTAACTTCAATGTTTTATAAACTTGAGTTCTGGAAGATTTAAAGGATAAACTTGATAAAATAGAACTCTTTCCACAACAATCAGCTTAAGGAAAATGGCGGACATTTCAAGAATTTTTCGGAGTGTGTTTGGTATTCCGGATTGGTACAAAATGTCGGAAACAGAACAGAGTTATATCAGTACATTAAAGAAGCAAGTTGTACTCAAGAAGCCCGATTATATCGTTTGTTGGACTGCTCAGCATTTTGTTTGGAAGATAAGCGTTTCTTTTGTGGCAGTTTCGCTGAAGGTGTTAAAAATAACTAAATATTCAGTGCGAATTTGATTATATAATGGCGGAAGGAGAAAATAACGTGTCCGTGGAAGTGACGGGCCTTGCAAGCGTGTCCAAACTGTCAGATGAAGACAGGGTAATAAACTATTGTCTGCAAAATAAAGTCTCCAAAATAGCCATTGACGAACTGTTGAAACTGGGATTCACCAGTTTAGAAGCACTACGACTGGTGAAGCGATTTGGTCGGACCTAAAATCCGAAAGGGTCAGCGCCGTCTTATCCTTCACATTGCAGCGGCATTGGGGGACCCAACAAACAACCAATCAACAGGAGGAACAATAACAGACGGAACAGCCGTCTGTCACCCGTCCGTGGAGGATACCGTTTGTTTGTTTGTGTTGAGGTTTTACGGCCCAGTCAACCCAATGGGGTCATGTCGAGCGCAGTCAGTTTACCTAACCACACGTTTACTGGGCAGGCTTAGTCCTCTAAGCAGTTAACCAGTATTGTGCACATTCTTTCACCAGGAACTGACAACTGCCCTTCTTGAATCAGCGGAAGGGAGAGAATGACCGTAGAAAATATTTCATGATCAATCTCCACGAAAGAATGTTGCCGACCTCGGCAGGGGTTGAACCCGCGACCTCCTGGTCTCCAGTCGCATCCAACTGAGCCACCGAGGCCGGAGGATACCGTAACATCCTGATTCACGGCGAACATAACCGGTACTCCATCGGCACCGGTTACAACAGGAGCTATGACCAGTGCTTTAACAAACGAGCAGGCCGATTTATATCAAACTGCTGTTGTTGATAATTTGATCACACAACAACAAAGACTGTCAGTGGTGTTAAATAATGAAAGAGGAACTGTGTCTTCACCACAACCACAAGTTTCATGGAGTGATCCACAAATTCACCTTTCTTCGGTGGCAGGTAAGTCGGTTTCTGTCAATTATCTTGACATTTGCGACTTTGTACAAACAAACGTGGAAGAAGAGGTTGTGCTTGGGGGACATGGGGACCAACAGGTCATTGTCAAGTCTGGGCCCAAAAAACCCCGTTTGGAAAATCTGACCCTTAGCCAGTGGTCTGTGGCCAACCTAGCAATTCTGTACCACTTGGTTAATGGACATAAACTGCAGGGCTCCTCCCTTATGGACTATCTGTCCTATACCACAAAAATTTATCAATTGGTTCAAAGGTATAGCCTTGTCTCTGTGCTACTCTTTGACAGGGAATACAGAAAACTTCAAACCATGATGAAATTTAGGTGGGGTACAGATGTTCAGCATTTGTCGAATATTCATTTGTAATCTCGGGACAAGCCAGTGGTTCAGGGCAACCAATCGAAGAAAGTTTTGCCCCCAAACAGACCAAGTAAAAATGGCCAGAAAGGCTGCACATTCACAGAGTGCAAGTTCCGCCATGTGTGTATTTTGCCGGAATGTAACCAGTCACATTCTGCATTAAATCACATAACTGAAAAAAACTAGGTGTTCAGGTTAACCCTTTGCCTTGTTTCAATCTTCAGGCCTGGGAATCAGAGCTAGAAAATGATATAGACAAAAATTTTCTTTTGCACATTATCAACAGTGGTTTCAATATTAATGATGATGATGCACATATCACCCCCATTAAATGCAGTAATCATTCATCTGCCAGGCCAGGCAGCCCCTTGTATGAAAAAGCTTCTGCTCAAGTCCGGAATGAAACAGAGGCCGGAAATTATGTCATATGTGACAGTCAGCCAGCAATTGTCAGCCCCATGGCGGCCATTCCCAAATCCGATGGGGATGTCAGATTGATTCACAACTGTTCTAGGCCTGTAGGTAAGGCAGTGAATGATCACTGTACCTCTGACTGGCATCAAAAGTTTTCCCGAGTGGATGATGCAGCATCATTAATGATGCATAGGTGTTATTTTGCAAAGGTTGATTTGAGATCCGCATACAGAAGTGTGAGGATCAGCAAGGAAAGTCAAAAAGTAACTGGGTTTAAATGGAATTTTGGGGGAGAAACTGTTTATTTAAAAGCTACAAAGTTACCTTTTGGAGCAAAACTGAGTCCTGGTATTTTTCACAGATTGACCCAGGTGGTAAAAAGAATAATGGCAAGGAAAGGGTATAACCTGCTCGTCGTCTATCTTGATGACTTCTTAATTAGTGCTGAATCAAAAATTCAGTGTGCTGAAGCATTAAATTGCCTTGTTCAGCTTCTCCGGAAGCTCGGTTTTGCTATTCACTGGGGGAAAGTCGTAGACCCCACAACAAAAATCACATTCTTAGGAATAGAGCTTGATTCACTTGAAATGACCCTCAGATTGCCTGAGGCAAAATTTCAAAACTTTCATGATGAATTACACTCATTTTTACAGCTCAAAGGAGCCACAAAACGGCAATTTCAGTCTCTAGCTGGACAGTTGTCCTGGGCTGCTGGCGTTGTTAGAGGTGGGCGAGTTTTTCTCCGCCATATTTTCAACAAAATAAGCTCCTTGCAGCATGCATCTCATAGGGCCCTTATTAGCTCTGAAATACATGAAGATTTGCTATGGTGGTTTAATTTCCTAAGGACATTCAATGGCCATTCTGTCTTGCTTGATAAACAACCTACTGAATGTGTGTTCACTGATGCATGCAATGAGGCAGCAGGGGGGTCATTTGGCCTTGACTGGTTTTACCTTAATTGGAATCAAGACCTCCCTGTTGCTGAATCCTTTCATATAAATGAAAAGGAGGTCTTAGCAGTCGTTCTTGCTACCCAGCAATGGGCAAGCTACTGGCAGAATAAGCATGTTACGAGGGCGTGTCAATAAATAACCAGCCTATCCCATTTCCGATGGACCGAGACAGTCACGATTTTCATGCTTTGTTTCAATATATGTTTTATACATGGGTACAAAATTGCACGTGTATCGAGTCATTCTTTAATAAGATATTGAAAGTCAAACATGGCTAGTGATGCAAAGGCATGCTTTTCATCTAAAGTTGAGTACCGTGCTGTAAATCGGTACTTGTATTTAAAAGTAAAACAGGCAAGGAAATACACGGCGAGTTAGCCCATGTTTATGGGTCTTCTGCACCATCTTATGCTCAGGTTAAATTCTGGGTAGGGGAATTCAAACGCGGTAGAACGTCTTTAGAAGATGAAGCCAGGTCTGGACGCCCACTGGATGCCACCGACGAAGAAATGTGTAAGAGAGTTCGGGATCTGGTATACTCTGATAGGCGAATTCAGGTGGAAGAAATAGCGCTGGCATTAGGCATTTCACATGGTAGCGTTTCAACAATCATACATGATCGT
Source organism: Anodontia alba (assembly GCA_964016985.1). Lineage (NCBI taxonomy): Eukaryota > Metazoa > Mollusca > Bivalvia > Lucinida > Lucinidae > Anodontia > Anodontia alba. The sequence continues at coordinate 49,923,999 of OZ024824.1, read as the reverse complement.
TTAGGTATGCGCAAGCTAACAGCCCGTTGGGTCCCCAAATCCCTTAGCGATGAGCAAATGGCAACCAGAGCATCAGTATGCAGTGCCTTGTTGAAGTGTTTTAGGTCAAAAGATGATTTTCTTTTGCATCTGGTGACTGTAGATGAGACTTGGGTTCATTATTATGAGCCAGAGAATAAAGCTCAGAGTCGTCAGTGGGTAGGGCCTGGGTCCCCAAGGCCAAAGAAGTTCAAGACGCAACCATCTGCTGGCAAGGTGATGGCCACAGTATTTTGGGACGCAAAAGGCGTTATTATGTTGGACTTTTTACCCAAGAGAAGTACAATAACTGGAGTGTACTATGCAAACTTGTTAGACCAGCTGAGAACCGCCATCCGTGAAAAATGCCGAGGTAAACTCTCTAAAGGTGTTTTGCTGCAACAGGACAACGCGAGAGTCCACACTTGCAAAGTTGCAATGGATGCTGTAGAGCGAAACGGGTATGAATTAATACCACATCCTGCCTATTCGCCTGACCTAGCTCCCAGCGACTTCTTCCTATTCCCAAACTTGAAAAAGGATATCTGTGGGCTTCATTTCCGGTCTGATGAAGAAGTCGTGACGGCAGTTGAGGAGTGGGTCAATGGAAAGGACCCTGACTTTCAGTTCTGGGCTGATGGCACTTGAACACCATTGGTCTAAGTGCATCACACTAGAGGGCAATTACATCGAAAAAGAAGAGGTGGATCTCAACTGGAAATAAGTTAGGCTGGTTACTTATTGACTCACCCTCGTATCATTTACTCTGATAATAGTACCATAGTGGCCTCACTTAATAAGGGGAGATCTCGCAATCCTATAGTCATGAAATGTCTTCGTAGATTGTTTTGGCTGTCGGCCACATATAATTTTCACATGACATCCAGGCACATAGCTGGAATCCGGAACATTGCAGCAGACAGTGCCTCTAGATTGCATATTCCAGGTTATTTAGAAATTCTCCTGCCCTTCACAGCTTATACCCTACTTCATTATCATATGTCCTTACACTCGCTTCGTTTTCTGCTTGACAGATTCCCTTCCTGGATTGGGTCCCCAGCCGAGTGTCACACCAGGGTTTCCAGCTAAGCAGAATCAAGATTCTGGCAGATTTTTGACAGCTAGTCTTGACAAGGATGTCGCCTTTTATAGAAGTCACACTTTTGCCCCTTCTACCTCACAGACCTATTTAGCTCAGAAATCGGCATATTTTGAGTTTTGTGATAAAATGTCCATTCAGCCTGTACCGTTATCTCAGCAGGATCTGGGGCGTTATATTGCCTATCTGTCACGTCGTTTATGCTTTACATCTGTACGCCAATACCTGAATGTTTTTAGATTACTCCATATCGAGTCTGGATTTGCCAATCCATTGGTATGTCTCATCAATTCTGAAGGGTGTTCGACAGGTAAAAGGGGATACAGCCAGTCAAAAGCTCCCCAAAACCCTGGATATTTTGTGTAAAGTTTTCTCCAAATTAAATGTTTTCTGCAGCCTAGATCGTACATTCTGGGCGGCTTGTCTAGTAGCATTTTTCTCTTTTCCGCAAATCAAACCTCCTGATACCATCTGTGGACCTGTTTGAACCATCCCGTCACTTGTGTGCTTCAGATGTTCAGTTCACAGTAAAAGGGGTTATACTTATGATGCGATGGTCTAAAGTCATTCAGTTTAGAGAGCGTACTTTGCATATCCCCCTACCTAGGATAAATAATTCTGTTTTTTGCCCCAGCAATGCACTTTTAGGGATGTGTTTGGAATGCCCTACTCCTACATGTCCTGTCCCTCTGTTCAGATACAAGGAAGGTTCCAAAGTGGTCCCATTCACACAAGTTGCCTTTACAGCAAAACTTCAGGCAACTCTTCAAGCAATCGGGTTCCCTGCGGACAAATATTCAGGTCACAGTTTTAGACGTGGGGGCGCATCATATGCCTTTCAGTGTGGGCTGCCTGTGGATTTGATTAAGATTCAAGGAGATTGGAGTAGCAACGCTTGTGAACGCTATTTGCAACCTTCCTTAAGCCTGAGACAACAGGTGGCAGACACATTGGGGAAACATACCAGCACATTACTTTCTAATTCCTCCTAATCAGTATTTAGTGCACGTCGCAAGGGTCAATAGGACAGACTGACTCCATTGGAGATTGTTGTATTTGGATATGTTGTATTAAGTTTCAATTTGTGTTCATTATTTTCTTCCTACTGCAGTACCCTAGAGCTACAACCTACACTTTTTGGGACTTTGGAGGCATTATGAAAAATTTAGGAACACTTACAAGTTCCTTATGGATTTCATTTATCAGATATACATTACGTGTTTGTACCTGTATATCTCATTGTTCAATTTTTTTTGCTGAAAATTTTTCAAATACATGGTTCCTTGGTCCCAAAAAGTTGTTTTCTGGTCTCTTTGCATGCTGCATAATAATCTTTGGCCGCTACTGGTGGGTATTTACATTATACCCACCTGGAGCTGCCTGAGGATATATAACGAGTAATTTAATAGAGAGATTAAATTTTAATCTTGTTTTAAATAGTGAGTGTTTTTTCTCCCAGCTTTGTTTACATAATTACCTCCCTTTACTCTCGTTGAATCTCGCGGGAGTGTACAGGCTTGATTGGTGCAACATAACTATGGGTCAGTGTCATGTCACCCCAATTTTTAAAAATGCTCATAATTCATTGGCTGCCAGTCTGTCTCCTTGGTAACAGGCACGTTTTCCCGTTTTCCTGTCCTGGTGCGCCTGTGCACTTGTACCTTGTTTGCACACGGCCCATTTATATCACACGACCCTTACCTTTGCAGTTTGAAATTGACCAATCAAAATATCACTTGGCTGCTGAGCCAATGACATTGCTGATAAGCCCAGTGCTTTGAATTTCCAAGAGGGAACATCAGTTCCGAAATGTTTACTGAGCAGTTAATTTGCGTATACAATAGCAGAAATTTTATTCACCCACCTGCCTCTGGCCCTTGTACATACATGCAGTAGATTAGTTTTTCTGTAGATTAGTGGGACCATGTTTGTTTTTTAGCTGATATAGTAATAATACATGATACAGGAACTGTTGTGTCACAATCATGTTACAGGTACCGTGATAATTTTCATACTGAAGTTAAATTAACAGTTTACTACAAAGGACACGGGTTATTGCCATTGGATTTTATAATACAAATACTCTGAAGGTAGAGCATGTGACAGCTTTTGTGTGTGTGACTGACTTAGTGTGTTCTAATATCAAGACTTCAATACTGGAGTATCTTAAACATACCGCACTGTATTTGCAGTTATAACAGAATATACTGCGCATTGTGGTTATTATTATGTTTGTGTTCTATGACAGTAATTTCTTTGTGTGCCCATGTGGATTACTGCAAACTCCCATAACAGTGCGTATTGATAGGACACTGGAACAGATAATGGGAGGGGAGGTATTTTGAAAAATTTAGGAACACTTACAAGTTCCTTATGGATTTCATTTATCAGATATACATTACGTGTTTGTACCTGTATAGCTCATTGTTCAATTTTTTTGCTGAAAATTTTTCAAATACATGGTTCCTTGGTCCCAAAAAGTTGTTTTCTGGTCTCTTTGCATGCTGCATAATAATCTTTGGCAGCTACTGGTGGGTATTTACATTAAACCCACCTGGAGCTGCCTGAGGATATATAACGAGTAATTTAAGTCTTATTGGCTTCTGAAAAAGTGAAAGTTTTAAACCATCCACCTTATTCACCTGACCTGAGTCCCTGTGACTTCTTTTTATTTCCAAGGCTTAAGAAAATGCTTTCTGGAAATAAGTATACTAGAAGTTCTCTTGGCAGCGCTATTTATCAGTGTCTCCAACAGATACCAAAAGAAGACTATTTATCTGCTTTTTGCGACTGGGTAAAAAGGTTACAACAAGAGCTCTGCCAAGCGGGGCATTATACGCCCGTGGCAAGTAATAAGATGTAGCATATAAACTGGCTCCTGTATAATTCAGTGCTCCGGATATAAACTGTAAGTGGAATTACAAAAAAATTTTTTTTTTAATTTTCATTGGGGCATAGCTCTGCTGATATTTGGTGAACTGTAACCTAAGGGTCCAAGCTGGCTCGGAAATTAAGGGAGAAATGACTTCTCCTTTCTGGGAAAATAGGAAGAAGTTTGCTGCATCTAGGGAGAAGTGCTTTCGGACGGAGGGCACACGACAGAAGCATGGCTATATTATAAGCTCATATGAGCCTTTGGCTGATTTGTTTTTCCTATACTTCAATATCGGACCAAACAATAACAAAACAAAAATAAACAACAAAAAAAACAAGAGGCCCACGGGCCACGGTTCGCTCACCTGAGTGACATAGCCACTGCAGACATGCAGATGTTCCCAATAATATATGCAAAGATTCAGCCATAAGGCATCCTCTGTTTGGGAGAATAAGATTTTTAAATGTTTTTTCCCATACAAATGCATAGGGAAGCAAACTTGTACGACCATTATTTTAGCAACTTTGGTAGACCCCCTGTCCCCGATGATTTAAGCAAAGATTCAGCCCCAAGGCATCCTCGGTTCTGGAGGAGAAGATTTTTAAAGGTTTTTACCATATATGGGCATGGGGCCATCTTGGTCAATGAACATAGACCATTTTAGCAATCTTTCATTCCCCCAACCTAAGGAGGCTCCATATGAAATTTGTGCAAAATTGGCCCAGAGGCTCCAGAGAAGTTGTTTGAAATTCTGAATATTTTTCCCATACAAATGCATAAGGAAGCAAAATTGACCTCACGGTAAAAAGGTCAAATGTCAATGTACGACCATTATTTTGGCAACTTTGGTAGACCTCCAGTTTCTGATGATATATGTAAAGATTCAGCCATAAGGCATCCTCGGTTTTGGAGAACAAGATTTTTAAAGGGTTTTCCCATACAAATGCATAGGGAAGCAAACTTGACCTTGCCGTAAAAAGGTCAAATGTAAATATACAACATTTATTTTAGCAATTTTGGTAGACCTCCCATCCCCAATGACTTAAGCAAAGATTCAGCCCCAAGGCATCCTCGGTTCTGGAGAAGAAGATTTTTAAAGGTTTTTACCATATATGGGCATGGCGGCCACCTTGGTCAAACAACTGCGACCATTTTAGCAATCTTTCATTCCCCCAACCTAAGGAGGCTCCACATGAAATTTATGCAAAATTGGCCCAGAGGCTCCAGAGGAGAAGTCGTTTGAAATTCTGAATATTTTCCCATACAAATGCATAAGGAAGCAAAATTGACCTCACGGTAAAAAGGTCAAATGTCAATGTACGACCATTATTATAGCAACTTTGGTAGACCTCCAGTTTCCGATGATATATGTAAAGATTCAGCCACAAGGCATCCTTGGTTTTGGAGAACAAGATTTTTAAAGGGTTTTCCCATACAAATGCATAGGGAAGCAAACTTGACCTTGCCGTAAAAAGGTCAAATGTCCATATACAACATTTATTTTAGCAATTTTGGTAGACCTCCCGTCCCCAATGACTTACGCAAAGATTCAGCCCCAAAGCATCCTCGGTTCTGGAGAAGAAGATTTTTAAAGGTTTTTACCATATATGGGCATGGCGGCCATCTTGGTCAACTAACCGCGACCATATTAGCAATCTTTCATTCCCCCAACCTAAGGAGGCTCCATATGAAATTTGAGCAAAATTGGCCCAGAGGATCCAGAGAAGAAGTCGTTTGAAATTCTGAACATTTTTTCCATACAAATGCATAAGGAAACAAAATTGACCTTACCATAAAAAGGTTAAATGTTAATGTACGACCATTATTTTAGCAACTTTGGTAGACCTCCAGTTTCCGATGATATATCTAAAGGTTCAGCCATAAAGCATCCTCGGTTTTGGAGAACAAGATGTTTAAAGGTTTTTCCCATACAAATGCATAGGGAAGCAAACTTGACCTTGCCGTAAAAAGGTCAAATGTCAATATACGACATTTATTTTAGCAATTTTGGTAGACCTCCCATCCCCGATGACTTATGCAAAGATTCAGCCCCAAGGCATCCTAGGTTCTGGAGAAGAAGATTTTTAAAGGTTTTTACCATATATGGGCATGGTGGCCATCTTGGTCAATGGACCACAACCATTTTAGCAATTTTTCGTTCCCCCAACCTAAGAAGGCTCAATATGAAATTTGAGCAAAATTGGCTCAGGGGCTTCAGAGGACAAGTCGTTTGAAAATGTTAACGGACGGATGCACGGACGGACGGACGCACGGACGGACCGACGGACGACGGACGAAAAGTGATCACAATAGCTCATCCTGAGCATAGCTCACGTGAGCTAAAAATGCTGCAAGAAAGTTTTTGTAAACCTTTAACTTGTTTTATACTGATTTTATTTTTGTTCTTCAAGGGAGCCAACTCAGAAGAGTATTAAAATAAAAATCCAAAAAGAATTATGTTTATAAGTTTTGATATTAGTCAAGCTTCTTTATTCTTATCATTTAATAAATGTGCATGTATTTATAAAGATTTAATAATTGCAACATTTCCTTGCAAATCTAATAAAAGAAGATGTAATAAAAAAATAAATAAATAACTTGCCCATATGGCCACAACTTTAGTTATTTGCAAAAAATATATCTATTATAAAATAAAATTTGCACACTATTACCTCTAAACAATATGCTGCGAAAAGTTTACAAAAAGGGCTTAACTCTGCCAATATTTGGTGCACTATAACCTCAAAATAATATGCGTGTAACTATTTATGAAGTTTCAGCTTGATCGGATGTAAACTGTAGGAGGATTCAGCCAGAAACAAAAAATTAATAGAAATTTTCGAAGGGGTTTAACTCTGCTAATATTTGGTGGACTGTAACCTTGAAATAATATGCGCTGCTCCACATCATGGTCTAACTACAAATCAAGTTTCAGCTTGATCGGATGAAAACTGTAGAAGGAGTTAGCCAGAAACGAAAAGTTTACAGAAATTTTCAAAGGGGCATAACTCTGCTAATATTTGGTGGACTGTAACCTCGAAACAATATGCGCTGCTCCACGTCATGGTCTAACTATAAATGAAGTTTCAGCTTGATCGGATGTAAAATGTAGGAGGAGTTAACCGGAAATGAAAAGTTTACAGAAATTTTCAAAGGGGCATAACTCTGCAAACATTTGGTGGACTGTAACCCCGAAATAATATGCGCTGCTCCACATCATGGTCTAACTACAAATCAAGTTTCAGCTTGATTGGATGTAAACTGTAGGAGGAGTTACAGGGTGGCCACACATTTTTAGCAATCAAATTCCCTGACTTTTCCCTGATTTTTCCCTGATTTGATTTGATTTTCCCTGATTAAAAACCTTAATATTATCACAATGGCCCCTACTTTTAGAAGTCATATACTGATTCAAATGCTGTCAAGTGACATGTTTATACACAATGCTGTCACAATATTCTTAATTAAATGAAAATTTATCTAAAATATGATGTACATGTGCTAATTTACTTTCATGGTAGTCAAAATCAAAACTGGTAAAATATATGGCCTCCAACCTCCCCTTGTAGCCACACCTTCAGCTCCAATTTATTAAAACAGTAGGGGTTTTTTGTTCTTTTTTTTTGGTTACATGGTAGACTGCCTAAGGCTATAAAATTTGAATATTTTGACCTTACAAAGATAAGATTTTTTGAAATTCCCTGATTTTTCCCTGATTTTCAGCAAAATTTCAAATTCCCTGATTTTTCCCTGCAGGGAAATTTTTCTCACCATTTTCCCTGTTTTCCCTGTTTTCCAGAGTGTGTGGCCACCCTGAGTTAGCCGGAAACGAAGAGTTTACAGAAATTTTCAAAGGGTCATAACTCTGCTAATATTTGGTGGACTGTAACCTCGAAACAATATGCGCTGCTCCACATTATGGTCTAACTATAAATGAAGTTTCAGCTTGATCGGATGTAAAATGTAGGAGGAGTTAACCGGAAATGAAAAGTTTACAGAAATTTTCAAAGGGGCATAACTCTGCAAACATTTGGTGGACTGTAACCCCGAAATAATATGCGCTGCTCCACATCATGGTCTAACTACAAATCAAGTTTCAGCTTGATTAGATGTAAACTGTAGGAGGAGTTAGCTGGAAACAAAGAGTTTACAGAAATTTTCAAAGGGTCATAACTCCGCTAATATTTGGTGGACTGTAATCTCGAAAAAATATGCGCTGCTCCACATCATGGTCTAACTGTAAATGAAGTTTCAGCTTGATCGGATGTAAAATGTAGGAGGAGTTAACAGGAAATGAAAAGTTTACAGAAATTTTCAAAGGGGCATAACTCTGCAAACATTTGGGTGCCCTGCATCACAACATGGTCTAACTATATACCAAGTTTCAGCTTGATCGGATGTAAACTGTAGGAGGAGTTAGCCGGAAACGAAAAAGTTTACGGACGGATGGACTGACGGAGGGATGCCATACCCCGTAACATAATACGTCCCGTTTTTCAAACGGGCGTATAAAAATGTGTTTCAGTAAAGGGGGAATACTTTGAAGGTTTGTACTAAAAATATGTTTGATAAAATGTAGCACTGAAGTAATCCAAACCCAGTGACAAAACTTTTTGCAGGACCTTCGTATCTCTGAGGCTGATCATTGTATGGAGAGATACTGGTGTAAATACATCTAATAACAATGCTTAGAAAATCTTTATTGAAACCTGAATATTTCCTTCTGTAACCAGCCATAAAATTATAGTGTGACTGATAGTGAGAGAGGTGCACCACAAAAAATTGTAAAGGTCTTTCAACATACATTTTTTTTTTCTTGTTTTACTTTTTTTCTGTAAGACAGTCTCCAGACTGTCAGAGAGTGAATATGAATATGAGTGTGGTGCACATATGAATATATGGGAAGAATGATGAAGTATGAAAGGACTGGAGAACCTTTTGAGATTGAGTAGTGGGAAATTACAAAATAAAAATTCAGATTCAAAAAAAAAAAAAAAAAAAAAAAAAAAAATGTAGTCGCATGTAACTCCATTTTGTGCTCAAAACCTGGAAGTGGCTTAGGAGTTTTGTTTCTCGGTCTGTTTAGGGCACAACTCCTGAGGTATAAGTCTGAACACTTCATTGATAGCCCTGTCAAAGGACCAGATTTCTTGTTCTGATTCAGAACCTGTGTCCTTTGCAGAGTTTTGAGCCATATTATCAGACTGTAATATAGATGTTTCTTTAGTTGTCCCTGCAGTTTGCAGCTTAGTTGGTACCTCTGCAACCTATGGACATTGTCTAGTTCTTTTATATCTGCCATAATCATTCACTGAATGATTTGATGAAGAGGAAGAAGAAGACGATGTCAATCGTCTTCTTTTCCTCCTGTGAGATTGTTTGGACCTCTTAGATCTTTTACTTCTCTTACAAGAGTCTGAAGAGGATGATGTAGAAGAGGAAGAAGAAAAAGACAACCTATGTCTTCTCCTCTTCCTAGATTTGTTTTTTTTTTAGGCTGATCTCTCCTACTTCACCTAGTCTGAGATGTATGCCTGTCATTTGATATCCAAGTATTACTAGGCGGCTCTATTACAATACTTGGGTCTGACATTTGACTAAAATCAAGTTCGAGAGGTAACAATACTCTCTTTGAGGTAACTGGATTCTGAGGCTCATTCAAAAATGAATGCTCAGAACCCAAAGTTGACTGTTTAGTTAGTTACCCTGTGTTCACTGCCTATAGCATGAAGACTGGTAACAGGTGCCTGGTAAGTTGACTGGTGCCCGGTGACTGGATGACTGGTGCCTGGTGAATAAATGCCCAGTGCCTGGTAACTGGTGCCTGGTAGTCACTTTTAGATGACCGGTGACTGGATGACTGGTGCCTGGTGACCGGTGCCTGGTGCCCATTATCAGATGACCAGTGACAAGTTGACCAGCAAAATTTTACCCGGTGACTGGTTGACCGTTGACTGGTTGACTGGTGACAGGTTCTGGTGGCCGGTGGACTTAGACTCTGGGTGCCTTCAGCACCCATAAAGACGCCACCCAGATGGGTCCTACCCCTGGCAGTATAGCCCCATGGGTGGTGCTCCCATCAACAGAATTGTCATCAGACGGATCTGAAATGACAATCTGTTTTTTCTGTTTGTTGTGTCTCTTCCTAGTCATAACTGACTTTCTTGTGGAGTGTATTCTTTTCTTATCCGCAAGAACCCATAAGCTTTCAGACCACTGACTACAGGTAAAGCAAGTAGACAATCTGGAACAAGAAGAACATGATAGGCAATTTTGGTGATTATCCCACCGTGCTTTGATATGTCCACAATCTCCACGAATGATCTTCATGAAAAGTCGCGAAAACACATGACAAGAACAAGCAATCAATAATAACAAGAAATTAAAAAAGGATTTACACAAATAAATAAGATATTTGGTGGAAGGAATGATAGAGGAACATATGAAAGACAAGGATTACGTAAGTTAACCAGAGATAAAGAATGAAAATATAGATTTTTTCCACCCGGAGAAAATCCTTTGTTTACTTTCTTGTCCACAGAAAATAAACTAACACATAATTAAAAGAGCGGGAAGAGTGACGTCACACAGGTAACTACCTAAGGGACCTTTTGGATTAAGACTTTTTAAGACGACTGAACTGTTGTTTTTTCTGTGGAAGGTGTGAAATACAGAATAGAATAGCACATTATCTATAGATTAATGTGTTGTGCAGTTAAAATAAATTTTCAAGATGCCGCCATGGCGGCTAGGGCGACCATCTTGGATTTCAGATTGGAATGATTTTAGCTATTTTTGATCTACAAGTCACCCCAATGCTTCCTACCAAGTTTGGAGTTAATTGGCCCAGGTGTATAGGAGGAGTAGGCTTTTAAAGCAAATTGTTGATGACAGACGACGGACATTGACCGATCACAATACCTCACTTTGAGCACAGGTGAGCTAAAAAGGCAATGTATCTTCGGGTGAATTTCGGGTTAATTGTATAAGCTACCTATTTCGAGACTGAAGTCTTAGAGATGTTATAATTGCTTTTTATTGGTAAAAAGAGTCTAGTTCTATTTTTACAATATGAACAAAGGTAGTCATTTTGAGGTAAAACTTCAATGTGCAAATTGGGCATAAAAGTCTTATCTAAATGTTCCCTTTTGCATTTTCTAGCTAAGTTAGGGATGACTACAAGATCTGGACAAATGGACAGAAGCTGATTCTTTGCCAAAAACCCAGTTTGTACTATCAATGAGACTGAACCATCTGATTGATTGAACCTTAAATGATTTGAATCCATTGCCAAAGCATGAATTTCACTGCATCTCTTAGCTGTGGCGAGGGCTAACAAGACCTGTCGCCTGACAGGATAGCTCACCGAAGTCGCGCTTTGACTTAGTTGGGCAAAGGCAAATTTTCAGACCCATAACAGAAACAAAGTCATGGTCATGGGAGCTGATGCTGCTGATAAAATTTTAAGACAAGTATCTCTGACCTCAGCAAGTATGAACTGAATCCATCAAACGGTAAAGAAGAAATGAGCTCCTAAAAACTTTAATGCAAAATCATTTACATTAAAATTCTAAGTCTGTGACCTTGACCCCAAGGTCATGGTTATAGGTCCTGATGTTGCTGATAAAAACTTAAAGCAATATCTATCACCATACCAAATTCATCTAAAGGCAACCAGTAATTATCAAAATTCTTTAATGCAAAAACTAACATAAATGTTCTAAGTCTGTGACCTTGACCCCAAGGTTATGGTCATGAGAGCTGATGCTGCTGCTAAAACTTTGAGACCAATATCTATTACCATACCAAGTATATATTAAATCAATCCAAAGGTAAAAAAGTAATGAGCTCTAAAAATTAAAAACAAAAACTTAACATAAGAATTCAAAGTCTGTGACCTTGACCCCATCACGAGAGCTGATGCTGCTAAAAACCTGAGACCAGTATCTATTACCATACCAAGTATAAACTAAATCCATCCAAAGGTAAAGAAGTAATGAGCTCCTAAAAACTTCAACACAAAATCTTTAACATCAAAATTCTAAGTCTGTGACCTTGACCCCAAGGTCATGGTTATAGGTGCTGATGTTGCTGATAAAAACTTTAAAGCAATATCTTTCACCATACCAAGTCTCCAGTAAATTTATCTGAAGGCAACCAAGTAATGATCTAAAATCTTCAGTGCAAAAACTAACATACAAGTTCTTAGTCTGTGACCTTGACCCCAAAGTCACGGTCATGTATGATGATGCTGCTGATAAAAACTTTTGACTAATATCTATCACCATACCAAGTAAGAAATCTATCAAAAGGTAAAGAAGTAATGAGCTCCTAAAAACTTTAACACAAAAACTTTAACATAAGAATTCAAAGTCTGTCACCTTGACCCCAAGGTTATGGTCATGAGAGCTGATGCTGCTGCTAAAAATTTGAGACCAGTATCTATTACCATACCAAGTATAAACTAAATCCATCCAAAGGTAATGAGCTCCTAAAAACTTTAACACAAAATCTTTAACATCAAAATTCTAAGTCTGTGACCTTGACCCCAAGGTCACGGTCATGGGTGCTGATACTGCAGATAAAAACTTTAGCCCAGTATCTATCATCATACCATATATGAACTCAATCCATGTACACATAAAAAAGTAATGAGTTACTAAAAAATTTTAACACAAAAACTTTAACATTTGTGGACGCCGACGCCAGGGGTAGTAGAATAGCTTACCGGAACTTTTTGTTCCGGTGAGCTAATAACTAGAATTCCGAGAATCGGATATGTCCCCTGCTTAAAGCGCCAACCATTTGATATGAAAAAGGAAAAAAACACTGGTTCTTATAATCACTCCTATCCCAAAAGGCAAACCCTCACTACAAACTTCGAATGAAATTAATTTATCCCTTCAAAAGTTATTGAGGGGAAACAATATCTTTACCTTGTATTTTACCCCAACAACAAAAACTAAGTCGAAAAAGGGCCATAACTTGGCCGAAATTTTGTGGATGACTACCAATATCGAACGACCTGTATTTTACAATGATATATCCTTATGCAAATTTTCAATTAAATCAATGCATCCCTGTTTGAGTTATTGAGCAGTAACCAATATCAACACACCAACAAAAAGTAAGTCGAAAAAGGGCCATAACTCAGCCAAAATTTTGCGGATGATTACTAATATCAAACTTGACCTGTATTTTACAATGATATATCCTTCTGCAAACTTTCAATAAAATCAATGCATCCCTGCAAAAGTTACTGATCGGAAACCAATATCAACACACCAACAAAAATTAAGTCAAAAAAGGGCCATAACTCAGCCAAAAGTTGGCAGGTGATTACCAATATCAAACATGACCTGTATTTTACCTTGATATTAAGTTCTGCAAAGTTTGAATGAAATCAAGGCATCCCTTCAAAAGTTATTGAGTGGAGATGAACAACAAAAACTAAGTTGAAAAAGGGCCATAACAGCCAAAATTTGGCGGATGATTACCAATATCAAACCTGACCTGTATTTTATAGTGATATAAAGTTCTGCAAAATTTGAATGAAATCCATACATCCCTTCAAAAGTTATTGAACGGAAATGAAAAGTGTGACGACGACACCGATGATGCGGAAGGATAACATGATCCCTATGTGTCTGCCATGCTACGCAGGCGACACAAAAAGGCTGGTTTAACCTTAACGTGAAATTTGGAAGCCTTGTGTAAAGGTTCATATGGGGCTTTTGCAGACAAATCAACACCCAAGATAAATCCCATTTTGGGGTAAGAGATCCTTGGACTGGAATTTGCAATTCAAAAGATCTAATTAACTCTGATAAGACTGGATTTGAACCGATTCTATTACCAGACTTAAATTTAAGTGTATTTGAAATCATGGATCTATAGCCCTTGATGGTACTGATTTCACTCTTTTTTTTTTCAGAAAAAAAAAAGGTATATAAGGAAATCTGCTTTGACAGTAAGAGATGCTGTGACCCGATTAACCTTCTTTCTATGACCCATTTTGCATCATAGACTTTCTGAGTAGATGCTCGTCTTGATTTTGAGACAAAATCTGCAACGTTTTGTGAAATTTTTTTTTTTATCTCTAATTGATTGCTTGATAATTCCCAAGCCTGAAGGGCAAGAGTTGGGAGGTTTTGATGTTGGAACCTTCCAATTGCTTGTGTTAGTAAGTTTGGAAAGTATGGAAGTCAAATGGGAGCAGATACTAGTAGCTGTAACCCTCTGAGAACCAAGGACGTTGAGGCCAAAAAGGAGCAATTAGAACTATTCTGTACCGAGATTGACAGATTTTGGTGAGAACAGACAGTCTCAGAACTATTGGTGGAAATGCATAAGCATGTAGATTTGTGCCAGTTCATGGCAAAGGCTTGATCATCTGGAACTGGAGAGACATACAATGGGAGTTTGTGAATGAATCGAGTTGCAAACAAATGGACATTGGGAAATCTGAGCATTTCAAAAATGCAATCTGCCACGGTTTGATCCAAGGACATTCTGTAGCGAGAGGTTTGTCTAACCTTGAGAGAAGGTCTGCAAGAATGCTGAATTTCCCTGGAATGTGACAAATTATAAGAATTACACGTGTTCCAGGCACCAATGGAGATTTCCCAAACTTCTATGCACAGAATGGGAGAATGTGTTCCTCTTTGTCTGTTGATATATGAGACAACTGTTGTATTGTCAGTGGATATCATAACACAAGAGCGGTGTATGCACTGTATGGCCTTTTTCAGTGGTCTTCTGTCTAGCGACCATGAAAGGATAGTCTCACTGGCTTGAGATGAGCACCCCATCCACAATGACTAGCATCTGTAACAAGACCTGTCGCCAGACGGGATAGCTGGCCTGATATTTCACATTTTGTTTCTGGAAAATTCTAAGTCAGTGATCTTGATTTTGACATGACCTGGTGGGGGTGAGGATTGCACTGCACAAAATTTTGGACCAATATGTATCATCAAACCAAAGATGAATCAAATCGATGATAAGGTTAGGAAATAATGAGGTCTTAAAAACTTTAACATTTTTAAAAATCTAAGTCTGTGACCTCAACCTCAAGGTCATGGTGATTAAATGCTGATGGTGCTGATAAAAACTTTGGACCAGTATATATCATGACACCAAATATATATTGAATCATGATACCAAATATATATTGAATCCATTATTTGGATTAGAAGTAATGAGGTCCTAAACTTTGACGTAAAATTTTAACATGAAAATTTTGACCTTGATCTTAACATGAACTGGAGGGGGGGGGGGGGGGGGGGGGGGGGAAGATGGAACTGGGCAAACTTTTGGACCAATATCTATCATCATACCAAAGATGAATCAAATCGGTGATAAGGTTAGGAGATGAGGCTTTAAAAACTTTAACAAAAACTTTAATTTTTAAATTCTAAGTCTGTGGCCTCGACCTCAAGGTCACGGTCATGACTGCTGATAGTGCTGATAAAAACTTTTGACCAGTATCTATCATGATACCAAATAGGAACTAAATCCATCATTTGGTTTAGAAGTAACGAGATCCTAAAAACTTTGAAGTAAAAATTTTAACATGAAAATTTAAGTCCGTGACCTTGACCTTGACATGACCTAGTAGGGTGGGGATGGTACTGTGCAAAATTTTGGACCAATATGTATCATCATACCAAAGATGACTAAAATCAGTGATAAGATTAGGAAATAATGAGGTCTTAAAAACTTTAATGAGAACTTTAACATTTGTGGACGCCAACACCAACACCAAGGCTAGTACAATAGCTCTCCGTGAATGTTGTTCAGGGGAGCTAATGAACGTTGTTCAGGCGAGCTCAAAAGGAATGCATTGGGATCTGAGGGATGGATGAATGTTCCCTGAGAGAAGCGACTGGGGTCCAACCACCACTTTAAATGAAATCGCATCATACTCGTGATCGAAATTAGATGATCCAACGAAAATATATGAGGCCTCCAAGCTGACTACAGACACATTTGGAGTGTAAATGAAGTCTGCCTAGAACTACTAAGTCTGCAGCAGCACTGAGTTTGCCCAAAAGAGACAGGGAAGTTCAAGCAGAAACTTGAGTCTGAGTTAGAAATTGTTTGACTGTCAAGAGAAGGGATTCCATAACATCTGGTGGTACTCTAACTGTATTTTTTTGTGTCAAAATTTACATCCCTATAAGGTGAATTGCTGAGCTGGTTCAAATCTGACTTTCTTAGATTTGGAATGAATCCTAGACTTTGTACCATTTGAAAACAATATATTGTGTGAGATATTAGTGTGCGGCATATAAGATCTTTTATGAGCCAACCCTCTAGGTACAGAAAAGGTGAGATGAGCAGCAATTATGTCCATAAGTTTGGTGAAAATCCACAGACTTAGGGACATTCAGAAAGGTAGTGCTGTGAATTGAAAGACCTGATTGCCAAGACGAAGCAAAGGTACTTCCTTGACTGTGGATGAATTGGAACATGTAGATAAGCATCCGTTAGATCTATGGAGACAGCCCAGTCATTGACTAATATCGACTGACACGCTAATTTGGTTGTCTCCATTTTGAACCATTGTTTTCTTATATATAGATTCAATGTGGAGAGATCTATTATGGGACACAACTTTCTGTTCTTTTTTGGTACAAGAAATAGCCGGGAGTAAAAACCAGGAGTTCTCGGATCTGGTACCCTTTCCACTGCCAGTTTCTGGAGGTTTCATTCTTCTTGTAATAACAGGGAGGAAGACTGACTCGAACTGTAGATAGGTGGGTAGTCAAATCGAATGAGATCCTGAAACTTTCTTGGACAATAGAGAGGAACCATTTGTTTTGAGTTAATTCTCCCCATTGTTCTACAAAGTGGGCCAATCTTCCTCCCACTAGAATAGCTGGACGTGGTAAGATAGGCAATGGAAAGGGTTGGCTTTCAGAACTTTGTGGAAGACGAGGCAGGTTTAGAGGTGGAGAACTGTCACGTTACTACTCCACTTAGGAAAGTCCTTTCTAGTATTAGACAAATAGGACTGTGACTGATTCTTAGACCTATATGGTTGGTTTGTTTAGGTCTACAATTTTAGTAGGCTGTCTAGGTTTCCTGAAAGAACCTGTAGCCATATAGGATGATTTCTGAGGTTGTGTAATCAGATTATTGGTGGAAGAGGCCAGGAATCTATGTTGTTGTGCTTAGAAATTAGATTTCCCCACTTCCTTGATCTTATTGTCAAATAGTACGAGGGTCCTGCAAAAAGTTCTGTCACTAACAGGCTTCCTAAGTTTTATCCCAAGTATATTTTAAAATGCTTCACTGCACTTGAATGGTCTGTTAAATAGCTAACGATACCCGTTCATTTCGTATAAAATTGCTTTCCAATTGACTGAGTTATTTCAAATTGAAATAGATGCAGTCATATACACTGACCAATTTACTTGTTACATTGGAACATGGACCAGAAGAGGATGGTCAGGAGTCCACCTTTTACATGACAACACCTCCTCTCATAAGTGTGAGGTTGTTAAGTCTTTTTTGGCTTCTGAAAAGGTGAAAGTTTTAAACCATCCACCTTATTCACCTGACCTGAGTCCCTGTGACTTCTTTTTATTTCCAAGGCTTAAGAAAATGCTTTCTGGAAATAAGTATACGTCTAGAAATTCTCTTGGCAGTGCTATTTACCAGTGTCTCCAACAGATATCAAAAGAAGACTATTTATCTGCGACTGTGACCTTGACCTTGACATGACCTAGGGTGGTGGGTATGGTACTATGCAAAATTTTGGACCAATATGTATCATCATATAAAAGATGAATCAAATCTATGGCAAGGTTGGGAAATAATGAGGTCTTAAAAACTTTAACGAAAACTTTAACATTTGTGGACACCGAAGCCAATGCCAATGTCAACGCCGACGCCGGGGGTAGTACAATAGCTCTCCGTGAACGTTGTTCAGGCAAGCTAAAAAATGACACTTCAGTTGTTTTAAAAAGTCTTAAGCCAGAAGGTCCCTTTAAGCAGTTAGCTGTATGATGTCACTCTTCCCGCTCTTTTGATCACGTTCAGTTTCTTTGAAGGATAAAACAATATAACTGAGCTACGCGGGGTGGGAGGTATCCATCTCAAGACAAGAAGCCTTAGAGTTTGTCTTGATTACCTTGAATTGGTAGAAATAATCTAATTATATTCTGAAGATAAGAACTGGTCATCATAAGGTAGAATTTTAATGCTTTTATCGGGCATAAAAGTCTATCCAATTGTTCCCTTTAACAAGTTCAAGCTAAACTAGGGATAACTACAGGATCTGGGAAAAATGGACGAAAGCTGATTCTTTGCCAAAAACCAAGTTTCAACTATATATGATACTGAACCATCAGATTGATTGAATCTTAAATGATTTGCATCCATTGCTAAAGCATGAATTTCGCTGCATCTTTTAGCCTTGGCAAAAGGTAATAGAAAGGCTGTCTTCATCGTAACATGAAGTTTAGATGCCTTATGTAGTGGTTCATATGGGGATTTCTGACGGCAAACTAAGACCCAAGATAAATCCCATTTAGGGGTAAGAGATCTTTGTATTGGGCGATGCAATTCAAAATATCTAATTAATTCTGACAAGACTGGGTTGGATCTGACTCTATTACCAGTCTTAAATTTAAGAGTATTTGATATGATGGATCTATAGCCCTTGATGGTACTTATTTGATAGTTTTACTCATAAAAAAGGTAAATAAGGAAGTCGGCTATTACTGTAAGAGGGGCCAAGACTAGATTAACCGTCTTTCTATGACACCAATTGGAGTATGTTTGTTTGTGTTGAGGTTTTACTGCCCAGTCAACCCAATGGGGTTATGTCCAGTGCGGTCAGTTTACCTAACCACACGTTTACTGGGCAGGCTTAATCCTCTAAGCGGTTAACCAGTATTGTGCACATTCTTTCGCCAGAAACTGACAACTGCCCTTCTTGAATCAGCGGAAGGGAGAGAATGACCGTAGAAAATATTTCATGATCAACCTCCATGAAAGAATGTTGCCGACCTTGGCGGGGGTTGAACCCGTGACCTCCTGGTATCCAGTCGGACGGCGCATCCAACTGAGCCACCGAGGCCGGCACACCAATTGGAGTATATGACCAATTTTGCATCAGAGACTTTCTTGAGTAGATGTTCGTCTTGACTTTGAGACAAAGTCTGCAACTTTTGCAAAAACTTTTTATCTCTAAGTGATTGCTTGATAACTCCCATGCATGAAGAGCGAGTAATGGAAGATTTGGATGTTGAAACTTTCCTTTTGACTGTGTCAGTAGTTTTGGAAAGAGCGGAAGATGAATTGGAGCTGATACTAATAGTTGTAACACCTCTGAAAACCACGGATGTTGGGGCCAAAGAGGAGCAATAAGAACTATTCTACACCAAGATTGACGTATCTTGGCTAGAACAGAGGGTATCAGAATTGTTGGTAGAAATGCACATGCATGAAGACAATTCCAGTTCACTGACAATGCGTCTATCACTAAGGCATGACTGTCCAGAACTGGAGATACATACAATGGGAGTTTGCGATTGAATCGCCTCGCAAACAAATCCACATTGGGATAAGTGAGCATTTGGAAAATGGAATTCGCTACCGACTGATCCAAAGCCCATTCTGTTTTGAAAGGTCTGTCCAATTTCGAAAGATGGTCTGCCAATATATTGAATTTGCCTGGAATATGATGAACTCTGATCATGATATCGTGTTCCAGACACCAATGGAGGATCTCCCATAGGTTGGGAGAATGTGTTCCTCCTTGTTTGTTGATATAGGAGACCACTGTTGTATTGTCAGGAGAGATGATAACACAAAAGTGGTGTATGTATTTTATGGCTTTCTTCAGTGCTAAAGGAATGGCCATCATTTCCAGAATATTGATATGGAGGTGGGATTGGTCTTCCGAGCAGCAACCATGAAAGGATAGTCTCATCGACTCTAGATGAGCTCCCTATCCATAATGACTGGCATCCGTAAAGAGGAATGAATTGGGATCTGAAGGATGAATGGACCTTCCCAGAACAAAGTGATTGGTGTCCATCCACCATTTCAAATGGAATCGAATCATGCTGTTGATCGGAACCTGATGATCGAGAGGAAGAATATGAGGTCTCCAGACAGATAAGAGACACATTTGAAGCGGTCGTAAATGAAGTCTGCCTAGGAGAACGAAGTCTGCTGCTGCAGTGAGTTTGCCCAAAAGAGAAAGGAAAATTCGTGCCGTAACTTGAGTCTGAGAAAGAAATAGTTTGATAGTCAGAAGTAGAGAATCGACTCGGTCTGCTGGTGCCCTGACTATATTCTGTTGTGTCAGAAATTCTATCCCTATAAAGTGAATTTCTGGGATGGTATCAAATCTGACTTCTTTAGATTTGGAATAACCCTAGACTCAGCACAGTTTGAAGGCAATATATTGCATGAGACACTAGCTGGTTGCGAATCAGATCTCTTATAAGCCAATCGTCTAGGTACAGAAATAACGGGATGGCATGTTGACGCAAGTGTGCTGCTATTACGTCCATCAGTTTGGTGAAAATCCACGGACAGGGATATTCAGAAGGGTAAGGCTGTGAATTGGAAGACCTGATCTTCGAACATGAACCGAAGATACTTTCTGGATCGAGGGTGAATCGGAACAGGCAGGTAAGCATCTGTCAGGTCTATGGAGACAGTCCAGTCTTTGACCAATATCGATTGTCGTACAGAATTGACTGTCTCCATCTTGAAAGGTTGTTTCCTTATGTATTGATTTAGCAGAGAAAGATCTATTACTGGATGTAACTTTCCGTTCTTTTTTGGAACAAGAAATAACCGGGAATACAAACCGGGAGTTCCCTGATCTTGTACCCTTTCCACTGCCCGTTTCTGGAGAAGTTCCAAAATCTCTTCTCGTAGTAACGGGGAGGAAGATTGACTCAGACTTATCAGAACTGACTAAAGAGTGGGAGTTGACGTGAATGGTATCCTGAAACCGTCTCGAACGATAGAGAGGACACATTTGTTGTTTGTTATTTCTCCCCATTGTTCCACAAAATGGGCCAATCTTCCTCCCACTGGAATATCTAGGTGTGGCAAGATAGGCAGTGGAAAGGATTGGCTTTCAGAGCTTTGTGGAAGATGAGGCCTGTTTAGAGGAGGGGAACTGTCTCATGTTACTACTCCTCTTAGTATAGTCCTTTCTGGTACCGATGTAAAGGACTGGGTTTGAGTTTTAGACCTGTACAGTTGTGTCAGTTTAGATCTAGATGACTTACTCGGCTGTCTAGGTCTTTTAAACTGTCCTGAAGCCAAATAAGATGACTTTTGTTGTTGTACATTAGTACTGGTTGAGGAAGATGCTAATAAATCTCTGTTGTTGCGCTTCATAACTGGATTTAGCAACTTCTTTGATTTTATTATCAAACAAAGTTTTTGCATTAATTGGAGCATTCCTAAGTTTGTAACCGGAATTCTCCAATAATAACTTTGATGTGGCTATTGCTGCGTCACGTCTAGCCTGATCGTAACCGGAATTCTCCAATAATAACTTTGATGTGGCTATTGCTGCGTCACGTCTAGCCTGAAATAGCTCTGTGGCGAGAATAGTGGACATTGCTGTTGAATGTCGAATGCAGTTAGCCACAGCCTCCAAGAGTCTAGACAGAGCTGTGACTGACATGGACTCTTGCTGGAGACATAAGTAAGCTGCAGAAGAGAACAAATCCGCGTGCGAATTGATCACCACTAATTTGCAAGCTCTCTTTTCCAAGATTTCTACATTTTTAACTGGGACGGAACATCTTCCCCTGCTAGAAATGTCCAAAAGTGAAGCTTCTAGCTGGGCAAGATTCAATGTGGGAAAATATTGGTTATGGCATTTATAGTATTTTGTCGGTGCCAAGGACAAAACTAAATGCTGAGGGCAGAGCCAGTCTTTACCACAATTTTCAGAGTCTATTTTGCTCTGTATAAATTTAGTGGTACCTTCCACAAATTTTGACTGTGGGAGCACTAATAATGGAGATGCTCGAGCCTCCATTAAGTGCTCGATTCCAGACAGCGGTTTTGCAGGAGTATTTTCCTCCGTTGGCTTAGGACATAACTCCTGTGGAAGTAATCTGAATACTTCATTAATAGCCCTGACAAAGGACCAGGTTTCTGACTCTGAATCAGATCCTGTGTCCCTTGAAGATTGTTGCACCACATTTTCAGAATGTATTATAGGTGTCTGTTCTATAGTCCTATCAGGTTGCGGCGTTGTCGGAACTTCTGCAACCTGAGAAGTTTGTCTAGTTCTTTTATATCTGCCATAATCATGACTAGAAGAAGAAGATGAAGACGACACTGAAATTCTTCTTCTTCTCTTGTGTGAATGTTTGGACCTCTTTGATCTTTTGCTTCTCCTTTGAGAAGCCAAAGAGGACGATCTAGAAGAGGAGGAAGAAGAAGACAATCTATGTCTCCTCCTCTTCTTAGTTCTGCATTTTGTTTTAGGCTGATCTATTTCGCCTAGGTTCAGATGTGTGCCTGTCTGCTGAGTTCCAAGTATTACTAGGAGGACCTATAATGACACTTGGGTCCGACATCTGACTGAAGTCTGGCTCTAGAGGTAGTAAAACTCTCTCTGATGCTGTAGGGTCCTGAGGCTCATTCAGAAATGATGTTCAGAACCCTTATGTGATTGACTGGCTACCCGGTGTTCATTGCCCATCGAATGGTGCATGATGACTGGTGCCTGGTAAGTTGACTGGTGCCTGGTAAGTTGACTGGTGCCTGGTGACCAATGATTGGTTGACCGGTGACTGGTGCCTGGTGATTAAATGCCCGGTGCCTGGTGACTGGTGCCTGGTAATCACTGAATGACTGGTGACTGGTGACCGGTAACTGGTGGACTTAAACTTTGGACACACTCAGCATCTGAGTAGTTGCCACCCTGATGGGTCTTACCCCTGGCAGTATATGCCTGTGGGGTGGTGCTCCCATCAAAAGAATTGTCATCAGACAGATCTGAAATGACAGCCAGTCTTTTTTTTCATGTTCTGCTTCTTCTTCCTCATCACTGATCTTCTTACAGAGTATGTTCTCCGTTTGTCTGCAAGGATCCAGGTCTCCTCTGACCAACGACTATAGTGGAACAAGTCGATAACCTGGAACAAGAAGAACATGACAAAAAATTTTAGTGATTATGACACCTTGCTTTTATATATCTACATTCGCCGCAAACGATATTCATGAAAAGTCGCGAAAATGCATTACATGGACAAGCGATCAACAAGAGGCCCAAAGGCCACAATTCACTCACCTGCCAATTGTGCTAATAGAGAATTGTTAGAAATTGATGATGGAAAAAAGAAATGAAAGCATGAAAGGTAATTCCCTAGTGCTTCATGCCAAATTTGGTCCTAATTTGGAGAAGTTTTTTTTTTTGTGTAGTCTATTTTTAGCCATGGGTTCAGCTGATTTGGAGAAGATTTTTGCTTAAAGTCTATTTTTAGCCATGGCAGCCATTCTGAGCTATGGGTTTGCATAAAAACCACTTAACTTGTTGTTCCCTTTTGCCAACATGTTAAATATGAAATAAAGACCCAAAGGGCCCAGTGGTATTAGAGGAGGTTTTATCTGAAAGCATGGTTTTTTCCACATGTATATGGCTTAGGCGAGGAGCATACATGCCCTTGAACATGTTTTTCATAAAAATTTGTATATTTGATCATTCCTCACAACTTGCATTTTTGCCCAAGTCCATAGCCTGCAGTCGGGACATTTGTAACCCCAAGTATGATGATCATAGTTTCCTCAGTTTTTATGCAAAATTTGGTATGAATTCCTTCAGTGGTTGTGGAAGAGAGGATCGTTTTGCTTGTCAAAATATCTGCAACGGTTAGTCACTAATTTTTCAATTTTCCCCATTATGAGTACATGGAAAGTGAAAGTAGGCAAAAGCAACTAAACAGATAAGCTGGTTTTCATAAATAAAAGGAACATTTCTATAAAGTTTTGGTCAAAATATCTTCAACTGTTTGGCAGTAAATGCCATTTTTCAGTTTTCTCCATTAAAAGTCAATGGAAACTTTAAGTTGCCATAGCAACCAAACTAATAGGCCGATTTTCATAAAAAAAACAAACTTTCATTCCATAAGACCAAGGATGCTACATGTAAAATTTGAGCCCAAATCGGACCAGTGGTTCCAGAGAAGAAGATTTTTGAAGGTATTTTTAGTTATTTTTTTGCCTTTTGGTTACCATGGCAACCAATAATGATAAGCAGTGGCATAAAAGCATATTGCTATTAGAAGAATATTAAAAGAAACATTTTAAAAAAATTTGGTCAAAATATCTTCAACTGTTTGGCAGTAAATGCCATTTTTCAGTTTTCTCCATTATAAGTCAATGGAAACTTTAAGTTGCCATAGCAACCAAACTAATAAACCGATTTTCATAAAAAACACAAACTTTCATTCCCTAAGCCCAAGGATGCTACATATAAAATTTGAGCCCAATCAGCCCAGTGGTTCCGACGAAGAAGATTTTTGAATGTATTTTTAGTTATTTTTTGCATTTTGGTTACCATGGCAACCAATAAAAATTAGCAGTGGCATAAAAGCATATGGCTATTAGAAGAATATTAATAGGAACATTTGTATAAAAGTTTAGTCAAACTAACTACAACTGTTTGGCAGTTAATGCAATTTTTCCATTTTCCCCATTATAAGTCAATAGAAACATAAGGTTGCCATAGCAACCAAACTAAAAAGCCGACTTTCATAAAAAACATAAACTTTTGTTCCCCCTGCCCAAAGATGCTACAGATAAAATTTGAGCCCAATCGGCCCAGTGGCTTCAGAGGAGATGTCGTTTGAAAGTGTGGACGACGGACGACGACGGACGGACGGACGACAGAGCCTTGCTATACTAATACCTCACATGAGCCTTCGGCTCAGGTGAGCTAATAATAACAAGAAATGGAGAAACGATTTACACAAAATAATAAGATCATGAGTGGAAGGAATGATAGAGGAACATAAGAATGATAAGGATAAATAAATAAAAACCGGAGAAAAGAAAGAAAATATAGATTTTCTTCACCCTGTGAAAAATCCTTTGTTTACTTTCTTGTCCACTGAAAAGAAACTGACACGTGATGAAAATAGCGGGAAGAGTGACATCACACAGGTAACTGCTTAAAGGGACCTTCTGGATTAAGACCTTTTAAGATGACTGAACTCTCACTTTTTCTGTGGAAGGTTTGAAATACAGAACAGAATAGCACATTATCTATCGGTTAATGTATTGTGCAGTTAAAATAGATTTTCAAGATGACTGCCATGGCGGCCATTTTTGATTTCCGATCAGAACCATTTTAGCTATTTTTCATCTACAAGTCACCCTGATGCTTCATACTAAGTTTCGAGTCAATTGGCCTTTCGGTTCAGGAGGAGAAGCAAAAAATAGATTTTCAAGATGGCCACCATGGCGGTCACCTTTGATTTCAGATCGGAAAAATTTTAGCTATTTTTGATCTACAAGTCACCCTGATGCTTCCTACTAAGTTTCGAGTCAACTGGCCTTTCGGTTTAGGAGAAGAAGTGAAAAATAGATTTTCAAGATGGCTGCCATGGTGGCCATCTTGGATTTCTGATCAGAACGTTTTTAGCTATTTTTTTTATCTACATGTTACCCCAATGCTTCCTACCAAGTTTCGAGTCAATTGGCCTTTTGGTTCAGGAAAAGAAGCAAAATATAGATTTTCAAGATGGCTGCCGCCATTGGATTTCAGTCAGAACGATTTAGGTATTTTTGATCTACAAGTCACCCTGGTGCTTCCTACCAAGTTTCGAGTCAATTGGCCTTTAGGTTCAGGAGAAGCGAAAAATAGATTTTCAAGATGGCCGCCATGGTGGCCATCTTGGATTTCTGATCGGAACGATTTAAGCTATTTTTAGCTTGCCGGGACTATGTCCCTGGAGAGCTTATGTTGTCACCCAGTCATGGCGTCGGAGTCTGTCGGCGTCGGCATCCACGTTAGCACAATGTTTCGGCGTCTGTCTGTGTCCGCATCTGCATTAGCACAATGTTTAAGTTTTCAAAGGTGTGCATCCCGCGAGCTGCCTTGTCTTCTGACAACTCTTGTTGCTCACCCGAAAATAAGCCCAACCCCACTGGGGCCATGTTTTTTTACGAATCATGATGGCTTGAACAATCTTGGTAGAGGGTCACCAAAGAAACATTTCTGCAAAATTATATTGAAATCCGTCCGGTTGTTTCTGACTAGAAGATTTTTAAAATTTTCTATACAGGGAAAATAAGCCCCACCCCTTAGCGGCCCTGTTTTTTAAATAATCTTGGCTGCTTGGACAATCTTGGTAGATGGTCACCAAGGGATCATTCCTGCTATTTTATATTAAAATCGGTCCAGTAGTTTCTGACAAGAAGATTTTTAAATTTTTCTATATAGATATATAGAGAAAATAGGCCCCAGCCCCTAACGGCCATGTTTTTTGACAAATCATAATGGCTTGAACAATCTTGGCAGAGGGTCACCAAGGCATCATTCCTGTTAAGTTATTTTGAAATAGGTCTAGTGGTTTCTGACAAGAAGATTTTTAAAGTTTTCTACATAGATATATAGTGAAAACAAGCCCCTAGCAGCCATGTTTTTTGATAATTCATGATGGCTTGAACAATCTTGGTAGACCAAAGGAACATTTCTGCCAAATTATATTGAAATCGGTCAAGTGGTTTCTGACAAAAAGACTTTTAAAGTTTTCTATATAAATACATCGGGGAAATTAAGCCCCACCCACTAGCAGTCATGTTTTTTGATGAACCGTGATGGCTTGAACAATCTTAATAGAGGGTTACCAAAGGAACATTCCTGCCAATTTGTACTGAAATCCGTCCAGTGATTTCTGACAAGAAGATTTTAAAAGTTTTTTATATAGATATATAGGGAAAATAACCCCTGCCCCCTAGCTGCCATGTTTTCTGACGAATCATGACGGCTTGAACAATCTTGGTTGAGGGTCACCAAGGGAACATTCCTGCAAAGTTATACTGAAAAAGGTCCAGTGATTTCTGACAAGAAGATTTTTTAAGTTTTCTTTATAGATAAATAGGGAAAATAAGTCCTGCCCCCTGGCGGCCATTTTGGCGAATGATGACGGCTTGAACAATCTTGGTAGAGGATCACCAAAGGAACATTTCTGCCAAGTTGTATTGAAATTGGTCCAGTGGTTTCTGACAAGAAGATTCTTAAAGTTATTTCTTGGTTGTCATGGCAACCAGAGTTCTGCTTAGATTCCATGCTTTGAACTTTGGGTAAGTACCTCCCAAGGATCATTCCTGTAAGGTTTGGTCCACATTGGCCCTGTGGTTTAGGAGGAGATGTCAATTGTTGACAGACGATGTACGGACGGATGACGAACGCTGGAGTACTGGCCTATTAGAATAGCTCTCTGAGCACTATGTGCTCAGGTGAGCTTAAAAGGCAATGAGAAGCTGCCTATGAATCTGAATATAAGTGGCCATTTCGACTAGAAAAATACAATAATTTATACTTCAGTCTCAGGATTGTGTAATACCAATTCTCACCCATTAACACTCTTATTATATGTCAAACAAGTATGACAGCATATCTGTCCCAAAGTTCTGGATACAACTTTAACAGAAAAAATTGAATTTTCACTTTTCTATACCATGTAAATTATACTGTATATTAGGTCTAAATGTTTATTACCTTGACCTGTTGTCACTGATGATCCTCGGGAAAAGTCTGATCCATGGCAGGTTAGGGTGTATCCAATACATCAAACCTTTCTGGAACTCATATTTCTGTGATGTTGAATCATTTACCTGGAAAAAGAGTTTACAGAACAAGACATGTCCATTCACAGAATAGCTCACCTAACTTGTGTTTGCCCATCCTTTAATAAATTTCTAAGTCCGTAAGTTCAACAAGGATTTGGGTCTTGTCAAGAACAATATTTTGGAACAAGTAGCTGAAATCAGTCAAAGTGTCAATTTAGTCCATTAAGGCATTCAAGAGACACAGATCATAAAACAACTAGATATGTGTGTTTGTAACACACTATACCCCCAATCATATGCTTGCCCCTAAAGGTGTGACAAGCATCCCCTACTTAAGCAAATCTTATTGTGTTGAAATTCCAACTCCTTATCCTTATGTTCATTTCTTTACATAACATAACAACTAAGGTTCAGCTGACATCAGAAGCTACACACTGTTTGAAATATTCCCAAATAGAAATACAGTGCTGACTTGTATGCTACTACATGTATCTAGCTACTTTGTGGGCATTGTGGGTCAGGCCCTAGTGCACCAAATGGGGAGATACCAGCTCAGCCGAACTTTTAAAACTTTGTGGGGACAAAGGGCACTTCCTAGTATGGATTTGTACACTATCTTATTACAGTACTAGGTTGGTCTAATGACATATTCATACCCTTTGCAAACGTCCTTTGTATCATCATAAAATATATAAACCCCCATACCCATACAATTGCTCACAAGGTTGTTTATAACACTAATGGCTAGGTCCAAAAGGGGCATAAATTCAGTCAGGCTTAGATAACGGTTCTCTAGACATTTTGATAACAAAACTTTATGTTCTGTTCTATTTCATTGTAAGTCCAACTCCATCTAAAATTTATAGACCAGACTTAAAATTTAATTAAGTTATTTACTCATCATTCCCAGACCGCATACTTAATTTCAAGACCCCAGCTTTAACACTTTTTGATATATCTTGCTGACAAGGTCAAAATCCCCAGAACTTCAAAGGGCCATAATTCTATCAATTTTATAGGACATTACCTCAAACTTTAATCAGGTAATCTACACATCATCTCTAATCAGCGTATTGAAATTCATGATCCTAGCTGAAATACTTTTTTGTGACATCTTGCTAAGGTCAAAATGCCCAGAAATGCAAAGGGCCATAACTACGTCAAGTTTTCACAGAATTCCCTCAAATTCTAATCAGGTAATCTATAAACCATCTCCAGTCAGCATATTTAAATATTTCAAGACACTAGCTTAAATACTCTTAGAGATATCCTGCTGACAAGATCAAAATACCCAAAACTACAAAGGGCAATAATTGTCAATTTTTCACTGAATTCCCTCAAAATCTAATCAGGTAATCTAAACATCATACCCAATCAGTATGTAAAGTTTTCAAGACCCTAGCTTAACTACTTTTTGCGATTATTGAGTTATTTACTCATCATTCCCAGACCGCATACTTAATTTCAAGATTCCAGCTTTAACACTTTTTGATATATCATGCTGACAAGATCAAAATGCCCAGATCCGCGAAGGGCCGTAACTACATTAATTTTTTCATGGAATTCCCTCAAAATCTAATCAGTTAATCTACATATCATCCACAATCAGTAAATTAAATTTCAAGATTCTAGCACAAATACTGTTAGAGATATCCTGCTGACAAGGTCAAAATGCCCAGAACTACAAAGGGCAATAATTGTCAATATTCCACAGAATTACCTCAAAATCTAACCAGGTAATCAACACATCATCCTCAATCAGCATTTAAAATTTCAATACTCTAGCTTAAATATTTATACAATTACAAGACCTCAGCATAAATATTTTTTGAGAAATCTTGCTGACAAGCTCAAAATGTCCAGAACTACAAAGGGCCATAACTATGTCAAGTTTTCACGGAATTCCCTCAAAATCTAATCAGGTTATCTACATCATCTCCAGTCGCCATATAAAATTTTAAGACCTTAGCATTAATACTTTTGAAAAATCTTGCCTACAAGGTCAAAATGCCCAGAACTACAGAAGGCCATAACTACGGTATGTCATTTTTTTCACAGAATTCCCTCAAATTCTAATCAGGTAATCTACACATCATTCCCAATCACTATATTAAATTTCAAGATCCTAGCTTAAA
Source organism: Anodontia alba (assembly GCA_964016985.1). Taxonomy (NCBI): domain Eukaryota; kingdom Metazoa; phylum Mollusca; class Bivalvia; order Lucinida; family Lucinidae; genus Anodontia; species Anodontia alba. The sequence goes on along the minus strand of OZ024824.1, from coordinate 49,894,073 downwards.
TACTTTGTGGATATCCTGCTGACAAGAATTAATTCTGATTTTTTCAAAGGGGCATAACTCTGGAAGTACAAACATGCTGGACAAGAATAAAATATGGGTCAGCTAATTTTTCATGGGAAACCATATATAAAATTTTGAAACCCTATCATGCAGGGTTCTTAACCCTTATCCTGCTGAATAATTTAATTAGCCACACCCATTTCTGACTATCAGCCAATCAGATTACATCATATAATGTTTTCTTTCAAAGACTATCAGCCAATCAGATTACATCATATAATGTTTTCGTTCAAATTCACAAACTGAATGACAAACAGTGTAGATCATGATCAGATGGCTTCTTCAGAAGCCATCTGATCTGGCTCTACACTGTTTGCAAAGATAGGGATTGTCGTGAACAGCAGGATAAGGGTTAATATATGGCATGCACAAAAAAAGTATGACAAATGGACAGACGGAGGGACGAACAAACGAAATGACAAACGAAGGCAAAGCAATATGCCCCACCAATTTCATTCGAAACTGGGGGCATAATAACCTTTATCCTGCTGCTCATGACATTTACACTGTGCAAGTCACTGTCTCTTACCACTACAAGTGTGAAATTCTGTTGCAATGGTGTGCCAAATATCGAACCCTGTTTATCAACATGTATATTTTGTTTGTTTGTGTTGAGGTTTTACTGCCCAGTCAACCCAATGGGGTCATGTCGAGCGCGGTCAATTTACCTACCCACACGTTTACTGGGCAGGCTTAGTCCTCTAAGGGGTTAACCAGTATTGTGCACATTCTTTTGCCAGAAACTGACAACTTCTCTTCTTGAATCAGCAGAAAGGGAGAGAATGACCGTAGAAAATATTTCATGATCAATCTCCATGAAAGAATGTTGCCGACCTCGGCGGGGTCGAACCCGCGACCTCCTGGTCTCCAGTCGGATACGCATCCAACTGAGCCACCGAGGCCGGCTTATCAACATGTATAATAACTCGATATAATCTCACAATTTTACTGGTTGATAGGGTATTTTTTCAATCTTATAATTTTTTTTATGAGGTCTATGGTCCAATTACAGAATATTATTGGCATTTCCAACTGAAATGATAAAGGTGTGTTTTCTTCCAATTCTAAACAGATTCTTCCACTGAAGTCACATTTTGTGGTGATTTTATCAATATTCCTAGTGGTAATTAGTGACAAAAAAATGAAGTTTTTATAGTAAAACATATTTTAACAAGTAATACTTAACCTATGGATAATGTGCTAACCCTTCCACTTCCTTCTTAATCCAGAAGGTCCCTTTAATATATGTGATGTTACCTTTCCCGCTGTTTTGATCAGGCGTTCAGTTTCTTTGTAGCATTAAAAGCTCCATATTCCTCAACTAGAGGCCCAAGTGGGCCTGAAATCACTCACCTGGATTAAGCTGATGTTACATTGTGCCATGGTGGCCATCTTGGCTATCCGATCAGATTGCCTTTAGCAATCCAGAATCTGATGTTGTTTGAGAGTTTCTATATTGCCACCATGGCCGCCATCTTGGATACTGGAGATGAACAATTTAGCAATTCTGAATCTTCATGTCACCCCCATGCCTCCCATCAAGTTTCAGCTCAATCTGACTGATTGTTTAGGAGGAGATGTGGTTTGAAGAATTTCAACATGGTGGCAATCTTGGATATTGGAACAGAATGGTTTTAGCAATTCTGAATTTCCATAACACCCCAATGCCTTCCATCAATTTTAAGCTCAATCAGACTTACCGTTAGAGAGCAGATGTGATTTGAAGATTTTCAAGATGGCTGTCATGGTGGCCATCTTGGACATCAGAACGGATCCATTCTGCCCCTGTGCCGTCCACTAAGTTTCAGCTCCATCTGACACTATTCGGTAGCAGATAACAATTGAAGACTTTCAAGATGGCAGCCATCATGGATATGATTCTGATGGAGATGCCAAAAATGTGAAAAGTTACTGACGGACATATGGATGAGGAAGGAATAATGGTCAACAGACCACAGCATTAGCTGACCTGGAGCAAAGCTCATTGTGAGCTAAAAATAGGAGATCTTCAACACAGCTGCTGTGGTAGCCATCATGGATATTGTAACAAAATGTTTTTAGCAATTCTGAATCTCAATGTCACCCCAATGCCTCCCACCAAGTTTTGGCTCAATCTGACTTACCATTCTGGAGCAGATGAGGTTTGAAGATTTTCAAGACGGACACCTTGGGGGCCATCTCAGATAATATCCAACCAGAATGATTTTAGCAATTCTGAATCTCTATGTCGCTCTGATGCCTCCCGTCAAGTTTGGGCTCAATCTGGATTATGGTTTAAGAGGAGATTTTGAAGAATTTCAAGATGGCCGTTGTGGTGGCCAGCTTGGATGTTGGAATGGAACAAATTTAGCAGTTCTAAATCTTCATGCCTCCGCCTCCGACCAAGTTTCAGCTTAATCCAACATACCGTTCAAGAGCAGCTGTCGTTTCAAGATTTTCAAGCTGGCCACCATGGCGACTGTCTTGGATCTTAGAACAGAATGAATTTAGCAATTCTAAATCTCCATGTCACCCAATACCAAGTTTGGGCTCAATCTAAATTATCTTTCAGAAGCAGACATGGTTTGAAGATTTTCAAGATGGCCACAGTGGCAGCCATCTAGAAGATTGGAACAAAATGATTTTAGCAATTCTGAATCTCTATGTTGCTCTGATGCCTCCCATCAAGTTTCAGCTCAATCCGGTTTACGGTTGGGTGGAGATGCCGTTTGAAGACTTTCAAGATGGCCGACATGGCAGCAATCTTGGATATCAGAACGGAATGATTTTATTGGTTATATCTCTCCATGTGGCCCAAATGCCTCCCACCAAGTTTGGGCTCAATCTGACTTAGGGTCCAGAAGCAGATGTGGTTTCAAGATTTCCAAGATGGCCATTCTGGCAGCCATCTTGGATAGCCAAAAGGAACTATTTTAGCAACTCTGAATTTCTATGTCGCTCCAATGCCTCCCATCAAGTTTCGGCTCAATCTGACTTACAGCTTGGGAGGAGATTTGAAGAATTTCATGGCGGCCATCTTGGATATAGGAACGGAACTATTTTAGCAATTCTAAATCTCTATGTCACTTCGCTGCCTCCCATCAAGTTTTGGCTCAATCTGACTTATGGTTTGGGAGGAGATGTCCTTTGAAGAATTTCAAGACGGACGTGTAGCCATCTTGGAGAGTGGAACGGAATGATTTTAGCAATTCTGAATCTCTGTCCCACTGTGAAGCCTCCCATCAAGTTTTGGCTCAATCCAACTTACGGTTTGGGAGTAGATGTCGTTTGAAGAATTTCAAAATAGCCGCCATGGCGGCCATCATGGATATCTGAACGGAATGATTTTAGCAATTGTGAATCTCCATGTTGCCTCAATGCCTGCCACTAAGTTACAGCTCAATCTTACTTATGGTTCTGGAGGAGATGTCAAAAATGTGAAAAGTTAACAACGGACGGATAGATGGATGATGGATGGACGGATGATGGACAACAGGCCATGGCATAAGCTGACCTGGAGCTAAAAATAGACATTTTTTTATCCAAGAAAGGTTTAATAAATTGATATAAAGTATCAATATGATCATAAAATGTGGGATCTGACAGTCTGTAAAATTTCAGTAAGTCTCTCGTTTTTTTAACTGGATCAAAAATGAAATGATTTTTTGTCGTATCTCTGAATTAATGTTGGCAACATTAATTCAGAGATACAGTAAAAAAATCATTTCATTTCAAGAACATTAAGAAACCAACTATATTTTAAAGGCTATCAGGTGCTACATTTTATGATTGTATTAATACCATATATCAATTAATTAAACCTATCTTGGATAATAAAATGTCTATTTTAGGAATATGGGCAAAGCAGGGAGGGAGGAGGGCAATCTCTTATCCATAAGTTAAGTATTACTTGTTAAAACATGTTTTACTATCAAAACTTCATTTTAACTTCATAAAACCTTTACCTATGGATAATGTGCTAGAATTTGTAGATTATGAGGGAGGTGCTCCCCTAATTCTAACACTAGTATATATATTAGATTCCCTTAACTTCTGGTTTAAGACTTAGGAAACTCTAAGGAAGCAGATACATTCTATAATATATACTTAGAATGATCTAGATTCATTAATAACATATCTCTAAGGTGTTAACCCCTTAATTATATGTATAGTGGACTCTGGAGGCTGCCAGTTTTCTTTACCATCAGAGGCCTGAATTCCTTGCCCCCCACTTCTTTTTTGGGCAACATCGATTGTGGGCCCAAATGAAACAAACTGGTAACTTGCTGAGACATATCCTTCAAGTAAGATTTTGTGCAGTTAAAAGATAGATTCCAGACTACTGTTTTGATTATGTCATTGAGCGGAACCCTTATCAAAGAATGCCCAGGAAAAGATAGCTGTCTATCTTTGTGAGCCCTAATTATTTAACAAGGAAATGTCTCCTTGGCTGAGTTTCCTATAGGTAAGCTACACATCTCGAGACTTTAAGTTAAATATTAGAGATGTCACAATTACCTTTAACTGGTAAAATAATCTAGTCCTATTTTACAATAAGAACTAGTCATTTTGAGTAAAACTTAGGTGTTCTAATTGATCAGAAAAGTTTACAATTATTCCCTTTTGCATCTTCAAGCTAAATTAGGAATAACTAGAAATTGTGTTTGTAAAACACTATGCCCCAAACCATATGCTTGCCTCTAAAGATAATACAAAGTAACAAGAGCTGTCACATGACAACATAGCCTGCCTGTTTGAGCCTTGTCTACCTATGTTTTCACATTAACACATCAAAAGGTGTATTTAGTATTTTTATATGATTCTATTCCAAATACAATAAGTTTTGTGAGTCTGAATATAAATCACACATCCCTCTATACATTTTAATGCAAATCTATGTGTTACATGGAACACTGACCTGGATATATTTTGAGGTTGATCATCGCATCACATCAAACTAATGTTCCTGGTATGAAATTTCTCCATCAAATAGTCTTCCAGTTATTAGGCAAAATCACTGAGTGATGAAATATTGGTTACACTGATTCACACTGACCTAGATGTATTGTTATATCAATCAACGGGTCACAAGAAAGTTAAAATCTAGGTATGACATTTCTCTATCAAAATAGTCTTCGAGATATAAGGTAAAATCACTGGACTGTGAATTTTGTTTGTGTTGAGGTTTTACGGCCCAGTCAACACAGTGGGGTCATGCCGAGCGCGATCAATTTACCTAACCACACATTTACTGGGCAGGCTTAGTCCTCTAAGCGGTTAACTATGCACATTCTTTTGCCAGAAACTGACAACTGCCCTTCTTGAATCAGTGGAAGGGAGAGAATGACCATAGAAAAATAGTTCATGATCAATCCATGAAAGAATGTTGCCAACCTTTGTGGGGGGGAGGGAGGTAGTATGACATTTCTCTATCAAAGAGTCTTTGAGTTTTTGAGTTATAAGGCATAATCACTGGTCCATAAAATATAGGTCACATTGACCTACATATATTTTGAGGTCACTCTTCATGTCACATGGAACTAATATCCAAGGTATGACATTTCTCTATTAATTAGTCTTCGAGATATAAGGCATAATCCGTGGACCATGAAATATAGGTCAAATTGACCTACATATACTTTGAGGTCACTCTTAAGGTCACATGAAATTAATATCCAAGGTAGGACATTTCTCTATCAAATAGTCTTCGAGATATGAGGCATAATCACTGGACCATGAAATACAGGTCACACTGACCTAATTATACTTTGAGGTCACTCTTCGTGTCACATGGAACTAATATCAAAGTAATGACATTTCTCCATCAAATAGTCATCAAGATATAAGGGGTAATCACTGGACCATGAAATATGGGTCACATTGACCTACATATATATTGAGGTCACTCTTCGTGTCACATGGAAGTAATATCTATTGTATGACATTTCTCTATCAAATAGTCTTTTAGTTATAAGGCATAATCACTGGTCCATGAAATATAGGTCACATTGACCTACATATATTTTGAGGTCACTCTTAGTGTCACATGGAACTAATATCCAAGGTATGACATTTCTCTATCAAATAGTCTTCAGGATATAAGGCATAATCACTGGACCATGAAATATAGGTCACACCGATCTAATTATATTTTGAGGTCGCTTTTTGTGTCACATGGAACTAATATCCAAGGTATGACATTTCTCTAGCAAATATTCAGAGATATAAGGCAAAATCACTGGACCATGAAATAAAGGTCAGTGGACTGTGAAATGTAGGTAACTATGACCTTCACCCAATAATTGTTAAAGCAATATCACAAGGTTGACTGATGTATTACGTAGGATGTGTTTACAAATGCTAGCAGAACAGAAATGCACTAAACACTTTACAAGAGATGTCCTGGATTTTGAACCCTAGCCCCCTCCCCCAGAGCATGAACCTAGGGGCCAATACCTATGGACACTTAGACGACCCTTCCAGGCACCCATGTTCCGAATATGAATGCTTGTTGTCAACTGACTATATATATATATAAGCATATGAAAAATTTCAACACAGCAATAGAGCATTTTACAAAGGTGTCCTAGATTTTGACCCCTAGCCCCACCCTGGGGCATGAACCCAGAGATTTGTTCCTATGAAATCGCAGATGACCCTCCCAAGCACCCACATTCCAAATATGAATGGTCTGTGGTAAGTGACTGTTGAGATTAAGCATCTGAAAAACTTTAACACAGTGTGACTGGAACTGGAATGGGAACGCAAACGCACACGCGCATGACCTGGGTGACTACAATAGCTATCCTTGTACTTCGTACAGGTGAATAATATAGATAAAAAAAAAAAAAAAAAAATGCAGGTCACCTATTTTTTCATGAGGAATCCATAAATGTTATTTCAAAACATTAGCATACATGGTTCTAAAGTTATGCTATGCACAAGAAAGCATGATGAACGAACCAACGTAACGTAACGAACGAACGAACAAATGAAGGGACAAGTCAGAAGCAATATGCCCCTCACTTTTTCAAAGTTGGGGGCATAATTAAAGATCTGGGCAAATGGATGGATCCCATTCTTTGCCCAAAACCCAGTTTATAAAATCAATGAGACTGAAACATCTGATTGATAAACGTTAGCATACATGGTTCTAAACTTATGCTATGCACAATAAAGCAACAACATTAAATGGCCAGAAATTTGAAAGGGTCATTACTATAAAGACATTTCATTTAATTGGTTGATAATTTAATCAGGTAATCTCCTCCTCAGTCCCAATCAGTATGCCAAATATCAAGGCTCTAGCTCAAATACTTTTTGAGATATCTTGCTAACAAGATTTCAATACTATTTTATCAAAAGGGAAATAACTCTAAAATGGGAGATAATTCAGATAAGAAAAAAATACAGGTCACTTATTTTTTCATGAGGAATCCATATAAGAAATTTCAAAATATTAGTATACATGGTTCTATTCTTATGCTATGCACAATAAAGCAACAAGATTAAATGGCCAGAAATTTCAAAGGGCCATAACTTAAACAACGTTACATTTAATTGGTCAAAAAAATAATCAGGTGATCTCCTTCTCAGTCACAATCAGTATACCAAATATCAAGGCTCTGGCTAGAATACTTTTTGAGATACCTTGCTAACGAGATTTCAATATTATTTTATTAAAAGGAAAATAACTCTAAAATGGGAGATAATTCGGATAAGAAAAAAAATATGGGTCACCTATTTTTTCATGAGGAATCCATATATGAAATTTCAAAACTTGAGTATACATCGTTCTAAATTTATGCTATGCATAATAAAGCAACAAGATTAAATGGCCAGAAATTTGAAAGGGCCATAACTCCAACAACATTTCATTTAACTGGTTGAACATTTAATCAGGTATCTCCTCCTCAGTCCCAATCAATATACCAAATATCAAGGCTCCAGCTCAAATACTTTTTGCGATATCTTGCTAATGAGATTTCAATATTATTTTATTAAAAGGGAAATAACTCTAGAATGTGAGATAATTCTGATAAGAAAAAAAATATGGGTCACCTATGTTTTCATGAGGAATCCATATATGAAATTTCAAAACATTAGCATACATGATTCTTAACTTCTGCTATGACCAATAAAGCAACAACATTAAATGGCCAAAAATTGCAAAGGGTCAGAACTCAAATGACATTTCATTTAATTGGTTGAACATTTAATCAGGTGATCTCCTTCTCAGTCCCAATCTGTATACCAAATATTAAGGCTCTAGCTCAAATACTTTTTGAGATATCTTGCTAACTAGATTGCAATGTTATTTTATTAAAAGGGTAATAACTCTAAAATGGGAGATAATTTGGATAAGAAAAAAAACACGGGTCACCTATTTTTTCATGAGGAATCCAAACATGAAATTTCAAAACATTAGCATACATGGTTCTAAAGTTATGCTATGCACAAGAAAGCGTGACAAACGAACCAACATAGCGTAACGAACGAACGAATGAAGGGACAAGCCAGAAGCAATATGCCCCCCCACTTTTTCAAAGTTGGGGGCATAATTAAAGATCTGGGCAAATGGATGGAGCCATTCTTTCCCCAAAACCCAGCTTATAAAATCAATGAGACTGAAACATCTGATTGATTAAATCTTATTATGATTTGTCTCTTGCCATGCGTGACTTTGGCAATGTTTCTTAGCCATGGCAAAGGTTACTCGAATGCGCAGTCAATGGCGCAAATCCCCACACTCTTTGCTAATGTTGCTAATAGCATGACGGACAGACGGACTTGCTCTCCCACACCCTTACCATGAGGGGAGGTCATATAGCAAGTTTGGTTAAATTCTGCCTGGTGGTTTAGAAGATAGCCTGATGGACAGATGGACGGATACTGGACAGACGGACAGAAAAATTATTAGAGTTCGTCTGTCATTACTGACAATGACCAATCCTAATCAAATGTGTGAAGTGTTATTGTTTGTGTGTTCTAAGATGGCTGATGAGACCAATCTTTAACTCTAAACTGCCCGCTGCAGATAGAACGCGAGAGGTCTGAGGAAGAAAGCTCTGTTGATGATGACTTAGCTCTGGCTTTCCGCTGCGCACGTTTCTGCTCGGCTTTGCTGATTCTTTTTGCTTCATATTCACCAGCACCCCTTCTTATGAGGCCTCGCCACTTTGTTCGATCCTGTGCAATCTGTTCCCAGGACTCTGTTGGTATATTGAAGGGAAACTTTGAGGGTGTCCTTGTAGTCTTGATTTTCTTTGGCAAACGTTCATCAGGCATGCTGGCAACATGGCGCTTGTCCATCTTAACTGTGACAATTTCAGAAGTGTATGTACACTCTGCATCCCTGCCCTTTTCTGGACTTCTGTGTCTGGAATCCTGTCTTGCTACTTGATCTTTAGAAGTTTTCTAAGACAGCTTGTATGGAAGTGGTTCAATCTTTTGGCATGCTGTTGGTAAACTGTCCAAGTTTCACATGCGTATAATAGTGTTGGCAGCACCACAGATCTGTATACTTTCAGCTTTGTGTCAAGTCTGATTCCACTTCGATCCCAAATACTTCCATGTAGTTGGCCCAAGCTGCACAAGCTTTGGCAATCCTGGCATTGACTTCATCATCAATGTGCACAACTCTAAACAATGTGCTTCCAAGGTAGGTGAACATGTCCACCACTTACAATCCTTGACCTTTCACTGTGATGGTAGGCTTCTTGTAAGGCTTTCCAGGTGCTGGCTGATATACTACCTCAGCCTTTTTGATGCTGATTGTGAGATCATAGCTGTCACATGAATTGGATACTTGATCAACATCTTGTCACATTTTCTCTTCTGTTGGAGCACCCTTTGCCATGTTATCAGCAAAGAGGAACATCTAGGACCTCTGTCTGCACCTTGGATTTAGCTTGCAACCTTCGTAGGTTGAAAAGTTTCCCATCAAAACGATACCTAATAGGTATACCATTGTTACCATCCTGGAAAGCATCTGTAAGCATGGCAGAAAACATCATGCTGAACAGTGCTGAAGCCTTGCTTAACTCCATTTGTCACAGGGAATGGATCAGAAAACGTTGCTCTCGCACACCCTAACCATGAGGGGAAGTGCTGTAGCAAGTTTGGTTGAATTCCGCCCAGTGGTTTAGGCGGAGATAGCCTGACAGACAGATGGACAGACGACGGACACACAGAAAGATAATGTTACTCTAGTAGTATAGATAATAAGGGTTATGGACCACCCCCTAGATCGGGCCCCAAAGGGGCCCCCACGGAGATAAAAATTGGCAGCTACGTTGACACTCTCTCACGTAGACAAACAATTCTGTATGTACGTCTAGACGACTTCCTCGGGCGTGCTTCGGCTGCTTCCCCTAGGCCCAAGCCCCTGCGGCCCCAAGCGAGCATAGTGAGAGCCCCTAGGGACGGCCCCCACCCCCGCTGGCTCAGGGGCTCTAGCTATAGCGCACTTTTTGTCAGGGCTACCGTTGTTTCGGCTACCATTTTTGGAGGCACGCACACGCCCTTATTTCCAGCGGAGACCGTTGGCGAGGGTTGGGGCCTGCCCCACCCCCCTGCAGGCCCCAACCCTTTTAAGCCCGCGAATAAGATATATTTACCGAGAGGTGCCACTGTTTCCAGCAGCTCTGAGCTCTTCCAAGAGCTGGCCACGGGCCGTTAGCATCATCTCGTCTCTCATGAGGTTCATGAGCCGGTTTTTTTCGGTCTCGGGCAGACCGCCATCTTTCTGACGCCCGCAGCGAATCTCAGCCTTCATTTGGTCGTACTTGTTGACCTCAGAGAGAATCAGGCGAAACTCCTCCTCGGAGATCTTATCGTCAGTCAGCGCGGCCGAGATCCTGTCAGCGATTGAGTTTAGCTTTGAGACGGCCAGGACCCGGATTTGGTCATGTTTCCTAGCTTTGGCTTCAAGCTTCCGATAAATGAACCTCCCACCGGCTCCGAGCAACCCACTAGCAATTGCTCCGGCCTGTAAGCCAATGGCGATAGGCGTAGCGATTATCGTCGTCAATAGCCCGACACCCGTGGCAGCCATGACCGCGTTGGCTAATGAAAGCCCGGTGTCGAGTCCGTCTACAACATTAGCCCCCCGCCAGTATTTCTTATACAGCGATGCTCTGAAGTCACGCTCCTTTTATAGGCGGTTTCTGACCTGGGCCAAGTGCTGAAGTCAGTGATTGTCTCCAGTCCTCTCAGGTGGTGGGTAAAGTCCCATCGTGCTTAACTATCACCGCTGTCGGACAAGTTCAAATGGCCAAGGACCACCGAGCTTTGGTCTGAGGTGAGGTCTGTGGGCGTGACCCTCAGCCTTTTGAGCTCGACCGGACCAACATGGATCTTGCTGACATCCAGAAAGCGGTGCTCAGCTTCGTGCTGGACCCCCTCCAATGTAAAGCGCACCTGAGGTAGCTCCCGATCTTTGATGAAGGCCCCAAGTTCTTTTCGCACGTGGGCGCTGGTCTATTTGAGCTTGAAGCCGGGCAAAACTTCTACAAAGACGTCGGGCGGGTCTCCGAGGATCACCTCGAGAAGGATGTTGATGTAGGTATTCCCGCACTGATGATTCCCGCTGGAGAGAACTCAGATACCATTTTTAGAATCCCCTCCCGGCTGTTGCTCATTTTCAGCGTGTACTGCTTGGAAAAGACCACGTTTTTTGTCTCAGGAACGTAGGAACACAGCCGGGTACCGCTATTCGTCACCTTTCGAACCTTGTGATGCTGCCCCATTGCGACGTAGGGAGAGGAGATTCGAATGTCGATCAGCCACCCCGTCTGTTGTGTGGGGTCTGCGAAGGCGATCCACTTGCTCCCAGTAAACGCCACATGGTGGAGCCATTTGGGGACAGCATATGAAACATCGATGTCACTCAACTCTCCGAGCTTCTGCGCCCCACCTCCCTCTGTGACCCTTTTTCTTTTGTACACCCCGTTGGACAGCTCGAAAGCGTACAGCCGGCCCACTTCCCCACCCATTTCAAATCCCTCGGTATCCCAGAGATCGGCTAAAGCCACCCCAGGGCATTTCCTGGTGCTCCCTGGGCCACCCGCATCACCCATTTCTTCTTATGTGTAGGACTGCACTCAAATAGTCGAAACCTATCTTTCTGCCGCCCGTGTCTAATATCATGAGCATCAGCTGGGAAAGAGGCCCCGATGCCAACCGTTTGTATTGTAAGACGGGGAATGTCTCTGTCCGGCCACCCCCGCACCTTTCGTTCTCGACGGGGATGGATTTCAGCAGTGTGCAGGGGTGACCGTTGTGGAGGTTCTCCGACATACTGACCTCCGCAAGATGCACGCAGATCTCCCGATGGGTGAACAGACGATGAGGCTTGTCTGCAATGTGGCTCTGGCCGGGCTCAAAGAACTCTCCAGAGAACCCTAGGAGGTCGGCCAGCCCGCGATCCAGCACCAGGCATTTTTTTGAGGAAATCTGCAGGCGGCCGGTTGGGGCATGCAAACTGAGTTCAGCACCCAAAGGCCTGAACGCCTCTTTATCTAGCTCACAGACGTTACAGTACCTTTTGGGTATGCCCAACACGGTGCGCCTATCAAAGACGCCATTCTCTAACTCGGCACTGATATTGAGCCAGCGGTGGTAATACGTGAGCTCACAGAGAGCGACCTCCACCCCCCCACACGCAGTGCCGGGAACAGAGACCGGTTCCCCATTTTGAATGTCGGTGAGTGTGACGTACATAACGATGGACAAGTCGGCTTTCTCGTTCAAAAGCACCGTAAAATATAGGGCGGGGGGGGGGGACATTTCAAAGAGAAGCAGGCGCTCTCTCTGGCCAGCCAGAAGATTATGGTTGATGACAAAGGGGACGGCTTCCAAGTGAAATTCCCGGACATCTTTGCCGACTATCAAAACCCTCCGCTCACTGGAGACGTTAATATGGGAAACAAGGCGTGGCGCAGCTGGCAACACACTCCGATGGACTGGTGGCAGTGCCAACTGAACTTCGCGGTATGGTGCGCGACAGCTGGCTGCGGGGTCTCTGCTGATGACCATCTCCAGGCTAAAGACCCCCTCCTTGCGGGTCTGTATCGCTTCCATGTTTACTATGCGACGAGGCGTCTGCTTGTGGAGCTGAAAGTCGCCCTTCCTGGAGACCAATCTCATTCTTGGTATCAGAACGCCTACGACGCCAGGGCCTACAAGCAACTCTGCACCGAGTTCGGAGTTTCGCTTGATACAGATTGGAGCAAAAGCTAGACCACGGGTGCCAAGGCCTCGGATCTTGGAGCACGTATATGGAGCCGTCGGGCGCCCTACCGGCATGCGCACTACTCCGATGGCCCCTTCTTCCATCCGATGAATGCCATCCGCCATAACCGGGATATATCAGGGGCGTGGATGATATTCATTCCCAATAAATCAGAAGGCTTCACGCAAGCGGGTGTGGAGCGCCTCAACGACGGATGGCTTTGGAGCCGGCGATGGGGTGCCCCCTGCTCCTCCGCCAGTGATAGCAAGGACGAGAGTGCTTATCGCCATGCCGATTGCTGTAAGGATGCTCGCGATCTTTATCCCCTGTTTGCGGAAGAGAGTTAGAATTCGCACAGCCAACGTCTTGTCTTCATGGAGGAGCCGCCTGATGGTCTCACGAATTCTGTTGATCTGCGACCGGAGAGCTGCTCTATTCGTGGAGAGGGCTTCGAGCCTCGCTTGCCTTTCAAGCTCGATGTCGGAGAGCTCGCCTTTAAGCCTCCATTCGGTCTCGAATATCGTTAAATTTTGGTGTCGTCCGTTTCGGTAAGTTTTCGGTGTTCCCTGGCCAAGTGCTTTTCGACTTCGGATTTCCGGTTGTCGATGGCGCTTAGCTTCGCGAGGTTGTTAGCGAGCTCGTCCCTCGACCTCTTCATGGCCTCGCAAACTCTGACCAGTTCTCTTCTGGCCTGTGTGACCCACGCGACGTCAATTTGCGGATCATTAATGGTCTTCAATGCGGTCTCAACGTCTTCTGCGCTTTGTCTTGTGGTATCAGCCATGCCGGGGAGGTCCTTCAGCTCGATGGACTCAATGTTTTTCGGGAGGGTCTCCTCTGCACTCTGGAGTGTCTCCACGACCTCTCTGCCGAGCCCCCGCGATGCCCCCGATCTATAATCAGGGAGCCCCAGCCATCTCCGCACTGCAAATGAGCCACCAGCCCCGTATCTTTGGGCCAGCGTGCCTAGACCCAGAAACCGGAATTTTCCTCTCGTCGCAGCAATGGAGATCTTCTTGTCTTCAGGTGTCCAGTAAAGTGTCTTACCATCGGGGTCGATCCCGAACTGGCTATAGTCGATCCTGCCTTTGGGGCGCAGCCCATAGGTATGGCTCACTTTGTTGTAGAAAGTATCAACCAGGCGCTTCTTCTGGGCCTCAAGTTCTGCCTGTCTTAACTCATCTCGCAGGTTCTGAAGAAGGTCCCCGGACGTGTTTAGCTGTTGCTGGACGTCCCGCGGTGGGTCCATAGGGGTGTCGGGGAGGTCAAAATCATCGTCTTCTCCAGGCCCGTCAGGGTCGAACGTGGGGTTCTCAAAAGTGACGTCATCCATCGCGGCGTTGACAGTGGATGCTAATTTGAAGGTTGTTGCTTAGGTTCAAATACACCATGGCTTCGAGCAAATTCGGGCGCAAGCTTAATCTTTACCTGTGCCTCCGCGAACCCCTGGGGGTCAAAGGGGTGCGGCAGTCTGTCGTGATAACCAACAACCCGAGCACGATTGATCAGAATCAACAGCTGCTGGTTCGATTCCCGAACCTCGGCGCGCACGACGTTATCGTTCCACCAGTACCTAGGCATCGATACATCTGGTAACCGAAATGCAACGCGGATTCGCATCGAAACAAAGATGAGACAGTCGCGGCCGACAAGGCCATCGCCGATGCCTTTGGCAACCGCTTCTACATCCCGCTCGATTTCGAACTGCTCGAGGGCCACATGCCATTCTACCAGAGCGCGCTGGGAGACCGCCTGGAGTATGAACTCACCTTCAACGATTACAGCCGCGTAATCCGGGCCACGGGCGATGCCGACTCCTCATACGACATTGAAAACATCAGTCTAGAGTATGAGATCGTCACGCAGCCAGAGCTGGCTCGCATGATCGCCAATCAGTACACGGCCGCCTCGCGATCCTCTATGACCGGGTGCTGCGCCACCAAAAAATCAGCAGGGACAAGAGCGACACCCTCTGGAATATCAACCTCAACGTGCCCGCCCACAGCATGAAGGGGGTCTTGATGCTCTTCGAGGACGCTGCCCCGCAACAGCCCTTCGCTCGCAACACGGAGTCCTTCTATAACCCGAAAATAATGAAGGTTGAGGTCACAATCGAGGGGATCCCCAACCAGCTCTTTAGTCAGGGGATGCGTGCCTATCAGATGTGGGACGAGGCGAGGAAGTTATTTGCACCAGGCGGCAAACGCCACCCCGAGGTGGCAGTGGTGGCGAAACACCTTGGCCTCACCGATGTCCCTCCCGGGGAGTTCTTGACCTCCAAGTTCGCTCTGTGGCTTGACCTCAGAACAATCGATGATGACCGGCTTCATGGCAGTGGCCGCCGCATAGAGAATGCGAGCGAAGGAGTGACCATCCAGTTGACTAAGACGGCAGAGGCGGCCGGCGCTTTGAACATCTATCTGTACATCATCATGGATGCCCAGCTGAACCTCGAAGATGGCCCGTTCGTCTCAGCTCTTTATTAATCATCTTCTGCCCAAGGGCGCCCATTCGGCAATTGTATGCGGGCAGATGGGATGCGAGAAAAACGTTTTCGTCCTGTCTCTGCTCGTAGAAGGCCCCTACCGGGGGTTCTTTCGACACATCGTGATCCTGTGCCCCACCATAGAGCACAACAAGACCTACAAGCAGTGCCCCTGGCTCTGGACGGACCCTGAGGTCTACGTTCTAGACCCCAGTGAGTGCCTTCACGATTACCTGCGGGCCTTCTACCTGGTGTTTAAGGGTGAGCCAACACTTTTCATCATCGACGACTGCTCGGCCATGAAGGCTCTGACGAAGAAGAGAGACATGCTGTCAGAGTTGGCGTTCTCGGGCCGCCACGCCGACATAAGAGTCTGGGTCCTCACCCAGAAATACAACTCAGTCCTGACTGACTTGCGCGAGCAGACGCGCTGGGTCGCACTCTTCCACTGCAAGGATCGCGACAGCTTTGAAGACTGCCTGCGGGAGAATGACGTGATACCGACTCAAGAACAGCGGGCGTTGGTGCGGAAGCAGCTAGCTGAGAGAAAACATGCCAAGCTTCTGTTGAAAACAGATCAGCCTGCTGCTTATATAGTTGTGTAGCAATGCTTCCTGTTACTGAAGGACTGCTGGTCGTCGTGCTTGGCATGCATTTGGTACTGGTGGTTTTCGTTGTTTGGTGTCTGCGCCGAGCTGCACTCCATATTAAACGTGCCCGCTGGCTTGTCATAGGCGCAATGGACTGTGAGGAACTGATCGATAAGCTGATGTCAGTTTCTGACCCATAGGACACTGGCGCTAGCCTAGCCGAGGGGGCTCCACCGGCAGCCGCCCCAGCGGCGACGCCAGAGGAGGAAGAACGGGTGCAAAAACACCCGTACGGCTCGCTGCAAACGCGGCGGGAGGCCAAGCCGGGCAGTATGGACTGGTGGTCCGCGGGAAATCATTCACCCCCGATCAAATCGACACTCTGGATAACACCTAAATCGAGAAGATGTACTCCCCCTACGAAGCCAGGCTGGGGGCGGCGATGAGGAAGACCCTGGGGTCTGCGGCGCTCCAGATTTACGCGGGGACGGTGGCCATGTTTCTCCCAATCGAAAACCAGCCAGGGCTTATCGCAGACCTCGAGAGCAACCCGTTTGTCGGACACGCGCTTAGCAGTGCTACCTGCAAGCTCTACCAACGCTACGGCATGTTCCTTGCACCGCTTACCGCTGCGCTGACCACCTTGAAGCACTGCCAATTTGGACACTGCTGCCCTGTTAGAGTACACGATGGAGGAGACGAAGCAGGAGAACCAAGAGACGGCGGAGGAGCCAGCACAGAGTCCTCCAGTGGAAAGAGTTACGGAGAAAGTTAAGGATCCCAAAAAAGTGGTAGCCGGGCATGCCGGCGCTGCCGCCCGAAAGGCAAAACAAGAAGAACGACTTCTCGAGCAGCTTCGAGTAGCTAAGGAATCATTTCGCCCCCCTGCGGGTGACGACACGTCTGCCAATATTCCTCCAAAGGAAGAGGCAGCAGTTTTCCAGACGGAATGCCGTGAAGGACTAACTAACTGGACCCCGTGGGTCGTTGGGGCTTGTCTTGCAGGCGGGGCACTCGTTTTTCTCCGAAGCGCGCAAACGAGAAGACCCGCGTCGGCAGCCCCCGTTGACTCCGCACCCAAGCAGCCTGCCCCCGGTGCTAGGCAATTAAAGACACAAGATCCCTTTTATATGGAATGAGCAACCATGACGACTCCAGCAACTGATGGGAAGGTGATCGTGAACACGGTCTACCACAGCACCGTAGTCTCGGGCTTGGCCATGGGGCAAGATGGCGACGGGGGGCAGCCTCCCGAAGCTCGACTTCATACCCCGTGATGTCGGCATGGTGGCGCCAGACGTTGCTCTGGCCATGGGAACCAAGGATGTACTAATTAAACAGGGGATCATACCTGCTGATATCATGAAGTAATGGCAAGCATCGCAATGCTCGTTGGGGGCGCCCTGGTGCATGCCCTTGCGTTCTCGGGATCGAACTACTTATTCACCATTTTGAGAAGCTCTGGCGTCGACGAAGAGCGTAAGCATCACGATAAAGCAGTCGAGCAGCTGCAGGCCGCACAGGCATCATGGTCCCGGAAACGGACCGAGCGCCTCGACTTTATCAATGAGGAACTGCGCCGGCAAGGTCATGCTGTTAAAGCGGTTCCGGGATGTTGACGCTGCAATGCAGGAATATGCGCAGGTCACCGGGCACAACCTCGACCCCATGGGGCCCAAGCCCCAGCTCGCCGACTTTTATTCCCCGAGCGACGACCAGAAAGACCGCGAAATCGCCTTTGTCGTCCTGGGGATGCCCGCGACCGGCCTAGTGGCCTACCATCTCGCTAAGTAAATGTCCGAGGGCCTGTAGGTACAGGACAGCGTACTCGGGGCCGACCACGTATTATTTTCGGGCGCGATGTGGAGAACGCTATGGATGACGCTGTTAACGAACTGCTCGTAGATCGCGAAGTGTGGCTTGAACTCTGGGAAGAGGGCCAGGAAGTCATCCCTGTCGGTCGGGGTGAGGTACGCCTTGATGGCGCAGTACTCCAGGCCTGCCCGACACTCAGCTTCCTCCCGATGGGGTTCTCAAGCGCTGACCAGTCCATCAATGTACGCATCCATCTCAGCAGCGCCAGCCGGAAGGGCGTCTTTGTGCCCATAGGCCAGCGTGTCCACCCCATTTTCTGCGATCCAGCGCTTGGAGTCGAATGGCGAGAGCGAGACCTTTCAGAGGTGTTGCCCGTAGATGCGATGGCGCTCTGACCGCAGCACGTCCATGCTATGGCGGAAGGTTTTCTTTCAGAAGAGAGCCTCTTTGTACTGCTCATGTCTGATGTGCTTTTTCACGACATTCTTTTACACACCCTTTGCCTTCTTGATGTTTCCCCCGCAGGCCTCAAGGATCGAGTACATCTTAGGGCGCAGACCGACATATTCGGCAATGGGGCGCCCTGCACACTTGTCCATCATCTTCCCCAACACCTTTTTGTTGGCGATGCTGTGTAGTGGGTGCTCTGGTGGGTAGTCTGAGGTGTCGTAGAGCTCTGCGTGGGAGGCCATGTCCCTGAAGACATCCTCGGTCTGGACCTCGAGGAGGAGGCTGTCGGTGTCGGTGTAGAGGAGCTGGCAATGATCCCCGTACTGCCCCTGGAGCTGGTTGTAGTCGTACATCAGGTGCTTGGAGAGATCCAGAATGCTTATCCCCACGATCACCGGGCGATTGAGCTCTAGGCGGCTCATGTGGACCTGGATAGCTGCCAAGTCGTCATCAAAGATATTGGCCCGAGCGAATGCTGGGCTGGCGAAGAGGCACCTGAGCTTGTCCTCCTCATGCGATCGCACCAGTTTCACATCAACCCACCTCCGCAGGTTCTCCATGGTCTTCCTGAAGACCGAGTTGTTCATCAACTTGTAGAGGTCCTTCTCGAAGTCGCTGGCGGCCTTCTTCCAGGGCTCTGTGTTCATTCGGATGTATGGCTCCATCCAAGGGCTTTGGTCGAACCGCAGGGCACGATGGACCTCAGTCAGACACAAGCCCAGAGACAGGTACAGCTGCAGATTCCGATAATGAAGCACATAGCGGTCCTTGTTGCGGAGGTTTGGGACCAGCTTCTCAACCTCTGTTGGTGCCACCCCAACACCGAGGAGGTCGTGCTGATAGTCCAACATCCACTCCTTCTGAACCACCACGCGCTCCGGTGCCAGCGGATATGAATTGTGTGCGTCTTGTAGGTCTTCTGGGTACTCCAGGTCCACCTCAAGTATGTAGCCCTCGGGGACGTCAGCTGGTTGCTCTGCGATAGTTTTTGCCAATTGCTGGCATTCATCCACCCACCGAAAGCCGCTGGTGGGGAGATATTGACTCATAGCCCAACCGTAGAGATTGTTCGCATCGAGGTATAAGATGTGGCTACTTGGCTGCCCTGGGTCGTACCCCTCGACCAGGGGATTGTTTGCTCTAGCGTGGCGCTTTGAGGCCATTGAGATGCCTCCTCGCATCCCCTTCTCAATGAACAGATGCTGGTCGTAGTCTGTAAGCAGCTCTAGCTCAACACCTGTCTTCTTGAGTAAGGCGTCCCACGAAAGGCCCGGGCTGTAGTAATAATGAGCAGGGTCCAGGCCGTACTGCTCTTGGCAGGTCCGCCGAAACGTCTCAAAGACATCTGCCAGAAGCAGCACGTCTGTCCGGTACGTCTGTCACTCAGGGTCTTGCACCCAAAGGTCTCCCAGACCTTTTGCGCATGGGCGTAGTCCTCGTCACTGATATGCGCATCAGTGAGCTTGCTGTAGAAGACCTCCTTCGGGGGGAGTTTGGGCTTGGTGAATCGATCCCAGGGGTCCATGTACTCGTAAGGGTACACACCCTTCCTTGTTAGGAGCTCTTGTCTTTCTCTGTTGGGCTCGTGTTGGGCTGTTATCCGGAAAGCCTCTGGCGGGTTCGCCGCAACCAGCTTGTCAAGGGAGGCTAGCAGGAATTGGGCGCTGTCAATGAAGCGCAGTTGCCCGAGGGAGAAGGAGATATACTTCTCCGTGTTGTTGGGGATACAGCTGACCCTACCCTCCACCTTCGAGATGGCCTGCATCAGCAGGTGGGAGTCATAGCCCCGTAGGTTGTGGAACACCACGGGGATGGTGGTGGTAAGGGGGTTCAGCTGCAGCTTGAGGTTGCAGGCGGTATATGCCGCCCCTCGATATTTGCCTGTAATGTGGCAGTGGTCACGGACGGCGTCGCCCTCGAGAGATTTGTCACATACATGGCACGTCTCGGTGGTGCGGAAGGCATGCCAGTCCCCCCGTGTCATCCTCAGGGCCTCAGGATTAGCTAGCATGCCCTTGATTTTGCGCTCTTCTTCCTGCAGTGATTCTAAGAAGTGCTCTGCTGCATTGGGGCCACGATATTCGACTGGCGGCTCTGTCTGGCCGTCACACCGAACGACGATGTAGCTATAACTACAAGCCTCATGGTGTTGTGTCCTCTTTGTGCGGTCTAGCTCAGGTCCCTCTACTTTGGTGGTGAGAGCCTCGAAGTCGGCATAGATGATGTAAGGGGCTGGCAGCTGCTTGTGGTGGTTTTGAAAGGCCAGCTTGTTTTTACCTTCTTCCGGCATCTCCACCCGTACAGCTGTCTGGCCGATCCCACGACACTCTGGCTTGTGGGCTTCTAGTAGATCCTCCCTTGTGTAGCCATGAAGACAGCGCTCACAGAAGTGCTTGCGGTTACTGCACTTGCTCTGGTCGTGGAGCAGGCGATTGAGGTCCTTGATCCAGGTGTAGTGGAATTTGCCAGCCTCTTCAATCAGCAGCAGGTTGATCCTTGGCATGTCTTGCGGCTGCTTGCTGATGTGGTAAACTATCACCCCCTTGTTCCAGCCGAAGACGTTGATGGCCAGGTCGTTTTGTAGCTCAACCTTGGGCACCTGAAAGATTGGTGTGGGAGCATCGATCCCTTCGACGTCCAGGCCGTCATCAGTAGGGTACTTTGACGGTCTGTCAACATGATCCCAGGCTGGGAATAGGGCTGATCTGAGTGCCCACCGCAGGCAGTGGTCTTCCTTGTTTTTTACATTGACAACTGCCTTCTTAAGTCGCACCACTGCTGGTAGTGGAATGTAGGAGCCGCCTCTTAGTGGCTGATATCTGGCGATGTTCAGCCAAAGGACTTCCACTCGATCTACAACCCAGCCTGACCCTCTCTGCGTCCACTTCTCCAGAGTTTCTTGGATCGTGGGGAAAGCTTGATTGAGGGCCCCCTCGATTTCACTGTTCTGCAGAATAGCCTCCTGCTTGTGGCGCAGTGCAGGGTCTGTGTACTCCTCACTGCCGTCTGGGTTGTCCTTCCGAAACTGGACCTTGAGAGCCAGCTGGAACTTAACACCACCGAAAGCCTTGATCTCTTCCTCGAGCTTGGCCAGAATCTGTGGTCGCACCCCCTCTAAGAAGGCCCTGGGGTCTGCACCGTGGCGGTGCCCTTGAGACACATCCATCTGCCATCCTCGCAGGAATGAGCCGATGTCCCAGCGAGTCCGACGGAACACCAGCTGGCGCGGGGCCGGGATAGGCCTTCGCCGGCGTGGGGCCGGGATGGGTCACTCGTCGGGCATTTGTGAAAGGATCTCCTCGATGTAGGCGTCCATCTCAGCCGTTGGGTGACCGCGCGGGGCTGGGGCCGGTCTGGGTGGCTCAAGCCGCTGGCGCGGGGCCGGTGTTGGTGGCTCACGCCGCTGGCGCAGGGCCGATGTAGGTGGGATCTCTGCAAGAGCGCTCAGGCCTTCCGCATAAGTTTGTGGCGTAATAGCCCCCGATCGAAGCAGTCTAGCGAGATGTTTCACTGCGTCATCCATGCTATCCCTTGGATCGCTTTCTCTAAATGGAAGATGGTATGAGTATATTCTTTGAATCGCTGTCACTAAATGGAAGGTAGTGTGGGCATATCCCTTGAATTGCTTTCTCTAAATGAAAGATGGTATGAGTATATCCCTTGAGTCGCTTTCTCTAAATGGAATATATATATGGGTATATCTTTTGAATCGCTTTCTCTAAATCAAATTTTCGATGGCGGCGAGGCGCGCAAATTCCTTTCGTACCACTCTTGCTGCACGACACTGCTCAGTCCTATACCCGCACTGACAACAGAGCTGTTGCTTGTTCGTAACCCCTACCCCACAACCCCGGCAGGGCTGAGTGAGTGAGCCTTTACGGTGTCTCACCAGATGAAATTTACAAAAGTCCGTAAGACAGCTTTTACCACAGAGCTCTGTTGAACTCAAGGTCAGCCATTTGCATGTGTTGTGTCCCTTAGGCATATTGCTTGTATTAGTATATCGGCAGTTGCCCACTTCTTAAATAGGTGAGCCCCAAGGCTGGCGGGGGTGGGGGCCGTCCCTAGGGGCTCTCACTATGCTCGCTTGGGGCCGCAGGGGCTCAGGCCTAGGGGAAGCAGCTGAAGCACGGCCGCACGCCCGAGGAAGTCGTCTAGACGTACATACAGAATTGTTTGTCTACGTGAGAGAGTCTCGACGTAGCTGCCAATTTTTATCTCCGTGGGGGCCCCTTTGGGGCCCGATCTAGGGGGTGATCCAGAACCCTTATTATCTATACTACTTACTCTTGCACACCCTTACCATGAGGGGAAGTGATGTAGCAAGTTTGGTTGAATTCTGCCCAGTGGTTTAGGAGGAGATAGTGTAACGGACAGATGGACGGACGATGGATGCACAGAAAAATAATGTTGCTCTTGCACACCCTTACCATGAGGTAAAGTGATGTAGCAAGTTTGGTTGCATTCCGCCAGTGGTTTAGGAGGAGATAGCGTGATGGACAGATGGACGGATGACAGATGCACCGACGGATGGACGCATGGAAAAATAATGTTGCTCTTGCACAAGCTTACCATGAGGGGAATTTTGGTTGAATTCCGCCCAGTGGTTTAGGAGGAGGTAGTGTGACAGACAAATGGACGGATGACAGATGCACGGACGGATGCACAAAAAAAATAATGTAGCTCTTGCACACCCCGACCATGAAGGGAAGTGATGTAGCAAATTTGGTAGAATTCTGCCCAGTGGTTTAGAAGGAGACAGTGTGACGGACAGACGGACGGAAGGATGGAGGCATTAACAATATCCCCAATGCTTTTTTAAGAAAGTGTGGGGATAAAAAAAGGCTGATTACATCGTAACATGAAGTTTGACAGCCTCATGTAAATTTTTTATATGGAACTTTTGCATATAATAAAGACCCAAGGTAAAACCCATCAGGATCTTTGTACTGGTCATTGCAATTTAAAGATTTAGTTAACTCTGATAAGACTGGGTTAGAATCGATTCTGTTATCAGATTTAAAATATTAGGCATCATGTATCTATATTCCTTGATGGTACTTATTTAGCATTTTTTTCTCTGAAATCAACGGTATATAAAGAAAATCTGCTATGACGGAAAGGGGTCGTGACCAAATTAACCTTCTTTCTTTGACACCAATTGGAGTATATGAACCCTTTTGCAACACAGACTTTCTGAGCAGATGTCTTATGGTATTAAGACAAATCTGCAACGTTTTGCAAAATTCATCTTAATTATTTGTTTGATAACTTCCCACATGAGTAACGAGATTTGGGAGGTTTTGTTATTGAAACTTTCCCACTGACTGTTGCTAAGTTTGGAAATTATACATGTCTAAGTAGGAGCTCATACTATTAATTTTAATATCTCTGAGAACCAATGACAGTGAGGTCAAAGAGAAGTTGTAATAACTATTCTGCACCTACATGGATTTAGTGAGAATAGATGATATCATAATTGATAGCAGAAATGTATAAACATGTAGATTATTCTGTTTTTTGGCTAAAGCTTCTATGTCAAGGCTTATTTATCCAGAACTGGATAGATATATAATAGGAATTTGTGACTGCATCAAATCATAAACAATCCGTATCGTGATCATTTGAACATTTTTTTTTTTTTTACTATTTGATATAAGAACCATTTTGTATTGAGAGGTTTGTCTAATCTCAAGAAACAGTTCATAAGTGTTAGATCTCCCTGGAATATTACAAATTTTGAGACTTTTATCGTGTTCCAGGTATCATAATAGGGTCTCCCATACTTCTACGCATAGACTGGGAGAATGAACACCTAATTTTGGGAAAATGAATACCTAACTGTTCATTGATATATTAGACCTTTGTTGTGTTGTCGGTAAATATCGTAACACAAGAGTGACCAATGTACTGTATGGCCTTTTTCCGTTCACGAATAATGGCCATACTTTTGAATATGATGTGGAGCTGGAATTGATCTTCTGTCTCATTAGATCCAAATGAACACCTTATCCATAATGACTGGTATCAATAAAAAAGGAATTGGGAACTAAAGGATGGATGTATGTTCCTTAAAAGAAGCGATTGGAATCTATCCACCTTTGAGATAATTCGGATGGATGTCATGATTGAAACATGATAATCACAGGAAATTATGTAAGGTCCCCTTGAAGTTGAATAGCAGACATTTTTAATTGATCTGAAACTTGAGTCTGTGTTACTGTAAATATTTTATTGTCAAGAGTAAGTATCAATACTATCTAGTAGTACTCCGACTGTATTGCATTGTATCTAGATTTTATACCTATAAAGGTGAATCGTTGGATTGATTTCAAATCTAACTTATTTTAGTTCTGGAATCAATCCTAGACTTAACATCATTGAAGACAATATAGTGAAAGATATTAGTCTACCATGTATAATATCTCTATAATCCATTGTCTAAATACAGAAATTTGAGATGGCATATTAATGCAGATGAGTAGAGATTAGGTCCACCTGTTTGGTACGAATGCACAAATTTAAGTACATTTAGAATATAGTACCGTGAGTCAGGGAAGACCTGATTGCTGAACACAAAGTGGAGGAACAGCCTTGATTACGGACGACTTTAATTGTCTATAAACATCCATTAGATAGACAGAGACAGCCAAGTCTTTGAACGATATCGACTTATGCACTGACTTGGTTATCTTTGTCTTGAACTGTTGTTTTCTTATAGATTAAATGGAAATATCAATTACAGGACCTAACTTCTGTTCTCTTTTGGGTAAATTACAACCGGGAGTAAAAAAACATGAATTCCCGGATTTGTTACCAGTTCCACTACCTGTTAACGGAGACATTCTGTTCTTATTCTTCTCATAATAACGTGGAGGAAATTGACTCAGTCTTATCGGAACTATAAATAGAAGAGGAGGCGAATTAAATTGAGTCCTGAAACTTTCTTGAACGATAGAAAGGGCCCATTTGTTTTGATTTAATTCTCCTCACTGTTCCGTAAAGTATACCAATCTTTCTCCCATTGCAATATCTGGTGTGGTAAGATAGGCAGTGGGAGTGTAGGTTTTTATAACTTATAGAATACCATTCAGGTTTAGAGGAGATAAACTGTCTTGCATTATTTAACTCCTCTTAGAAAAGTCCTTTTTGTATTAGACATAAGGGACTGTAAATGATTCTTAGACCTATACGGTAGGTTTTGCTTAGGTCTGGAAATTTTTATCGGCTGTCTAGGTTTCTAAAAGGACCCATAGCCAAATATGATGATTTAGTTATAGTAAATTTGTATTATTAGCAGAAGAAGCCAAAATCTATGTTACTGTGCTTCGAAGTTAGATTTTGCAACTTCTTTGATGTTATTGTCAAACAGTTGTAGAAATAATTGGAGCATTTCTCAGTTCTTGATTAGAATGATCCATAAGAATTTCAGATGAGGCTATAGATGTATCACGTCGAGTCTGGAATCATTTTATGGACAATATCGTAGACATGGCTGTAGCATGTTTGACTGATTTGACCATCATTTCCAAGAAAAGGTATTGACTAACATAGACTCTTGTTGCAGGCATTGATAAGCTGCTGACACAAATAGGCTAGTATGGGAATTAATAGCCTCTAAATTGCTGGCTCTTTTTCCCACATTTCCATGTTTTTGATTGGAATAGAATATTTGCCCCTGCTAGAATGTCTATGCAAAGCATCAGTATCTAGAGGGGATATTTTGATTAGGAAAATGTTGTGATTTACTCCTGTAAAATCTCATAGGAGTCAATAATTTGACAAATTGATGTCCAGTCTTAACCAAGTTTATCTGTGTATAATTTGTTCTGGATATACTTGGTAGTATTTTCTATCAATTTAGATTGAGGAAGAACTAATAAAGGAGTTGAACACAACTCCATAAGTAGTTCCATTCCTGAAAGAGGTCTAGAGGGAGTGTGATCTTCCGTAGGTCTGGAACAAATCTCTTCCGGTAGTAATCAGAAGGCTTCATTAATAACCTTATCAAAGGATCAGGTATCTATTTCAGAGTCTGATCCTGAAACCTTTGACGGATAATGCACCGAATTATCAACTGTATATTCCGTGGTTCCTCTACAACCCTATCAGGTTGTGGTGTTGTATGAACATTAACAACCTGAGGAAAGGTATGTCTTGATCTATGATACCAACCATAGTCTTTAATAGATTTAGAAGAAGGAGATAGGCGTCTTCTTGACTTTTGAAAATATTTTGACTTCTTTGACTTTCTGCTTCTTCTAGGAGAAGACAGAGAAGATAAAGAAGAAGAGGAAGATAAGCAAGAACTTCTTTGACTTTCTGCTTCTTCTAGGAAAAGACATAGAAGATAAAGAAGAAGGGGAAGATGAGCAAGAACTGTATCTTCTCCTCTTTCTATGTTTAGATTTAGGCTGATCTCTTCAACTAAGTCTTTTAAGAGAAACAGAACTATTAAACTTCCAAGTATTTGTCAGACGTTCGATAACAATACTTGGATCTGATGTATGCCAAAGACATTAGCACTCTTTGTTTATTCATTGAGCTCAAAGGCTCATTCATAACTGATTGCTCCGAGCTAAGGAGTATCTATAATTGGCTACCTGGTATTCAGGACCAAATGTTTGCTGCCTGATGCCTGGTGACTGGTGCCCCAAGACTGGTGACCGGTGACCGTTGAACAAGTCAACAGCCTGATGACTGGTGCCCGGTGCCCAGTGCCTGGTGATCAACACTCATTGACCAGTGCCCATTGACTGGTACCTGGTGTGTTCACTACTCAATGACTAGTGCCTGGATGACTGGTGACTGGTGCCTGGTGACTGGTTGATTGGTGCCTGGTGACTGGTGCCTGGTGGACTTATGCTATGAATGATACGCCCATTTGTAGAGCAGCAACCATTATGGTTTTTACAACTTAAAAAACCCAGCAGTACATCCATGCTGAGTTTACATTCTTCTTCTTTGACAAAGTTTGTCCTGAAATCTAGAGCAGTATAATATTCTTATCTGCTCATGAAACCAGTCAACTTCTTACACAACGTACGAGAATAAAAAGAATTATAGCAGATAGTGAGCAAAGTTTCCCTTACTATTGCATAGGAAAGATGGGCAAAAGAAAAAAAATCTCAGCATCTTGGTTTTCTCTTACACAACATACTTCACCATTGTCAGGGTGTATACAAAATTTGAAGACTCTGGCTGTAATAGCAGGTGAAAAAAATCTGAGATTGATTTTTACAAGAAAGAAAGAAAAACGGACAAATGAGAATGATAAGCATGAGGACGCTGATCCTGTCTTACATGATACAAGTAGTCTTACCCAATGTTTGTACCAAATTTCAAAATCCTAGGTGCAGTAGTTCCTGAGAAACCTTTGACACAAGTTTCTCTATGCATAACATTGCAGTAAGAGACAGAAACAAGAGCTCCGCCAAGTGGGGCATTATACGCCCGTGGCAAGTAATCAGATGTAGCACATAAACTGGCTCCTGTATAATTCAGTGCTCCGGATATAAACTGTAAGTGGAATTACAAAAAAGAAAATGTAAAAAAATTTCACTGGGGCATATCTCTGCTGATATTTGGTGAACTGTAACCTAAGGGTCTAAGCTGGCCCAGAAATTAAGGGAGAAGTGACTTCTCCCTCCTAAGAAAATAGGGAGAAGTTTGCTGCTTCTAGGGAGAAGTGCTTTCTGGCAGAGGACACACCACAGAAGCTAGGCTATATTATAAGTTCATATGAGCCTTTGGCTTATTTGTTTTTCCTATACTTCAATATCGGACCAAACAATAATAAAACAAAAATAAACAAGCAAAAAAAAAAAAAAAAAAAAAAAAATGCTGCAAGAAATTTTTTTGTAACCCTTCAACTTGTTTAATACTGATTTTATTTTTGTTCTTCAATGGAGCCAAATCAGAAGAGTATTAAAAAAAAAAAAATCCAAAAAGAATTATGTATTTATAAAGATTTAATAATGGCAGCCTTTCCTTACAAATCTAATAAAAGAAGATGTTAAAAAAAAAAAAATCAAAGGACTGATAGTCCTAAGAGTCTGCTAGCTTGTAAAGTACTAATGGAGTGCTGTGTATCTTCTATGCAATTTTACACAATACATGCAAAGAAGATAGACGACATTCCAATGCTACCAATACTATACGATAAGATGGAGCTCTATGGAATATATCAAGCATCTGGGCATTGCACTTCCTGAATAGAAGACTTTCTTTAAAAACTCTTAAATTCTGCTGGTAAGTGCATGTCCTTGACAAATCTGACCTCAAGGCCAAGTCTTGGAGAAATTTCAAACTACACTGAAAGATGATTCTGCATGCAAAATTTCTAGCTAGGACGGACAAATACGGATGGACTCACTAATATACACTTAAATGCAGCTATGGTGACTATGTCTTGCTCAGCGCAAGCGGGCTTGACAAAAAGGAAGATATTTGTTCAAGTTATTTTTCTTCAAACTATTAGCACATTGTTGACAGATCCATTCCTTATCCTCCACACTTTTATGTCCTAATGTACAGAGTCTTTTCAACTCGGGCTTTAGACCCTGAATATCAAATTTAACATCAGAATGTCTGAAAAATGTTTGACAACAACTTGTACATATGTACTGGGGACCACAAGACACCAACTTGTGAAACTGTATGACTATAGCACTTTCTTTGTTTTTAAATTTCTTACTGCTCAAACCATCTTTTGATGTGTCACTTAACTTAAGTTTCTCATTCAGGGAGGTTTGCAATTCTTCACATATAAGGGGTGAATCAAGTATTGCGGAACCATGTTCATTTAAGCTGTCAGCAAGCTGGGAGGAAGCATAAGGCTGTGATGGACACAACTCAAATGAAATACATTCTTGTAAAGGAGGATAGGTAGTTATGTCACAAATTTGAAACCCAGCTCTTTGGTATCATTTTATGGTCTCCCTGCAAACATGAGATATACAGAGCGAATGCAAATCAAACTGACTCAACGCTGTTGTAGTAAAGGAATTATCAAAACTAAACAATCTACGCAAATGTAAGGAAAATGCCAGTTATATTTGTTTTCTTTAACAAAATGTTTTTGCCATTAACATATGGCATTCCATCTGAAGCTCTTGCATGTGACTCAAAAAGGTAGAAACAGTCACCTTGTTTCAATAATGCAATAGAAAAGCCGTTGCAAATGAAGACTGCATATGGGTTGAATGAGAAAGTCATAGCGAGTCCTGTCTCTAAATCAAGGAAAGGATACTCCACTAAGGATAAGATATTTAAATTTCCTGAAAATGTTTTTTTTTTTTTTTTTTTTTTTTCACTTTCCAGGGATAATGCTGGTTGTCAAGTGAAAAATAAGATGGCAAATCACATGGCTCTAAATAGTCATGATATGTCTTGGCATTCTTTTTTGCATACTTGTATAATTTATCTCCTGCAAACAGAATTTCATTCATGTTGTTGACATTCAACTTGTTGGTACAGATCCTTTTCTGTACAGCTTTCACCAATAATACTAAACAACATGGTAGGCATTGACGCCCTCTTGAATCAGGACTAAATATCCCATCTCTTTGATGGATACTTCCTTGCAATAATACAGATGCATTTTCTTGTAGCGACACCGCCTCGTGGCTGCGAAGAAGCAGCCGCGAAGAAGCAGCCACGACGGTGGCGTCAAATGATAACACGTATGGAATAGAACAGAATTGTGTGTACGGACCCTTGCCGTGGCCTGAAAAGTCGCAATGATTAAAGCGAATAACACCGAGTGTTTCGACTGAGACATGTGATGTCAGTCAGCCAATGAAAGTGCTCAGCGATACGTATCGTGTCTGGTTTCCGACCTTCTGGGTGTTGCGACAACTGTGTGTGTTGTCGTATGACAACCAGCTTGTTTACTAGAATCTACCGGCTGTCGAACAGTTTATTTTTCGCGAGGCTACAGACATGAAAGCTTCTTTTACCTGCATTTTTGAAATTCATGGTGTGTCGCACGCGAAAAACAACAACAGATACTTGTTCAGTTCTTCAGCAAAATTCCTGATGCCGTAAAGTGCATTTCATGTAGGCAACCGGTAGCACAGGAGCTTGACGTTTGCTAATTTCTACTTATAGGGCCTGTCCCTATGATTATGAAATAATCGAAGGTTCGAAGGACAGGCCCTATAAGTAGAAATTATCCAATGTCAAGCTCCTGTGACCGGTAGTGTAGCGTAACTTGGTACCTATTACCGGCGTGCACTGATTATCGGGTATTCAGAAATCACGACCCACAAACCACGGCCCCCGCCCATCGGGGCCAGCGAAGTAGTTGGGCTGCCTATAGTCTCCAGGGCAGAGTTGCCTTAGGCAGGGCCTGTTCATCATGTGATCGGGTTGGGTAAAAGTTCCACAAATCTGGAGGCAGTATCTTTAAATGGATACATTGTTGCATTTTTTTTCTTTTCTTTTTATTCGCTAGAATCATCATACAGCAAATACAATGTATAAATAGACTCTAAGGCTGGCTAATCTGGTCGATTATCACTCCTGTCATTGTGATCGATTATTTATCACAAAAGATTTGGTCAATTTACTTGTCTGTCTGAGCAGGACTCTTCCCATGTTATACTTTACTGTATGTATTTGGTCAAATAGGCCTGAGCAAACAGTGTAGACCCAGATGGGATGCCGCAAAATGTGGCGTCTTATTGATTATAAGACATCTGTAATGATAATCATTTTTGTGGAATTTATAGATCAGTTAATCAATTATCTGATTAATTTTGTCAGCCTAAATAGTCTGTGTGAATAAAAGTAATATACTCCATGTATTTTCGCGTTAAATTCAATATTGCGTTAAACTGATTTCTCAATGAAAATAAATGGCAGCGCCACCTACCTGCTGGATGTTTTAAATACAAAGTCACGCTTTAGTGGGCAAGGTTTGTTTTCAGAAATACACTGTTGTTTTGTGATTTCCGCTTAGAAAAGAAATATATTGACCGTGGTGATAACAGTCCTTAATGACATTTACACCTATATCTTTTAAATCAATTTTTACCGCTAAGACCAACTTATTTTTTCTATGAAAATATCAAATCTAAGGTACCGTATTAATCCGCCTATAAGACGGGGATTTTTCAAAAAAAAAAAAAAAAAAAAAAGCCCCCAAAAATCCAGACCCATCTTATAATCAAGATCTTTGGCCATATCGGTATTTTCGGCAAAGTCCGGTGGTGCCACGTGGTCACGGAAAATGCCGATATTCGAAACCGGTAGAAGGATATAATGTTTACCTTCGTCCCTTGACAGAAATAGCAGCAAGGTAATTTTGTAGGTGAAGTACCGAATTTTTCTGTGTATTACTCGCACCCGTGTATAACACGCACTGAATATTTGCTAAATAGTTTTGAAATAAAAAAAAGAGATGTTCTATGTAAAACATGAAGAATTTATCTGTGCGTTATTTACTAAGTTACCAGATACTAAGTGTCAAATTTCACTAGGATTGAGTTGAAAATGGCCGAACTCGGAAGGTTTAGAGTAGAAACAGGCCGAATTTACGATAATGCTAACTGAATTTTCGTTGTGCAGCTCTGTTACCATGGGCCTCAGGCAACTTGATGTAGTGTAGGCAGTTCTTTGCTTCCCCACTGCAGACGCTATGATAATAAAAATGTAGTTATTTCTTTTGTGTTCTCATAATTAACACCTTCTTTGTGTCACTTTCTTAACTGAGACGTGAAATTATCAATTCAGTGCCTCAGGGCAATGCAAACAACAGGGTAGCTGACGGGCCGATGACGGCCCGATGTAGATTTACGTAGAATGCTAGCTGGGTGGTAAGAAAATAAAAGATAAAATGCAAATGACCGATCTACCTACCTCAAAAGCCCAGTTGGTTTTGTTTATTATCAATAATTTTAATAATTGCATAAACTTAAATACTTTTTTATTTTTTCAATGTATGATCGTTCGTGCCAATATTTATGTTCTACCAAATTTATTTCCTATTTTGAACTACAATAAATCAGTTGTGCAGGCTGATTTATTCAAGTTACGGTTGAGTCTTGTCAAAGTCCGGTAATCAATACAGATTCATATGCATATGCCTGTTTGAGTAGTTTCCCTTTGAAGAGATCACATGATCAGCAAAATTTGTTTGTTTGTTTGATTTGGGCTTAACGTCGCTTTCAACCTTTTTCAGTCATATCGCGATGGTGTCTGGATGTGGCAGGGAGCTCAATGCTCACTTTTAGAGTGCTGCCTCACTGAAATATCACGCCCCAGACACTTTGACATGATATTCCACCCAGTCACATTATACTGACACTGAGCTGACCAGTTCTAGCTCTACTTTCTTAATGCTGAGCGCCAAGCGAAAGAGCAGCTAGTACCATTTTTAAAGTCTTTGGTATGACCCGGCCGGGGATCGAACCCGCAACCTCCCGGTCACAAAGCGGACGCTCTACCACTGAGCCACTGTGCCGGTGATCAGCAAAATAAAAAAGCGTAAACAAAAAAAGCATGGACATGAAAAGGATATCAAATTACTACAAATCAGATCGAGTTGCTTGTTTTGAGCTGCCAGAACCCTGGTATGGGCGAGATAGGTATAAAAAAATCATGAATATCTTATAGCAATCATTCTATTTCGCATTTTTAACGGGCGATCGTGAATGTCATGAGTTTTCGCGACCGATTATCTTGGAGATTTCTGTCCCGATTTTGGTGTTCCTATAAATAATACACATCGGATTTTTATAAACGTTTTCTGGGTAAATAAGGTGCGTGTTATACACAGTTAAATACGGTATGCATGCTTGTAAGTGGTGTTGGGAGTTTTTTTTTAATTCCTGCTCTGTGATAAATTCACTTACAAATCTGACCAATCATCGCCGATGTCTTTATGTACTTTAGGAATTTCTGAGTGGCAGGGAATGTCTCCGACAGGCGACTTTTTTAACCCATCTTATAATTAATTAAAAGCAAAATCCTGCCTGGGAAGGGCCCAAAAACAGCCCCCGTCTTATAAACAAATCGTCTTATAGGCAGATTAATACGGTATCCGTACTTTATTTTGAAAATGGCCAAAATTTGCAAAAATCACATTACAATTACATGATGATTTTCTGCCAAAAATTTAATTAACGCGAAGTTACATGGCTTTTGGTTCAAAATGGCGGCAACATGGTTGGCTTGTTTACACAAATGCTTTCACAAATCAAATCCAAAGAACTGCATTATTTGTACATAAAATAAATGCTCAGATAACAATTTAGATGACTTCAGAATTATTTTCAGCATTTGTCTCTGTAAGTAGTTATGATGAAACGTTTTACCATTAGTAACGTGAAAATACATGAAACCGGGCTAAATAATAACAGCAAAAAAATCTAAGATGTGAATTATATGGGACTAGACTTAAAAAATACAGTAATTATTATACTGTACACATATGTATAGTAAAAACTTAGCAAACTAGATCACAAATCTTGATTTTGATCATGGTTCTGTTGGACATCCCAGTAGGGCTAGCTGTTGAAAGAACTTATAAGCATTAAAAGCTCTACACAGCTTATGTTGTCTATTTCTTAAATTCTTATATTCAACCTTTTATTTAAGGCTCTTTATCTTTATTTATAATGACTGAAATATTTTTTACCCACACTCCTCAATTATCTGGACAATTTTTATTAGCTGCAAAAATACCAAGAACATTTTGAATCCTCAAAGTCATAGCGACATGCCCATGCTTCAACTCTGCACACACATAAGCATATAGGTGTAGGCAAGTGAATTTTGTTGTCTGAACACTAAAGCTGGCACAATTGATCAGATACAGTCATTTGGCTAGAACCAGGTAAAGTTATGCTTCATAACAATTTCCAAATAAGTGGCTGATCAAAATTTGGACTTTATTGGCTGATACAGAGTACTAGCCTTCCTTGAAATATCACACCAAAGACTTTGTCCTTTGCCTTAGGTTATCTGCCCTTGTGATGAATGTGAAGTTCTCCACTGATTTGGCTAGTTCCAAATAGTTTCGCTAGTTCCGAATAATAAATGCGGGATCTGTAAAAATCCCTCACATAATGCAACAGCCTCTATATATTATTTTATCAACTTGGATAATGTGTTACGGAGAAAATTAATTCAATATAAGACATTTGTCGCAAAGCGACATGTTCACAAAGACCTTAAAACAGATCCTTTAAGCAAAAATCGTATAATTCATGGCATAACAATTTTTCGGCATGTACACCCTCCTTACTGCAAAATTTAGCTCCTATTTTCTGGATTTAATAATCTTTCCGATATAAATATATTTCAATGAGGTTTAAGAAGTTGAAAGGAGTATGTGCATAAGGTCCTAT
The DNA here is from genome assembly GCA_964016985.1 of Anodontia alba. NCBI lineage: Eukaryota > Metazoa > Mollusca > Bivalvia > Lucinida > Lucinidae > Anodontia > Anodontia alba. The sequence goes on along the minus strand of OZ024824.1, from coordinate 49,859,105 downwards.
TTTCCCCCTTCTGAAGCCCGAAAATAAAATATGCTTGCAGTAAAATTATGCGTTAACTAATCCAATTGTAGCTTGTGTTTAGCACTGTGTGATGCCGCTACAAAGTCTCCCTGCACTTTGTCAAAGTACAGATAATATATAAGCAACGACATGAAAAACCTGTCTTCGAGGTTTTCGACCAAATAAGACTCAGACCTGCTTACTCAGCCGTAGACTGGCTAACTCGGCCATTGTGCCAGATTAGCTAGTCTTGAAAGTTTTGATAGGTTGTTTACTGTCTAGACAGCGAACAACAACGGTGCTGATCAGACTGCGCATAGCAGTCTTTGTTGTTCGCATATGGCATAAGATTTTTATCCCATGAAGAGGCTCATATATCGCTTCAATAGTCTGTCACATGTCTGACATTCTTGTACATACACTGCATCAATATCTACACTCCTTTAAACACAGCATGTGAACACCTTACCCGAAATTTGATTTCTGGGTCGGTTACTCACCTCAACTCCTTACCATACTTTATTTAAAATTGAACAAGAGGCCCACTGCAGATATGCAGATGTTATGTAACATTTTTCCAATCCTGTCATCGCAACTAATGAAAAGATCATCCTTTAAGCAGTTCTTAATTTTTAAGATGAATATTATATATGGCAAGACAGTCAATGGAGCGTGATCATTTGAACAAACTCTCAATCACATTTCAACAGTAGGATCAATGTGAAATTTGGTTGCTATTGCCTAAGTGGTTTCTGAAGAATCATGATTTTATACATGTAAACAGCACAGTGGCAGGGAAATATAATAAACATAAATAAGATGGTAGCCATCTTGGATTTCCAATCAGAATGACTTTTAGCTACTGTTGATCTACGAGTCACTTCGATACTTCCAATGAACTTTAAGTCAATTGCCCTTTCGGTTCAGGGGAAAAAGTTCAAAACAGATTTTCAAGATGGCCACCATAGCCGCAATTTGAGATTTCTTATCGCAACCATTTGAGCGTTTTTTGATCTACAAGTCACCCTGATGCTTCCTACCAAGTTTCGAGTCAATAAATGGTCTTTCAGTTCAGAAGAAGTAAAGAAAAATAGATTTTCAAGATGGCCGCCATCTTGGATTTCCGATCGGAAGGATTTTAGCTATTTTTATATCAACATGTCATCCTGATGCTTCCTACCAATTTTCAAATTAACTGGCCCTTTGGTTCAGGAAAATAAGTGAAAGGAAAAGAGTTTCAAGATGGCCGCCATGACAGCCATCTTGGATTTCCTATCCAAACAATTTAAGCTATTTTAGATCTACAAGTCACCTAAATGCTTCCTACCAAGTTTCGAGTCAAATGGCCTTTCAATTCAGGAGAAGCGAAAAATAGATTTTAAAGATGGCTGTCATAGCGGCCATCTTGGATTTCTGATACGGATGATTTTATCTATTTTTGATCTACAGGTCACCCTGATGCTTCCTACCTAGTTTAAAGCCAATAAGCCTTTTGATTCAAGAGAAGAAGTGAAAAATCTACATTTTCAAAATGGCCACCATGGCAGCCATCTTGGATTTCTAATCAGAACGATTTTAGCCATTTTTAATCTATAAGTCACCCCGATGCTTCCTACCAAGTTTCAAGTCAACTAGCTTTTGGGTTTAGGAGAAGAAGCGAAAAAAAGATTTTCAAGATGGCCACCAGGGTGGCCCTCTTGGACTTTCGATCAGCATGGTTTTAGCTATTTTTGATCTACAAGTCACCCTGATGCTTCCTACCAAGTTTGGAGTCAGTTGGCCTTTCGGCTCAGGAGAAGAAGCGAAAAATAGATTTTCAAAATGGCCGCCATGGTGGCCATCTTGGATTTCCGTTTGGAATGATTTTAGCGTCTTTTGATCTATAAGTCACCCCTATGCTTCCTAGCAAGTTTGGAGTCAATTGGCCTTTTGGTTCAGGAGAAGAAGCGAAAAATAGATTTTCAAGATGGCTGCCATGGCGGCCATCTTGGATTTCCGATCAGCATGATTTTAGCTATTTTTGATCTACAAGTCACCCCGATGCTTCTTAGCAAGTTTGGAGTCAATTGGCCTTTCCGTTCAGGAGAAGAAGCGAAAAATAGATTTTCAAGATGGTGGCCATCTTGGATTTCTGATCAACAAGATTTTAGCTAGTTTTGATCTACAAGTCACCCCGATGCTTCCTAGCAAGTTTGGAGTCAATTGGCCTTTCGGTTCAGGAGAAGAAGCTAAAAATAGATTTAAGATGGCTGCCATGGCGGCCATCTTGGATTTCCGATCAGCATGATTTTAGCTATTTTTGATCTACAAGTCACCCCAGTGCTTCCTAGAGAGTTTGGAGTCAATTGGCTTTTCGGTTCAGGAGAAGAAGCGAAAAATAGATTTTCAAGATGGCGGCCATGGCGGCCATCTTGGATTTCCGATCGGCATGATTTTAGCTATTTTTGATGTACAAGTCACCCCGATGCTTCCCACCAAGTATCGAGTCAATTTGCCCAGGGGTGTAGGAGTAGGCTTTTAAATCAATTGTTGACGTCGCATGACTGACGACGGACATTGACTGACCACAATAGTTCACCATGAGCACTTTGCGCTCAGGTGAGCTAACAAGTACAATTTACTACCGAATGTTTTGTCTAAAAATAGCTCAATGGGTGGCAAACAGTTTAGCCCCTGATGTGACACCGCATTTTGTAGCATCTCATGGGGGTTTACAATGTTTGCTCGGGACTGTCTGGCCAAATACATCCAGTAAAGTATGACCAATTTCAATATAATTTTGCAGGAGTGTTACTTTGATGATCCTCTACCAAGATTGTTCAAGCCATTTGGATTCGTCAAAAAACATGGCCGCCAGGGGGCGGGGCTTATTTTCCCTTTATATCTATATAGAAAACTTTAAAAATCTTCTTGTCAGAAACCACTGGACCGATTTCAATATAAGTTTGCAGGAATGTTTGTTTGGTGATCCTGTACCAAGATTGTTCAAGCCATCTGGATTCGTCAAAAAACATGGCTGCCAGGGGGCGGAGCTTATTTTTCCTACATGTATATATCTATATGGAAAACTTTTAAAAGCTTCTTATCAGAAACACTGGGCCGATTTCAATATAATTTTACAGAAAGGTTCCTTTAGTAATCCTCTACCAAGATTGTTCAAGCCATTTGGATTCCTCAAAAAACATGGCCACCAGAGGGCGGGGCTTATTTTCCCTATATATCTATACAGAAAAGTTTAAAAATCTTCTTGTCAGAAACCACTGGACCGATTTCAATATAACACAGCAGGAATGTTTCTTTTGTAACTTTCTACCAAGATTGTTCAAGCCGTCATGATACGTCAAAAGCCATGGCCGCCAGGGGGGTGGGACTTTTTTTTTTTTAACTCACCTGACCTCTGCTCAGGATGAGCTATAGTGATCACTTTTCCTCCGTCCATTAACATTTTCAAATGACTTCTCCTCTGAAGCCGCTGAGCCAATTTTGCTCAGATTTCATGTGGAGCCTCCTAAGGGTGGGGGAAAGAAAGATTGCTAAAATGGTCATGGTCCGTTGACCCAAGATGGCCTCCATGCACATATATGGTAAAAACCTTTAAAAATCTTCTCCATAACCGAGGATGCCTTGGGGCTGAATCTTTGCAAGAATCATCAGGGACAAGAGGTCTACCAAAGTTGTTATAAGATTTGTTGTACGTTGGCATTTGACCTTTTTACGGCAAGGTCAAGTTTGCTTCCCTATGCTTTTGTATGGGAAAAACCTTTAAAAATCTTCTTCTCCAAAACTGAGCATGCCTTGTGGCTGAATCTTTGCACATATCATCGGGAATGGGAGGGCTACCAAAGTTGCTAAAATAATGGTTGTACATTGACATTTGACCTTTTTGCGGTAAGGTCAATTTTGCTTCCTTATGCATTTATATGGGAAAAATGTTCAGAATTTCAAATAACATCTCCTCTGGAGCCTCTGGGCCAAATTTGCTCAAATTTCATATTGAGCCTCCTTAGGTTGGGGGAACAAAAGATTGCTAAAATGGTCGCAGTTCATTAACCAAGATGGCCGCCATGCCCATATATGGTAAAAACATTTAAAAATCTTCTTCTCCAGAACCGAGGATGCTTTGGGGCTGAATCTTTGCATAATTCATCGGGGACGGAGGGTCTACCAAAGTTGCTAAAATTTGACCTTTTTACGGCAAGGTTGTTTGCTTCCCTATGCATTTATATGGGAAAAAAACATTTAAAAATGTTATTCTCCAAAATCGAGGATGGCATGTGGCTGAATGTTTGCATATATCATCGGGAACGGGCGGTCTACCAAGGTTGCTAAAATAATTGTCATACATTAACATTTAACCTTTTTACGGCGAGGTCAAGTTTGCTTCTGTATGCATTTGTATGGGCCCCATACATTTGTATGGAAAAAATGTTGATAATTTCAAATGACTTTTCCTCTGAAGCCTCCGGGCCAGTGTTGCTCAAATTTCATGCAGAGCCTCCTTGGGCAGGAGAATGAAAGATTGCTAAAATGGGCATGGTCCATTGATCAAAATGGCTGCCATGCCCATATAATGGTAAAAAAAAAATTACAAATCTTCTTCTCCATAACCAAATAAGCCCTGGGCCCTTATCTTTGCACAAATTATGGGGGACAGGAGAGCTACCAAAATTGCTAAAATGATGGTTCTATGCTGACGTTTGACCTTTTTACCTCCAAGGTCAAATTTGCTTCCCCATGCATTTGTATGGGCCATATACATTTATATTGAAAGTATTCAAGTGAATTGTAGATCAACAGTAGTTAAAATTGTTCTGATTGGAAATCTTAGATGGCCATCATCTTGTTTATATTTATTATATTTCTCTGCCACTGTGCTGTTTACATGTATAAAATCATGATTCTTCAGAATCCACTTAGCCAATTTCCACCAAATTTCACATTGATCCTACTGTTGAAATGTGATTGATGGTTTTTTCAAATGATCATGCTCCATTGACTGTCAGGCCCATATATTCTTCTCCAAAACTAAGAACTGCTCAAATGATGATCTTTTCATTAGTTGTGATGATAGGATTGGAAAAATGTTGCATAACATCTGCATGTCTGCAGTGACTCAGGTGAGCGAGCCGTGGCCCGTGGGCCTCTTGTTTCCCTATATATCTATATAGAAAACTTTAAAAATCTTCATGTTAGAAAGCACTGGACCGATTTCTATATAACTAGGCAAAAATGTTTCCTTGGTGATCCTCTACCAAGATTGTCCAAGCCGTCATGATTTGTCAAAAAACATAGCAGCTAGGGGGCGGGGCTTATTTTCCCTATATATATAGAAAACTTTAAAAATCTTCTTGTCAGAAACCACTGGACCGATTTCATTAATACTTGGCAGACATCTTTCCTTTTGACCCTTAACCAAGATTGTTCAAGTTATCATGATTTGTCAAAAAAACATTGCCGCCGGGTGGTGGGTGGGGAGGGAGGCTTAATTTCCCTATATATCTATATAGAAAAGTTTAAAAATCTTCTTGTCAGAAACCAATGGACCTATTTCAATATAGCTTGGCAGGAATGTTGCTTTGGTGACCTGCTACCAAGATTGTTCAAGCAGTCATGATTCGTCTAAAAAAATTCTGCCAGGGGGTGGGGCTTATTTTCCCTATATATCTCTATAGAAAACTTTAAAAATCTTCTTGTAAGAAACCACTGGACCGATTTCATTATAACTTGGTAGAAATCTTTCCTTGTTGACCCTCTACCAAGATTGTTCAAGTTATCATGATTCGTCAAAAAACAATGGCCGCCACTGGGAGGGGCTTATTTTCCCTATATATCTATATAGAAAAGTTTAAAAATCTTCTTCTCAGAAACCAATGGACCGATTTCAATATAACTTGGCAGGAATGTTTCTTTGGTGACCCTCTACCAAGATTGTTCAAGCGGTTATGATTCATCAAAAAACATGGCGGCTAAGGGGCGGAGCATATTTTCCCTATATAGAAAACTTTAAAAATCTTCTCGTAAGAAACCGTTGGATTGAGTTCAATGTAACTTGACAGGAATGTGCTTTGGTGACCTTCTACTAAGATTGTGCCCTCATGATACGTCAAAAAACATGGCCTTCATGGGGCGGGGCTTATTTTCCGTATATATCTGTATAGAAAACTTTAAAATTCATCTTGTCAGAAACCACCTGACTGATTTTAATATTACTTGCCAGGAATGTTGCTTTGGTGACCCCCTATCAAGATTGTTCAAGCAATCATGATTCGTCAAAAAACATGGTTGCTAGGGGTGGGGCTTATTTTCCCTATATATCTAAATAGAAAACTTTAAAAATCTTCTTGTCAGAAACCACTGAACCGATTTCAATATAACTTGGCAGGATTTTTCCTTTGGTGACCCTCTACCAAGTTTGTTCAAGCTGTCATGATTTGTCAAAAAACATGGCCGTTAGGGGGTGGGGCTTAATTTCCCTATATATCTATATAAGACATTTTAAAAATCTATTTGTCAGAAACCACTGGACCAATTTCACTATAACAGCAGAATTGTTCCTTTGGTGATCCTCTTTCACTATTCAGTTCAAGCCATCATGATGGATGAAAAAAACATGGCCACTGGGGTGCAGGGTTATAAAATTTATACAAAAATTTTAGAGCAGTAAATTTGGCTGAAACTTCAACAGTAAGTATGCAAAGCTGTTTGCTCAGGTGAGCGATATAGGACCATCATGGTCCTCTTGCTTTTTTTTTTTCCCCCATTGGACCTAGCATGCCAGTTATGCCTGTTTTTGAATCTATTCTGTTCTAAATATTCCCCCCCCCCCACTCCCCACACACACACCCTTGGATGGGGACGCCAGTGCTGATAAGATCTGCACCAAAAGCAATATACCCCCTCCCGCTTGAGCTAGGATTCTGATATTTATGTCTCCTCCCTTTAGGGTAGGGAGATGTGTATTGTTTTTTCCCTCGGGCGTCTGTCACAAAATCTTGTCCACTCTGTAACTTGAAAATGGTTCAAGCTGTCTCCACATAACTTCATATAAATATCAATCAACATTATCTTACATGCAGAGCACAAGAACCATACGTCTTGCATTTATACTTTTTGAGTTATTTCACTTGGAACTTTATGCGTCACAAAATCGTGTCCGCTCTGTAACTTGAAACCTGTTCAAGATATCTTCAAGAAAGGTCATGTAAATATCAATCAGCATTAGACAACATGCAGCGCGCAAGAACCATAACTCTTGCATTTATACTTTTTTGAATTATTATAAACCTGTTTGAAAAACGGGACATATTATTTTACGGGGTATGACGTCAATCAGAAAACTTTTTCGTTTCCGGCTAACGCCTCCTACAGTTTACATCCAATTAAAATGAAACTTGGTATATAGCTAGACCATGATGTGAAACAGCACATATTGTTTTTGGGCTACAGACCACCAATTATTAGCAGAGCTATGCCTTTTTCAAAAATTTCAGAAAACATTTCGTTTCTGGTTAACTCCTACACTTTACATCTGATCAAGCTGAAACTTCATTTATAGTTAGACCATGATGTGGAACAGTGCATATTGTTTTGAGGTTACAGTCCACTTAATATCAGCAGAGTTATAGCCCTTTGAAAATTCCTTTAAACTTTTCGTTTCCGGATAACTGCTCCTACAATTTACATCTGATCAAGCTGAAACTTCATTTATAGTTAGACAAAGATGTGGGGGCAGTGCATATTGTTTCTAGGTCACAGTCCACCAAATATTAGCAGAGTTATGTCCCTTTTAAAATTTCATTAAACTTTTCGTTTCCGGCTAACTCCTCCTACAATTTACATCCGGTCAAGCTGAAACTTCATTTATAGCTAGACCATGATGTGGAGCAGCACATATTGTTTCAAGGTTACAGTCCACTAAATATTAGCAGAGTTAAGCCCCATTGAAAATTTCTTTAAACTTCTAGTTTCTGGTTAACTCCTCCTACAATTTATATCCGATCAAGCTGAAACTTCATTTATGCTACAGTTAGACCAAGATGTAGAGAATGGCGTATTGTTTTGAGGTTACAGTCCACCAAATATTAGCTGAGTTACGCCTAGTGGTGGGACGATTCATCGATGCATTGGTGCATCCCGATACGCTTCATGTATCGATACACATGATGGAGTATCGATATGATGAACGCTTCTATTCAGATTCGCTTATTTGTGTTCGTTACATTCTTTAATCCGGTCTACAAAGTGACATTTTCAGAGCGCGATTTTGATTGGATGACGCTTGACTGATAGCCAATTGCATTTTGCTTTACTCTCATTATGATGGCAGACGAAACTGTGGTTGGAATTTATTCGCCGCCCAGCGGTAAAAATACTAGTTCTGTATGGGAATGTTTCGGCCATCCTATTCTTACTTTTGAAGTTAGCCATTTTTAGTGTTTCAGTATTATGGACAATGCATGTTTAAGGGAAACCATATAGTTGGGGTCATAGTGTTGTTCAAACACATGTTCTAGTTCATTATAATTTCAACACAAAAACATGTTGGAACTTATTAGAAGGTCATTCATTGGTAGGGCTCTTTTAATGAATATCCACAACATATATTCCTTAAGAAAAATAAAAAACATGCCAGTAATTTTTATTCAAAAAGTGTGTTATCTAACTGATAATACAGGTAAATAATAACGTTACTTTACGCATGTTAAAGTTAAATAAAAGTGTAGTTAAAAGAGATTCAGAACCACCACAGAGTAATGTATATCCAGTATAGCAACTGTAGTTACTCTGAATTGTTCAGAAGGCGGTGTCGCGAAAAAAGGCATTAACTTAATTACATAATTAGATTTATATGATTTGATGGACCTGGATTTTGCTCTATATCCATATTTTCACACTTTCTTACAACCAGTGGCTTCATCCAATATTAAATTTACATTCAGAGACAAGGCTTTGTGAGAAAATTTACTATTCCTTGAAAAACAACCAACATGAACACTTTGTACTACATGCTTTCACTATCAATTTAATTTCTCAAAATCAGTCAGATGGAAATGCATTCTACTTCTTTTAATGTATAAATAAGAATGGGTCTTTACTGAGGCATCTGTGTAAAACAGATATACATAAATAATCTAACCATGTACTGAAAAACTAAATACAATTATTTCTCTTCTGTTTTGTTTTTCTTCACAAAAAAAATCCATTTTATTATCTGCATATATAAGCCAATGCAGTGATTGGAGTAATAACCCTCTTTATTTTCCAATGAAGTTTACCACCTGATTATTCCAAATGAGTGTATCTCCAGCAGCAATTTCCAATTTCTAGAATTATCAAAGTTCAAGTCTAGATATGCTCCAGTTCATACATATTCAACACCTGATGTAGCTCCACGATTATTCTGGTGCAATTTTATAAATTTATCTTTATCAACTTATAATGAAGACGAGCAGATTAAATAAATTTGAAATGGCTATGTTCAATCCAGATTAGCTTTAATAACTGATTGTCATTTGATAGTGCTTCACCTAAGCATCAACAGATTAGCCCGACCAGCTATGCCTACCCTTTTCTGTTTTCAAGAGATTTTCCGATGTCCACAAAAGAAGGGTCATAACGTATAAATGGGTCAGCAGTCGTCAGACAACTCCGTGTCACTGAGGTGTGAATAAAGTAATTTCATGTAGGAGGAATGAATTAAATGCCTGATGTCTTGCTATATTCAATATCGAATAAGTAGATTCTGATACTTTCTTTTCGTTCAGCTTCCGTTGCTAAGCACAACATCAAAGATGGCGTGGGGTGATTGACAAAAGTAGCGCGTGTATTACTACACCGAATTTTGAAGTCTATGTTTCAAATTGCACTATCTAAATCGATTTCAGTTACAGTTATGTTAGCGAAATAGAAAAGCTATAAAAAATTCCCCTTCTTCACATTCAGTTCGCCGTAATAGTGCCGCATTGCGTCTGATTAAGAAGTAGTGCGCGTATGAATATAGCGGTGATGAAAATCCGCTTGTGACGTAGTAAAAAACCCCATGCGATTGCATAGAGCCTGCTAGCTGTCGCTAGCAGACTCAAAAAATCAATATCTTGCCCGTATGACCAAAACTTTAGTTATTTGCAAAAAATATACCTATTATAAAATAAAATTTGCACACTATTACCTCTAAACAATATGCTGCGAAAAATTTACAAAAACTTTCAAAGGGGCATAAATCTGCAAATATTTGGTGCACTGTAACCTTGAAATAATATGTGCTGCTCCACATCAGGAGGATTTAGCCGGAAACAAAAAATTAATAGAAATTTTCAAAGGGGTTTAACTCTGCTAATATTTGGTGGACTGTAACCTTGAAATAATATGCGCTGCTCCACATCATGGTATAACTACAAATTAAGTTTCAGCTTGATAGGATGTAAACTGTAGGAGGATTTAGCCGGAAACGAAAAGTTTACTGAAACTGTAGGAGGATTTAGCCAGAAACAAAAAATTAATAGAAATTTTCAATGGGGTATAACTCTGCTAATATTTGGTGGACTGTAACCTTGAAACAATATGTGCTGCTCCACATCATGGTCTAACTACAAATCAAGTTTCAGCTTGATCGGATGTAAACTGTAGGACGAGTTAGCCGGAAACGAAAAGTTTACTGAAATTTTCAAAGGGGTATAACTTTGCTAATATTTGGTGGACTGTAACCTTGAAACAATATGCGCTGCTCCACATCATGGTCTAACTATACATGAAGTTTCAGCTTGTTCGGATGTAAAATGTAGGAGGAGTTAACCGGAAATGAAAAGTTTACAGAAATTTTCTAAGGGGCAAAACTCTGCAAACATTTGGTGGACTGTAACCCCGAAACAATATGCGCTGCGCCACATCATGGTCTAACTATATACCAAGTTTCAGCTAAATCTGATGTAAACTGTAGGAGGAGTTAGCCAGAAACGAAAAAGTTTACGAACGGACGGAGGGACGCCATACCCGTAACATAATACGTCCCGTTTTTCAAACGGGCGTATAAAAAGGAAAAAGGTAACAAGATGCCCACGGGCCATGGCTCGCTCACCTGAGTGACATAGCCACTGCAGATATGCAGATGTTATGCAACATTTTTCCAATCCTATCATTGCAACTAATGAAAGGATCATCATTTAAGCAGTTCTTAGTTTTGAAGAAGAATATATGTGCATGACTGTCAATAGAGCATGATCATTTGAACAAACTCTCAATCACATTTCAACAGCAGGATCAATATGAAATTTGGTGGAAATTGGCTAAGTGGTTTCTGAAGAGTTGTTTAACAATATCATAATTTTATACATGTAAACAGCACAGGGGCAGGGAAATACAATAAACGTCAAAAAGATTGCCTTTGGAAACAAAGAGCTCACTACGGATTAGAAAATGGGAGTCTCGGTTTCATTGACTCTTCAGAAGCAGTAATGAAGTTTGCAACACTGCTTACTGTGTTTTTTGAGGAGCTGTCACTTAAAAAATTCATTTTTTTTTAAATCTAATATTGCCATGGCAACCAAACAAAATCGTTACTGGTCATAAAACATATAAACTGGGTAGACAATCATCCTATGGTCATAAATCCCAAATATGGTTCACATCACTTCAATGGTTATTGAGAAAATGCAATTTAACCATTTTCTCATTATAAGTCTATGGGTGTTTTCTGTTGCCATGGCAACCAAACTAAGAGGCAGACTGGCAGACTTTTAGCTATTTTCAATTGCCCTTACCCATTTAACATTTGTACCAAATTAGAGTCCTACTGCTTCAGTGGTTTGGAGAAGTAGTCATTAAAAAAATCCCTTTTTTTTTTTTTAAATTTAATGTTGCCATGGAAACCAAACAAAAGGGCCACTGGTCATGAAACACACAAACTGGGTAGACAATCATCAAATGATCATAAATGCCAAATATGGTTCACATCACTTCACTGGTAAGAAATGCAATTTAACCATTTTTCCATTATAAGTCTATGGGAGCTTTCTGTTGCCATGGCAACCAAACCAAGAGGTAGAGCACCGTAATTTTAGCTATTTGAATTGTCCTTACCCAAGCAACATTTGTACAAAATTAAGAGTCATACTGCTTAAGTGGTTTTGGAGGAGATGTCATTTAAAAAATTCTTTTTTTTTTAAATTTTATATGTTACCATGACAACCAAACAAATTGGCCATTGATCATAAAACACGCACACTGGGTAGACAATCATCCAATGATCATTACTGCCAAATATGGTTCACATCACTTCACTGGTTATGGAGAAAATGCAATTTAACCATTTTCCCATTATAAGTCTATGGGAGCTTTCTGTTTCCATGGCAACCAAACCAAGAGGCAGAACACCATAATTTAGCTATTATAAAGGCCCCTAACCAAGCAACATTCTTACCAAGTTAGGGACAAATTGCTTCAATGGCTTTGGAGGAGTTGTAGCTTGAAAGTGTTAATGGACAACCAGAGGAAGTTCTTACGAGAGGTACGTTATGAGGTTATTCCCTTGATCTTCTTTAATTCCACAATACCACTTTTTACCAATTTTTAACCCCACAATGACGGAATAAACAGACACCCATAGAAAAGCTAACCTTGGAATGTACCTGGCATATGTACAGACAGACGGACGGATGACAGACAAAAAGTGATCACTATAGCTCATCCTGAGCATAGCTCAGATGAGCTAAAAAGGTAAAATAAAGGACGAGTTGCACTTTAGCCGATTTTGTGCCCATGATGAATTTGGGTGAACTCTATGACTGTGTAAGGTAGCTTGACCTTTCACATGAGCGCAATTTGAATTTAATGATGACATATAGGGTCACGTGACTTCCGATTTTATTGCAAGAGGGTGTTTATAGAGGTCTGTTGACCTTAGTTGACATATTAGATAAAATCAATGACTATACATACTTCTGGCTTGATTAAGGCATGCTCATGTTGTGATCCATGCCTGCCTATCATGTGACAAAATCAAATAATTTTCTGTAGAAAAATTTTAACTATGTAGAACCAAAAATGACCAGCCTTTATTGTCTTTAAAATATTTAGTCACTGGAGACTGGAGCCTAAGCTTCCTTCAGAAAATGGTAGACTCTTGCTGGATTTTGTGGAATGAAAACGAAAATGGGTTTTCAGATTTTTATTCCTTCTACAATTAAACAAAACCTATTTCCTGCACCTCAAATTTCTGAAGGATTCGGCGTGCAACTACGAATAACTACGAACAAAATATTGTGCGGAGTATTGGGACATTTACTACGAAGCAATTTTTTACTGAAAAAATAGAAAACAGAGCGGAGAATGTGTAAACCTCTATGATTACCACCACATTTGGAATGAGATGTGCACTTTCGTAACAAGCGGAGTATTGGGATGAAATTTCCGCATGCTTACGCATACTTATCATTCGTATCTTGCGTAAAGATTCGTAGAAAATGTCCCAATACTCCGCTGGTTTGTAATCAGCTCTGCATGACTGCGTAATTGTTTGTAACTAGCTCCCCATGCTTGCGCACGCTTACCATTTATATGTTGCGTAAAGTTTCATAGAAAATGTCCCAATAATCCGCTGGTTTGTAATAATCTCCGCATGACTGCGTAGTTGTTCGTAACTAGCTCCGCATGCTTACGCACACTTACCATTAGTATCTTGCGTAAAGGTTTGTAGAAAATGTCCCAATACTCCGCTTGTTTGTAATCAGCTCCGCATGACTACCTATTTGTCTCCAAATGAACATTTGTTTGAGTTGAGGTTTTACCGCCTAGTCAACCTAATGGGGTCATGTAGAGCCTGGTCAGTGTACCTAACCACACTTTTACTGGGCAGCTTAGTCCTCTAAGTAGTTAACCAGTAGTGTGCATTCTTTCGCCAGAAACTGACACCTGCCTTTCTTGCATGAAAGCAGAAGGGAGAGAATGACCATAAAAAGTACTTCATGATCAAATCTTTATGAAATAATGTTGCTGACCCGATGGTGGTCAACCCTGTAATGTAATCACAAGTTGGATGTGCATCCAATGGAGCCACCTAGGCCAGCCTCCAAATGAACAAATTAGCAAGCACCTCCAGGATTTCAAGGTAGGGCAGAAACAAACCTCCATAAAGCATGCTTTTTCTAGCACAAAATGAAGCATAACATAAGTTTATTTTGTATTAAAGCACTTTGTATTTACAGAAAGGTTATTAGTCATTGGAATCTACTTAAAAAGTTATGTACATGTGTGTTTTGTATATCTGTTAACAGTGATGAAAAAAAGATTTTACAGCAATTTTACAGCAGGTCTTTTGAAGAAAAGCATCATAATCAATGCATTGTGAATGATATTGAAATACATATAATCAAAAGAGACTACCAACCTTCTGTCCAAACCACTGAAATCAGCAATCACAGTTCCATGGACTAAGTCATTTAGACTATTCCATTTTACATGTAAAACACAAAAACCAAGTATATGTATTTCTAATCCACAATTTAAATTCACTAATGAACTAGCTTTATAGCTGTGTTGCCTCAGAGTAGCTCTATAAATGACTGAACGTTTTGGTTTCAAAGCAATAAAGCAACTACTTTTATGATATCTTAATTAATACCATTTTGTATCCATGGCAACAAATTCTTCTGTGAATCTGTTATACATGTTAAATTACAGAGGTCTCTAAGCATACTCCGAATGCTATGAAAGACTACGAACCAAAAATTGGTTAAGTTATATTCTATGTTCTTGTTTGGTCTAAAACATTTCTAACATACATATATAAACCGAAATAAGTTTAAGTCTATATTCTACGAACTGTTCCGCACTGAAAAATGTTAAGTCCACAGTTTTACGAAGTAATCCGTTCAGAGTGCGGAGATTGCTCCGTTTGTTTGTAGATAGCTATGAATATATTTCTACATATATATGGAAATTTGTTCGTAAATACGCAGATTTCTGCAAACCTTTGTAACAAACTACAAGAATATACACAATCTCCGGACAAAATTACGCAAACAAGAGCTACACCAAGCGGGGCTTTATATGCCCGTGGCAAGTAATAAGATGTAGCACATAAACTGGCTCCTGTATAATTCAGTGCTCCGGATATATGTAAGTGGAATTACAAAAAAAAAAAATAAAAAAAATTTAAAAAAATTTCATTGGGGCACAGCTCTGCTGATATTTGGTGAACTGTAACCTAAGGGTCCAAGCTGGCACTGAAATTAAGGTAGAAGTGACTTCTCCCTCCTGGAAAATAAGGAAAAGTTTGCTGCGTCTAGGGAGGAGTGCTTTCAGACGGAGGACACACCACAGAAGCATGACTATATTATAAGCTCATATGAGCCTTTGGCTGATTTATTTTTCCTATACTTCAATATCGGACCAAACTACATCAAAACAAAAATAAACAACCCAAAAAAAAAAAAAAAAATGCTGCAAGAAATTTTTTTGTAAACCTTTAACTTATTTATACTGATTTTAATTTTGTTCTTCAAGGGAGCCAACTCAGAAGGGTATTAAAAAAAAAAAAAAATCCAAAAAGAATTATGTTTATAAGTTTTGATATTAGTCAAGCTTCTTAATTCTGTATCATTTAATAAATGTACGAGGGATGTTCGAAATGAATTGCTTATTTCTGTCTGGAGATTTCAAATTTCAAGTTAGCCCAAAAGTACTCATTTCATGCCCTCGAAGTACTCCCCGTGGCTAGAAATGCAAAGTTTCAGCCGATGTATCCACTTCTTGAAGGCGTCACGGTACGCTGATTTGGGCACAGTAATAAGGTACTGATGAATGGCAGATCCAAGTGCCTGTCGGGACTGGTATTTCCGCCCAGCAAGGAATGCTTTCAATTTCGGAAACAAAAAGAAATCACATGGGGCAAGGTCTGGGGAATAGGGGGGGTGAGGCAAAACAGTTACTTTTTCTTTCTTCAAAAACGCCGTAACTATTGCGGAGGTATGAGCTGGGCATTGTCATGTAGAAGACGGACATGTTTAAAACAGTGGCTGATAATACTTTTTCAGTTTCTTCAGTACTACGTCTTTGTAGTACTTTCCGGTGATGCTTTTGCCCTTTTTCACTGGCACTTTTATTGCGACTCCTTCACCAGAGAAGAAGATTGCATACAAAACCTTCTTTGTACTCAAAGAACGTTTGGCAATTATTGGGCGTTTGCTATGTTTAGTGGCCCAGATCTTATTGCTAACCTTTCTGACGGGCTCAAAATAATGGACCCCGGTTTCATCACCTGTGACGACATTGGCAAACTGCTTTTTGTCATATTTTGTAAACATCTGAAGCAGCTTTTTGGCCACTTTAACCCGTTGCCTCTTTTGCTCGTCAGTCAACGGATGTGGCACCCATCTAGCAGAAATCTTTCTGACTTTCAAATGCTTCTTCAAAATAAGGTGAACCGTTGATAGTGATATGCCTATCTTTTGTGCAATATCACGAACTGTAAATCTGGCATCTCCTTCAATGATTTCCTTTATTTTGGAAACGATTTCTTTACGAGATGCAGATTTTGGCCTACCTGATTTCGGTACATTTTTGATGGACTCTACACCAGACTCAAATTTCTTTTTCCACCGCCGAACTGTGTCATAAGACACACAAGAAGGTCCAAAAGCAGTAGAAATTTCAGTCATCAGTTTCTTCAAAGAACAACCAAGTTTTGAGCGAGCTTTGATGTAAGCCCGTATTTCATCTTTTTTGTCAACGCTTCTACCAACCATTTTTACTGCAGTGGTCAATGACTGCGTGTATTCAAATGGCAAATTTTATGTCTTACACTTAGTCTAACATGTACATTTATACACCATTGTGTAGATATTGAATAGCCCTATACAGGTATGTATTGGTTTTTATCGTGCCCCACGTGGATATCGAGCTAGAGGACAATAAGCATTTCATTTCGAACATCCCTCGTACTTATAAAGACTTAATAATGGCAACACTTCCTCTGAAAATCTAATAAAGGAAGATGTTTAAAAAAAAATCAATATCTTGCCCATATGACCATAACTTTAGTCATTTGCAAAAAATATACCTATTATAAAATAAAATTTGCACACTATCACCTCTAAACAATATGCTGCAAAAAGTTTACAAAAACTTTCAATCGAAACTGTAACCCCGAAATAATACGCGCTGCTCCACATCATGGTCTAACTATACATGAAGTTTCAGCTTGATTGGATGTAAACTGTAGGAGGATTTAGCCGGAAACGAAAAATAGAAATTTTCAAAGGGGTATAACTCTGCTAATATTTGGTGGACTGTAACCTTGAAAAAATATGCGCTGCGCCACGTCATGGTCTAACTACAAATCAAGTTTCAGCTTGATCGGATGTAAACTGTAGGAGGAGTTAGCTGGAAACGAAAAGTTTACTAAAATTTTCAAAGGGGCATAACTCTGCTAATATTTGGTGGACTGTAACCTTGAAACATATTATGTGCTGCTCCATATCATGGTCTAACTATATATGAAGTTTCAGCTTGATCGGATGTAAAATGTAGGAGGAGTTAACCGGAAATAAAAAAGTTTACTGAAATTTTCTAAGGGGCATAACTCTGCAAACATTTGGTGGACTATAACTCCAAAACAATATGCGCTGCGCCACATCATGGTCTAACTATATACCAAGTTTCAGCTTGATCAGATGTAAACAGTAGGAGGAGTTAGCCGGAAACAAAAGTTTACGGACGGACAGACGGACGCCATACCCCGTAACATAATACGTCCCGTTTTTCAAACGGGCATATAAAAATACGAAAGAATCCATTCATTTACGAAGAGAACTGTTCGTAGTTTTCGTAAATTTGAGGTACGGGCTATTTAACTTTAAGACATTTTAACAAAAGAAACAAGAAAAATCTTGCACAAACACTTGAGCATCTAGCAAAGTGCGCATCAGCGCATTCTGATGTGAGTCTATAAGTGTATGATAAATGAACGTCCGGCAAAATTATTGAACATGTAACATTTTAAGCATTTCTAAGCACATTTTAACTGAAGGATATTTACATGTAATCCATGTCATTAGCAAACCAATCTATAAGAACAAAAGGCACCGATTTTTTCTGTAGTTTGACAGCACTAAAGTACATGTGTGGTTAATACTGAACACATCACACACAGAAATTTCATTTATTTTACATGTACATGAAATATCACTGAGCAGCGTACTACAAAGGCGCTGATCAGACTTAGTGAATGCGCTGGCTAATCTGCGCCTTTGTTGTTCGCACGTCATAAAGCAGTGATTGTACATGTAACAATTTATGCATTTCTAAGCACACTTTAACTGAAGCACATTTACTTACTAGAGGCCCAAGTGGGCCAGAAATCACTCACCTGGATTAGGCTGATCATGCAGTGTTCAAGCCAGGAATTTCAGTTTTGGAGGCCAGGGACCCCTACCCTCCAAAAAGCTGGGGACATATGAAAAATTCTGGGGACAGTACAATTAATGATCAAAATTTTATGGAAAATGTTCCAGCTGGTTTCAGATGTGGGTATTTTGCTCTATGTAATCTGTTCCTGTAACAACATTTGAACAGATGTGCAATCCAGGCTAACACAGGGTTGTCAATAAGAAATGGAGCAACAGATGAACATAAGAAATCAACAGATTAGGCAGGGTGCCAAGGGTCCCGCCATTTTTTTTTTTTTTAAATGAGCTGCCTATCAAAGTGTTGACAATACTGTGGAGATAAAGGGAATAATCATAACTAGATATTGTGAATAGATGTAAAAGCTGAAAATAACATAAAATATTTATAACAAATCATTTTGAATTAGTTCTTTTGAACACTGCTTCAAATTGATGAGCTGGATGATCTCTTTAGCATCAGTCCTCTTCTAGTTTCAACTGGATTGACCTTCACCCAAAATTAATACCTTTCCATTAATCAAGTAAGACAATCAGTCAATCATATCATTACCAAATCATTCAATCAATCAGATTGTGAAAAAAAAGAAAACTTCCAACAGTAATACTTTCTGATAGTCCAGAATTTATAAATGAGCATTGAACCAATAGTCACAGCAATAATATATGTTGGAAAAATGGCCGCCACCCTCGCTAGAAATAACATCAAAAACACATGAACTACAGGCCAAAATCATACCAGATTGTCTGATTAAATGTATCTTCTTCATTATTTTACAGTTTTCTTTGCATTTTAGAATAATTTCTATGCCTAATTATAGTGAACTGAACTGACCCGCAAGTAAAAGCAACCAATCACAACGCATTTGCAGCCGATATTGCAGTAAATTTCTGCGCCCGGATGGCGCAAGAACTTATTTTTTCTGTGCCAAAACATGAAAATATGTGTGAATGGCACAATGGTGCGGCCTGGCTTAAACACTGATCATATGTTACATTGTGCCATGGTGGCCATCTTGGCTATCAGATCAGATTGCCTTTAGCAATACAGAATCTGATGTTGTTTGAAGAGTTTCAGATTGCCACCATGGCTACCATCTTGGCTATTGGAACTGAACATTTAGCAATTCTGAATCTCCAAGTCACCCCGATGCCTCCCATCAAGTTTCGGCTCAACCTACTGTTTGGGAGGAGATGTGATTTAAATAGTTTCAAGATGGCGGCCATCTTGGACATTGGAATAGAATGATTTTAGCAAATCTGAATTTCCATAACACCCCAATGCCTCCCATCATGTTAAGCTCAATCAGACTTACCGTTCGATAGCAGATGTGATTGGAAGATTTTCAAGATGGCTGCCATGGTGGCCATCTTGGATATCAGAATGGAACCATTTTAGCAATTCTAAATCTCCATGCTGCCCAAATGCCTTCCACCAAGTTTCCACTCCATCCAACTTATTGTTCGGGGGTAGATAACAATTTAAGACTTTCAAGATGGCTGCCATGTGGCAATCATGGATACAATTCTGATGGAGATGTTGAAAATGTGAAAAGTTACTGACGGACATATGGATGAGGGATGGACCATGGTCAATAGACCATGGCATAAGCTGACCTGGAGCAAAGCTCCAGGTGAGCTAACAATAGAAGATCTTAAAGATGGCTGCTGTGGCAACCGTGATATTGTAACAAAATGTTTTTTAAAATTCTGAATCTCCATGTCACCCCAATGCCTCCCACCAAGTTTTGGCTTAATCTGACTTACCATTCGGAAGCAAATGAGATCTCAGATATCTGACCAGAACTATTTTAGTAATTCTGAATCTCTATGTCACTCTGATGCCTCCCATCAAGTTTGAGCTCAATCCGCATTACTGTTTGGGAGGAGATGACTTTTGAAGAATTTCAAGATGGCCCCCATGGTGGCCATCTTGGATATCAGAATGGAACAAATTTAGCAGTGTTGAATCTTCATGTCTCCCCAATGCCTCCCATCAAGTTTCAGCTCAATCGGACTTATGGTTTGGGAGGAGATGTCGTTTGAAGAATTTCAAGATGGCGGCCATCTGGATATTGGAATGGGATGATTTTAGCAATTCTGAATCTCCATATTGCCACAATTCCCCCCATTGTTTTAGCTCAATCCAACTTATGGTTCTGGAGGAGATGTCAAAAATGTGAAAAGCTAACGATGGACGATGGATGGACAACGGACGGACGGACAGCGGACAACAGGCCATGGCATAATAATCAACATCATTAGCACACCAATCTATAAGAATGAAAGGCATCAATTTTTTCCGTAGTTTGACAGCACTAAAGAATGGTTAAGACTGAACACGTCACACACAGAAACTTTAATTATTTTACATGTACATGAATTATCACTGAGCAGGGAACAACAAAGGTGCTGGTCAGACTTAGTGAATGTGCTAGCTGATCTGTGCATTTGTTGTTCGCATGTCATAAAGAAGTGATTGTACATGGAACATTTTATGCATTTCTAAGCACACTTTAACTGAAGCACATTTACATGTAATCCACGTCATTAGCACACCAATCTATGAGAACGAAAGGCACAGATTTTCTCCACAGTTTGACAGCACTAAACAATGATTGATACTGAACATGTCACACAGAGAAACTTGTTATTTTACATGTTTTACATGTGCATGAACTATCACTGAGCAGCGAACAACATAGGCATTGATCAGTGAATGCGCCAGCTGATCTGCGCCTTTTGCAGGGCAACTGTCCAGTGGTAACAGGGCCTTTGGTTCCATATTCTTGTCAAGAAGATAGCATCAAACTGAAGGTACAAACTCAGAGTGGATCCAATTTTCAAAAATCACTGAGGTCATCCAAGCGTTTTTAGAATACTGTAATGTACTTAAAAATTGGGACACTAAAAAAATAATTAATTTTTTTGCTGTCCCAATATTTAGGACAACGAAAAATAATTATTTTTTGGGGTCTCCCAAAACTTAGGGTCGGGATGAAGATGCAGCCGCCGTGCGCAGACCGAAATTTTCGATCCCGTGTTCGGCAAGATAAAAGTGTAAAAATCGTTATTTACGGTAACAAAAAGTTAATAAAAGAAATTACCGCTTGATTGTCTCCAGTTCTTCTTTGCAGCCCCTAATCCTTAATTTATGGATAATCCACCTTTAATTAGTTACATGTCAGTGACAACAATCAGGCTAATTGCGTCCAGGCACCAAAAATGCTGATCCAGATACGTAATCAGAAATAAACAATAAAACGCTGGGCTATGGTAGAGCTGCTGTTCTATAAATAAAACAGGGAGAACCCGGTACACTTATGTATACAGGATGACGTGTTGTCATCGGCCAATGCCAGCGGCGGAATAAAACATGTGATTAACGGTTTACTACAGTTGTCAATCTTTTGTCGAACGGTGGAGCAGTCTATTTTGAAACTGCACCTTGCAGTATTTCCCAAAGTACCGAGAACGCAAAAGCTGTAAAACATTTGTTTTTATTTTTAAATTTAAAAGTTGCTTTAAATTAACAAATAATGAAACTAATTATGATAATAATAATAAAAAAAACAAGCTCACAAATAAATATTCAAATAGGAGGCGTGACTAAATACGTCATGGATCAAATATGGCATCCAA
The DNA here is from genome assembly GCA_964016985.1 of Anodontia alba. NCBI lineage: Eukaryota > Metazoa > Mollusca > Bivalvia > Lucinida > Lucinidae > Anodontia > Anodontia alba. The sequence continues at coordinate 49,837,065 of OZ024824.1, read as the reverse complement.
GCTCTCGATGTCACGGTTTTACCCATTTTTATCCACGGATTCCTGAAAAATGAAGAAGTTTTGGGGTATTCTAAAGGGCAGGGCCATTTGCTATTGGCTTTAGCTTTGGCTGCTTTAATGAGAAAATCATGGGAAACTGGATAAATTCGGTAAATACTTCTCATTTTTTCCGTGAACGAACATCAACCAAGAGATTTTTTGGGGGGCCGATAAACCGTGTCCCAATTCTTTGGAAACAAAAATTACAGATTTCTGATGAAAATTTTAGTATGTCCCAAATATTTGGGTCATCAAAAATAATTACGAGGGTAGTTCAATAAGTTCGTAGAACTCGGTATTTTTCTATACAATTCAAGATTTCTTTTTTCATTTTTGTGCAGTGTAAACCTTTGTCAGTTGAATGATAACAGCCGTTCAGTCAACACATACATTTTTTGCTCTTACTTTTTGTTTGAAAACCTATACCCATAGGCAAAAATGGAAAGTCAGAATATTGAGTTCAGAGCAGTCATAAAGTTCCTCACTAAGGAGGGTGCAAAGGCCAAAGAAATCCATCGGCGCATGGCTGATGTGTATGGTGATAGTAGCCCAAAGTATTCCACAATGGCAAAGTGGTCAGCAGAATTTAAACGTGGGCGAGACTCCTTAGAAGATGACCCAAGGCCAGGCCGGCCTGCTGATGTCATCAGCCAGGAGATGATCGACCGTGTTGAGAGACTTGTGCTAAACAATCGCCGAATCAAAGTTGCCGAACTTGCTTCAGAATGTGGTATTTCTAATGGAAGTGTTTACACTATAATCCATGAACATTTAGGCATGTCAAAAGTATCTGCCAGGTGGGTACCCAGAAACCTGAACATGCAAGATCATCAGCAAAGGGTGGAGTCAAGTCAAGAACTTCTGGAAGTGTACAATGCCAATCCAGAAGACTTTCACACTCGTCTTGTAACAGTAGATGAAACTTGGCTTCACCACTAGGACCCAGATACTAAAAAAGAATCCATGCAATGGAAGCGCCCTGGCTCACCCCCACCTAAGCAATTTCGTACCCAACCATCAGCCAGCAAGGTAATGGCCACGGTGTTTTGGGACTCCAAAGGGATTATATTGATAGATTACAAGCCTGCTGGTACTTCAATTACAGGAGAATACTATGCCAATGTCATTAAACAATTAAGGGTTGCTATTAAAGAAAAATGAAGGGGAAAGCTAGCTGCTGGTGTCCTTCTTTTGCATGATAATGCCCCTGTGCACAAGTCCAGAGTTGCACAAGCGGCTATTCGTGAGTGCAAGTTCGAACAGTTAAATCACCTGCCATATAGTCCAGATCTGGCCCCAAGTGATTATTATCTGTTTCGAAATTTGAAGTCCCACTTGCGTGGAACCAGATTTCGGGATGATGATGAGCTCAAGGCTGCTACAGAGGCTTGGTTTGAGGACCAAATAGACGACTTTTATTTCAAAGGCATAGACTGCTTAAAAGAAAAGTGGGCCAAATGCACTGAAGTAAAGGGGGATTATATTGAAAAATAATGTTGAAACCATCTTCCAATCTGTGAGTTAAACCCCGAGTTCTACGAACTTATTGAACTCCCCTCGTATTTTCAAGAATTTAGGTCGTGTCCCAAAACTTTGGGTGTCCCAATTTTTAAGCACAATACGGTAGTCATAAACACAGGGTAATGTCTGTCTGCTCACGTGATGAAATGCTCTCGGATTATTCAATTTTCCTATACACAGAGATTTCAGTTTATGTTCCCCAGTCTTATTCACAGTCAAAAAAATTGTCACACGTTCCTTTGCCTCCTTTTCGCGGGGTCTTTTGTCACAGATAAAGTTTTCCAGGGAAGCATTTTGAACATTACTCCAGTTTCATCACAATTGTACAGTACACTTGTTCACTTTACCCACCCTCTTCAAGAATTTCACGCAGTTTGGCGGGATATTCATCGGCTGCTTCGGTGTCAGCAGACTTGATCTCCCAGGAGATGGCACTGCAACCAATGCCGTGTCGAGTCTTCCACTGGTTCAGCCACCCACTGCTTGCCTTGAATGTTGAGTTGTTTCAGTTGATTTCTATGCCTAAGCTCAAAGCTTTCGCACACAAAACTGGACCCGAGATAGGCACCCCATTTGCCCATTGCTGTACAAACCAGTGGTACAGGACCTGATCAAGATTAGCATCTTAAGCCAGTTGTAGTCTATTTCTTGCTAGACCTTCACTATCATCCAGCTGTAGCGCAGTTTCCTTAATTGACGCCTCTGAACGTAGCCACCCACGCAACGTCACCTCATTAATTTGTAAGTCCTTATATACGTCACACTGTTTTTCACCATTCTTAACACGAGAAATAGCATCCAACTTGAAACTAATGTCAAACTTCTTACTTTTAAGCACTTTTGAATTCTCAGACATTTTATCATTTCCAGGAACACAGTATACGATAGAACAACACTTTGAATACAGAATGAAGGGATGTATTTTGGGGGGATATTTATTGCTTTGTGTACAATTATCAAAGTTAATTGCTTTTTCTAATTAGAGCTGTTTACTTGTTTTTAATTTGCAGGTCTGTCCATCTTACACAAATTAGCGATGTGCATGAGCACACAATTAATTATTGATGAGCAGCCTTTGATCTCTTTGATCTTTAACCTGGCATTCTTAAGGTGGATTAACCACATGTTTTCATGTGTCATTAGTAATATACATACACAGTTGATTACCGACGTGTTAAAATTTGTTGATTAGTTTTATTACCTGTTTACTGCTATACAATGACGGAATTAAAGGAGCATTGGATAATTGACAAGTGATTAAGGTTACACAAGGATTTACCGCTAACTACCGTGTTAATGCGCTTGAAAAACAGAATTTTTTTTATGATCGATAGAAGGTAAGGGAATTTTTAGGGTCCAATCAGCATCCATGTTGTATCCGAATTCGTGATAACCAACCGTGTTATAACCAATCGTGTTATAATCGGGTTGAGGTGTATCAGTCTATCTAAAATAAGTAAACCCCAGGTGTGGCCATTTTTGGCCCCAGGGCTATAATTTGAACAACCTCAGTAAAGGCCCATTACATGAAGCTACATACCAAATATCAAAGGCCTAGGCATTCTAGTTTCAAACAAAAAAAGATTTTTTTTTAAGTTTTTTCTTTGTATGGATGCACTTATGTTTTTGTATGTTGAGGTTTTAAGGCCCAATGGGGTCATGTCAAGCGCGGTCAGTTTACCTAACCACACTTTTACTTGGCAGGTTTAGTCCTCTAAGAGGTTAATCAGTATTGCGCACATTCTTTCACCAGAAACTGACAACTGCCCTTCTTGAATCAGCGGAAGGGAGAGGTGCACGTAAAACAAATGATCCCCAGGGCAGGGCCATTTTTGACCCTGTGTCTTTAATTTGAATACTCTTGGTAGCGGTCTAGTTAGATAAAACTATATACCAAATATCAAATGCCTGGGCCTTCTAGTTTTAGACAAGAAGATTCTTAAAGTTTTTCCTATGTGAGCTTATGTAAAACTTGGTAGAGGTCCACAAGATGAAGCTACATACCAAATATCAAAGGCCGTGCCTTTCTAGTTTCAGACAAGAAGATTTTCAAAGTTTTCTTTATAGATGTACAGGGAAAATAAGCCCCACATTCTGGCTGCTATGTTTTTTTTGACAAGTCATGATGGCTTGAATAGTCCTACCAAAGAAACATTTCTGCCAAATTATACAGAAATCGGTCCGGTGGTTGCTGACAAGAAGATTTTAAAAACTTTTCTGAAGAGATATACAGGGAAAATAAGTCCCGCCCCCTGGCCTCCCTGTTTTTTGACAAATCATGATGGTTTGAACAATCTTGGTAGAGAGTCATCAAAGGAACATTTCTGCCAAATTATATTGTGATCGGTCCAGTGGTTTCTGACAAGAAAGTGTTTTAAAGTTTTCTATATAAATATATAGGGAAAAATAAGCCCAGCCCCCTGGCAGCCATGTATTTTGATGAATCATGATGGCTTGAACAATCCTGGTAGAGGGTCACCAAAGGAACATTTCTGCCGAATTATATTGAAATTGGTCCAGTGGTTTGAGTCTCCGATTTTCCTGATTTTTTATGTGTTCTTTGTTTCCAAAGGCAATGCTTTCTGACTTTTATTTTACTCAACTGTAGCTGGTGTTGTGCCGTGTGGCGGCTGTAAAAAGTCTGCCCCGTAAATTATCATAGTGCAGGTTATATTTTATTTCCTTTGGGATCATTGAGCCCATTCTGGTAATTTTGAAAATTGAATATTGCTTAAGCCGGTGCTAGGGGGTGGGTATGCAGCCTCGCAAATGACAGTGCTGCATATGAACGGACTTAATAAAATCGAGTCTCCGATTTTCCTGATTTTTTATGTGTTCTTTGTTTTCAAAGGCAATCCTTTTTGACTTTTATTTCTGACAATAAGATTTTTAAAGTTTTCTATATAAGGCCACAATAAATTAATAGTCAGATTCTCATTTATTTTTTTTTCAAAATGAGGGCGGGGGATGAAATTTTATTTTTTATTTTTCAGGACTACACAGAAATTGGAGATGGGTGGCTGAAATTTTATTTATTTGCTGCAAACCACTTGTATTTGGTGGATAAAGAATACTTTTTCATAATTCCAATGTATTATGAAAAAACAAATGTTGTGTATAATAATCAGAATAGCCTTGAAAGAGCAATTTTAATGAATACACATGGCATATGTCTATACAGAGCTGAAGAAAGTTAATATATCTATAATCAAATACCCACTTTTTTCAGTTTCTCTGAGAACACTGTTGGACAAAATAAAAGTCATCAATTTATTCTGTTCTGTGTGATTTTTCTTTCCTGTCAAACGCTCTCTCTTTTGTATAAACGGTTTTTCCTGTCAGAGACAGTTCACAAACAGCATATATTTTTTGATCTCCCAGCAATTCTGAGCAGCCTCGATTCTTGCCGGCTGGGAAACGGCACCGCTTTATCAATCGCCCCTGAATTAAATACATTGTGGAGGTTGAGAAGATTTTGGGTATCGCTGGCTTTAAATCCATACCAGTCTTTTATTACACTTAATTGGCAATGATTTTCACGATCACAAACACTATTTACAACATGTTTTTTTTATTTGGATTCGAAAATGAAATAGAAATCGACTGGTTGTCTGACTGGACACAATTTATAATGAAGAGCATTAGCAACAGGGATCCAGTACACCTCAAACAATAACAGATATTGATTGTAGTTAAACGAACTATTTTGTATTGGTAGTTACACTGGAAGTGTGTAATTTGTTGTCTTACATGCGCAATTTGAATATTTAATGTAGATTTATGTGGAACAGAACTTGCTGATTGGCAAACCATAAGATTTTTGATAAAAACTGGAACATCGGAGCAGTGTCCATACTTACGAAAAAAAACGTCAAATAAAAAAATCGAGGCAGGGGGTTAAAAATCGAGGCGGGTGGTAATGAGAATCTAAGAATTAATTTATTATGGCCCAAATATATAGGAAAAATGAGCCCCCTTCCCCTGCGCCCCTGGTGGCCATTTTTCTATTTATTTTTATTTTTTTCAATGCTTCATGATGGCTTGAACAATCTTGGTAGAGAGTCACCAAAGGAACATTTCTGTCAGATTATATTGAAATCAGTCCTGTGGTTTCTGATAAGAAGATTTTTACATTTTTCAAAATAAATATATAGAGAAAATAAGCCCCACCCCTGACAGCCATGCTTTTTGACAAATAATGGCTTGAACAATCTAGGTAGAGGATTACCAAAGGAACATTTATGCCAAATTATATTGAAATTGGCCCAGTGCTTTCTGACAAGAAGATTTTTAAAGTTTTTTTCTTTTGGTTGTCATGGCAACCAGTATCCTGCATGGCTTCCAAATCTTTGAACAATTTTAGTCAGTATCACCCAAAGATCATTCCTATGAAATTCCATTAAAATTGGCTCAGTGGTTTAGGAGGAGATGTCATATAAAGAAATTGTGGACGGACTGACGACAAAGATGACGATGGATGGTGACCAATCACAATAGCTGCCTATGAGCCTTTGGCTCAGGCGAGCTAAAAAAAAACATGATTTTGGTGGGTAGGAATGGCTAGCCTATGTAATTGCCATGGAAACCACAGTTCTGATCCGACCTATCCCAAAAACCAAAGCAGCCTTTCCCCCATCCCAAATGATGTTACAATTACATGTAAGATTTGGTCAAAATAGGCCATCTGGCTTTGGAGATCTTCTTGTTTGAAAGTGTGACCTGAGAGTGGAAGACACAGCCTTCCTTTACTGTAAGTAAACCTTGTGAGCCTTTGCTCAGGTGAGCTAACAATTTAAGAATTCATTAAACAAATGCAGGTCATGGTCACAAAATGATACTACAGTGTTAGTGGGCAGGCTGTGCAAGGTTTGATGAATGTAAGTCATAATGGTTAATCAGAAATGGAGCTAAATGATAGGGTTGACAGTCATCAGACCATGTCAGGGTCATAAAATGATATGTAGTGTTTGAGTCCCTGTTAGGGAGGAAGTGGTTGATTGGTTTGAAGTTTAACAGCCAAGTCAACACTATTAAGGTCACATTCTTTTGCCAGAAACTGACAACTGCCCTTCTTGAATCAGAGAAAGAGAGAGAATGACAGTAGTAAATATTTCATGATCAATCACCACTAAAGAATGTTGCCGGATCTGGCGGGGATCGAACCCATGATCTCCTGATCACCAGCTGAACATGCATCCGACTGAGCCACCGACGCCAGTTTTGATGATTGTAGGTCATTCAGTTGACCAGAAAAAGACCTAAATGTTAGGAATAACACAAAAAATAGAAAGAACTTTGTTGAAGTTTATGTCACACCTGCATACTAAAATGTGAAAACAAGCACCAGAAGAATGAGAGTTGTCATCCTTGTTTACCTCAGTGAGATAAAACAATCAGTGAAGTGAAATTAGTTGTAAAGTTTTACAGTTTTAAAAATCTTCTTGTCAGTTTTTAGACTTTATTCATGGTGGTCTCTAGGGTGGATGCTAGGGTGGACATAAGCACATGGATGAATGAACGGACAAATGGATGAATGGACAGAAACCTGCATACCTAAGTCACCCATGCTAATGCACATGCTAGAAGCAAATTCCACAGGGAATTTATGTCCCCTACCCTTTGCAAGTATATGAACTGCAACTCAGTTCTAATAACAAATTCATGTGCTTTTAAAGTCCACAACTGTAAGAAGAGTTGTGTCCACAAGGTACCAATTAATTATGCACATTAATACATTTATTTGAGCTGTAAAAAATAACTAAGTTCAAAACGTCTAAAAAGTTATAAAAATAAATTCAAGAATATAATAAAAACACATGTATATTTTCAGACCATAACAAAAACACCTGCAAAGTTTCAAAAAGAACTGCCCACAACTGTGGGAGAAGTTGTACACAAGGTACCCACTATTTATACTATTCGAGCTTGAACAAATACTAAGATCAAAACCCAGAAAAAGTGACAAAAAACTAGAACAGTGTTTTCGGAGGAAAACGTATGTGCCCCCACCAGTTTGAACAGACATATTGTTAAAATAGATTGTATCTATAATAAACTCAAGGTCACAATATACCTATATGTAAGTTTGGTCAAAATTCATCCATTCCTCAATGAGATAGGGTGCTGACAAGCCATTTTCTAAAATCATAGCCCTTGTGTAACCTTGAAAATGGCATCAAGGTCACAAAGAATCTAATCAGTTCTTGTCTCTGTCTCAACAATATAGCTGTGCAAGTTTGGTCAAAATCCATCCATTCATTCAACAGATAGCGTGCAGACAAGCTATTATCCAACAATCTGAGCCCTCCTGCGACCTTGAAAATGGGGTCAAGGTCACCAAAATAAAATCAGTTATTTTCCATGCCACATCAATTTGGCTGTGCAAGTTTAGTTAAAATCCATCCATTCCTTCAAGAGATACAGTGCAGACAAACCATTTTCCAACAATCTAAGCCCTAGTGTGACCTTGAAAATGGGGTCAAGGTCACCAAAATCTAATCAGTTCTTTTCCATGTCCCAAAAATATAGCTGTGCAAGTCTGGTCGAAATCTACTCATTCCTTCTGGAGACAAGGTGCAGACAAACCATTTTCCACCAATCTAAGCCTTAGTGTGACCTTGAAAATGGGGTCAAGGTCGTCAAAATCTAACCAGTTCTTTTCCATGTCTCAACAATTAAGATGTAGAAGTTTGGTCAAAATCCATTCATTCGTTTAGGAGATAGGGTGCAGACAAGCAATTATTTAAGCCTTACTGTGACCTTGAAAATGGGGTCAAGGTCACCAAAAACTTATCAGTTCTTTTCCATGTCTCAACAATATAGCTGTACAAGTTTGGTCAAATCGTTTATTCATTCAGGAGATAGGGTGCATACAAACCATTTTCTAAGCCCTCCCATGACCTTGAAAATGGGGTCAAGGTCACCAAAATCTAATCAGCATTTTCCCCCTTCCAATGATATATTTGTGTAAGTTTGGCTAAAATATGTCCATTCAATAAGGAGATAGAGTGCGGACAAGAGGCTACGCCAACACCAACGGGATCTGCACTAAAAACAATATGTCCCCCCCCCCCCCCCCACACACACACACACACACACCCCATGGTGGGGGGACATAATAATTTAAAATAATTTCAGGAATATACCAAAAACACATAGATATCTTCAGACCATAATAAAATGCCTGCAAAGTTTAAAAAAGAACCGTCCACAACTGTAGGAGGAGTTGTGTCCACAAGGTACCCACTATCTATAATATTTGAGCTCGAATAATGACTAAGTTCAAAATGCAGAAAAAGTGACAAAAAATAATTTCAGGAAAACACCAAAAGTACATGCATATCTTCAGACCATGACAAAAACACCTGCAAAGTTTCAAAATGATCCATCAACAACTGTAGGAAAAGTTGTGTCCACAAGTTATCTACTCTCAATGAGGAGAATTACGGCATTACGGTTTCGAGTCAACTGACTTTTGGGTTTAGGAGAAGAAGCGAAAAATAGATTTTCAAGATGGTCTCCATGGCAGCCATCTTGGATTTATGATCAGCATGATTTTAGTTATTTTTGATCTACAAGTCACCCCAATGCTTCCTACAAAGTTTCGAGCCAACTGGCCTTTCGGTTCAGGAGAAGAAGCAAAAAATAGATTTTCAAAATGGCTGCCATGGTGGCCATCTTGGATTCCTGATGGGAACGATTTTAGCCATTTTTGATCTACAAGTCACCCCGATGCTTCCTACCAAGTTATGAGTCAATTGGCTTTTGGGTTAAGGAGAAGAAGCAAAAAATAGATTTTCAAGATGGCTGCCATGGCGGCCATCTTGGATTTCCGATCGGCACGATGTTAGCTATTTTTGATCTACAAGTCACCCCGATGCTTCCTAGCAATTAGCCTTTCGGTTCAGGAGAAAAAGCGAAAAATAGATTTTCAACATGGTGGCCATGGCGGCCATCTTGGATTTCCGATCGGAACAATTTTAGCTATTTTTGATCTACAAGTCACCCCAATGCTTCCTACCAAGTATCGAGTCAATTGGCCCAGGGGAGGAGTAGGCTTTTAAAGCAATTGTTGACGCTGCACGACGCACAACGCACGACGGACATTGACTGACCACAATAGCTCACCATGAGCACTTTGTGCTCATGTGAGCTAATAAGCCCCACCCCCTGGTGGCCATGTTTTTTGACGAATCCAAATGGTTTGAATAATCTTGGTAGAGGATCACCAAAGGAACACTTCTGTAAAATTATATTGAAATTGGTCCAGTGGTTTCTGACAAGAAGATTTTTTAAGTTTTTAGTTAAAAAATCTATTTTTAGCTCCTGTGACCTAGATATGCAATGGACCGGAACCATTTGAACAACTTTGAAAGAGGACCAACGAAGGATCAGTCCTGTGAAGTTTGGTCAAAATCAAATCAGTGGTTTAGGAGGAAATGTTTAAAAATTGTGGACGGACGAACGGGCGGACGGACGTACGGACCATGACGACGGACGGTGAGTGATCACAATAGCTCACCTTGAGCCTTCGGCTCAGGTGAGCTAATGACAAATTCAATCAACAAAGAAATATAAATCAGGGTCATAAAATAACACTTCAGTGCTTCAGTCCATGTAAGGGAGAAAGCACATGCCATGTTAGACTGGACAAAGTGCCCAGTGGGGCATATATACCCACGGCCAGTGCCACTGCCTCTACTGGACATTGCTATGTCTGTAGCATTGACTTTTCCTTCATATAGCCTATTGATAATGTTAAATAACTACTGTATTTTGACAGATGTAGAATACAATCTGAAATCTGACAACTTTAACTGCAACTGGTGTTAAGTACTGTGTAGTTGCTGTAGGCTTGTCCATTCTACATCATAGTGCAAAGTCAATGGAGCTTGAAATATAGGTCAATGTCACTGGGTCAAAGCATATGCTGAGACAGTATACCAAGAAGAAACATTTTGTTATGTTTGTAAAGCAAGTGATCTGCTGGCCAGTGCCATCGCCTAATACAGGCTTTTTTGATTTCATATTATCAATGAATGGAGACATTTATAGAGTTTGCATTATAGCACTGAGCTTATTGTTTCAAGACTTGGTATTTGTTAATTTTCTCATTAATGAAGCTAATCTTTGCAAACCATCGACATAAAGGTACAGCTCTATCTAGAAGGCCTGGTTAGAGCACTACCAAAGGCTTCTCAATGTTGAGTTTACCTGGGACCCAGACCACCTGTCTTATCAACCACCAGTGGAAGGCCCGCCCATCCCAATCACCATTAATATGGTTAAGAAGGCCACCTCACAGATGAAGGCAGGCAAAGCACCAGGCCCATCAGGCATAGTGGTGTAGATGATACAAGCAGCCGGTGACATGGGCGCCTCCATGATCCATGACCTCGCAGCTGCAATCATTCGCGATGGCAAGGAATCCTATGACTGAGAGCAGAGTTTCATTGTCTGCCTCTACAAGGGAAAGGGGATTGCATTGGAAAGGGGCAACTACCGCAGTCTCAAGCTGACAGAGCAGGTCATGAAAGTCCTGGAGAGGATTGTGGACGGCTTCATCAGACAGTTGGTGTCAATCGACGATTCCCAGTTTGGCTTCGTCCCAGGCAGAGGCACAACAGACGCAATCTTTGTTGTCAGGCTGTTTGTTTGTGTTGAGGTTTTACGGCCCAGTCAACCCAATAGGGTCATGTCGAGCGCGGTCAGTTTACCTAACCACACATTTAATGGGCAGGCTTAGTCCTCTAAGCGGTTAACCAGTATTGTGCACATTCTTTCGCCAGAAACTGACAACTGCCCTTCTTGAATCAGCGGAAGGGAGAGAATGACCGTAGAAAATATTTCATGATCAATCTCCACGAAAGAATGTTGCCAGAGAAGTACCTAGATGCCAACAAGAGACTCTACATGGCTTTCGTAGACCTGGAGAAGGCTTTTGATCGAGTACCTCGGAAGGTCATCTGGTGGGCGCTGAGAAAATTTGGTGTGGAGGAGTGGACTGTACGACTGGTGCAGGTGATATATACAAATGGGCTGAGCCATGTCCGTGTTGGTGAGGGATACAGTGAAGAGTTTGAAGTGAAGGTCGGTGTTCACCAAGGCTCAGTACTCAGCCCGCTTCTCTTCATCATTGTGCTTGAAGCCTTATCACAAGAGTTCCGCTCTGGGGTCCCCTGGGAGGACCTCTATGTTGATGACCTTATCATCGCTGAATCGCTTGAGGAATGTGTCAGAAGGCTCTTGACTTGGAAAGAAGCAATGGAAAAGAAAGGACTGAGAGTAAATGCAGGAAAGATGAAGATCATGATCTGCGGTACAGGTCTGGACCTCCTGCAGAGTTCAGGCGAGTTTTCATGTGCCGTCTGTCGCACTGGAGTGGACAGCAACAGCATCTTCTGCAATGGGTGCAAGCACTGGGTGCACAAGAAATGCAGTGGGCTCAAGCGCTTGACAAAGGACCCTGACTACAGATGTACACGGTGCCAGGGAACTGCATGCCCATTGGATGGCAGACCACAGAGGGAAGTCCGACCTGACAAGCTGGAGGTGGTAGCTTCCTTTTGCTACCTACGAGACATGCTCTCAGCAGCAGGCGGCTGTGAACTTTCAACCACAACACGTGTGAAAACCGCCTGGAAGAAGTTCAAGGAGCTGCTACCAGTTCTCTCTTCACGTCACCTCTCTTTCAAGACACGTGGCCATGTGTTCAGCTCTTGTGTGCGGAGCGCAATGCTCCATGCCAGTGAGACTTGGCCATTGACAAAACCAAACCTCCAACGTCTCCAGCGGAATGACAGGGCAATAATCAGACAGATCTGCAATGTCAGGCCGCAAGACGTTGTCACCACCAGGTCCAATGAACTACTTGCGTTGCTTGGCATTGAGGATCTGGATCTCATTCTGAAGGAGAGAAGGCTCCCCTAATATGGACATGTGGAAGGCTCCAATGGTGCAGTCAAGACAGCCTTTCACATACAGGTTGAAAGCGTGGGCCTGGGAGGCCCAAGATGACATGGAACAGCTGACAGAGAGGGATTGCAGAGAATGTAAGCTCTCGGCTATCAACCCTCATGACAGAAATCTGTGGGGATCTGGTGTGAGATCTGCCATGCATGCAGCAAGCCAGCTATCTGGAAGGGGGCCCACTGATGTGGATGTTGCCCTGTACCTGCACGTTAATCAAAAATCCGATTATGACGATATGATTGTAAACATGTCATGACAAAAGATACATGTACTTGAGAAACATATCATGACACAGGGGTTTCCCTGACTCACATTTTGGCAGTTTTTACACTGAAAACCTTGTTTGGAACCCTTAAAAATTAGGGGCAAGGGTCCTGAGTGATGGATACATGATCAAATGCAAATTTATTTTATTTATCTATGGCTTAGTATTTTAATCTGTCTGTGGTCTAAAGGCCAAGAATTATCAATATTTGAGCAATAGTTAGCAAAAGCAAATTGTAGCAGACGACATTCTAAAATTGGTTTTATTTTTCAAAGAAAATATTTAGGCTTGGCATTTCATTGAATTGTCTGCTAGGATGACAATTCACATGAAATGATAAGCCTTATTTTCTCTGAAAAAAAGTATTTCAAAGTGTCGTCTGCTGCAGCTGTGATTAGTGCTTAAAGGGTTAACCTCTTTAAAACAATAATCATGCAAAGTAAACAGAGCGTGAATTATAGGTCAATGTCACTGGGTGACAGTATATGCTGAGTCAGCATGTCAAGAAGAAACATTTCGTTAAGTTTGAAGGTTCTAGCAAGTATAGTTGATGTGATCACAAGGGCCATTGTATAAGTCAAAGGAGCATAAAATGTAAGTCAAGGTCACTGGTCAAAGTGGATGCTGAGTATATAAAGTTTGAAGGTTCTAGCCACTATAGTTGATGATATCACAAGGCCATCATATAATCTGACAAAGTAAATACAGCATGAAATATAGGTCAATGTCACTGGGTCAAAAGTAGGAAAGGAAATTATATGCTTAGTCAGCAAGTCAAGAAGAAACATTTTGTGTAGTTTGAAGGTTCTAGCAAGTAAAGCAGATGAGATCACAAGGGCTATTATATAATCTGACAAAGTAAAAAGAGTATGAAATATGGGTCAAGGTCACTGGTCAAGGTGTATGCTGAGTCAGGATGTGAAGAAGAAACATTATGTGAAGTTTGAAGGTTCTAGGCACTATAGTTGACGAGATCACAAGAGCCATCATATAATCTGACGAAGTCAATGGAGCGTGAAATATAGGTCAAGGTCACTGGTCAAGGTGTATGTTGAGTCAATATGTCAAAAAGATTTATGATGTAAAGTTTGAAAGTTCTAGCAACTATAGTTGCTGAACTCACAAGGGCCATTGTATAATCTGACAAAGTTAATGGAGTCTGAAATATAGGTCAAGGTATCTGGGTCCAAGTGTATGCTGAGTCAGCATGTCAAGAAGAAACGTTACCTGAAGTTTGAAGATTCTGGGCACTATAGTTGCTGAGATCACAAGGACCATTGTATAATCTGAAAAAAGTCAATGGAGCATAAAATATAGGTCAAGGTCACTGGGTCAAGATGTAAGTTGATTCAGCAGGTCAAGAAGAAACATTATGTGAAGTCTGAAGGTTCTAGGCACTATAGGCAACTATAGTTGCTGAGATCACAAGGGCGATTGTATAATCTGACAAAGTCAATGGAGTCTGAAATATAGGTCAAGGCATCCGGGTCCAAGTGTATGCTGTGTGAGCATATCAAGAAGAAACATTACGTGAAGTTTGAAGATTCTGGGCACTATAGTTTCTGAAATCACAAGGACCATTGTATAATCTGAAAAAAGTCAATGGAGCATGAAATATACGTCAAGGTCACTGGGTCAAGGTGAATGTTTAGTCAGCACATCAATACGAATCATGTGAAGTTTAAAGGTTCTTGGCACTATAGTTGTGAGGTCACAAGGACCATTGTATAATCTGACAAAGTCAATGGAGCATAAAATATAGGTCAAGGTCACTGGGTCAAGGTGTAAGTTGATTCAGCAGATCAAGAAGAAACATTATATGAAGTTTGAAGGTTCTAGGCACTATAGTTGACGAGATCAGCCATCATATAATCTGACAAAGTCAATGGAGAGTGAAATATAGGTCAAGGTCACTGGTCAAGGTGTATGTTGAGTCAATATGTCAAAAAAGATTTATGCTGTAAAGTTTGAAAGTTCTAGGCACTATAGTTGCTCAGATCACAAGGGCCATTGTATAATCTGACAAAATGGAGTCTGAAATATTGATCAAGGTATCTGGGTCCAAGTGTATGCTGAGCCAGCATGTCAAGAAGAAACCTTACGTGAAGTTTGAAGGTTCTGGGCACTATAGTTGCTGAGATCATAAGGACCATTGTATAATCTGACAAAGTCAGTTGAGTGTGAAATATAGGTCAAGGTTGCTGGGTTAAGGTGTTTGTTGAGTCAGCATGTCAAGAAGAAACATTTTGTGTTGTTTGAAAATTCTAGGCACTATAGTTGCTGAGATGACAAGGGCCATTGTATAATCTGACAGTGGAGTGTGAAATAAAGGTCAAGGTCACTGGGTTGAGACAGTATGTCAAGAAGATTCATTAAGTAAAATGAAGTTTTTTAAAAGTAAAACGTATTTTAACTAGCAATACTTAACCTATAGATAACGTGCTATTCTATTCTGTTTTTCACCCCCTCCACAGAAAAACGACCTTTCAGTCGTGATAAAGTCTTAATTCAGAAGGTCCCTTTAAACAGTTACCTGTGTGATGTAATTCCTCCCGCTCAATTGATCACATGTCAGTTTCTTTTATGTGTAAAACAATACACAATTAGGAGAAAAGAGCGAGGGTGGGAGGTGGGACCATAAATACTTATCTATAGGTTAAGTATTGCTAGTTAAAATATGTTTTACTTTAAAAAAAAACTTCATTTTAACTGCGCAATACATTAACCTATAGATAATGTGCTAGAATTTGCAGAATAGGAGGGAGGATTTCTCCTAATAAATAAGTCCCAACTTCTGAATTAAGACTTAGGAAACCCAAACTTTAGATATATCAAATAAAGGACTTAATTAATGCATAAGGCAATAATAAATGTCCTTTAAACCAAGGATAAAAGATAATCCAGGGTTAAGATATATCAATTAAAAGGTAAAATATAACATAATTAGTGTATATTAAGTACCTTTCTAGTGTAGCATCAGGTGTAGGAGGCTGTTGACGTTGTCTATGCTTCCAGAGCTGGATGCTGTTGGCCCCCCCACCACTATTTGGGCCACCACAATGGGGCCCAAACTTTGTAGATTTTCTGCTTGTTGAGACATGTCCCTGAGGTAGAATCTAGCAAAGGTTGATGATCGATTCCAAACCGCTGCTTGAAGGATATCATTGAGAGGAACTTTGTCAAAGAAAGCCCAGGAAGACGAAAGAGCTCTAACTTCATGAGCTTTGATTTTAAGGAAAGAAATGTTTCGTTTAGTGAGTTTCCTGTAGGCAAGTTTAATAGTGTAAGATATCCATCTCGAGATAGTATCTTTAGAAATATCTTGATTGCCTTTAATGGGAAGAAAAAGTCTAGTTCTGTTCTGGTGATAAGAACTAGTCATTTTAAGATAGAACTTCCGAGCCTGAGAGACCTAACTGGGCAAAGAAGTCTGTTCAGATGTTCCCTTTTACATATTCCAGCAAGACTAGGAACAACAACAGGATCTGGTTTAACAGAAGGAAGCTGGTTCTTCGCTAAGAAGCCAGTTTTAAGCATCAAGGAAACTGAACCATCAGTTTGATTGAATCTTAAATGTTGTGAATCCATAGCCAATGCATGTATTTCGCTACATCTTTTAGCAGTGGCAAGGGCTAAGAGAAAGGCTGTCTTAATGGTAACGTGAAATTTAGAAGCCTTATCAAGAGGTTCAAAAGGGGGTTTTTGTAGACATACTAAAACCCAGGATAAGTCCCATTTAGGTGTAAGAGATCTTTGTACTGGTCATTGCAGTTCGAAAGACCTGATTAGTTCAGATAAGACTGGATTAGATCCGATTCTATTACCAGTTTTAAATTTGAGAGTGTTAGAGATCATAGCTCTATAACTTTTAATGGTACTGATTTGGCATTTCTTTTACAAGAAAAGAAAGATTAAGAAATCGGCTATAACTGTAATAGGGGCCGAGATCGGATTAACCTTTTTTGTATGACACCAATTAGAGAAGATGGTCCATTTTGCAACGTAGACTTTTTGTGTAGATGTTCTTCTTGATCTAGAGACAAAATCTGCAACGTTTTGCGAAAAATTTTTATCTCTGATTGATTGTTTGATAACTCCCAAGCATGAAGATCAAGAAGTGGGAGGTTTTGATGAACAAATCGTCCTTTGGATTGAGTCAAGAGTCTTGGAATTAGTGGAAGACGAATTGGAGCTGACACTAATAGAAGAAGAAGTTCTGAGAACCACTGCTGTTGTGGCCAGAACGGAGCTATCAGAACTATTCTGCACTGATGTTGTCGGATTTTTTCCAGAACAGCAGGAATCAGAATAAAAGGAGGAAAAGCATATGCATGAAGATGATTCCAGTCCATGGACAGGGCATCTATCGCTAGTGCTTTGTTGTCTTGTACTGGAGAGACATATAATGAAAGTTTGTGATTGAATCGTGTCACAAACAGGTCCACATTTGGGAATTTGAGCATCTAGAATACTGAATTCGCTACTGTTTGATCCAGAGCCCATTCTGTCTTGATAGGTTTGTCTAATCTTGATAGGCGGTCCGCAAGAATGTTGAATTTGCCTGGAATGTGACGAACTCTGATAACAATGTCGTGTTCCAGGCACCAGTTGAGAATTTCCCAAACTTCTACGCAGAGGTTGGGGGAATGAGTGCCACCCTGTTTGTTGATATATGAGACCACCGTTGTGTTGTCTGTGGATATCATGATGCAAGAATGGTGAATAAATGTTATGGCTTGTTTCAGTGCTAATCGTATGGCCATCATTTCCAACATATTGATATGGAGCTGGGATTGGTCTTCTATCCAGCGACCATGAAAGGATAGTGCTGTCGGCTTTAAATGAGCTCCCCATCCGAAATGACTGGCATCTGTATAAAGGAAAAATTTGGGATCTGGAGGATGGATAGTAGTCCCTGTCTCGAACCCACTGGGGTTTATCCACCATAGTAAGTGAGATCGAATCATACCATTTATTGTAATTGGATGATCGAGAGGAAAAATATGAGGTTTCCAGACAGACATAAGACACATCTGAAGAGGACGTAGTGCAGTCTGCCTAGGAGAACGAAGTCTGCTGCAGCACTGAGTTTGCCCAATAGAGAAAGGAAAGTTCGTGCCTATACATGTCTGAATGACAGAAATTTCTTGATTGTCAGAAGTAGGTTCTGTACACGATCCGTTGGAACCCTGATTAAATTTTGTTGCGTCAGAAATTCCATGCCTATAAAGGTGAATTTCTGAGTAGGAAAGAGATCCGATTTCTTGAGATTTGGCAGAAAACCTAGACCTTGAATAGTTTGAATACAAAATCTTGTCTGAGTAATCAAACGGTTGCGAATCAGATTTTTGATCAGCCAATCGTCTATGTATGGGAAGACTGATATGTTTGTTTGCGTTGAGGTTTTACGGCCCAGTCAACCCAATGGGGTCATGTCGAGCGCGGTCAGTTTACCTAACCACACATTTACTGGGCAGGCTTAGTCCTCTAAGCGGTTAACCAGTATTGTGCACATTCTTTCGCCAGAAACTGACAACTGCCCTTCTTGAATCAGCGGAAGGGAGAGAATGACCGTAGAAAACATTTCATGATCAATCTCCACGAAAGAATGTTGCCGACCTCGGCGGGGGCTGAACCCGCGACCTCCTGGTCTCCAGTCGGACGGCGCATCCAACTGAGCCACCGGGGCCGGCAAGACTGATATGACACTTTGGCATAGAAACGCTGCTTTAACGTCCATCAGTTTCGAAAATATCAACGGACTTATCTCTATTCCGAACGGTAAGGCCGTGAAGTGATAAATCTGATCTTCGTAAACAAAACGAAGATCCTTCCGGGATTGATGATGTATCGGAACGTGTAGGTATGCATCTGTTAAGTCTATGGAGACAGCCCAGTCGTTGAGTCTCATCGCTTGTCTTACCGACTTGACTGTCTCCATTTTGAAAGACTGTTTCTTTATGTATCGGTTCAATAAAGAAAGGTCTATGATCAAAAGTAACTTTCCGTTCTTTTTTGAAACTAGGAAGATCCGGGAATAAAAGCAGGGAGTTCCCGGATTCTGTACCCTTTCCACTGCCCGTTTGTTGAGAAGGTTTTCGATATCTTCTCTGATAAACGGGGAGGAGGATTGACTCATTCTGATCGGAACAAATGACAAAGGAGGAATTTTGCTGAATGGTATCCTGAATCCGTGTTGTACGATAGAGAGGACCCATTTGTTGTCTGTAATTTCCTCCCATTTTTCCACAAAATGGGCCAATTGTCCTCCCACTGGAATGTCCTAATATGGAAGAGCAGGCAGTGGAAAGGGCTGGCCTTCATAATCTTGTGGAGGAAGAGGCAGGTTTAGAGGAGGGGAACTTACGGATGTTACCAGTCCTCTTTATATTTTCCTTTTTAGTGTGAGAAGATGAACTTTGAGGTTGAGTTTTGGACCTATACAATTGTGTAAGTTTAGGTCTAGACATTGTTTGTTTGGCAGGGTATTTAGGTATCTTGAAAGCTCTACTCGTAGTAGGAGGCTTAAAAGAATGAGATTGTGATTGAATGGAAGTAGAAGCTAAAAACCTTTGCTGTTGAGCTTCAAAATTTGATTTGGCTATTTCTTTTATCCTGCCATCAAATAATGTTTTTGAGTTGATAGGAGCCTTTCTTAACTCAAATGAAGAATTGTCAAGAAGTAGTTTTGATGAAGCTTGAGCTGTGTCCCTCCTAGTTTGAAAGATTTCAGTAGTTAAAAGAGTAGACATGCTGGTAGCATGCTTGATCGATTTGGCTACGGCCTCCAAAAGCCTGGAAAGGGCCGCAATCGACATCGATTCCTGTTGTAGACAAAGGAAGGCAGCTGAAGAAAATAAGTCAGCATGGGAATTAATAGAAACTAATTTCCTAGCCTTCCTTTCCCATGCTTCCAAATTCTTCAGAGGAATGGAAGCTCTTCCTTTATTAGAGATGTCTAGGAGAGATGCATCTGCTTCTAATTGTGGAATATTGTCAGTGGGCAAATATTGGTTTTGGCTCTTGTAGAATTTAGTCGGAGCAAGAGCCGAAACCAAGTTTTGCGGGCATATCCAGTCTCTAAAACATTTATCCGAATCAAGTCTGTTCTGAATGTACTTTGTGGTATTCTCTACCAATTTAGACTGGGGTAGAACAAGTAATGGTGTCGAACAGGACTCCATTAAGTGTTCTATCCCAGAAAGAGGTTTAGATGGGGCTTGATCCTGCTTAGGACATAACTCAGCAGGAAGAAGCCTGAAGACCTCATTTATAGCACTGTCAAAAGACCAGATTTCAGTTTCAGTCTCCGAATTGGACTCTTTATTCGTTTGAGGAAGATTCGGATGAAATTCATCAATATTAATTGGTTGAGTATTGACTGGAATAAAATTGGGCTCCTCAGGTTGAATGGGAACAGGCGTTTGAACAACCTGGGAGGATTTTTTAGCCCTTTCATATCTACCGAAGTCAATTTGAGATTGAGAGGTATTAGAAGAAGAAGAAGGCGTCATTGATCGTCTTCTTCTCTTTTTATGTGAGTGTTTAGATCTCTTTGAATTCTTCTTTTATCTAGACGAATTCAAAGAGTCTGATCTAGAAGTGGAAGAAGAGGAAGAAGACGATCGATGTCTTCTTCTCTTTTTTGATTTATGATCTCTTCTTGACTGTTCCTTCCGTGAAGGTCGAGACTGAGAAACATCAGTAGAAATAGGAGGATCAATCATCACACTTGGGTCTGACATCTGCAAGAAGTCAGGCTCAAGTGGGATTAACTGTTTGGAAGAAGTAGCTGGATTTGGGAACTCTGACATTTCAGAGTGTTCATATCCAGGAGTATGTACATTTGGTAGTCTACGGATACTACCATGAGATACATGGCTGCCTATAGAAGGAGCATAATTTTGTAGAGGCACATTGACTGGTGAATAACCAGGAGTAAACTGAGTTTGAAAGTCATGTGCGAATGACTGGTGACTGGTGCCTGGTTGACCGATGCCTAGTTGACCGGTGACTGGATGACTGGTGACTGGATGACCGGTGAGATTGACCGGTGAGTGGTTGACCAGTGAGTGGTTGACCGGTGAGTGGTTGACCGGTGACTGGATGACCGGTGATTTGATGCCCGGTGACTGGTTGACCGGTGACTGGCTGACCGGTGATTAGTTGACCCGGTGAATTGTTGACCGGTGGTTGATTGACCGGTGACTAGCTGACCAGTGATTAGTTGACCTGTGGATTGTTGACCGGTGACCGGTGACTGATGACCTGTGGACTTAATGACTGGTCAGACCCTAGGTCCCCCGGGCTGCCACCTTGATGGGTCCTGCCCTGAGCAGTATAGCTAAGTGGGGCCATGCTCCCATCAATAGTCCCATTGTCAGACAAGTCTGACTGGGATTTTGTCTTCTTAGATTTCTTCTGTCTTCTTTTCTATGTCATGATTGATTGTGTTGGGGTTTAACGACACGTCAACCCTTGTGGGTCATTTTGTGTCGTCTCCCAGAGAAAGGGAGAAGAGTGATAGAAGAGATAGTCGAAGAGATGAAAGAGAGGAACAGGGAAGAAAGAGGAACAGGAATGAAAGTGAAGAAACAGAAGAAATAAAAACATTCCCCCTCAACCCTTACCTGCTACAAGGATAGCAGGCCTTGCCCAACTGTAAGCCAATATCAGTTGGACGCCCCGGTGACATAAGACTTTCTGTGTCATGACCCACTTGCGAGTGGAGTATAGACGTCTCTTCTCGGCAAGACTCCACACTTTTTTTAGTCCAATTACTGCAAATAGAACAAGGATAAACACGTATACATGCAGTACAAGAAATACAAGTAGGGTGATTATCCCATTTGGCCTTCAAATGACCACATTTGCCGTGGGTGATATGCATCGAATGACGCGGAAACTAAAGACACAGAAAATAACGCTAGAAAAGCAAGAAATTGAAAATAGATAATTTCAAAAGAATTACATGTTTAGTAGAAGGAGTGAATATAAAACAAGAGAAAACCAAGGTTAGAGATTTAACTGTGTAAAAAAGAAATAAATAAGAATTTCTTTCACAGGTAAATAATTCTTGAGCTTTTTCACTGTCTACAGAAAAGAAACTGACACGTGATCAATTGAGTGGGAGGAATTACATCACACAAGTAACTGTTTAAAGGGACCTTCTGAATTAAGACTTTATCACGACTGAGGGGGTGAAAAACAGAATAGAATAGCACATTATCTATAGGTTAATGTATTGCGCAGTTAAAATTTGAAGGTTCTATCAACTATAGTTGCTGAGATTGCAAGTAAAAAAGTAAAAAAAAAAACCCTAAAAACGTGTCCATAGGACACGGATGTCCCCGCCAAAATGCCATTTAGAAAAAGGTTACATAGGTACAGCATGAAGTTATTATTAAGGTTGATATGGCCCGTACAGGGTTTACTATATGGAACTTAGTCAAGGGCAGATAATTTATAAACCAAATAAGCAAGAGTTGTCTTCCATGTTCATTACACATCGCCTCAATGTCATGCATGCATCTGTAAATTTTCATAAATATATTCCATATGGTTTAGGAGTTATGGCCTACACACGGTTTACTATATGGAAATAAGTCAAGGGCAGATAATTCAAAAACCAATCAAGCAAGATTTGTCCTCCTTTTTCATGACGTGTAAATTTTCATAAATATATTCCATACGGTTAAGGAGTTATGGCCTGGACATGGTTTACTATATGGAACTAAGTCAAGGGCAGATAATTCAAACACCAAACAAGCAAGCAAGAGTTGTCTTCCTTGTTCATGACACATCGTCTCAATGTCATGCATGCACCTGTTAAGTTTCATAAATATATTCCATACGGTTTAGGAGTTATGGCTCGGACACGGTTAACTATATGGAACTAAGTTAAGGGCAGATAATTCAAAAACCAAACAAGCAAGAGTTGTCTTCCTTGTTCATGACACATCGTCTCAATGTCATGCATGCACCTGTAAAGTTTCATAAATTTATTCCATACGGTTTAGGAGTTATTGCCCGGACACGAATTGGGATGGACGTACGGATGTACGTACCTGCGTGTGTATGTACGTACGGGACAGACAGGGGTAACACTTAATGCCCTTCCGCTATTCTTCGAATAGGTGGGGGCATAAAAAAAAAATCAAGGTAGGATGCAAATTCTGTCTTAGACCTTGATCTTAAAGTCAAGCAACCAGACAGGGATGGCGGTAATTAAAACTTGAGACCTATATCTACCACCATGCCAAATATAAATGAAATCAATCAAAGGCTCTTTATAAGGTCTTATAAGCTTTGATGCAAAAACTTTGACCCTAGTATCCACGAATGTGACAGACAGACGAACCAACGTACGTACGAAGGAACAATGGACGAACGTAAAAGCGAAATCTATATACCCCTCGGCATACAAGTATGCAAAGGGTATAATAATTATAGGTGTTACAGTTAATGATTAGAAATGGCGCTAAATGCTAGGATTGACATAAAAGGCAGTCATTAGACCGTGAAAAATAGGTCTGTGTCATATATGAGGAAGCACTGTTTGAGAGTCCTTGTTTGGGAGAAAGTGTATGCCAAGTAAAATGACTGCAGGTGTAAGAGCCTTTCAGAAATGGACTTGAACACTTGGGCTTGCTTAAGCAGGTGCGACAAAAACCAAGGTGCTAACTACAGTGTAACAGACAAATGTACAAGGCAGAAGCAAAATACACCTCACTAAAACTGGGGATATAATCTGGTTCAAATCACTTGTAGTTTCAGAGGCTATTTATATCTACACAGAGCGATGCCTGCACAAACAGGAAAATGCATAAACAGATGGACGATGGATGAAATATGGTCACTATAGCTCATTCTGAGCTTTGCCCCAGTAAGCTGAAAACAAGGGAGCAAAACTTACTGGAGGCTTAGTATCATGTAAGAAATTTGTAATTCCAGAAGCTTCCTCAGCAGACTTCAATTGTGTACACCAGGTGAGAGGACTGCTAGAAACCACTCGTAGTTTTGTTTTCAGGCACCAATCAACAGGCAGGTGAGGTGAAAGCGCTGTCTCTTGTTTTGTATCAACAGACTCAGACTGGAACAAAGAAGAGACCTGAATGACATAAACTGCTTACCTAATTGAAACAGGCACTGCATATCTACAAATTTCATGTAACAGTTTTACATTGGCACTGCGTATCTATGACACCATTAGGGCTGCATATCACCCTTGAAAACCCAATTTTTGTTTGTGTTGAGGTTTTACGGCCCAGTCAACCCGATGGGGTCATGTCGAGCACGGTCAGTTTACCTAACCACATTTTTACTGGGCAGGCTTAATCCTCTAGGCAGTTAACCAGTATAGTGCACATTCTTTTGCCAGAAATTTCGTCCTGCACCGCGATACTTACCGCAATATATTGCAAATCTTTAATATATGCTAAATATGGTAGAATGGTTCTCAAGTGTGCCAATTTTATAGTCTGAGTACTTCTAATTATATGTATTACACATTTATTAATGATCAACTTGGAATGAAATAGCTACTGAAGTTAGCAAAATTTGAGCTATTTTTGATCTACCAGCCACCCCTATGCTTCCTACCAAGTTTTGAGTCAAATGGCCTTTCAGTTCAGGAGAAGAAGCGAAAAATAGATTTTCAAGATGGCGATCTTGGATTTCCGATCGGATCAATTTTAGTTATTTTTTATCTACAAGTCACCCGATGCTTCCTACCAAGTTTCATGTCAATTGGCTTTTTGGTTCAGGAAAAGAAGCGAAAAATAGATTTCCAAGATAGCCACTATGGCCGCTATCTTGGATTTCAGATCGGAACCATTTAAGTTATTTTTGATTTATAAGTCACCCTTATGCTTCCTACCAAGTTTCGAGTCACTTGGCATTTTGGTTTAGGAGAAGAAGCAAAAAATAGATTTTCAAGATGGCTGCCATGGTGGCAATCTTGGATTTCTGATCCGAACGGTTTCTACAAGTCACCCTAATGCTTCCTACCAAGTTTCGAGTCAATTGGCCTTTCCGTTCAGGAGAAGAAGCAAAAAATAGATTTTCAAGATGGCGGATTTCAGATCGGAACGATTTTAGCTATTTTTTATTTACAAGTCACCCCGATGCTTCCTAGCAAGTTTCCAGTCAATTTGCCTTTAGGTTCAGGAGAAGAAACGAAAAATAGATTTTCAAGATGGCCCCAATGGAGGCCATCTTGGATTTCTGATAGGAAGGATCTTTAGCTATTTTTTGTCTACAAGTCATCCCGATGCTTCCTACCAAGTTTCAAGTCCATTGGCCTTTTGGTTCAGGAGAAGAAGCAAACAATAGATTTTCAAGATGACCACCATGGCGGCCATCTTGGATTTCCGATCGGAACAATTTTAGCTATTTTAAATCTACAAGTCAGGCCGATGCTTCCTACTAAATTTCAAGTTGGCTTTTCTGTTCAGGACAAGAAGCAAAACATAGATTTTCAAGATGGCCGCCATGGCCGCCATCTTGGATTTCTGATCAGAATGATTTTAGCTATTTTTTATCTTAAAGTCACCCCCATGCTTCCTACCAAGTTTCAAGTCAATTGGCCTTTTGGTTCAGGAGAAGCGAAAAATAGATTTTCAAGACAGCCCCCATGGTGGCCATCTTGAATTTCCAATCGGAACGATTTTACCTATTTCGGTTCAGGAGAAGAAGTGAAAAATAGATTTTCAAGATGGCAGCCACCCTGGACTTCCGATCAGAATAATTTTAGCTAATTTTGATCTATAAGTCACTCCCATGCTTCCTACCAAGTTTCTAGTCAATTGGCCCAGGGGTGTAGGAGGAGTAGGCTTCAAAAGCAATTGTTGACGCCCCATGAAGCACAATGCACAACGGACAGCGGACGACGCACAATGGACATTGACTGAACACAACAGCTCACCTTGAGCACTGAGCTAAAAAACACTGTATTTGTCCTAATAATCGCTCCTATCCCCAAAAGCAGCCCCTCACTACTTTGTCTGAACTTTATTAATCAAGTAAATGAAGGGCTAAATTTTTTGGATGATTACCAAAATCAAATTTGACCTCAATACTATAATGATATACCATTCTGTTAACTTTGAATGAAATCAATGCATCCCTTCAAAAGTTATTGAGGGAAAAGAATATCTTCACCTTATATTTTACCCCAACAACAAAAACTAGGCCGAACAAGAGGCCCATGGGCCACAACACTCACCTGAGTTAACTGCTGTAAGTTAATCAGGTCATTTACTCATCATTCCCTATCAGCCTATCAGCCTATCAAGTTTCAAGGCATTTGCTTAAACTGTTTTTGAGATATCTTGCTTAAGTTTAAAATGCTGAAATTTTCAAAGGGCCATGTCAAAAAAACAAGAGGCCCACGGGCCACAACTCGCTCATCTGAGTGAAACCGCCACTGCAGATATGCAGATTTCCAATACTGTCAAATATTGAAACTTATGACAAGGCAATGGCTTAAACAGTTTTTGAGATATCTTGCTTACAAGGTTAAAATGTTGAAATTTTCAAAATGCAATAAGTAAAAAAAAGTTCAGATATTTTTAAGTCATTTGGTTCATCTACTTATCCTGTCGTTTAAAGGCTTTTTTTTTCTATTTTTAGCTCTTGCAACCATTTTGTTCAGCAGAGCAGACCCATTTTAGCAGTTTTGGCAAAGGCGCATAAGAGGAACATTGATGTGAAATTATTTTGAAATCTTGTCACTGGCCACGGAGATGTCGTTTAAAGGTTTTTCTATTTTTAGCTCTGGTGATCATTTCGTTGAGCCAAGCAGAACGTTTTTAGCAATTTTGGTAAAGGGCCATGAGGAACACTTCTGTGAAATTACTTTGAAATCAGGACACTGGCTGCAGAGGAGATGTCTTTTAAAGGTTTTTCTATTTTTAGCTCTGGCCACCATTTTGTTCAGCCAAGCAGAGCCATTTTAGTAATTTTGGTTGAGGGCCATTGGTGGAACACTTCTGTGCAAATATTTTGAAATCAGGCCACTGGCCAAGGACGAGATGTCGTTTGAAGATTTTTTTTATTTTTTAGCTCTGACGGCTATCTTGTTCAATGGAGCAGAACCATTGCGGCCATCTTGGATTTTCGATCGACACAATTTTAGCTTGTTTCTATCCGGAAGTCACCCTGAGCAAGTTTCAGCTCAAAGCGACCTAAGGTTTGAGAAGAGATGTCAAAAATTGATTTTCAGGATGGCTGCTGTGGTGGCCATCTTGGATTTTCTATCGGCTCATTTAGCTATTTTGTGTCTCACAAGCGCCCTAATGCTCATCATCAAGTTTTGATTCAACTGGATTATAGGGGAGATGTCCAAAATATGAATTCTCAACATTTTTCCCATATAAATGTATAGGGCCCATACAAATGCATGGGAAAGCAAATTTGACCTTGCCGTAAAAAGGTCAAATGTCAACGTAGGACCATCATTTTAGCAATTTTGGTAGATATCCTGTCCCCAAGGATTTGTGCAAAGATAAGGCCCAAGGGCTTATTTGGTTCTGGAGAAGAAGATTTTTAAAGGTTTTTACCATATATGGGCATGGCAGCCATCTTGGTCAATGGACTGCGACCATTTTAGCAATCTTTCATTCCCTAACCTAAGGAGACTCCACATAAAATTTGAGCAACATTGGCCTAGAGGCTTCAGAGGAGAAGCCGTTTGAAATTCGCAACATTTTTCCCATACAAATGTATGGTGCCCATACAAATGCATAGGGAAGCAAACTTGACCTCGCCGTAAAAAAGGTGAAACTTCAATGTACAACAATCATTTAAGCAACTTTGGTAGACCTCGTGTCCCTAATGATTTGTGCAAAGATTCAGTCCCAAGGCATCCTCTGTTCTGGAGAAGAAGATTTTTAAAGGTTTTTACCATATATGGGCATGGCAGCCATCTTGGTCAATGGAACGCAACCATTTTAGCAATCTTTCGTTCCCCCAACCTAAGGAGGCTCCACATGAAATTTGAGCAACATTGGCCAAGAGGCTTCAGAGGAGAAGTCGTTTGAAATTCGCAACATTTTTCCCATACAAATGTATGGTGCCCATACAAATGCATAGGGAAGCAAACTTGACCTCACCGTAAAAAGGTTAAACTTCAATGTACAACAATTATTTTAGCAATTTTGGTAGACCTCTCATCCCTAATGATTGGTGCAAAGATTCAGCCACAAGGCATCCTCGGTTCTGGAGAAGAAGATATTTAAAGATTTTTACCATATATAGGCATGGCAGCCATCTTGGTCAACGGACCGCGACCATTTTAGCAATCTTCGTTCCCCCAACCTAAGGAGGCTCCATATGAAATTTGAGCAAAATTGGCTCAGCAGCTTCAGAGGAGAAGTCGTTTGAAAATGTTAACAGACCGACTGACGCACGGACGGACAGATGAATGCCGGACGAAAAGTGATCACAATAGCTCATCCTGAGCATAGCTCAGGTGAGCTAAAAAAGGGGGGATAAGAGGAACATTTCTGTGAAATCATTTTGAAATCTGGCCACTGGCCGAGGAGATGTTGTTTAATGGTTCTTTTTCTATTTTTAGCTCTGGCGGCCATTTTTTTCAGCCAAGCTCTGGCGGCCATTTTGTTCAGCCTAGCGGAACTATTTTAGCAATTTTTGTAAAGGGCCATAAGAGGAACACTTCTGTGAAATTACTTTGAAATCAGACTCTGGCTGCGGAGGAGATGTCTTTTAAATTTTTTTTTCTATTTTTAGCTCTGGCCACCATTTTGTTCAACCAAGCAGAACCATTTTAGCAATTTTGGTAGAGGGCCATTTGAGGAACACTTCTGTGCAAATATTCTGAAATTGGGCCATTGGCCAAGGACGAGATATCATTCTGAAGATTTTCTATTTTTAGCTCTGACGGCCATCATGTTCAATGAAGGTCCATTGCGGCCATCTTGGATTTCCGATCAACACAATTTTAGTTCATTTCGGTTCAGAAGTCATCCTGTTGCTACAGAGCAAGTTTTGGCTCAAAGAGACCAAAGGTTTTGGAAGATATGTCGAAAATTGATTTTCAAGATGGCGGCTGTGGTGGCCATCTTGGATTTTCTATTGGCTCATAGCCCTAATGCTCATCATCAAGTTTTGATTCAACTGGATTATGGAGGAGATGTCCAAAATATGAATTCTCAACATTTTCCCCATATAAATGTATAGGGCCATACAAATGCATGGGGAAGCAAATTGGACATTGCCGTAAAAAGGTCAAACGTCAACATAGGACCTTCATATTGGCAATTTTCGCAGATCTCCCATTCCTTGATAATTTGTGCAAAGATTAGGCCCCAGGGCTTATCCGATTCTGGAGGAGAAGATTTTTAAAGGTTTTTACCATATATGGGCATGGCAGCCATCTTGGTCAATGGACCACGACAATTTTAGCAATCTTTTGTTCCCCTGCCACAAGGAGGCTCCACATGAAATTCAAGCAACATTGGCCCAGAGGCTTCAGAGGCGGTCATTTGAAATTATCAACATTTCTTCCATACAAATGTATGGGGCCCATACAAATGCATATGGAAGCAAACTTGACCTCACCATAAAAAGGTCAAATGTCAATGTCCAACCATCATTTTAGCAATTGAAACTTTGGTACATCCCTGATGATTTGTGCAAAGATTCAGCTCCAAGGCATCCTCAGTTCTGGGGAAGAAGATTTTTAGAGGCTTTTACCATATATGGGCATGTCGGCCATCTTGGTCAACGAACTGCAACCATTTTAGCAATCTTTCGTTCCTCCAACCTAAGGAGTCTCCATATGAAATTTGAGCAGACGGATGCACGGACTCAGAGGACGGACAAAAAGTGATCACTATAGCTCATCCTGAGCATACATAGTTCATCCTGAGCATAGCTCAGGTGAGCTAAAAAGGGCCATGGCCAAAATTTTGTACATGATTACCAATATCGAACTTGACCTGTATTTTACAATGATATAGCCTTCTGCAAACTTCCAATGAAATCAATGCATCCCTGCAGCGGAAACAATATCAATACAACAACAAAAACCAAGTCGAAAAAGGGCTGTAACTCTGCCAAACTTTTGAGGATGATTACAAATATCAAACCTGATCTGTATTTTATAATGACAGATTCTTCTGCAAACTTCTAATGTAATCAATGGATCCCTGCAAAAGTTATTGAGCAGAAACCAATATCAACACATCAACAAAAACTAAGTCCAAAACGGCCATAATTTTGCCGATGATTACCAATATTGAACTTGACTTGTATTTTACAATGATATATCCTTCTGCAAACTTTCAACAAGAGGGCCAAGATGACCCTGTATCACTCACCTGATTACCAGACAAGTTTGAGTCAATTGGCCTTTCGATTCAAGAGATGAAGCTCAATATAGATACTTCCAATGAAATTTCGAGTCAATTGCTCTTTTGGTTCAGGAGAAAAAGTTCAAAATAGATTTTCAACAGGGCTGCCAGGGCGACCATCTTGGATTTCCGATCTGGTGATTTTAGTTACTTTTGATCTACAAGTCATCCCGATACTTCCTGTCGTTTTGAGTCAATGGCCTTTCTGTTCAGGCGAAGAAATTCAAAATAGATTTTCAAGATAGCAACTGTGGCGGCCATCTTGTATTTTTGATCGGAACTATTTTTGCTATTTTTGATCTACAAGTCACTCTGATGCTTTCTAACAAGTTTCAAGTCAATTGGCCTTTCTGTTCAGGAAAAGAAGCACAAAATAGATTTCCAAGATAGTGGCCATGGAGGCCATCTTGGATTTCCTATCGAAAGGATTTTAGCTATTTTTTATCTACAAGTCACCCTGATGCTTCCTATCAAGTTTCAAGTTAATCAGCCTTTTGATTCAGCAGAAGAAGAAATTTTCAAGATGGCCTCCATGGCAGCCATCTTGGATTTGAGACTGGAAAGATTTTAGCTATATTTGATCTACAAGTAAACCCAGATGCTTCCTACCAAGTTTCAAGTCAGTTGGCCTTTCGGTTCAGGACAAGAAGCAAAAAAATAGATTTTCAAGATGGCAGCCATCCTGGATTTCCTATCGGAAGGATTTTACCTATTTTTGATCTACGTCACCCCGATGCTCCAACCAAGTTTCAGGCCATCTTTGATTTCAGATTGGAGCAATTTTAGCTATTTTTTATCCACCAGTCACCCGGATGCTTCCTACGAAGGTTAAGTCCTGGCCTTTCGGTTCAGGAGAGAAAGCGAAAAATAGATTTTCAAGATGCCATGGCCACCATCTTGGATTTCTCATCGGAATGATTTTAGCTTTTTTTTTTAAAGTCTATAGGTCATCCCGATGCTTCCTACCAAATTTCAAGTCAATTGGCCTTTAGGTTTAGAAGAAGTGAAAAACAGATTTTCAAGATGGCTGCCAGGGTGGCCATCTTGGATTTCCAATCGTGAATGATTTTAGCTGTTTTTGATCTACAACTCACCCTGATGCTTCCTACCAAGTTTCAAGTCAATTAGCCTCTAGGCTCAGGAGAAGAAGCAAAAAAAAAGATTTTCAAGACGGCCGCCATGATAGCCATCTTGGATTTCTGATCTGAAGGATTTTAGCTATTTTTGATCTACAAGTCGCCCTGATGCTTCCTGCCATGTTTCAAATCAAATGGCCTTTCTTTCAGGAGAAAAAGTGAAAAATAGATTTTCAAGATTGCCGCCACGGTGGCCATCTTGGATTTCCAATCGGAAAGATTTTAGCTATTTTTGATCTACATGTCACCCCGATGCTTCCTCCCAGGTGGCAAGTCAATGGGCCTTTCCGTTCAGGAGAAGAAGCAAAAAATAAATTTTCAAGATGGCTGCCATGGCGGCCATCTTGGATTTCAGATCGGAACGATTTTAGCTATTTTTGATCTACAATTCACCCCAATGCTTCCTACTAAGTTTCAAGTCAATTGGCCTCTGGGTTCAGAAGAAGAAGCAAAAAATAGATTTTCAAGCTGGCCGCCATGGTAGCCATCTTGGATTTCCGATTGGCACAATTTTAGCTACTTTTGATTTACACGTCACCCCAATGTTTCCTACAAAGTTTCAAGTCAATTGGCCGCTCGGTTCAGGAGAAGAAGCGAAAAATAGATTTTCAAGATGGCCACAATGTCGGTCATCTTGGATTTCTGATTGGAACGATTTTAGCTATTTTTAATGTACAAGTCACCCCAATGCTTCCTACCAAGTTTCAAGTCAATTGGCCTTTGGGCTCAGGAGAAGAAGCGAAAAATAGATTTGCAAGATTGCAGCCATGGCAGCCATCTTGAATTTCCAATCGGAAAGATTTTAGCTAGTTTTGGTCAAGTCACCCCGATGCTTCCTACCAAGTTTTGAGTCAATTGGCCCAGGGGTGTAGGAGTAGGCTTTTAAAGCAATTGCTGACACGCCATGATGGACAACGAATGACGGACGACGAACATTGACTGACCACAATAGCTCACCTTGAGCACTTTGTGCTCAGGTGAGCTAATAAAATCAATGTATCCCTGCAAAAGTTATTGATCGGAAACCAATATCAACACACCAAAAAAAACTAAGTCAAAAAAGGGCCATAACTCAGCCAAAATTTGGGGGATGATTACCAATATCAAATTTGACCTGTATTTCACAATGATATAAAGTTCTGCAAAGTTTGAATGAAATCAATGCATCCCTTCAAAACTTACTGAGTGGAAACGAACAACAAAAACTAAGTCAAAAAAGGGCCATAACTCAGCCAAAATTTGACGGAAGATTACCAATATTGAACTTCACCTGTATTTTACAGTGATATAATCTTCTGCAAAATTTGAATGAAATCAATGCATCCTTTCAAATGTAATTGAGTGGAAACGAAAAGCCTGACAACAACACCGATGACGCAGACGCTGCCAAAGACGCGATGGACAACATGATCCCTATGTGTCTGCCATGCTACGCAGGGGACACAAAAATCTAAACACTAGACAAACCTCATGATTTCATCCTATTCATTTAATTTATAAAACAAGAAAATGTTGTACATCTTTGTATGTGCTGATAAATATTTAAAAACAAGAGGGCCCACAGGGCCCTAATTCGCTCACCTGAGTGTCATTGTCTCCAGTATATTCTAAAAGACTACGGTTTCTCTTCATAGGACTATGTATGTTAAAATTTGTTGAAAATGAATGTTTTCAGATGACAGGCTGGAGGTTTAAGAACTGTGTTATACAGATCTTGGGAGGATTGTGATGGTGCTTGGCACAGATAAAAGCATGTTGGCTTGTACTGTATTATAGGCCTAGGGGAATGGGGGACTCATAATAATGGTGGCATTATTGCTTTGTTTACAGCACAATATTATAAATCCAGCCCAAACTTTGGTGGGGCTGTACTGTCTTGCTCCTGGGGAATATTAGCAAAACATTTTGGAATATAGCAGTAAAATAGGGAACATTACAATGTATATCACTGACCACCAAATAATAGTTTTCTTACACCAAAACATTCTTTCCCTACTTATTACAGTGAATTGCCTCTGAAGCTTTCTCATACGATTCATTTTTGATAATGCAAATTAACGCAGGTAAAATGTTCATCAGACAACATTTTGAAATATTTTTGCTATTTTTCCCAGGATACAGGATTTGATACGTTATGCAGATTGTCTCCAATGAAATGCCAAATCCAGATCCCTGGGAAAATAAGAAAAATATCATCAATTTGTCGTCTGCTAAATATTCTCAGAGAGTGGTAAAGGTTAAAGAAACTATTAGAAAAAGAAAACTATCATTTGCCCCTTCTTCCTATAACATATATAAACGCCATCGTTTACCCATAGGGGTATTTAACACAGTGAGACAAATATTTACCCCTAGGGGTAAACTTAATGCAATATAAACGGGGCTTAACCCTTATCCTGCTGAATAAATTAAATTACCATGCCCACTTTTAATTTTCAGCCAATCAGATTACTTGATACGGATTGTTGCTACAAATTCACAAACTTAATGGCAAACAGTGCAGAGCCAGATCAGTTGGCTTATTCAGAAGCCAACTGATCTGGATCTACACTGTTTGCAAAGGCAGGGTATATCCCGGTTCAGCAATCTAGGGTTAAGTAACAGAACTATAATTTGTTATCAAAATGCTACATATTTACTCTGTCCTCTTGCATTTACAGATTGCCAAATATAAAGGTTTTCTCAATAAAATACAGGTTTTTACAGGTTTTTCAGCCAAATTTTAAAGGATTTCAACAAAATTAAAGGGTTTTAAAGGTTCCCCTAGGGGCCCTGGGACTAGTACTTGACAGAAGCAAGATCCCATGATGCCTTAGTTTTTTCTTTTATTTTTAGCTCTGGTGGCCATCTTGTTCAGCAGAGCAGGACGGTTTGAGCAATTTAGGTAGAGGATCACCCAAGGAACATTCTTGTGAAATTATTGACAAATCCGTCCAGCAGTGTCAGAGGAGAAGTCTTTTAAAGCAAAAGTTGCAATGTATGCATGTTAACTTTTATGGAAAATCAGCCCCTGTTATGGCATTTGAAGGCCTGATGAACAGAGAGATGAATGAATGAATGAATAAACAAACAAATGGAGGGGAATTTGGACACTTTGAATTGATATCTAACATCATACCAAATATTAGCTATTAAAATCCATCATTTTGTATGAGCTCTTTAAATATTTTAACATAAAAGTTATGACACAAAAACTCAAATTGAGTTTCGTAGACCTTAAAGTCATGGGCATGGGTAATGATAATCTATGGCATTTTTCTTATTTCTGCTTCAATACTTAGAAACAAGTGGGCCCCAGGGCCAGGCCATTTTTTACCACAGGGCTATAATTTGAACAACTTTGGTAGAGGTCCATTCGACGAGGCTACATATCAAATATCAAGGTCCTGGGCCTTCCAGTTTAAGACAAGAAGATTTTTAAAGGTTTTCCCTATATAAGTATGAAAAACATGTGGGGCCCCTTGGCAGGACCAGTTTTGGCCCCAGGACTATAATTTGAACAATCTTGGCAGAGGTCCACTAGAAAAGCTGTGTACCAAATATCAAAGGCCTGGGCCTTATGGTTTCAAACAAAAAAGATTTTTAAAGTTTTTCCCTATATAAAGCTATGTACAAGAGGACCATGATGCCTGAGCAAACAGCTTTGCATACTTACTGTTGAAGTTTCAGCCAAGTTCACTGCTCTAAGATTTTTGTATAAATTTTATAGTCCTGCTCCCCAGCAGCCATGTTTTTTTTCATGCATCATGATGGCGAACTGAATCTTGAAAGAGGGTCACCAAAGGAACATTTCTGCCAAGTTATATTGAAATTGGTCCAGTGGTTTCTGACAAAAAGATTTTTAAAGTGTTTTATATAGCTATATAGAGAAAATAAGACCTACCCTCTAATGGCCATGTTTTTTGACGAATCATGACAGCTTGAACAAACTTGGTAGAGGGTCACCAAAGCAACATTCCTGCCATGTTATACTGAAATCAGTTCAGTGGTTTCTGACAAGAAGATTTTTAAAAATTTCTATTTAGATATATAGGGAAAATATGCCCCACCCCTAGCAGCCATGTTTTTTGACGTATCATGATTGCTTGAACAATCTTGGTAGAGGTTCCCAAAAGCAACATTCCTGCCAAGTTACTTTGAAATCAGTCAGGTGGTTTCTGACAAGAAGAATTTTAAAGTTTTTCTATACAGATATATATGGAAAATAAGCCTCGATCCTGGCAGCCATGTTTTTTGATGTATCATGAGGGCTTGAACAATATTGGTAGAAAATCACCAAAGGAACATTCCTGCCAAGTTACATTGAACTCAATCCAATGGTTTCTTACGAGAAGATTTTTAAAGTTTTCTATATAGATATATAGGGAAAATATGCCCCGGCCCCTGGTGGCCATGTTTTTTGATGAATCAGGATGGCTTGAACAACCTTGGTAGAGGGTCACCAAAGAAACATTCCTTCCAAGTTATATTGAAATCGGTCAATTGGTTTCTGATCCTGGCGGCCACGTTTTTTGACGAATCATGATTACTTGAACAATCTTGGTAGAGGGTTACAAAAGAAAATCCTGCAATGTTATATTGAAATCGGTCCAGTTGTTTCTGACAAGAAGATCATTAAAGTTTTCTATATAGATATACAGGGAAAATAAGCCCCGCCCCCTAGCTGCCATGTTTTTTGACAAATCATGACGGCTTGAACAATCTTGGTAGAGGATCACCAAGGAAACATTTTTGCAAAGTTATATTGAAATCGCTCCTGTAGTTTCTGACAAGAAGATTTTTAAAGTTTTCTTTATAGATATATAGGGAAAATAAGCCCCGCCCCTAGTGGCCATGTTTTTTGACGAATCATGATGGTTTGAACAATCTTTATAGAGGGTTACAAAAGAAACATTCCTGCTGTGTTATATTGAAATCGGTCCAGTGGTTTTTGACAAGAAGATTTTAAAAGTTTTCTATATAGATATATAGGGAAAATTAGCCCCGCCCCCTGGTGGCCATGTTTTTTGACAAATCCAAATGGCTTGAACATTCTTGGTAGAGGATCACCAAAGGAACATTTCTGCAAAATTATATTGAAATTGGTCCAGTGGTTTCTGACAAGAAGATTTTTTAAGTTTTTAGTTTCTATTTTTAGCTTCTGTGACCTAGATATGCAATGGACCGGAACCATTTGAACAACTTTAAAAGAGGACCAACCAAGGATCATTCCTGTGAAGTTTGGTCAAAATCCAATCAGTGGTTTAGGAGGAGATGTTGTTTAAAGATTGTGGACGGACAGATGGACGAATGGATGGACGGACAGATGGACAATGACAACGATGACGAAGACTACTATGATGACAACGGATAGTGAGTGATCACAATAGCTCACCTTGAGCCTTTGGCTCAGGTGAGCTAAAAACAAGTGGGCCCCGGGACAGGGCCATTTTTGGCCTCAGGGCAAAAGGGCCTTTGAACAATCTTGGTGGAAGTCCACTAGATGAAGCTACATATCAAATATCAAAGACCTGGGCCTTCTGTTTCAGTCAAGAAGATTTTTAAAGGTTTTCCCTATGTTAGTCTATGTAAAACAAGTTTGCCCTTGAGCGGGGCCATGTTTGGCCCAAGGGCTACAATTTGACCAATTTTGGTAGAGGTCCACTAGATGAAGCTACTTATCAAATATCAAAGACCTGGGCATTCTGGTTTCAGTCAAGAAGATTTTTAAAGGTTTTCCCTATGTTAGTCTATGTAAAACATGTTGGCCCCTGGGCGGGACCAATTTTGGCCCCAGAGCTATAATTTGAACAATCTTGCTAGAGGTCCTCTAGATGAAGCTACATACCAAATATCAAAGACCTGGGCCTTCTGGTTTCAGACAAGATTTTTAAAGGTTTTTCACTATAAGGGTCTATGTATAACATGTGACCCCAAGAGCGGGGCCAATTTTGACCCCAGGGCTATAATTTGAACAATCTTGGTAGAGGTCCACTTGACAAAGCTGTATACCAAATATCAAAGGGCTGGGCCTTCATGTTTCAAACACGAAGATTTTTCAAGGTTTTCCCTATATAAGTCCATGTAAAACATGTGGGGCCCTGGGCGGGGCAATTTTCGACCCCAGGGTTGGAACTTGAACAATCTTGGCAGAGGTCCATTAGACAAAGCTGTGTACCAAATATGAAAGGCATGGGCCTTCTGGTTTCAAACAAGAAGATTTAAAAGGTTTTTCCCTATAAGGGTCTATGTATGTGACCCCTAGGTCGGGGCCAGCTTTGACCCCAGGGCTATAATTTGAATAATCTTGGTAGAGGTCCACTAGACAAAGCTGTGTACCAAATATCAAAGACCTGGGCCTTCTGGTTTCAGATGAGAAGATTTTTAAAGGTTTTTCTCTATAAGGGTCTATCTTAAACATGTGACCCCTAGGGTGAGGCCAATTTTGACCCCAGGGCTATAATTTGAACAACTTTGGTGATGGTCCATTAGGTGAAGCTACATACCAAATATCAAAGACCTGGGCCTTCTGGCTTCAGACAAGAAGATTTTTTTAAGGTTTAACATATGACCTCTAGGGCGGGGCCAATTTTGACCCCAGGCTATAATTTGAATAATCTTGGTAGAGGTCCACTAGACAAAGCTGTGTACCAAATACAAAAGACAAGAGCCTTCTGGTTTCAGACAAGAAGATTTTTGAATGTTTTTCCCTATAAGGGTCTATATAAAACATGTGACCCCTAGGGTGGTACCAATTTTGACCTCAGGGCTATAATTTGAACAACTTTGGTAATGGTCCATTAGGTGAAGCTACATACCAAATATCAAAGACCTGGGCCTTCTGGTTTCAGACAAGAAGATTTTTAAAGGTTTTTCCCTATAAGGGTCTATGTTTTGTTTGTTTGTGTTGAG
Organism: Anodontia alba; assembly: GCA_964016985.1. Taxonomy (NCBI): domain Eukaryota; kingdom Metazoa; phylum Mollusca; class Bivalvia; order Lucinida; family Lucinidae; genus Anodontia; species Anodontia alba. The sequence continues at coordinate 49,798,867 of OZ024824.1, read as the reverse complement.
GTTTTACAGCCCAGTCAACCCAATGGGGTCATGTCGAGTGCGGTCAGTTTACCTAACCACACATTTACTGGGCAGGCTTAGTCCTCTAAGCGGTTAACCAGTATTGTGCACATTCTTTTGCCAGAAACTGACAACTGCCCTTCTCGAATCAGCGGAAGGGAGAGAATGACCATAGAAAATATTTTATGATCAATCTCCACGAAAGAATGTTGCTGACCTTGGTGGGAGGGGGGGTGTTGAACCCGCGACCTCCTGGTCTCCAGTCGGACGGCACATCCAACTGAGCCACTGAGGGCGGCGGGTCTATGTAAAACATGTGACCCCTAGGGTAGGGCTAATTTTGACCCCAGGACTATAATTTGAACAACTTTGGTAATGGTCCATTAGGTGAAGCTACATACCAAATATCAAAGATCTGGGCCTTCTGGTTTCAGACAAGAAGATTTTTAAAGGTTTTTCCCTATAAGGGTCTATGTAAAACATGTGACCCCTAGGGCGGGGCCAATTTTGACCCCAGGGCTATAATTTGAACAGCCTTGGTAATGGTCTATTAGGTGAAGCTACATATCAAATATCAAAGACCTGGGCCTTCTAGTTTCAGACAAGAAGATTTTTAAATGTTTTTCCCTGTAAGGGTCTATGTATAACATGTGACCCTTAGGGCTGGGCCAATTGTGACCCCAGGGCTATAATTTGAACAACTTCGTTAATGGTCCATTAGGTGAAGCTACACATCAAATATCAAAGACCTGGGCCTTCTGGTTTCAGACAAGAAGATTTTTAAAGGTTTTTGCTAGTTTTTGCTAATTTTCACCTATTTGTTGCCATGGCACCAGAGTTCTGCTTGGATTCCAAATCTTAGAACAACATTCAGTTAGTACCTCCCAAGGATCATTCTGGTGAAGTTTGGTCCAAATTGGCCCAGTGGTTTAGGAAGAGATGTCAATTGTTGACAGACGACGAGCGCTGGACGACGGACGCCGCACGCCGGATGCTGGACAAATGGCCTATCAGAATAGCTCACCAAGCACTATGTGCTCAGGTGAGCTAAAAAATAGAATAAATAAATGAATTTTTAAACGCTACAGTAATAAAACTAGAAATGTGTCCAAAGGACACGGATGCCCCCGCCTGAAAAACTAAAACACAAATTGCTAACACTGGACGTGGATGGAGACGGATGGACAGACCGACAAGGGTAACACTATATGCCCTTTCCACCATTCTTGGAATGTTAAGGGGAATCAAAAGTGCCACAACTGCTATGTGGGTATTGCCTTTTTGTCAATTTTGACTTTCATTTTTTTTCTGAGGCTGTCCCTTTAATATTATTACATCATTACCACTTGGTATTACCCTGGTCCTGATGTTGAATGACTTTTTTTTTCTTACTTTAAAGGACAAGGTTTTTTCCTGCAATCTTGTTTTAGCTATTCCTATATAACCATGGTCTAAAAGGTATTACTTTTATAAAAATGTTTATTTCTAAAACAACTGACACAACATTTTATGCATACAAATACAAGTAATCCAAAATTTTTCAAAATAAAATTCCTCTTATGACATCATAACTTATTGTAGAAAACAAGAGGACCATGATGGCCCTATATCGCTCACCTGAGCTAGAAGATTTGCATACTAACCCAAGTACACTGCTTTAAGATTTTTGTATAAATTTTATGATCAAGAGAAACATGATGGGCCAATATTTCTGATATATTGGAATTAGTCCAGTGGTTTCTGACAAGAAGATTTTTAAAATTTTCTATATAGATATAGAGGGAAAATAGGCCCTGCCCATTTTATAGAGGGTTACCAAATGAACATTTCTGCTATGTTATATTAAAATTGGTCCAGCGGGTTCTGACAAGAAGATTTATAAAGTTATCTATATAGGGAAAAAAAGCCCCACCCCCAGGCAGCCATGTTTTTGACTAATCATTTTGACTTGAACAATCTTGGTAGAGGGTCACCAAAGAAACATTTTTGCTAAATTTTACTGATATCCAGCCAGTGGTTTCTGACAAGAAGATTTTTAAGTTTTCTATTATAGACATATAGGGAAAATAAGCCTCTCCCTCTGATGGCCATGTTTTTTGACGAATCATGATGGCTTGAACAATCTTGGTAGCGGGTCAGCAAAGAAACATTTCTGCCAAATTATATTGACATCAGTCCGGTGGCTTCTGACAAGAAGACTTTTATAGTTTTCTATATGGATATACATGGAAAATAAGCCCCGCCCACTAGCAGCCATGTTTTTTGACGAATCATAACGTCTTAAATAATCTTGATAGAGGGTCACTATAGGAACATTGCTGCCAAGTTATATTGAAATCGGTCCAGTGGTTCTGACAAGATTTTTATGGTTTTCTATAAATATATATAGGGAACATAAGCCCCGCCCCCTGCCAGCCATATTTTTTGACACATCACACGATAGCTTGAACAATCTTGAAAGAGGGTTACCAAAGGAACATTTCTGTCATGTTATATTGAAATCGGTCCAGTGGTTTCTCACAAGAAGACATTTAAAATTTTCTATATAGATATATAGGGAAAATAAACCCCGTTCCCTGGCAGTTATGTTTTTCGGGAATCATGATGGCTTGAACAATCTTGATAAAAGGTCACTATAGGAACATTTCTGCCAAGTTATTTTGAAATCGGTCCAGTGGTTTCTGACAAGAAGATTTTTAAAGTTTTCTATATAGATATATAGGGAAAATAAGCTCCGCCCCCAGTGGCCATATTTTTTGATGAATCATGATAGCTTGAACAATCTTGGTAGAGGGTCACAAAAGAAACATATCTGCCAAGTTATATTGACATCTGCCCATTGGTTTCTGACAAGAAGAATTTTAAACTTTCTATATAGATATTTATGGAAAATAAGCCCGCCCCCTGGCAGCCATGTTTTTTGACAAATCATGCTAGCTTAAACAATCTTGGTAGAGGATCACCAAAGAAACATTTTTACCAAATTATATTGACATCCGTCCAGTGGTTTCTCACAAGAAGATTTCTAAAATTTTCTATATAGATATATAGGGAAAATAAGCCCCGCCCCCTGGCGGCCATGTTTTTTGACAAATCATGATGGCTTGAACAATCTTGGTAGAGGATCACCAAAGAAACATTTCATGCCAAATTATATCAACATCCAACAAGTGGTTTCTCATAAGAAGATTTTTATAATTTTCTATATAGATATATAGGGAAAATAAGCCCCGCCCCCTCACTGCCATGTTTTTTGACGAATCATGATGGCTAGAACAATCTTTGTAGAAGGTTACCAAAGAGATATTTCTGCCATTCTATATTAGAATAGGTCCAGTGGTTTCTAACAAGAAGATTTTTAAAGTTTTCTATATAGATATATAGGGAAAATAAGCCACGCCCCCTGGCAGCCATGTTTTTTGACAAATCATGATGACTTGAACAATCTTGGTAGAGTGTCACCAAAAAAACTTAGTCTTATTGACATCTGTCCTGTGGTTTCAGACAAGAAGATTTTTTAAAGTTTTCTATATAGATATATAGGGAAAATAAGCCCCACCCCCTGGCAACCATGTTTTTTGACAAATCATGATGGTTTGAACAATTTTGATAGAGGATCACGAAAGGAACATTTCTGCCAAATTATAATGACTACCATCTTTCCGAAGATGAAAAGATATTACTTAGCAGAGGACTTTCTGTCTGCCCCCTACCTTTAAACGGCGATAAAAACCTGGTACACAGAGATACACTACTTTTCAACAGGAGATTAAGACTAAAGCATTGGTTCAAGGACTCACCCCAACATAAACCGAACCCTTTCGTAATTACCACCGGTTGGACACCACCCTGTGGCAAATCGGCCACACTAGACACTTATATAAATGTGATTACGAATGAGATACTCAAATTTAAACCCAAAATACCGAAATGCCAAAATATTACCTAAGCAGAAAACAAAGCTCTCAAATCTTTGTGTCAAAACACGAATATCGTGATCAAACCTGCAGACAAAGGAGGAGCGGTCGTGATAATGAACAAAGTTGACTACATTAACGAAGGTCTGCCTCAGTTACAAGACACCAAATTCTACAGGAAAATTACAAAAGACCCCACAAAAAAGACATCGCTAGAGATAACCAACTTTTTGAACTTTTTGAAGGAACGTAAATTACTACCTACAGAGCATTGAAATTTCCTATCACCGAAGAACCCCAGAAACCCAATATTTTACCTTCTACCTAAAATCCACAAGCAAAATAATCCGGGTAGACCCATAGTCTTGGCGTGCGACAGCCCAACCGAAAAACTATCAGCCTATGTAGACTCTTTCCTGAAACCTCTAGCTCAGAAGGTGGATTCATACATCAAAGACACTGACCAATTCCTTCAGAAACTCATTGAAGTAGGACCGGTGCCGGCAGACTCATATCTAGTAACCACAGATGTGGTTGCGCTCTACACTAACATACCCCATAGAGAGGGCATCTTAGCAGTTAAGGAAGCACTAGAAACATGTACAGTCAAACAACCTCTAACTTGGGTCCTGCTACGTATGCTCCATCTAGTCTTGACAAAAACCGCTTTTAAGTTCAATGATGGACTCTATGAACAAATATCCGGAACCACAATGGGTACAAAATGTGCACCTAGCTATGCCATTATTTTCATGGGCCATTTTGAGGAGAAACTCCTGAGCACACGCCGACTGTTACCGCTTGTCTGGTGGAGATATATAGACGATATATTCATGATATGGCCACACTCTAGGGAGGAGTTGTACTCTTTCGTCAGTGCCTTAAACAACGTTCATGACACTATAAAATTCACTGTCGACATAAGCGAGACCCAGGTAAACTTTCTGGACGTAACTGTGTACAAAGACCAAAACGGAACCATCAGTACCGGCTTATATACGAAACCCACCGACGCCCACATGTACCTTCACTATACCTCATACCACCCGCAACACCAGAAAAGAGTATTCCTTACAGCCAAGCCATTAGACTACGAAGAATTTGCAGCACCCCAGAACTGTTCCGACAAGCAACCAGCCAACTTTTCAACAGCCTACTTCTCAGAGGCTACCCCAAACAAATGATCAAAACCGCGATACAAAGAGCCACCGACAAAGATAGACTCACTCTTCTACTACCAGCAACCACACAAAAAAGTCAGACGAAAATCATACCGTTTACAGTGATTTATAACCCACTAAACCCACCTATCAGCAAAATATGCCAGAAAAACAGACACATCCTTGCCTCCGCCCCAGATGCACAAGAATTACTAATTTACAACTTCATGGTAGTTACAAAGAGAGCCAGAAACATCAAGCAACTACTGACCAAAACAGACATTAACCCGCAACCTATCCCATTAGGATCTGGCCCGTGCAATATACAATGCGTTTCGTGTAGATTCCTCAAACCAACACGGACAATTACTGTTTCAGCAACACAAGAAACAATTCCCATACGGGGACAGTATAACTGCAAAACCAAAAATGTTATTTATGTGATAAGTTGCATCAAGTGCGGACTTCAATACGTAGGTCAGACAGGCAACACCTTCAATGAAAGGTTCAGGGCTCACCTGACCGACATTCGTCAAGAAAACAATATGAAACCAGTCTCACACCACTTCACGTCGAATGGACACAACGTCGACGACGTTACCGCTACCACAGTAACCCAGACTACCGACGACATCAACGTCAGGCTTCGTACAGAAGAAGTTTGGATTCACATCTTTAAATCCAGACAACCAACAGGACTAAACCTTAAGCAATAAAATGCCGTTCTGCGATGAATGTCAGCGCAAGTTTGCTTCTAATACTACTCTGAAACGACACAAGAACTCTTTTCACAAGACTCACAGGACAACGTTCCAGTGTTGGCATTGTCACAATGTCTATGCCAGAAAAGAGAACGTGATAAAGCACTCACTGCAGAAACATAACGACTCAGAGGGAAAATTTGTTATTGTCGAAACAACCAATAAGAAATACAAACCAGACATTTTTAAACCAGATCCGTGGACACCACCGCCCGAAGCGAGAACAAAAAACAGGGGTACTACGTACCAGATACGAATAGGACAAACACAGAAACAAAAACCCCCAATGGATACCCTGCTCACCACCTACAAGCAGATCGTTCAGGAGTTAAAACACAGACAGAAGATTTGGGCCCCTCGATCTACCTCCGATATAGACGATCACTTCAAGACAAAAGTAACCACTGAGATGCTATCTGAGGACTTAGAACTATCCTCGTCCGAGACATCCATTTCCTCAGACGATACCATTTGCCAGGACGAGCACAATAATGAAGAAACAACGATAGGCGTACGGGTGTACAATGCCTTTATTAGACTCTGAACAGAGACACTAGGACTTGTCTTTTACTAATCCAATACTTGTTCTGTTGTATACATTCTCTATATATACTTCCACCTAACAACTATCTGTTTCTATTTTTAACTTCTAAACAATAAGATCACGTGACCTACGACAACCGTTTTTCAATACTTCAGGAAAAAATTTAAGCATAATACCATCTTGAAAAAGGTGCACATAGCACCGAAACGCGTCGATCAAATAAACAAAAAGTCAAAAGGTACCGTTGTTTGTTCTGTTGTTCTGTTGTTTCTACCATATAATGAAATTGGTTCAGTGGTTTCTGGCAAGAAGATTTTTTAATGTGTTCTATATAGATATATAGGGAAAATAAGCCCCGACCCCTGGCGGCCATGTTTTTTGACAAATCACGATGGCCTGAACAATCTTGGTAGAGGGTCACCAAAGGAACATTTCTGCAAAATTATATTGAAATTGGTCCAGTGGGCTCTGACAAGAAGATTTTTCAAAGTTTTCTATACAGATATATAGGGAAAATAAGCCCCGCCCCTGGTGGCCATGTTTTTTGACAAATTATGATAGCTTGAACAACCTTGGTAGAGGGTCACCAAAGGAACATTTCTGCCAAATATAATGAAATCGGTCCAGTGGTGTCTGACAAGAAAATTTTTAAAGTTTTCTATATTGTTATATAGGGAAAATAAGCTCCGCCCCCTGGCGGCCATGTTTTTGACGAATCATGATGGCTTGAACAATCTTGGTAGTGGGCCACCAAAGGAACATTTCAACCAAATTATATTGAAATTGGTCTAGTGGTTTCTGACAAGAAGGTTTTTTAAAGTTTTCTTTATAGATATATAGGGAAAATAAGCCCTGCCCCCTGGCGGCCATGTTTTTTGACGAATCATGATGGCTTGAACAATCTTAGTAGAGGGTCACCAAAGGAACATTTCTGCCAAATTATATTGAAATCGGTCTAGTGGTTTCTGACAAGAAGATTTTTGAATTTTTTCTTTTGGTTGCTATGTCAACCAGAATCCTGGATGGATTCCAAATCTTTGAACAATTTTGAATCAGTACCACATAAGGATCATTCCTGTGAAATTTGGTTAAGATTTGCTCAGTGGTTTAGGAGGAGATGTTGTTTAGAGAAATTGTGGATGGATGGATGGACAGAAGGACTAATACGACGGATGGTGAGTGATCACAATAGCTCCCCTCGAACCTTCAGCTCAGGTGAGCTAAAAAATCAGTGTGTAAATTCCTGGAAAAACTATAGGAAAAAATCTGGCGCCTGAGTAGGAAACAATCATTTCCTTTCGGGACCTATAGTCTATAAATATAAATGTCAGAAAAGAAAAATAAACATATTTATATCAGGACCAAGCAAACACCCAGTGATTACACAATCCAGAAAAACCTCATTATACTTAGATTATTTACCCAAAATATTTAAACACTTAATTCCTGCCAAACGTCCTAAAAACTGAAATGACTACCTGCTGATGTGTCTAAAACTGCTGAATGAGTGGCAAACAGTATAGACCCTGATCAGATGCTAGCTTCTGTATCTTCTCTCGGAATATACTGTATGCTCAGGCCAGTCTGTCTAAATACTTAGGAAAAATATGGTATTACCAGAGGCTTTGTTAAGGAGTAGTTGGAGATAATTTTGAGGTAATTTTCTCCAGTTCTTCATAATAAGACATGTTGTGGGTACTCATTAGAAGTGCCTCTGTATATACTGTGGGTATTCATTAGAAGTGCCTCTTTGCACTTCTTAATGAGTACACACAACATATAATAAGATTATGGACCATACACGAAAAATAAGACCCTATTTTTGACCTTTGACCTCTAAGTGTCACCTTGATCTTGGAGCAACAGACCTGGGTATTACACGTGACACTATTGTCTCAGGATGGTCAATATTTCTGCCAAGTCATTTCAAAATCAAGGACTGGCAGTTATGGACGGAACACAAAAAAAGGCCCTATTTTTGACCTTTGACCTCTAAGTGTGAACTTGACCTTAAAGCTACAGACCTGGGTCTTGTGCACAACACATCATCTCAGGAAGGTCAACATTTCTGCCAATCAATTAAAAATCCATCAAGGAATGGCCTCTTTGCACTTCCTAATGAGTACCCACAACATATAATAAGATTATGGACCAGACAGGAAACATCGTCTCATGATGGTCAATAATTCTGCCAAGTCATTTCAAAATCCATCAAGTAATGGCGGTTATAAACTGGACACTAAAAAAAGACCCTATTTTTGACCTTTGACCTCTAAGTATCACCTTGACCTTGGAACCACAGACCTGGGTCTTGCTGGTGACACATCATCTCATAATAGTTGAATTTCTGCTTAGTAATTTCAAAATTCATTGAGGAATGACAATGTTAGGGACTTGACACAAAAAAGACCCTATTTTTTTACCTTTAACCTCTAAGTGTGACCTTGATAAGCTAAGCATTGTCTCAGGAAGGTCAACATTTCTGCGGTCATTTAAAAATCCATCAAGGTATGGCCTCTTTGCACTTCTGAATGAGTACCCACAACATATAATAAGACTATGGACCAGACACTAAAAAAAACCCTATTTTTGACCTTTGACCTCTGTGTGACCTTGACCTTGGAGCAACAGACCTGGGTCTTGTGTGCAACACATCGTCTCATGATGGTCAACATTTCTGCCAAGTCATTTCAAAATCCATCAAGGAATAGCAGAGTTATGGACTGGACACAAAAAAAAGACACTATTTTTGACCTTTGACCTCTTAGTGTGATCTTGACCTTGAAGCTTCAAACCTGGGTCTTGCACACATTGTCTCATGATGGTCAACATTTCTGCCAAGTCTTTTTAAAAAGGAAGTTTTTATAAGTAAAACATATTTTAACTAGCAATACTTAACTTAGAGATAATGTGCTAGTCTATTCTGTATTTCAAACCTTCCACAGAAAAAACTACAGTTCAAAAAGTATTAATCCGGAAGGTCCCTTAGGCAGCAACCTGTGTGACATCATTTTTCCCGCTCTTTTGATCATGTGTCTGTTTTTTTGAAGGATAAAACAATATAACTGAGCTGCATGGGGAAGGGAGGAGGGATTCTCTTATCTATAGGTTAAGTACGAGGGAGTGTCAATAAATAACCAGCCTATCCCATTTCCGATGGACCGAGATGGTCACGATTTTCATGCTTTGTTTCAATATATGTTTTATACATGGGTACAAAATTGCACACATATTGAGTCATTCTTTAATAAGATATTGAATGTCAAACATGGCTAGTGATGCAAAGGCATGCTTTTCATCTAAAGTTGAGTACCGTGCTGTAATTCGGTACTTGTATTTAAAAGGTAAAACAGGCAAGGAAATACACGGCAAGTTAGCCAATGTTTATGGGTCTTCTGCACCATCTTATGTTTAGGTTAAATTCTGGGTAGGGGAATTCAAACGCGGTAGAATGTCTTTAGAAGATGAAGCCAGGTCTGGACGCCCACTGGATGCCATCGACAAAGAAATGTGTAAGAAAGTTTGGAATCTGGTATACTGTGATAGACGAATTCAGGTGAAGAAACAGCGCAGGCATTAGGCATTTCACATGGTAGTATTTCAACAATCTTACATGATCATTTAGGTATGCGCAAGCTAACAGCCCGTTGGGTCCCCAAATCCCTTAGCGATTAGCAAATGGCAACCAGAGCATCAGTATGCAGCGCATTGTTGAAGCGTTTTAGGTCAAAAGATGATTTTCTTTTGCATCTGGTGACTGTAGATGAGACTTGGGTTCATTATTATGAGCCAGAGAATAAAGCTCAGAGTTGTTAGTGGGTAGGGCCTGGGTCCCCGAGGCCAAAGAAGTTCAAGACACAACCATCTGCTGGCAAGGTGATGGCCACAGTATTTTGGGACGCAAAAGGCGTTATTATGTTGGACTTTTTACCCAAGAGAAGTACAATAACTGTAGTGTACTATGCAAACTTGTTAGACCAGCTGAGAACCGCCATCCATGAAAAACGCCGAGGTAAACTCTCTAAAGGTGTTGACAACGTGGGAGTCCACACTTGCAAAGTTGCAATGGATGCTGTAGAGCGAAACGGGTATGAATTAATACCACATCCTGCCTATTCGCCTGACCTAGCTCCTAGCTACTTCTTCCTATTCCCAAACTTGAAAAAGGATATCCGTGGACTTCATTTTTGGTCTGATGAAGAAGTCGTGATGGCAGTTGAGGAGGGGTCAGTGGAATGGACCCTGACTTTTTCAGTTCTGGGCTGATGGCACTTGAACACCGTTGGTCTAACTGCATCACACTAGAGGGCAATTACATCAAAAAAGAAGAGGTGGATCTCAACCGGAAATAAGTTAGGCTGGTTACTTATTGACTCACCCTCGTATTGCTAGTAAAAATATGTTTTACTTATAAAAACTTCATTTTAACTGCACAATTCATTAACCTATGATAATGTGCTAGAATTTGCAGATTAGGAGGGAGTAGCTCCCCTAATTCTAACACTATATATATATATATATATATATATATGGGCACCGCTCCAGGAAAACCGGGCTTAATGACATTTTTTTCGAAATTTAGTTTTTTGTAAAATCCGATTCCCCTTCCAATTCTTAGTCTATAAGTGAAAACCGTTTTGTGATATTTCTCTTATTTTTAATTCTACAGCCGTTTGATTGATAGAGGTAATTCACACAACTTTAATGCTTTTACGTCATCATCACGTCGGAATTTAATCAAATAATGTAAAACGTCACATAACTAAGCAAATAGTGTGCTATTCAACAATAACAAAAGCTACAAAGTGTTCTATACTCAAGGGGTGCAGTGTGTGTGTGTGTGTGTGTGTGTGTGTGTGTGTGTGTGTGTGTGTGTGTGTGTGTGTGTGTGTGTGTGTGAGGGGTGGGGGCTATACCATGCGAAACAGTGGAAATGACCTGGGATTGTTGCGAAAAGGACCCGTTCAACTCGGTAATGTGCTGTCATTTTCCATTTCGTCGTTCTGACAAAAACACACACACACACATTCACAAAAAAAAAAAAAAAAGAAGAAGCAAGAAAGGCTCAGCGTAAGTAGCAAGAAACCAGATATTTATGTTGGCAAACTGGATGCATAACTATTGTCGGCATCGTTGAGAACACTCACGTGCAATTAATTTTTGTGAAAATCTAATCTGTTTTACTCTTTTGTATAAAGTAGATTTCCTCCCTCCGCCCCTCCCCTCCCCCTCCCACTACCCCGCCACCTTGATACTAGAACCAGAGAGAGAGTTCATTGTTCACAGTTAAGCAATCAAATAACACTACTGGTTAGGTAAAGCCGGACACAAAAAAGGTTTGCTAAAAGGGCCTATCGAACGGACGGACAGTTCTTTGTAAATAATCCTGTCGTCTTAATAATCCGTTCGGCTGAATAACGTGTGGCAGGACATTACGAGCTGCATCACTATCTCGTTTGACGTGCATAACTGCAGGGTTCGCGGAGATCATCCGAAAATACTAGTATCTTATGAAAACAGGACGGAAGATAAATACCCATTGTTACAGCGAGAATTAATGTTAAACCCGCTTCATGTAAACCATCCTGAATGCAGTGGTACTCTGTGCATTCAGATCCATTTTCTTGGCAGTTTAATCTACATCTGCACTACACATAAACATACATATTAACATTCAGATCTGATAACATCAATTAGAGTTATTTGATGATGATGACTTTCGATGTAAACTGTAAACTTTTCTCCCCTGGGGTTCTGGTGGACTCTTCTGTCTTTGAATTTGGACATACCCATTGCTGCAAATGGGGGTGCCATCGAAACAAAAAGAAATAACAAAAACGGAATTGCATAGTAGACTTTGATGAGTCGGCTCGTTACGACCAGGGTTTTCCTTGTCACTCAAAAATGCGAGACTTGGTCCCTTATTGACTCTGATGTCCCCTAAACCTCATTGATGTACCCTAAAATTTGTAATATTTTCTGTAAAATTCATGCGATCAATCCTTGAAATTACCCCATATGTCCCCTAAAATATGGGACAAAAGAGACATATGTCCCCTTAAATAAATTTCTGAGGGAAACCCTTGTTACGAGCCGTCTAATCTTGATCTTCACTGTTTGCATAGGCAACTGTTTGGTCTACAGAGTTAAGAGTTAATCGGAAGGATACACTGGCTAAAATAATTTGGTTAAAGGATTTGACACATTTCTTATAATAAACTTAAATGTTAAACCGTTTAAAATGTATGGATATTTCTATTAGGAGGCAATTTTCTGGGTGTCTTCTGCTGAATTAGCCCAGAGTGGTAAAGCTAAAGTCGAATTATTAACATTGTATCACTAATTTATTGATACACTGTTTAAATACTTAGACTATTGTTAGGTACACCACAAAGAAAATGATCACTAGTATTACACACACACACACACACACACACACACACACACACACACACACACACACAGAGGGGAAAATCAATTGTATAAATACAACATTCAATTGAATGTTAATTAATTAATATTTTGAAAACTTGTATCATTCAAGATGTGTGATAAAAATGAATAGCTTTTTGCAGATTGGACAAATAGATAAAAACCAGAAAAAAAATATTGCTTTCACCCGGGATTGAACTCGGGTCGGGAGATTCTTAACGCAGTACCGTAACCACTCGGTCATCGGATCTGTTGCTGTGTATATCGCTTATTTTAAATGTCTCTATATGTATTCGTGAATGGCTATTTTTTTTTTAAAACGTCAAGCTAAACAGAAATTTGTAAACCCGCTACAACTTAAATATATGATTTTATAAAACAAAATAATGGAGAGAGAGAAAAAAAATAACGCCTGCAAATTAAAGGCTCAAACAGTAACGGGCGCGAAGCAGTAGAATATGCATTGCCATAAAATTTGCAACACAAATCCAGTGAGACCAATATTTTTTTATCAGTTACAGTATCAAAACCCGGTTAGGATGCCAGGGTAAATCTGATTTATGACAGACACAAAATCGAATGGATAATTTCGGTTTGAACTTCAAGCCCTCGATCGAGTGATAATGAAACAAAAGCAAACAAACTCAAATATTTTATATTTTATTTGTACAAAAGATGAAATTACCTCCATCTTCTGGCTTGACACCTGCCTCTTTGTAATATACATGTTTTGTTCAAACATTTCGTGTAGATCTAAATACAATTCACTTCCGTGTTTACCAACCGCGGCAAACGTCAGACGAATTACATGACGTCATTAAATCGCTGTTTTTCTAACGTCATCAAGAGTGTCATTAAGCCCGGTTTTCCTGGAGCGGTGCTCATATATATATATATATATATATATATATATATATATATATATAGATCCCTAAACTTCAGGATATATATATAATATATATATTAGGTCCCTAAACTTCAAGATTAAGACTCCAGAAACTCCAAGGAATCAGAAACATTCTATAATACATACTAAGAAATAAAGTAAAACATATTTTAACAATCAATACTTAACCTATAGATAATGTTTGTTTGTGTTGAGGTTTTACGGCCCAGTCAACCCAATGGGGTCATGTCGAGCACGGTCTGTTTACCTAACCACACGTTTACTGGGCAGGCTTAGTCCTCTAAGCGGTTAACCAGACCAGTATTGTGCAAATTCTTTCGCCAGAAACTGACAACTGCCCTCCTTGAATCAGCGGAAGGGAGAGAATGACCTTAGAAAATATTTCATGATCAATCTCCACAAAAGAATGTTGCTGACCTTTTGGGGGGGGAAAGCCGCGACCTCCTGGCCTCCAGTCGGACAGCGCATCCAACTGAGCCACCGAGGCCGGCCTATAGATAATGTGCTATATTCTTTTCTGCCCATACCTTCGACAGAAAAAATGACAGAAACGTCGTCCCATACAGTCTTAATCCAATGGTCCCTCAGACAGTCACCTGTATGACATCACTCCCGCTCTTTCGTTCATGTGTCAGTTTGTTTGTTTGTGTTGAGGTTTTACGGCCCAGTCAACCCAATGGGGTCATGTCCAGCGCGGTCAGTTTACCTAACCACACATTTACTGGGCAGGCTTAGTCCTCTAAGCGGTTAACCAGTATTGTGCACATTCTTTCGCCAGAAGTCAGTTTCTTTGATGTAAATCCCTAAAGGGATAGAGCTGAGCGGGGATAGGGAGGAGGAATTATCTTATCTATAGGTTAAGTATTGATTGTTAAAATATGTTTTACTTTTAAAAGCTTTATTTTAACTGCACAATACATTAAACTATAGATAATGTGCTAGAATTCGCAGATAAGGTGGGAAGGAGCTCCCAACTCTAACACAAAATCAAGAAAATCCCATTTCTTTTGGATCAAGGCTCAGAAAACTCCTGGAACAAGCCTAGTCTTGGTAAAATTCCTAGAATAAGCTTATTCCAAAATATATATAAGATATTAATTACCTTAATATATGCACTGCAGTGTTTTGGAGGCTGTAAATCTTCTAGGCATCCAAGGCACTCTTGACTTGGCCCCCCCACCACTTTTTGGGCCGCCACAATTGGTCCCAAATCTTGTAGATTATGTAGTTGCTGAGACATATCCCTTAGACAGAACTTAGCAAAAGTAGAGGATTGGTTCCATACTGCTGCTTTAAGAATCTCATTGAGCGGGACTTTATCGAAAAAGGCCCAAGAGGAAGATAGAGCCCTAACTTCATGGGCTTTAATCTTTAAGAAGGGAAAGTCTTTGCGGGTGAGTTTCCTGTAGGCAAGCTTAATAGTATAAGATATCCATCTCGAGACAGAGGATTTAGAAATATCTTGTTTGCCTTTTATAAGTAGAAATAGTCTAGTTCTATTTTGACAGTAAGGTTTAGTCATTTTAAGATAGAGTTTTAAGGCTCTAATCAGGCATAAAAGTCTATCCGGGTGTTCCCTATTAGATATACGGGCTAAATTAGGGATCACAATAGGATCTGGGCAAATGGATGGAAGTTGATTCTTAGCCAGAAACCCAGGTTGGACCATGAGAGATACAGATCCATCAGATTGATTAAACCTTAAGTGCTCTGAATCCATTGCCAAGGCGTGAATTTCGCTACATCTCTTGGCAGTAGCTAGGGCTAGAAGAAAAGCTGTCTTAAGCGTTACGTGAAGTTTAGAGGCCTTATGTAAAGGTTCATATGGGGCTTTCTGTAGACAGATTAAGACCCAAGATAAATCCCATTTAGGAGTAAGGGATCTTTGTACAGGGCGTTGTAATTCAAAAGATCTTATTAATTCTGACAAGACAGGGTTAGATCTATTCTATTACCAGTCTTAAATTTGAGAGTATTAGAAATCATAGACCTGTATCCCTTAATAGTATATATTTGATACTTTTTCTCAGAGAAAAGGTAAATTAGGAAATCGGCTATCACAGTAAGAGGGGCCGAGACCGGATTAACCTTTCTTCTATGACACCAACGGGTATAAACAATCCATTTCGTGTCATATACTTTCTGAGTTGATGTTCGTCTTGATCTGGAGACAAAATCCGTAACGTTTTTCGAAATTTTTTTATCTCTAATTGATTGTTTGATAACTCCCATGCGTGAAGGTTGAGAGCTGGGAGGTTTTGATGCTGGAGCTTTCCTTGACTTAATAGGTTTGGAACAAGAGGAAGACGAACTGGAGCTGAGACAAGTAGTTGTAGGACCTCTGAGAACCAAGATTGTTGTTATCAGAAGGGGTTATCAGAAATATTCTGCACTGAGATTGGCGTATCTTGTTCTAGACAGAAGGAATTAGCATTGTTGGGGGAAAGGCGTAAGCATGAAAATTGTTCCAGTTCATGGAAAATGCGTCTATTGCGAAAGCTTGATTGTCCAGAACTGGGGATACATAAAATGGCAGTTTGTGATTGAAGCGAGTTGCAAACAGATCCAGATTGGGATAACTGAACATTTGGAAAATTGAATTCGCTATCGATTGATCCAAAGCCCACTATGTTTTGACTACTTTGTCTATTTTGTCTGCCAAGACATTGAATTTGCCTGGGATATGACGAATCCTGACGACAATATGATGTTTCAGGCACCATAGGAGAATTTTCCATACCTGTACGCATAGGTCAGGAGAATGCATTCCCCCTTGCTTGTTGATGTATGAGACCACTGTTGTGTTGTCGGTGGATATCATGACACAAGAATGGCGAATATATTTCAAGGCTTTTATCAGTGCAAAATGAATGGCCATTATTTCCAACATGTTGATATCTTCTGACCAGCGACCATGAAAGGATAAACTCATCGGTTCTAGATGAGCTCCCCAACCAAAATGACTGGCATCCGTGTAAATGTAAATTTCGGGGTCTGGAGGGTGAATGGGCATTCCTTGAACAAATGGATTGGAGTTCATCCACCATTTTAAATGAAATTTGATCAGTACTTGATGATCTAGAGGAAGTATGTGAGGTTTCCAGACCGATAATAGGCACATTTGCAGAGGTCGTAAATGCAATCTGCCTAGAAGAATTAAGTCTGCTGCTGCACTGAGTTTGCCCAAAAGAGAAAGGAAAGTTCCTGCCAAAACTTGAGTCTGGGAGAGAATTGTTTTGATGGTCAGAATAAGATCTTTCACTCGATCCACTGGAACTCTGACTATTTTTTGCTGAGTTAGAAATTCCATACCTATAAATGTGAATTGTTGAGCTGGAATCAAATCTGACTTCTTTAGATTTGGAATGAAGCCTAGATTTTGTACCATTTGAAGAGTAAATTTGGTGTGAGAGATAAGTCGATTGCGAATCAGATCTCTTATCAGCCAATTGTCTAGGTTTGGAAAGAGAGATACGGCACGTAGACATAAATGTGTTGCTATGACATTCATTAGCTTTGTGAAGACCCACGGATCTAGGGACATTCGGAATGGTAAGGCCGTGAACTGAAATACCTGGTGGTTGTAAACGAACAGGAGGTACTTCCTGGAAATTGGATGTATCGGAATGTGAAGATATGCATCTGTCAGATCTATGGAGACGGCCCAGTCGTTGTACATTATCAATTGTCTTACCGACTTGACTGTCTCCATCTTGAAATGTTGTGTATATAATGGCTTAGTAAGGAAAGGTCTATTACGGGACGTAACTTTCCTTTCTTTTTGGGTACTAGGAAGAGCCGGGAATAAAAACCGGGAGTTCCTGGATTCCGAACCCTTTCCACTGCCCGTTTCTTGAGAAGCTCCGCGATTTCTTCTCGCAATTTAGGGGAAGATTGACTCAAATTTATTGGAACAACCAATAAGGGAGGAACTGATTTGAATGGGATCTTGAACCCGTTTCGGACGATAGAGAGGACCCACTTGTTGTCTGTCAGTTCTTCCCATTGTTCCACAAAATGGGCCAACCTTCCTCCCACTGGAATGTCTGGGCATGGCAGGACTGGCAGTGGAAAGGGTTGGACCAGAATTTTGTGGAAGATGAGGCTTGCTTAGAGGAAGGGAACTGCTTTTGATTCCCGCATACTCTTTTCTATTTGATGGATATGACTTTGTTTGACCTTTAGGCCTGAACGATTGTGATTGTTGAGGCCTAGAAGGTTTAGGCAGCTGCTTCGGCCTCTTAAAAGCCAGAGGAGCCGGGTATGTCACTTTCTGTTCATGTTGCATTGTAGAAGCAACTGAGGAAGTTGCCAAGAACTTTTGTTGCAGAGCCTCAAAATTGGTCTTGGCAACTTCCCTAATTTTATTAGCAAACAGTCTTAGAGTTTATCGGAGAATTCCGCAACTCGTGGTTGGAATTCTCCAATAGGACTTTGGATGTGTCTAGAACCCCATCACGTCTAGCTTGGAGAATTTCCGTAGCCAAAATCGTAGACATGGCAGTAGCATGTCTTATCGATTTGGCTACGGCTTCCAACAGTCTCGAAAGTGCTTGTACAGACATTGTCTACTGCTGCATACATAAGTATGCAGCAGATGAAAAAAAGGTCCGCGTGCGAATTGATCGCTACAAGTTTGCCGGCTCTTTTTTCCCCATATCTCCAAGTTCCTCATTGGAATGGAGCATTTAACCTTGTTGGAAAGATCCAACAGGGAAGCTTCCGATTCCAACGGAGGAATGTTGTCTGTTGGAAAGAATTGCCTGTGACTCTTGTAGTATTTAGTCTGAGTTTAATACGAGACTACATTTTGAGGGCATACCCAGTCTTTGCCACATTTCTCCAAGTTTATTTTGTCATGGAGAAATCTGGCTGTATTCTCAATTAATTTTGACTGCGGTAACATAATTAATGGAGTCGACTGTGACTCCATTAATTGCTCAATACCAGATTGCTTTGCCGAAGTATGCTCCTCGGTTTGCCTTGGGCATATCTCCGGCAGTAGAAGCCTAAAAACCTCATTAATTGCCCTATCAAAGAACCAGGTTTCCATCTCATTGTCAGAACCTGAATCCCTTGAAGGGCGAGGTATGACCTGTTCAGGTGTCATTGTCTGGATATTAGATACTTCCTCAGGCTGTAGAACTTGCGGATTCTGTACAGCCTGTGGACTGTATCTATTTCTCTGGTATCTGCCATAGTCACGTACCTGACTATGAGATACTGAGGAAGAGGAAGAAGGAGATATATATCTCCTTCTCTTTTTACGGGAATGTTTAGATCTTCTAGACTTTCTCTTGCGAGAGTCTGAAGATGAATAAGTTGAAGAGGAGGATGTAGATCTCCGTCTCCTCCTCTTCTTGTATCTATGGTTTTCTCTAGACTGATCCCTCCTGGATCTTCGACCAGAGAGGGAAGTCTGATTTTGTCTGTAATTGTCATTACTGTTGTCCAACCTCCAGTTGTTGCTTGGCGGTTCAATCACAACACTGGGGTCGGACATGTTACTAAAGTCCGGTTCCAGGGGAAGTATGACTCTAGATGTACTAGGTTGTTTGCTAGTGAACTCAGCACCAAAGGTCTGGGAATCACTAGCAATATTTTGAATTATATTCTGATGCCCGGTGACCGGCTGCCTGGTGACCTGGCATGCCCGGTGCCTGGTGATTCTTGAATCTCCATTGGATTTTGCCTATCTGATTCCAATGACCGGTGCCTGGATGGTCGGTGCCCGGTGATTGGCAGGCTAGAAGTCTCTTCCTCGCCCATTTGCCTGGTGGTCGGTGAATGCCTGGTGGCTGGTGCCTGGTGACCAGGCATGCCTGGTAGCCAGTGACCAGGTATGCCTGGTCAGCTAGATGTGTCTTCTTGTCCATTGGGCGATTGGCCGGTGGCCGGTGGGTCGGTTGTGGGATGCCCGGTGACCGTTGCCCTGTGGCCGGTGGACTTGTACTCCCTTGGGTACTACCCAGGGAGTTGCCACCAATATGGGTCTTACCCCGGCCAGTAACACCATGTGGGGCAGTGCTCCCATGTTTCTTTTTCCTCTCGTCTGAAGAAACAGACTGATTCTGAGACTTCTTTCTGGTAGACATAGCTTTCTTTCTCGATAAGAAAAGATCTTCTATTTTCCGCAAGATCCCAGACTGAATTGGACCTGCTGCTACATGTGGAACAAGTAGATTCCCTGGAACAATGAGAACAATTAATACATTTCTTATGATTATCCCAAATGCGATTTTATATGACCACAATCACCATGTTGAATAGTCATGAAAGTTGCGAAAACTCATAACGACAAATGATTGAAGAATAATCTCAAGAAATCGAATGGTTAGATTTTTACAAATTTAGCATGAAAAGTGAAAGGTATGATAAAGGATCAAGAGAAAGAACAAAGAATTAAATTTCAACCGGAGAAAAAGGAAGAAAAAGAATTTTTTCACCCAGAGAAAAATCTATGTTTACTTTCTTTGTTCCACAGAAAAGAAACACGTGATCGAAAGAGCGGGCGTGACGTCACACAGGTGACTGCCTGAGGGACTTTAGGATTAAGACTGTATGGGACGACGTTTCTGTCGTTTTTTCTGTGGAAGCTATGGGCAGAAAAGAATATAGCACATTATCTATAGGTTAATATATTGTGCAGTTAAAATTAGAATGATCCAGATTCGCTTATAACATATCTCTAAGGTGTTAATACCTTATATGATAATGGTGGACTCTGGAGGCTGCCAGATTTTAATATAAATATTAGAGATGTACTGATTATCTTTAATTAGTGAAAAGTCTAGACTATTTAGTAAATACAAAATAATTAAGATCTGGGTAATTGGACAGATCTGATTCTTTGCCAAATATCCAGTTCATAATTTCTAATAACTATAAGATTTACAAATTATTCCCTTTTGCATTTTCAAGCTAAATAGGAATAATAATAATCTGGGTAAATGGACATATCAAATTCTTTGCCGAATACCCATTTTATAACCAATCATGGTAAAATATGACTAATAATTTTTATATGATTTATCTATTGCCAGGATGACTTTGATAACCTGTCTTAGACATGGTAATAGATAATAGAAAAGGTTGTTTATTTCTCCGCATGAAGATGGACAACCTCAAGAAATTTAACATGGGACTTTTACCAGAGGAGACTTATTAGTTTCTTAGCCTTGGTAAAAGTTAGTAAAAGAAAAGGCTGCTAACATCATCACATAGAGTTTGACAGCCTTGAAATTTTTAAATAAGAGGAAAGGAAAAGTTAGTAAAAGGAAAGGCTGCTAATGTCATCATGTAGAGTTTAACAGCCCTGAAATTTTTTAATAAGAGGAAAGGCTGATTAACCTAATGCACAGTATGATAGCCACATAATTTTAAAAACTCCTTATAGGAAGCTCTTACAGTATCCATTAAAGATCTAATTAACTTTGAAACAACTGGTTAGAATTGATTTTATTACCAGATCTAGTACTAAACATCATGGATCTAATTCCTAGATGATACTGATAAACATTCTTTGTCAAAATCCAAAGGTATATCGATAATTTTGACTATGACGGAAACAGAAGTCAATACCGAATGAACCATCTTCTTTCTACGACATATCTACGATATTATCAAAATTTTGACTCCACTGTATGTTTAATAAGTTCCCACATGAGGCAAAAATTGGGGAGTTTATTATAGAAACTTCTACTAATGATAGTTGAGTTTAGAAAGTCGAGTCGGAATAATACTAAGCTTTAATATCTCTGATAGCCAATGACATAGAGGTTCAACGACGTCAGATTACTATTCTGCACGTATGTTACTGGAATTAGTGAGAATAGATGATATTATCATTTATAGTGTATATGAATAACTATAGAATATTCCAGTTATGGATAAATCGTTTATTGTCAAGCAGGATTATCCAAACTGGATAGATAATTGAAATTTATGACGTATCAAATCATAAATAACTAATAAAATATTCCAGTTTATGGATAAATCATTTATCTTGAAGGCTAGTTTATCCAAAAGAAATTGGTTTAAAATGTAATATAACATTAGGGATTCTATAGAATCATAAACAATCCATATGATATATTTAGTCTTGAGCGTTTTAACAAATTTCAAGACAATTTTTAACTAGAGGCCCAAGTGGGCCAGAAATCACTCACCTGGATTAGGCTGATCATGATATGTTACATTGTGCCATGGTGGCCATCTTGGCTATCAGATCAGATTGCCTTTAGCAATTCAGAATCTGATGTTGTTTGAAGAGTTTCAAGATTGCTACCATGGCCACCATCTTGGCTACTGGAACCGAACGATTTAGCAATTCTGAATCTCCATGTCACCCAGATGCCTCCCATCAAGTTTCGGCTCAATGTGACTTACTGTTTGGGAGGAGATGTAGTTTGAAGAATTTCATGATGGCCGGCCGGCCATAACACCCCAATACCTCCCATGAAGTTTTAGCTCAATCAGACTTACTGTTCGGGAGCAGATGTGATTTGAAGATTTTCAAGATGGCCAAGATGACTGCCATGATGGCCATCTTTGATATCAGAACAGTACCATTTTAGCAATTCTAAATCTCCGTGCTGCCCCGATGCCTTCCACCAAGTTTCTGCTCCATCCGACTTACGGTTCGGGAGCAGATAACAATTGAAGACTTTCAAGATGGTCGCTATGCCGGTCATCATGCATACCATTCTGATGGAGATGTCGAAAATGTGAAAAGTTACTGACGGACGTACGGATGAGGGACGGACCATGGTCAACAGACCACAGCATAAGCTGGCCTGGAGCAAAGCTCCAGGTGAGCTAACAATTGAAGATCTTCAAGGTGGCTGCTGTGGCGGCCATAGTGAATATTATAACAAAATGGTTTTAGCAATTCTGAATCTCCATGTCACCCCAATGCCTCCCACCAAGTTTTGGGCTCAATGCCGCCCACTAATTTTTTATTCAATCTGACTTACCATTGGGAGCAGATGAGGTTAGAAGATTTTCAAGATGGCCACCTTGGGGTCATCTTATACATGTATATCAGAACAGAATGATTTTAGCAATTTTGAATCTCTCTGTCACTCCAATGCCTCCCTTCAAGTTTGGGCTCAATCCACATTACGGTTGGGAGGAGATGTCATTTGAAGATTTTCAAGATGGCCGATATGGTGGCCATCTTGGATATTGGAACAGAATGATTTAAGCAATTCTAATTCAAGATGGCCACAAGATTGTGGCAGCAATCTTGAATGTCAGAATGGAACAAATTTAGCAGTTCTGAATTGCCATGTCTCCCCAATGCATCTCACCAAATTTCAGCTTAATCTGACTTACTGTTTGAAAGCAGATGTTGTTTCAAGATTTTCATGCTGGCCACCATGACAGCCATCTCGGATATTGGAACGGAATGAATTTAGCAATGCTAAATCCCCATGTCACCCCAATGCCTCCCACCATGTTTAGGCTCAATCCAACTAACCATTCAGGAGTAGACATGTTTGAAGATTTCAAACTGGCCACCATGGCAGATATCGGAACGGAACGATTTTAGCAATTCTGAATTTCTGAATATATTGCTCCGATGCCTCCCATTAAGTTTCAGCTCAATCCGACTTATGGTTTGGGAGGAGATCAAGTTTCAGCTCAATCCAACTTACGGTTTGGGAGGAGATGTCATTTGAAGATTTTCAAGATGGCCGATATGGTGGCCATCTTGGATATTGGAACAGAATTATTTAAGCAATTCTAATTATCCATGTGGTCCCAATGCCACCCACCAAGTTTGGGCTCAATCTGACTTAGGGTTCAGGAGCAGATGTGGTTTCAAGCTTTTCAAGATGGCCACCATGGGGGCCATCTTGGATAGCCGAACGGAATGATTTCAGCAATTCTGAATCTCTATGTCACTCCGATGCTTCCCATCAAGTTTCAGTTCAATCAGACTTACAGTTTGGGAGGAGATGTCGTTTAAAGAATTTCAAGATGGCCACCATGGCGGCCATCTTGGATATTGGAACTGAACGATTTTAGCAATTCTGAATCTCTGTGTCACTCTGATGCGTCCCGTCAAGTTTTGGCTCAATCCCACTTAAAATTTGGGAGATGTCGTTTGAAGAATTTCAAGATGGTCGCCATGGCGGCCATTTTTTGTGTAAACCGCTATTTTTCATATTTTTAAAGCTTTCTTAACCCTTGTCATGCTGAATAAATTAAGATGCCATACTCAATTCTAGTTGTCAGCCAAACAGATTGCTTGATTCAGGTTGCTGATACAAATTAATGACAAACAGTGCAGATGCAGATCAGATGGCTTCTTCAGAAGCCAACTGATCTGGATCTACACTGTTTGCAAAGGAAGGGCATATCTAGGTTGAGCAGGACCAGGGTTAACTAAGTGAAGTGTTTTGGGATGTTTGATATCTGGTTTTTAACTTATCGCTGTAAATTAGGCCGCTGGCCAGCTATGGTTTACCTCCCCCGCCCCCACCAGGGGGAATTTCGTAGACCATGTTTTTCTTATACCCTATTACCTTGCAAGTATTTTGCAGCATGTTAGCCCTCTGGCGATGGGGGCGTTACCCAGTAACAGCCTGTTACATTCGTTACCCCTACAAAAATTATAATACAATAGGAAACTATTAAACCTATGAGAACTGGAGCAAAAGTAATTATATGATCCAACTAAATACATGAAGTTACAGAACAGTCCATTAGCTACAAAATGTGATGTTTGAAAATTCTTTTTGGCCTTACATAGTGTTACACATGTTACATTTTCTACGGTACCCTTTAGAAATGAGTATTTTAACCCATACAGTTCATTTTCGTAGATTGTACATTGCCCCTTTGACCATAACTTTGTAATTCATGACAAGGTATTTAAATTTCCTTTCCAAAGCTACAAACCTGATCTCTCTAGCTTTTATACTTTGTCAGTTATTGGGTGTTAAGCAATGTCACCCCACTGTGAAATTTAACATTCAAAAAATCATTTTCATATATTATTACACCAAATGCAGCTTAGAAGTTGTACAAATAAAGTGAATTCTTATTTGTAGCATTATATTTTAGTGATATGAGATACATAGGCACATTAAAACCTGTCTCATCCATATTATTCTGCCCATAGTAACATAGGTAACATCCATAATATCTACATATTGTGGGCTTTGGTGGTTTTCTGTATGGTATTCTGCATCAGATTTTAATGTCTCTGTTTTGTATCCTTTTGAAGTTTTTGTAAACATTTCCAAAACTTCAAATTTAATGCAGCAAGTCTTTGTCAGTTATATACATTCATCAGCTATACATTCAATACTGTTGACATTAAAGTTGCTATCTGCATTATGGCCACTTTTGCATAAAATACTGAATACTGTCATGAAGGTTTTAATGTATGGCAAATGCTTATAATTTCACTATGTCTAAATAAAATATCTACAGATGAATTATATGTCAGACCCTCACATGACTTTGTTTAATAATTTATCAATGGTAACATATGTAACACCTTTATGTCTTTATTTTAAAGGATTTTTGTTTCTGTAAAGATCTTTACCTATACCTTTATCACTTGAATTAATACTCAGATTTAGAATAATAAAGTTCTGTAACTTCATATTTTCAGAATAAGAGGATAAAAATGGCACTTTCGCCTTATTTATTCTGTTACATTATCAGATGTTTACGTAGGTATTTCATTTATCTGCAATCTAACTAACCTTTGCAAATCAAGAATTTTATTGGTATATTAAGAAGATCCATATTAAAGCTTGCTACACTGATTTTTGTTTATGATTTTTTTTTTGTTTATGACCTTCAAATCTATATATTAAAACATTGCACATTAAGCAGTTGACCACAAAGTCTTTCTATTATATGTTTAATGTATGTAGCATAAAACATTATTTCTGATTAAACAATATTGGTACAAGCATAGTCTCATGCCAAGAAATGCATGTATTTAATACCAGAGTAGCATTTACATGTAGTCCTGATTAAAACAAAATGTTCACTATCATTAAAAGAAATTGTTCACTATCAATGTTCACTACTGCAGGACATATAGAGCCTGTTAACAGTGATGACTGGTCAAAGTCTTCCCTGTGTGCTCAATGAATAGCAAAGGATCTCAGCTTTCTTCAAGCAGACTGCTAAGACTGATCAGACTGAGCATTCAACCAGGCTGATAATTAAGATTATATGAAGTGATTCATATAACACTTTCCCTAACAGTAATATGATTTTCCCCCAAAACAAACAGTGCTACTTTATCGTTTAAATATACAGAAAACAACTATCCTTAAAGATAAGTGTGTAACATTAGGCAAATTTAGAAACATACATGACCCAATGAAATTAAGTATATACCGTCGCAATTCAGTGACTTTAGCACCTTCAGAGAGTAACTCCACTCTTATGTTGAAAACAAAAGCGGTATGCAACCTGATTTTCATTTGTTTCATGCATATACAAGGGTAGTTCAATAAGTTCGTAGAACTCGGTATTTTTCTATACAATTCAAGATTTCTTTTTTCATTTCTGTGCAGTGTAAACCTTTGTCAGTTGAATGATAACAGCCGTTCAGTCAACACGTACATTTTTTGCTCTTACTTTTTGTTTGAAAACCTATACCCATAGGCAAAAATGGAAAGTCAGAATATTGAGTTCAGAACAGTCATAAAGTTCCTCACTAAGGAGGGTGCAAAGGCCAAAGAAATCCATCGGCGCATGGCTGATGTGTATGGTGATAGTAGCCCAAAGTATCCCACAGTGGCAAAGTGGTCAGCAGAATTTAAACGTGGGCGAGACTCCTTAAAAGATGACCCAAGGCCAGGTCGCCCTGCTGATGTCATCAGCCAGGAGATGATCGACCGTGTTGAGAGACTTGTGCTAAACAATCGCCGAATCAAAGTTGCCAAACTTGCTTCAGAATGTGGTATTTCTAATGGAAGTGTTTACACTATAATCCATGAACATTTAGGCATGTCAAAAATATATGCCAAGTGGGTACCCAGAAACCTGAACATGCAAGATCGTCAGCAAAGGGTGGAATCAAGTCAAGAACTTCTGGAAGTGTACAATGCCAATCCAGAAGACTTTCACACTCGTCTTTTAACAGGAGATGAAACTTGGCTTCACCACTGGGACCCAGATACTAAAAAAGAGTCCATGCAATGGCAGCGCCCTGGCTCACCCCCACCTAAGAAATTTCGTACCCAACCATCAGCCAGCAAGGTAATGGCCACGGTGTTTTGGGACTCCAAAGGCATTATATTGATAGATTACAAGCCTGCTGGTACTTCAATTACAGGAGAATACTATGCCAATGTCATTAAACAATTAAGGGTTGCTATTAAAGAAAAACGAAGGGGAAAGCTAGCTGCTGGTGTCCTTTTGCATGATAATGCCCCTGTACACAAGTCCAGAGTTGCACAAGCGGCTATTCGTGAGTGTAACTTCAAGCAGTAAAATCACCCGCCATACAGTTCAGACCTGGCCCCAAGTGATTATTATCTGTTTCGAAATTTGAAGTCCCACTTGCGTGGAACCAGATTTTGGGACGATGATGAGCTCAAGGCTTCTACAGAGGCTTGGTTTGAGGACCAAATAGACGACTTTTATTTCAAGGGCATAGACTGCTTAAAAGAAAAGTGGGCCAAATGCATTGAAGTAAAGGGGGATTATATTGAAAAATAATGTTGAAACCATCTTCCAATCTGTGAGTTAAGCCCTGAGTTCTACGAACTTATTGAACTCCCCTCGTATTTGTTCATTTTTTCTAATATAACATAAACTACCGGTACTTAGCTGAAACTCATGAATAAAAATCAGATCAATATTGTTGGATATAATTAGTTATAGTCAGCATTACATACTTACATATGACTTTGGTTTAACTCTATGAGAGGACCTAGAAAGTTATTTTTAGTGTCAGAATATGTATTCTGAGCAGCAGAAGTTGTAGTGTAAGCATCAGAGTTTGTCTCAAATATGATCAGTGTCTGGACAGAAGGAAAACGGCCTTAAAGAACATGGGACTTTAATAATAGTAATGAAAACCCATTGTTTATTTTGGTAGGGTCTTTCTTTAGAACCACAATAAAAGTTATAACAGTCAAAGTAAAAATATGCAAGGAGTCTGATTAAGAATAGCAGTCACAGTTGTGTAACATACATTACCAGACATGTTAGGTAAATGAAAATATTTGGTAATAATTTATTCACCTTAACAGTACCATTGACAATCAGCAGGTACTAGGTCATTTTCATGTCTGAAATTGCAATGGAAATAAAACGTGAGAATTAAATACCTTATCTTATCTTGGCATTAAAATAATCTAGTAACAGATGGTATATCAGAGGTCGGGGCCGAGGAAGGTTTTTTATACCTCATTATAGTTTCTACGCAGCTAAATCTAATTCAGACTGTCTTAAGGCATATATGGCCCAGAGACACAACCAGTCCTTTCTGTTATGTTATATTATCCCCATTTATATAAGGCTCAGAAACAAAACCAATCCTATTTGTTATTTTATACTATCATCATTTTGATTATCAATTACACGTTTTGGAGGTCCATTATAAAGTAACAAAGAGAATGGCAATCGTTAAGATTAATGTTGTTGTGTGTTATTCTCATTACTAATATCACTTATAATAATAATAAATAAAAAAACAAAAAAAAACAAGACTCTTGTATAATTTTATATCTAGAAAGGTTTTCTTATCACTATATAGATGATAAATATGGTAATCATTTATTTAATGTCATAATATTATATAATGTATGACTGGCCTATATGTGTTGGGTCTTTTACAAGGTATTATATAATAAAACAGATTTTATTTAAGCAAACTGTCTTCTAGCCAGCATAAACTGTTTTATTTTATACACTGTGGCAACAGAGAAGTGCCAAAGTATGTATGCTATGTATTTGGCTGCATCTTAGAGATGACTTAAAAATGCAGTATAGTCTTGATATTATGTGTGATGTTATTATCATTGAGATTACCACTGTGTTTTTAGGTAGACTTAAATTATGAAATAGTTCTCCTTGAATAATTTATGCCCTCAGAACGTTTGTTTTCACTTTATTCATGCTTTTGAGTTGAGATTAAGAAAGTATACAGTATTTTACTAATGAATAGCTTTCTCCTGCAAACACTGTTTATAGGAAACAATGTTCTGATATCAGAGCACTTAAACTGACATATAACATGTGTAACAGTATTAAGTGTGAAGTATTTCTGGCAGTCTAGATGGATTTAAGTTTTAGAATATCAGCTTTAAGTACAGAAGATAAGCAATGAAGAGCTAATATCATGTAAATATGTATGAAAAGTGGATATTTCTGTATTTGTTACAGGGTATATTTTACTATATATTTTAAAGATACAATTATCAATCAGCAGAGGATTAGCGAGGTTTGTTTTTTTTCACTTAATTCACAAAAGTATAAAGGTATCTGATAAATAATTTACTTTGTTTGTTATTGACCTTTTAGAGCTGATGTTCCTTCACCTGTATGTACAAAGTATCAACAGCCATTAATACGATATAGACAAAGTATCACTCAAAAAGTAACATAAGTAACACTAAGAAGTGTATAAAGCATTTATTCGAAGCTTATAATGCATTAGTCCAATCATGATAATTTAATACATCAAACTAATTGCAAACACAGCCAATTAAATGTTAAGAAGTTTGAAATAACGATAGTTTTCAGATTAGAAGTTTAGGCTGTTTTAAAGAAACTATTGTTCCTTATGTCGTTTGCTCAGTCAAGCTGGCTTGTTTTCATTTCTTGATGTACAAAGGAGGATATATTGTGTTTATCTATTGTAAAACAGCATTAGATTAAATTTCTAGTCACTGACTGGTCATAGTCGACTAAAACGGTGTATCAGGAAACTTATAAATGACGTTTTTGACTTTTAGTAACGTATGAAACAGTTATATCACAAGTAATTGGGAGTCCAACATATCAAAGTACCTGTCTGTATAAAATGACATCCACTAGTAGCAAATAGCATGCTAGTAAGTAAGAATATGAGTAGTTCAGTATTTACACTAAAGTATTTCTATTGTTCTGAGGGTAACGTTGGTAACATGGCTGTTACACCTAAACACCCCCATCGCCAGAGGGCTAACATGTGTCATTTTGTTTCTTATATAATGTAGTTTCAGAAAATTATAGTGTACAAAATTCCCCCAGGGGCGGAGGAGGGGGATCTATGGCTGGCCAAAGGTCTAAATGGTATTAAAATATGAAACAGAACTACAGAAACAAGAGGGCTATAATGGCCCTACATCGCTCACCCAAATCATGTTATACATAGCATGGCTAACAGAGATGCGGTTCAAAAGGTCATGGTGACCTTGACCATGACAGTTGCCCTCAGGGTCATCTGGTCATAAGAAACATCCCTACTAAGTTTGAGGGTCCTAGCCCCAAGCATTGCCAAGTTATAAGCTTGTTTTGTACTAGAGGTCACTGTGACCTTGAACTTTGCAATATGGGTTATCTACTGGTCAAGACCAACATCCTATCTAAGTTCAAAGGTTCTAGCCTCAAGCACTGCCGAATTATTAGCTTTTCAGTACTAAAGGCCATGATGACCTTGACCACGACCTTTGCCCTTGGTGTCATCTACTTGTTATACTTCTGTATCACTTATATGTTGTCTATTCCACAGGTGGCTGGAGTCTTCAATAAATACTGATCAGCAATAGAATGGTGTTGTATCTATTTAACATGGCAGCAGAGTGTGGATCCAAATCAACAGCATATAATGAGTCAACGAAGTGATGGTGTCTAACAAGTGACTTACACCATGAACTGGAGTGTAGCGATTTAGTGACAGTGAAGTGTTGGCAGTGAAGTGTATGGACAGTGAGGCATAGCATTATTGAGAGTGAAGCGAAGCGAAAATTAAACAGTGACAGAGTAGTATTGATAATTGATAGAGAATAAAAACGGCGACATCAGTGAATTGTAAGATTCCTCCAGTGTTCACAACTCAGAAACCATATAGTAGATGGGTTGATGAAATAAAAGCATGGCAAGCATTAACTGATTTAGATATAAAGAAAAGAGGCATAGCTATAGCGTTATCACTGCCTGAAGATGGACAGAACTCATTCGGGATAAAGTGTTTAGTGAATTAACAGTAGATGTATTAAATGCTGATAATGGCATGGAGAAACTCATAGAGTTTATGGACAACATTTTCAAGAAAGATGAATTAAGTGAAGCGTATGAGGCATATACAGAGTTTGATAGGTTCAGGCATAGTAAAGCTACTTCAATGGAAGACTATGTAACTGAGTTTGAGAAACTTTACAATAAGACTAAGAAGTTTAAAATGGACTTCCCTCAACCTGTGTTAGCATTCAAATTATTAGAGTGATCAGAACTAGATATGAAAGATAGACAGTTGGTGCTAACAGGTGTTAATTATGCTAATGTAGCAGACTTATTCAAACAATGTCTACATCTCTGAAAAAGTTCTTTGGACAGCAAGCTGCTTCAAATAAAGACATGATTGATGTCAGCAGTATTAAAGTAGAAGCCTGTCTTACCACAGAAGACGTAAATTACCTCAGAAATCGTTCTGGGAGAAATTCAGGTTATCGCGGAAACCGTGGTGGGTATAGAGGGCATGGTAATTACAGTGGTAGGCCGAGTACAAGCAGCTATAGAGGAGGTGATAACTGGGAACATGGCACTTTCAGGGACAAACGAAAAGGGGCAAATACAAACACAGTTAACAAGCCTATCAATCCTGGTGGACCTGATGGTCAACCTCTTCGTTGTCTAAGTTGTGATTCTGTGAGACATTTAATGAAATAGTGTCCACATTCGTATGAGAACATTTCAAAAAGAAGTGTAGAAAATGCAGTACTGTTTACTGGTAATAAGGTACAAGAAACTCTCATTCTCTTGAATGAATCAGCCAATTCAGCAGTTTTAGATAGTGCTTGCACTTCAACTGTTGCAGGAGAAACATGGATGAACTGTTACATGGACTCCCTCGACAGTAATGTCAGAGATAAAGTAGTTGAACAACCAAGCGATACTCTGTTCAAGTTTGGGGGAGGAACTGTTCTGCAGTCAACAAAGAAAGTCACATTTCCATATGTCATTGCCGGTACTGAATGTGAAATAAAGGCAGATGTAGTTAAAAGTGATATACCCCTACTACTCAGTAAGGACTCTATGAAGACAGCCAAGGTGAAACTTGATCTGGAAAATGACAGTGCTTCCATATTTGGAAAGGATGTTCAATTACAATGTACCTCTTATGGACACTATTGTGTACCTATTGACCAGATTAATGTCAGTGTCGCGGACACCACTTCTGCTTTAATTGCCACTTGACAATCTAATGGAAAGGATGCTATCATTGACAAATTGCACAAGCAGTTTGCTCATCCTTCAGCAAAATGTTTAAAGTCCCTCTTGAAAGATGCAGGAGGGTATACAGAAGAACATCTGGAGTGTGTCGATAGAGTTACTGACAACTGTGACGTGTGTAAGAGATACAAGAAGACTCCAGCTAGACCAGTTGTTTCTCTTCCGTTAGCGACAGAGTTTAAAGAAGTTGTGGCTGTAGATTTGAAAGAATGGAAACCCAATGTGTATTTTCTACATTTAGTTGATGTTGCCACTAGATTGGCAGCTGTTGTTAGAAAGAAAACTCCTGAGATAATTATTGAAAAGATAATGACTCTGTGGATTGGTAGTGGTATGGGACCACCGAAACGATTTCTAGCTGATAATGGTGGGGAGTTTGCCAATGAAGTTTTTCGTGATATGTGTGCAAATCTGAATATTGAGGTCATGAATACAGCTGCATACAGTCCGTGGCAGAATGGAATATGTGAACGTAATCATGCTGTTGTTGACAATTGTGTAGCCATGATTTTGGAGGACCAACCAGACCTGAATCTAGATATAGCTTTGGCATGGGCAGTAAATGCTAAAAACAGTTTGTCAATGGTATATGGGTGGAGTCTTTATCAACGTGTTTGGAGCCAATCTTAACATGCCTAGTGCCATCACAAACAAACCTCCTGCTCTAGAAAACACTACTGTTAGTCAAAACTTTGCAAATCATCTTAATGCCTTACATTCTAGTCGGCAAGTATTCATTCAAGCTGAATCATCAGAAAGAATAAGACGGGCTTTGCGACATAAGATAAGAGCATCCGGTGAGTGTTTTCAGCAAGGAGATCGAGTATACTAGGAAGAGAGATGATGACACCAAATGGAAAGGGCCTGGTACTGTGATTGGTCAGGATGGAAAAGTTGTGTTTGTTCGACATGGCAGTATTTATGTCAGAGTGCACCCAGTCAGACTTATAAGGTGTGGTCTTGAATTTGATGATGAAGTAAGCACAGAGTCCAACATAAAACCCAACTAGAGCTGGTGTTTGTAAAACACTATGCCCCCAACTGCCTGACTCTAACACTGTTTGACTCCAACACTGCTTAGCCATGACGGTAACAACAGTACAAATATATGATTTCAATGTTATTTTATCAAAGGGAAATAACTCTAAAATAGGAGATGATTGGGATAAGAAAAAAATACGGATCACCTATTTTTTCATGAGGAATCAAAACATGAAATTTCAAAACATTAGCATACATGGTTCTAAACTTATGCTATACACAATAAAGCAACATTAAATGGCCCGAAATTGCGAAAGGCCATAACTCCAACATTTCATTTAATTTATTCAGGTGATCTCCTCCTCAATCCCAATCAGTATACCAAATATCATGGCTCTAGCTTTAATACTTTTTGAGATATCTTGCTGAAAAAGTCAAAATGCCTAGAAATACAAAGGGCCATAACTACATCAATTTTTCATGGAATTCCCTAAAAAACAAACCAGGTAATCTCCACATCATCCCCAATCAGCATATAATATTTCAAGACCCTAGCTTAAGTGCTTTTCGAGAAATCTTGCTGACAAGGTCAAAATGAGCAGAACTGCAAAGGGCCGTAACTTTATCAATATTTTCATGGAATTCTCTCAAAATATAATCGGGTAATGTACACATCATTCCCACTCACTGTATCGAATTTCAAGAACCCAGCTTAAATACTTTTCAAGATATCTTGCTCACAAGATTTAATTCTGATTTTTTTCAAAGGGGCATAACTTTAAATACACATGCTAGACAAGAAACAAAATACGGGTCGGCTATTTTTTCATTGGGAACCCAAATATAAAATTTCAAAACCCTTGCGTGCAGGGTTCTTAAGATATGGCATGCACAAAAAAAGCTTGATGAACAGACAAACAGTCGGATGGACTAATGAAGGCAAAATAATATGCCCCATCAATTTCATTCGAAACTGGGGGCATAATCAGGTCATCTACTCATCGCTACCAATCTATTCATCAAGTTTCAAGGCTCCAGCTTCAATAGTTTTTGAGATATTTTGTTCACAAGGGAAACATGCCCAAATTTACAAAGGGCCATTACTTATGAAATATTTTTCAGAATTTACAAAAAAATTAATCAGGTCATCTACTCATCATTACCAATCAATTCACCAAGTTTCAAGTCTCTAGCTCTAATAGTTTTTGAGATATTTTGCTGACAAGATAAAAATGCCCAAAATAACAAAGGGGCATAACTCAAGAAGTATATTTCAAAATTTCTTCAAAAGTTAATCAGGTTGTCTACTCATCACTACCAGTCTATTCATCAAGTGTCAAGGCTCTAGTTCCAACAGTTTTTGAGATATTTTGCTGACAAGGTAAAATTGCCCAAAATTACAAAGGGCCATAACTCATGAAGTATTTTTCAGAATTTCTTCAAAAATTAATCAGGTCATCTACCCGTCACTACAAATCCATTTACTAAGTTTCAAGGCTCTAGCTCTAACAGTTTTTGAGATATTTTGCTGACAAGATAAAAATGCCTAAAATTACAAAGGGGCATAACTCAAGAAGTATATTTCAAAATTTCTTCAAAAGTATATCAGGTTGTCTACTCATCAATACCAGTCTATTCATCAAGTTTCAAGGCTCTAGCTTCAATAGTTTTTGAGATATTTTGCTGACAAGTTAAAAATGCCCTAAATTACAAAGGGCCATAACTCATGAAGTGTTTTTCAGAATTTCTTCAAAAGTTAATCAGGTCATCTACACATCACTACAAATCCATTTACTAAGTTTCAAGGCTCAAGCTCTAACAGTTTTTGAGATATTTTGCTGACAAGGTAAAAATGCCCAAAATTACAAAGGGCCATAACTCAAAAGGCATTTTTCAAAATTTCTTCAAAAGTTAATCAGGTTGTCTACTCATCACTACCAGTCTATTCATTAAGTTTCAAGGCTCTAGCTCCAACGGTTTTTGAGATATTTTGCTGACAAGATAAAAATGCCCAAAATTACAAAGGGCCATAACTCATGAAGTATTTTTCAGAATTTCTTCAAAAGTTAATCAGGTCATCTACTCATCACTACAAATCCATTTACTAAGTTTCAAGGCTCTAGCTCTAACAGTTTTTGAGATATTTTGCTGACAAGGAAAAATTGCCCAAAATTACAAAGGGCCATAACTCAAGAAGTATTTTTCAAAATTTCTTCAACAGTTAATCAGGTTGTCTACTCATCACTACCAGTCTATTCATCAAGTTTCAAGGCTCTAGCTTTAATAGTTTTTGAGATATTTTGCTGACAAGATTGCATCCATATTTTTTCAAAGGGCCATAACTCAGAAAAGGGGCATAATCCTGTCAAGAAAAAAGATACGTGTCAGCTATTTTTTCATGAGGAATCCATATATTAAATTTCAAAACAGTAGCATTCATGGTTTTAAAGTTATGTTATGCATCAAAAAGCGTGACGGACGGACAGACGGAAGGACGGACGGACGGACGGACGAACAACCCAGAAGCAATATGCCCCTCCAACTTCTTTGAAGTTGGGGGCATAAAAATGTTAAAGAATTTATGACGCAGGATGTGAGCAATGTTAGCGATGATGAAGTAGTAAATAACACAGAATGAACATGAACAGTTGAATTTGGATGAAGAACCAGGTGAAATGAATCCTTTTGTTAATGTACCAGAAGTACACGTTGAGCAGAATGCTGAGGCAGTCAGACATAAAAAGCATAATATACCAAATACTGGTAAGAACACAGAGTTTCGCGTAAATGGTAGTGAAACATGGGTAAGAGCAAAAGTGATTAGTAAAGGTGGTAAAGCTATGGGGAAAAGCTGGGCTTATTTAAATATACAGAAGGAAAACAGACTTCCCTTCTGGGATAGACTTTAAGAAGGATGTGCAGGAATGGCGTGTTTTAGAGGCTGAAAATGAAGTCAACATGGATTTTGTTCCAGTTTCCAGGCACAATAAAGACAAAGTGAAAAGTGCCAAGCAAACGGAACTTGAAAACTGGAAGAAATTTGCAGTGTACAATGAAGTTCCTTATTTAGGTAAAAAATTAATGTCCACCAGATGGGTTATTACTGAAAAAGAGACAGAAGGGATTCGTAAGGTTAAGGCTAGATTGGTTGTCAGAGGTTTTGAAGAAGAGACTGATGTGAAATCTGACTCACCAACAGTTCATAAAGAAAGTCTTCGATTGTTTCTGGCAGCGGCTGCAACCAATCACTATGATATTCATTCTATTGATATTAAAGCAGCATTCCTTCAAGGTCAAGATATAGATCGCATCATATTATATACAACCACCCAAAGAATGTGAATTGGATGAATCTGTAGTATGAAAACTGAATAAATGTGTGTATGGTTTAGTTGATGCTTCCAGAAACTGGTTTCTAAGTGTAAAGAAAGAGCTTGTTCAGTTGAAATGTGAGCAGTCTAAGCTTGACCCCGCTTTGTTTTACTGGCATCAAGAAGGAAAACTTGAAGGTCTCTTTCTAATGCATGTTGATGACTTCCTTTGGGCTGGAAGTGATCGATTCAAAGAGGACGTTATTTCTCTACTCAGGTTTAAATTTCATTTTGGGAAAGAAATGGATACTAGTTTTAGGTACATTGGTCTTGATATAGAACAAGATGAGGGTCAGATTTATCTACATCAACATGAATATACAGAGGAAATCAAACAAGTAGATAAAACATTGAAATCCGGGGGCATTAAGAATGACATTTATCCTGAGATAATTGGGCAGCTACACTGGATAGCTACTCAGAGTCGACCTGACTTGTGTTATGATGTTCTTGATCTAGCTACCAGTTCTGATTTGAGTGACTCAAAACTTAGGTCAAAGATTAACAAAGTGGTCAGAAAAGCCAAATTCAATCAGTACAAGATAGTATTTCATATTTAGAGAGTTCAGGGGGTATAGAGCTATTACTCTACACTGATGCTTCATATGCAAATCTGTCAGACAGGTTTTCAAGTGCTGCAGAATATCTTATCCTCTTGAAAGGCAAAAACGAGAGGATTTGTCCGATATCATGGAGTTCTTGTAAGATCAAAAGAGTTGTCAAAAGTACACTGGCAGCTGAAGCTTTGTCACTAGTAGAAGGACTCGATGCATGCTACTTTGTGAGAAGTATTCTACAGGAGATGTTCAAAGTGAAAGACATTAAGAGCAAATGCTTTACTGATAACAAATCACTTTGTCAGAATATTCACTCAACTAAACTAATTTCAGAGAAACGTTTGCTTATGGACTTTATTGATACTTTACTGATGCTTTACTGATAACAAATCACTTTGTCAGAATATTCACTCAACTAAACTCATTTCAGAGAAACGTTTGCGTATGGACTTAGGTAGTATCAAGGAAAGTGTCAGTACTGGTGATATTTCAGTCTCATGGGTTAAAACCAGTAACCAAATATCAGATTGTTTAACTAAAGCTGGGGTTGATTTCCATCCTCTGATTGAACTTCTGAAAACTGGGGGTGGACTGTAGGTTGTTTGAATTAGTACTGACTGTGTTTAGGGTGAACATACATTGTGTTGCATGTATGATACAATTGAAAATTGCTTAAGTTTAGGTGGAAATCAGAAGGATATACAGAATGGAACTGTGAAACTAACCATGGCATTATTGATAATCTGCTAGTATCTTTTTTTTTTTTATCATTTTATCAATTGAAGATGTCTGAAATTGTTCATGCACATTTGCCTTCCTATGGAAGTTTTTTTGTTTTTTTTTTTGTTTGTTTGTTTTTGTTCAAGTTACGCGGGAATGCGTTACGCTATTACATTTATCGACCAAGAAACATTGACTCTGATTTATTAGCACAGTAATATTCTGTCATTATAATTATATTTCTTTAATTGTTTTAGAGAGACACGGGAATGTGTTATACTTCTGTATCACTTATATGTTGTCTATTCCACATTTGGCTGGAGTCTTCCATAAATATTGATCAGCAATAGAACGGGGTTGTATCTATTTAACACTACTGGTGAGGACAAACATCCCTTCTAAGTTTGAGGGTCCTAGCCCCAAGCATTGACAAGTTATCAAGCTTTTTAGTACTACAGGTCCTGGTGACCTTGACCTTTGCCCTCAGGATCATCTACTGGTGAGGACTGACATCTCTGGTCCCGGGTCGTTTCGCCCGTGAGTCGTTTCGCCCGTGAGTCGTTTCGCCCGTGGGTCGTTTCGCCCTGGGTCATTTCGCCCTGAGTCGTTTCGCCCGTGGGTCGTTTCGCCCCTATTTGGTGGGTCGTTTCGCCCTTGTTTTTTATTAAAGCACCAAGGCTTGAGCCAGGCCATGTTTGGAGATATTTACGGTGACCTGGACTTTCCCACGATAATTTTTAGGTGAGTGCGGGTTTGGGGGGGGGGTCCTGATTCATACTGGAGAAAACCCCTTACTCATGAGGAACGTGCACCGTTTCATAGTCCAGCAACCAGAAGACATATGCGCCGTCACACGAGATAATGGAACTTTTCGTCTTCCGTAATGACATTCTTTAAATGCGCATGTACAGCCACTAAATGGTTCTAGATGACTGATTCTTGGTCTGAACCTTCGTCTAGTTCTATACTACATGTGTGCGAACAGCGAAGGCTCTGGCGTGATTTCGCTAATCGAGTCGTGACACGAGATAATGGTACTTTTCGTCCTCCGTAAATGCATTCTTCAAATGCGCATGCTCAGCCATCTAGTGTTGCTAGACGTCTGATTCTTACTCCATGTGTGTGAACAGAGAAGGCTCTGGCGGGACTGCGCGGATGCGCAGTCGCGCCTGAGCCTTCGCTGTTCGCATATGCGATAAGTACCAAAATCTCATGTGTTGGCTCAATACATAAATATACATGTATTGTTATATACCCGGCCAACGTTTGCATATATGGAAATTTGCACTAAGTGGCCCTTAAATCATTTTGATGAGTATAAATAAAATAAATAAATAAACTTACCTCTCATGTACAGCTGAAATGACCTTTAAATTAACAAATAAATAAACATACCTGTCTCGTAAAGAATGGCGTTTAAAATTAAATACATAAAAACCTGTTCCGCAAAGACGATGTTGCTTTCTACCACAAACATCCCAAGTTACTGCTTGCCGATGACCAACAGAGAAATTACACGAAATGCACAACTCAGACATAACTAGAGATTCTTTGACAATCAGAAGAAGATTTCAAAGATGAATGATGCGATGTGGACTGAAATTCATTTATATACACTACGGCCGGCACATAAAAGCATTTTTTAAAACAAAAATAAGTTGTGCATAAAATTTTTGTGGATCATTAAAGCCTTTTCAGGAACGTCGGCCGCCATTCGCCGCCAAAGACAAAGGCCAAACACCATCTTTAATTAACAGGCATGAGTAACCTTCGTTAATTTGTGATTATAAGCCTGAAAGGATTACCGTAATGGATTAACGCCTTTATCAATTAACGCGCACGTGTTTTCACACTTCTGTCATCTCGTATAATTAATAATACTGTCAAAACAACCACATAATGACATTAATTATCTATCTATCTATCTATCCATCCGTCCGTCTGCCTGTCTGTTTCCATCCATCTGTCCGTCCATCTATCCATCCATCCATCCATCCAGTTTAACTATCTGTCTGTAAGGGCCTTAAAATTGAGCCGAAACGATCTATCCCACGCACCATCCATTCATACATACATACATACATACACACACTCACACACACACACACTCATTCATTCATTCATTCATTCATCCATCCATCCATCCATTTTGTATATCTGTCCATATGGGCCTTATAATATCTATGATCCATCCATCTATCCACCCATTCCTCCCTCCCTCCATTTCTCCATCCAGTTCGTTTATCTGTATGTCCGTATGGGCCTTATAATATATTCATTCATCCATTCATTCATCCATTAAATCATTCATTCATACATTCATTCATCCATTAAATCATTCATTCATTCATCCATCCATCCATCCATCCATCCATCCATCTATCCATTTTGTCTATCTGTCCGTATGGGCCTTATAATATCTATGATCCATCCATCTATCCACCCACCCATCTCACCCTCCCTCCCTCCATCCAGTTTGTCTATCTGTATGTCCGTATGGGCCTTATAATATATTGGGGCGAAACGACCCAGGGCGAAACGACTCACTGGCGAAACGACTCACGGGCGAAACGACCCACCTAATAAGGGCGAAACGACCCACCCCAAAAACAGGGGCGAAACGACCCAGGGCGAAACGACCCGGCGAAACGACCCACGGACGAAACGACCCGGATTCACATCTCTACTAAGTTTGAGGGTCCTAACTATAAGCATTGCAGAATTGTGAGCTTTTTTGGTATTAAAGGTCAGGGAGACCTTGATCTTTGACTTAAAGGGTCATCTACTCTTCAGGTCCATCCTCCCTATTAGTTAGATAGTCCTAGGCCTAATCATTGCCAACGACTTATTGCTCTATGTAAAACAAGTGACCCCCCACTCCCTCCCCCCCCCCGCCCCACCCAGGCGGGGCCTCTTTTCACCCCAGGAAAATAATTTGAACACTCTTGTCAGAGGACCTCTAGGCAATGCTACATACCAAATATCAAAGGCCTAGGCCTTGCACTTTCAGGCAAGAAGATTTTTTTTCAAAGAAGACACTTTGTCAAGTACTGGATGACAATTTAGAAAGAAAAAAAAAGTTATCACTTTAAAAAAATTGCATTGCCATGGAAACAAAACTGTTTCATGTATTGAAATAATAAGCGGTTTTGACTGATTTTAACTATGAAAAGTAAAGGTTTATTATTTGACTGGTTTTAATGTGTTACTTATCAAGTATTTGACTGTGCGTGAAAAGCAACAGTCACATCACTTAGCTTTGTGTTTCCCTGTCATCAAAACACATACATGTACATTTATCCCATAACAAAGACGTATAAAAACACATATTTTAGGTAGCGCGGTAGCTCAGTGGTGAGCGCACTGGCCTCTAGAGCTAGAGGTAATGGGATAGACACCAGGCTTAGGCCAGGGAATATTCAGTGTCCGAACATGCTTTCCTTCATGTCATTTGCAGGCATGAAATAAAAACAGTGTGCCATCCTTCGGATCAGGATGTTAACTGGAGGTCCCCTGTGCAGGGAAAGTCACACCATGTGCAGGTCAAAGAACCATACGGAATTCAAACTGATTACTTGTAGGCCCTCATCCTGCAACCCAGATGTACAATGTACACCGTGTCTGCCTAGGAAGTTTTGACGTAATGGAAGAAAGAAAGAAAGGCAGTATTTTATGCCACTGCCCATAAGAATATGTTGTTTTTGATTTTCTGTAATATGATTTGGATTGTACTGAAGTACTGCTGTTGTTAACAGGATAAACAATATCAAAATAAAGTAAAAGATGAAACAAAGAAATAAAGAAAAACAATGGCTAAAAATGTTCATTAAATTAAAACACACACAAACATACACTCCACCCCCCCACCCACTCCCCCCCCACCTCCCCCCACCACGCACACACACACACACACACACACACACACACACACACACACACACACACACACACACACACACACACACACACACACACACACACACACACACACACACACACACACACACACAGTTTGAAATAAGTGAATCACCTCTCCCATCCCCATCCCCTCCCCTCCCCCATCCCCCTCTGACACACACAAAAAAGAAAATTCTTAATTTTGTGTACCAATACGTTTTATTTTTATGTATTTCTTTCGGTTCACAGCTTTGTTGTTTACAGACATCAGAAGGCATACACTGCTCACCGTCTGCATGGCAGTGATGTACTTGGATGAATGCAAAACCATTTGTCGTAACTACCTATGCACAAAAAAGTTTATTCTAGTCATTGTTGTTTTTTTTTAAAATCAAATATTTTCACTTTTTCCCATAGTAAAAATGAATTCAAATTATACAGAAATCTGTAGAGTAGGTAACTTGGAGGCAGATTTTCAACAAGTTCTGCTTGTTCATTTTTTTCTGAAATTTTCTCAATATTGTTGTCAAACATCAATAATACAAATTCAACGAAGAAAAACAAGAGTTGTCAGAAGACAACACAGCTTGCCGGAAAGGGCTGATTGGATAAGAAAACAATCTTTAAATATTAAACATTAAATGCAGAACTTACACTTTAACATAGCTGTAAATGACAAAGTATGACCTGACTTTGATGTCTGAAGAATGTCAAACTGAGGGCTGGGGTATATGTCATTGAAACATTTTCTCTAGGTTGGTGTGGACAAAATATGAAAGCTATATCTTACATGCTGAATCCCTTAGGTTGGTGTGGACGAAATATGAAAGCTATATCTTACACACTTCAGCAGTCATGTACAATTTTCAAAACTTAAACAGAGCTGTAAATGACAAAGTACAGTCAAACCTGTCCTAAAAGCCATCTGTATTAAGCAATCACCTATCTTTAAAGGCCACTATTTCAGATCCCAATAAAGGCAAAGAAGTGAAAATTTACCTGTATTAAGCAAGCACCTGTCTTAAGCAACCAGTTTTTGGCTTTCCCTTAGATGTTTGCTTAACACAGGTTTGACTGTATGACCAGGCCTTGATCTAGGCAGAAGGTCAAACCTAAGGAAAGGATGTGTACTATTGAAAGGTCTTACCCTAAGGTAGGTGTGGGCCAAATATTAAAGCAGTATCTTGAATACTTCAGCAGTTACGAAACTTTTCAAAACTTAAATGCAGAACTCAAACATGGGTTTAAATGACAAAGTATGACCTGACCTTGACCTAGGCAGAAGGTCAAACTGAGGAAGGAGTGTGTACTATTTTAAGGTCTTACCCTAAGGTAGGTGTGGGCCAAATATTAAAGCAGTATCTTGAATACTTCAGCAGTTACGAAACTTTTCAAAACTTAAATGCAGAACTCAAACATGGGTTTAAATGACAAAGTATGACCTGACCTTGACCTAGGCAGAAGGTCAAACTCAGGAAGGAGTGTGTGCTATTAAAAGGTCTTACCCTAAGGTAGGTGTGGGCCAAATATTAAAGCAGTATCTTGAATACTTCAGCAGTTACGAAACTTTTCAAAACTTAAACGTAGAACTCAAACATGGGTTTAAATGACAAAGTATGACCTGACCTTGACCTAGGCAGAAGGTCAAACTCAGGAAGGAGTGTGTGCTATTAAAAGGTCTAACCCTAAGGTTGGTGTGGGCCAAATATTAAAGCTGTACCTTGAATACTTCAGCAGTTACAAACACTTTTCAAAACGTAAACGCAGAACTCGAACATGTGTTTAAATGACAAAGTATGACCTGACCTTGACTAAGGCAGAATGTCAAACTGAAGAAAGGGTGTGTGCTATTGAAAGGTCTTACCCTAAGATAGTTGTGGGTCAAATTTTAAAGCAGTATCTTGAATACTTCAGCACTTACAAACACTTTTCAAAACTTGAACGCAGAACTCCAACATGGGTTTAAATACAAAGTATGACCTGACCTTGACCTAGGCAGAAGGTCAAACTGAGGAAGGTGTGTGTGCTATTGAAAGGTCTTACCCTAAGGTTGGTGTGGGCCAAATATTAATGCAGTATCTTGAATACTTCAGCAGTTACAAAACTTTTCAAAATTTAAAGGCAGAACTCCAACATAGGTTTAAATACAAAGTATGACCTGACCTTGACCTAGGCAGAAGGTCAAACTGAGAAAGAGGTGTGTGCTATTGAAAGGTCTTACCCTAACATTAGTGTGGGCCAAATATTAAAGCAGTATCTTGAATACTTCAGCAGTTACAAACACTTTCAAAACTTAAATGCAGAACTCCAACATGGGTTTAAATGACAAAGTATGACCAGACCTTGACCTAGACAGAATGTCAACCTGAGGAAGGGCTGGTGCTATTGAAAGGTGTAACCCTAAGGCTGGTGTGGGCCAAATATTAAAGCTCTATCTTGAATACTTCTGCAGTTATGTACATTTTTCAAAACATAAATGCAAAACTTAAACATGGGTGTAAATGACAAAGTAAGAACTGACCTTGACCATAAAGGGTCTAACTTGGGGATGGGGGTGTATGCTATTGAAAGGTCTTACCCTAAGGAAGGTGTAGGCCAAATATGAAAGCAGTACCTTAAACAATTAAAAAACTAAGCACTCCTTTGAAAACTTAAACATTGTGCTAACAGGGATTCGGATGCCGACAGACGCCGACGCCAACAACTGGGTGACAACATAAACTCTCCAGGGACA
Source organism: Anodontia alba (assembly GCA_964016985.1). Taxonomy (NCBI): domain Eukaryota; kingdom Metazoa; phylum Mollusca; class Bivalvia; order Lucinida; family Lucinidae; genus Anodontia; species Anodontia alba. Next base: position 49,754,463 of record OZ024824.1, on the reverse strand, counting down.
TAGTCCAGCGAGCTAATAAAACATATTTTCTTAGTCAAAAATTAAAAAAAATTCACTTTACTATAGAAATTGCATAGGTCAGACCAATTTTTGGCCGTTTGAGAACACTAGAGGCCCAAACGGGCCAGGTATCGCACACCTGGATTAGGCTGATCATAATATGTTACAATGTGCCATGGTGGCCATCTTGGCTATCAGATTAGATTGCCTTTAGCAATCCAGAATCTGATGTTGTTTGAAAAGTTTCAAGATCGCCACCATGGCCGCCATCTTGGATATTGAAACTGAACGATTTAGCAATTCTGAATCTCCATGTCAACTAGATGCCTCCCATCAAGTTTTGGCTCAAGCTGACTTACGGTTTGGGAGGAGATGTGATCTGAAGAATTTTGTGATGGCTGCCATGGCGGCTATCTTGGATATTGGAACAGAACGATTTTAGCAATTCTGAATTTCAATAACACCCTAATGCCTCCCATCAAGTTTAAGCTCAATCAGACTTACCGTTTGGGAGCAGATGTGACTTGAAGATTTTCAAGATGGCTGCCATGTTGGCCATCTTGGATGGCCATCTTGGATATTGGAACAGAACGATTTTAGCAATTCTGAACTTCCATAACACCCCAATGCCTACCATCAAGTTTAAGCTCAATCAGACTTACCATTCGGGAGAAGATGTGATTTGAAGATTTTCAAGATGGCTGCCATGTTGGCCATCTTGGATGGCCATCTTGGATATTGGAACAGAACTATTTAAGCAATTCTGAACTTCCATAACACCCCAATGCCTCCCATCAAGTTTAAGCTCAATTAGACTTACCATTCGGGAGCAGATGTGATTTGAAGAGTTTCAAGATGGCTGCCATGGTGGCCATCTTGGATATCAGAACGGAACCTTTTTAGCAATTCTTAATCTCCATGCTGCCCCAATGCCTTCCACCAAGTTTCCACTCCATCTGACTTACCATTCAGGAGCAGATAACAATTGAATACTTTCAAGATGGCTGCCATGGAGGCCATCATGGATATGATTCTGATGAAAATGTCCAGAAAGTTGCTGACGGACATATGGATGAGGGATGGACCAGGGTCAACAGACCATGGTATAAGCTGCCAATTGAAGATCTTCAAGATGGCTGCCACAGCAGCCATCATGGATATTGTAACAAAATGGTTTAGCAATTCTGAATCTCCATGTCACCCCAATGCCTCCCACTGTGGCATTCCCATCTTGGATCTCGGAATAAACAAATTTAGCAGTTCTGAATCCCCATGTCTCCCCAATGCCTCCTACCAAGTTTCAGCTCAATTTGACTTACCATGGTGGCCACCTTGGATATTGGAACGGAATGAATTTAGCATTTCTAAATGTCCAAGTCACTCCAATGCCATCCACCAAGTTATGGCCCAATTTAACTTACCGTTCAGGAGCAGATGTGGTTTAAGATTTTCAACATGGCCACCATGGCAGCCATCTTGGATATCAGAACAGAATGATTATAGCCATTCTGAATCTCTATGTTGTCCGATGCCTCACATTAAGTTTTAGCTCAATCTGACTTACGGTTTGGGAGATGTCATTTGAAGATTTTCAAGATGGCTGACATGGCAGCCATCTTGGATATTGGAATAGAATGATTTTAGCAATTCTAAACCTCCATGTGGCCCCAATGCCATCCATCTTGAGCTCAATCTGACTTAGGGTTCGGGAGCAGACGTGTTTCAAGATCTTCAAGATGGCCGCCCAGGCAGCCATCTTGGAAAGCCGAACAGAAAGATTTTATCAATTCTGAATCTCTTTGTCGCTCTGATGCTTCCCATCAAGTTTCAGCTCAATCCAACTTACTGTTTGTGACAAGATGTCGTCTGAAGAGTTTCAAGATGGCCGCCATTTTAGCAATCCTGAATCTCTAAGTCGCTCCAATGCCTCCCATCAAGCTTTGGCTCAATCCAACTTATGGATTGGGAGGAGATGTCATTTGAAGAGTTTCAAGATGGCTGCCATGATGGCAATCTTGGATATCAGAACGGAACGATTTTAGCAATTCTGAATCTCTATGTCGCTCTAATGCCTCCCACCAAGTTTCGCCTCTATCACTTATGGTTTGGGAGATATCATTTGAAGAATTTCAAGATGGCCACTGTGGAATAGACCTATTTTAGCAGTTCTGAATCACAATGTCACTGTAATGCCTCCCATCAAGTTTTGGCTCAATCCGACTTACGTATTGATAGATGTCGATTGAAGAATTCCAAGATGGCCTCCATGGTGGCCATCTTGGATATCGGAAGGGAACAATTTTAGCAATTCTGAATTTCCATGTTGCCACAATGCCTCCCACTAAGTTTCAGCTCAATCCAACTTATGGTGGCCATCTTGGATATCGGAAGGGAACAATTTTAGCAATTCTGAATCTCCATGTCGCCACAATGCCTCCCACTAAGCTTCAGCTCAATCCAACTTATAGTTCTAGAGGAGACGTCGAAAATGTGAAAAGCTAATGACGGACGACTGACAACAGGCCATGGCATAAGCTGACCTGGAGCAAAGCTCTAGGTGAGCTAAAAGTACAGAAACAGAAAAGACAAATGGTTTCTGATAAAATATGGTCAATCATAACAAAATATTTTTATTCAAAATAAAATGCCAAGCAAAACTCGTCTTTTCAAGAGATGTCGAAAGGACAGTAACTATATCACTACACAGAGACTCTACAGCGCTGCCAACAGTTAGCAATCCACTAACTGTCGACACCATTTACTTTAACAAGAATTAAATTTTGAGTTCTCTTTCATTAACATTTTTCATAATGCCTGAATAACAACAGGACTATGATGTTTCAAATGTCACTACCAAAATGCTATGAAGACAATACACATTATTGCCTGTACCGGAAAACTTAGAGATATAACCCGTTGAAAACATTATAAAATAATTAAATAAGATTTGGTTACAAGTCTATGGGAGAAAACTCTAGAATCAAAGTCCCATAACAAATTATTTGTTATATTTTATGTAACAGATCTGGGAAGAACTAATTTGCTCAGATTGTCTGCTCAAGTTGAAATATACATGGTGGTGTAAATTTATGAAATAAACTGCATGGGCAAGTGCATCTGAGATTCCACGTCCATCATTTATCTGCAGAAACTGCATACACGCACATGACCTCAATTACATATACACACATGTATGTGGGTGTTTGCATGTATGTATGTACGTGTGTGTGTCCGCTCCTCCTTAATCCTATACCAAACCGGCACGATCCCTTATGGTACTGCCATGTTTATGTTTAACTCAGCAAATTGATTCTGCACTGTTCTTATTTCCACCAAAACAACAACTTGTGCCTCTGGCAGAGAGACCCTGACAAGACTGCACACAGCCAGGGCAGTCTGCTCAGCACTCTCAATAATAATCACAATCTACGCACACTGTGAGGAAGCCCCGACCAGACTGCACACAGCCAGCGCAGTCTGCTCGGCACTCCCCGCAATACTTCCGTAACATACGCAGAATCGAATCAAGCTGCACACAACATTTATCATCTGCAAGAAATAATTTGAAGGTTTTCATTTACCAGTCTCGATATGCAACCAGCCATTTTGGAATTTGCACTGAAAACCAACAAATAAATTATTACAATAAAATACCACTCACCGTATAAATGAAGTTTTTATAGTGAAACATATTTTAACAAGTAAGACTTAATCTATAGATAATGTGCTATTCTATTCTGTATTCAAACCTTCCACAGAAAAAAGGAAAGTCTTAATCCAGAAATTCCAAAGGCATTTACCTGTGTGACGTCATTCTGCCCGCTATTTTGATAACATGTCAGTTTCTTTGTAAAATAAAACTATATAAATGAGCAAAGTGGGGAGGAAGGAGGGAATTTCTTATCTATAGGTTAAGTATTACTTGTTAAAATATGTTTTACTATAGAAAACTTCATTTTAACTGCATAATACATTAACCTATAGATAATGTGCTAGAATTCATAGGAGGGAGGTGCTTCCCTAATTCTAACACTTAAAATATAATAATTCCCTTACTTCTGGATTAAGATTCAGGAAACTATGGAACAAGATACATTCAGTGATATATAATCTTAAGAATGATGTCGAGTCTCAAAACATATATATAAGATATTAATTACCTTAACATTATGTATAGTAAACTTTGGAGGCTGCCTGTCTTCTTAAGCATCCAAAACTATATTTTCCTGTTCCTGACCCCACTCCCGCCCCCCCCCCCCCCCCCACCCCAACCCCACCCACCACTTTTTGGGCATCAACAACTGGGCCAAAAGAATGTAAGTTTTCAACTTGTTGAGACATATCTCTCAAGTAGAATTTAGCAACAGTAGAAGATTGATTCCAGACTGCTGCTTTGAGGATGTCATTGAGTGGAACCTTATCAAAGAATGCCCAGGAAGAAGATAGCACCCTAACTTCTTGAGCCTTAATTTTTAGGAATGAAATGTCTCTTCCGGTGAGTTTCCTATAGGCAAGCTTAATAGTATAAGATACCCATTTCGAGACTTAAGTCTTAGAGGTGTCATGATTGCCTTTAATTGGTAGGAATAATCTAGTTCTGTTCTGACGATAAGAACTAGTCACTTTAATGCTCTAATTGGGCATAAAAGCCTATCTGAATGTTCCATCTTACATGCTTGAGCTAAATTAGGGATAACTATAGAATCTGGGCAAATGGACAGAAGCTGATTCTTTGCAAAAAACCCAGTTTGTACTATCAATGATACTGAACCATCTGATTGATTGAACCTTAAATGATTTGCATCCATTGCCAAAGCATGAATTTCCCTGCATCTCTTAGCTATGGCAAGAGCTAGTAGAAAGGCTGTTTAAATCATAACGTGAAGTTTAGAAGCCTTATGTAGAGGTTCATATGGGTTTTTTTGTAGACAAACTAAGACCCAAGATAAGTCCCATTTTGGAATAAGAGATCTTTGTACTGGACGTTGCAATTCAAAAGATCTAATTGATTCTGACAAGACTGGATTAGATCCGATCCTATTACCAGTCTTAAATTTTAGTGTATCTGAAATCATGGATCTATAGCCTTTGATGGTACTTATTTGACATTTTTCTCAGAAAAAAAGGTATATAAGGAAGTCAGCGATAACTGTAAGAGGGAGATTAACCTTCTTTCTATAACACCAATTTGAGTATATGACCAATTTTGCATCAAAGACTTTCTGAGTAGATGCTCTTCTTGATTTAGAGACAAAATCTGCAATGTTTTGCAAAACATTTATATCTCTGATTGACTGCTTGATAACTCCCAAGCATGACATGCCAGAGTTGGGGATTTTGATGTTGGAATCTTCCTTTTGCTTGTGTCAGTAAGTTTGGAAAGCACGGAAGTCGAATCGGAGCTGATAAAAGTAATTGTAACATCTCTGAGAACAAAGGACGATGAGGCCAAAGAGGTGTAATTAGAACTATTCTGCACCGAGATTGACATATTTTTTAGAAAAATAATTTAAAGTAGTACGAGAACCAATGGCAGTTTGTTCAAATTGTATCTCACAAATTTTGGTAATGAAAAAAAGTTAAATAGATTTATATTTGTGAGGAAAGTGAAAAAAAAAACAAAACTAGAGCTGGTGTTTGCAAAACACTATGCCCCCAACTGCCTGACTCTAACACTGTTTGACTCCAACACTGCTTAGCCATGATGGTAACAACAGTACAAATATATGATTTCAATGTTATTTTATCAAAGGGAAATAACTCTAAAATAGGAGATGATTGGGATAAGAAAAAAATACGGATCACCTATTTTTTCATGAGGAATCAAAACATGAAATTTCAAAACATTAGCATACATGGTTCTAAACTTATGCTATACACAATAAAGCAACGACATTAAATGGCCCGAAATTGCGAAGGGCCATAACTCCAACATTTCATTTAATTGGTTCAAAATTTATTCAGGTGATCTCCTCCTCAATCCCAATCAGTATACCAAATATCATGGCTCTAGCTTAAATACTTTTTGAGATATCTTGCTGAAAAAGTCAAAATGCCTAGAACTACAAAGGGCCATAACTACATCAATTTTTCATGGAATTCCCTAAAAAACAAACCAGGTAATCTCCACATCATCCCCAATCAGCATATAATATTTCAAGACCCTAGCTTAAGTGCTTTTCGAGAAATCTTGCTGACAAGGTCAAAATGAGCAGAACTGCAAAGGGCCATAACTTTATCAATAATTTCATGGAATTCTCTCAAAATATAATCGGGTAATGTACACATCATCCCCACTCACTGTATTGAATTTCAAGAACCCAGCTTAAATACTTTTCAAGATATCTTGCTCACAAGATTTAATTCTGATTTTTTTCAAAGGGGCATAACTTTAAATAAACATGCTAGACAAGAAACAAAATACGGGTCGGCTATTTTTTCATTGGGAACCCAAATATAAAATTTCAAAACCCTAGCGTGCAGGGTTCTTAAGATATGGCATGCACAAAAAAAGCTTGATGAACGGACAAACAGTCGGATGGACAAATGAAGGCAAAATAATATGCCCCATCAATTTCATTCGAAACTGGGGGCATAATCAGGTCATCTACTCATCACTACCAATCTATTCATCAAGTTTCAAGGCTCCAGCTGCAATAGTTTTTGAGATATTTTGTTCACAAGGGAAACATGCCCAAATTTACAAAGGGCCATTACTTATGAAATATTTTTCAGAATTTACAAAAAAATTAATCAGGTCATCTACTCATCATTACCAATCAATTCACCAAGTTTCAAGTCTCTAGCTCTAATATTGTTTGAGATATTTTGCTGACAAGATAAAAATGCCCAAAATAACAAAGGGGCATAACTCAAGAAGTATATTTCAAAATTTCTTCAAAAGTTAATCAGGTTGTCTACTCATCACTACCAGTCTATTCATCAAGTGTCAAGGCTCTAGTTCCAACAGTTTTTGAGATATTTTGCTGACAAGGTAAAATTGCCCAAAATTACAAAGGGCCATAACTCATAAAGTATTTTTCAGAATTTCTTCAAAAATTAATCAGGTCATCTACTCATCACTACAAATCCATTTACTAAGTTTCAAGGCTCTAGCTCTAACAGTTTTTGAGATATTTTGCTGACAAGATAAAAATGCCTAAAATTACAAAGGGGCATAACTCAAGAAGTGTATTTCAAAATTTCTTCAAAAGTTTATCAGGTTGTCTACTCATCACTACCAGTCTATTCATCGTTTCAAGGCTCTAGCTTCAATAGTTTTTGAGATATTTTGCTGACAAGTTAAAAATGCCCTAAATTACAAAGGGCCATAACTCATGAAGTGTTTTTCAGAATTTCTTCAAAAGTTAATCAGGTCATCTACACATCACTACAAATCCATGTACTAAGTTTCAAGGCTCAAGCTCTAACAGTTTTTGAGATATTTTGCTGACAAGGTAAAAATGCCTAAAATTACTAAGGGCCATAACTCAAAAGGCATTTTTCAAAATTTCTTCAAAAGTTAATCAGGTTGTCTACTCATCACTACCAGTCTATTCATTAAGTTTCAAGGCTCTAGCTCCAACGGTTTTTGAGATATTTTGCTGACAAGATAAAAATGCCCAAAATTACAAAGGGCCATAACTCATGAAGTATTTTTCAGAATTTCTTCCAAAGTTAATCAGGTCATCTACTCATCACTACAAATCCATTTACTAAGTTTCAAGGCTCTAGCTCTAACAGTTTTTGAGATATTTTGCTGACAATGTAAAATTGCCCAAAATTACAAAGGGTCATAACTCAAGAAGTATTTTTCAAAATTTCTTCAAAAGTTAATCAGGTTGTCTACTCATCACTACCAGTCTATTCATCAAGTTTCAAGGCTCTAGCTTTAATAGTTTTTGAGATATTTTGCTGACAAGATTGCATCCATATTTTTTCAAAGGGCCATAACTCAGAAAAGGGGCATAATCCTGTCAAGAAAAAAAATACGTCTCAGCTATTTTTTCATGAGGAATCCATATATGAAATTTCAAAACAGTAGCATTCATGGTTTTAAAGTTATGCTATGCATCAAAAAGCGTGACGAACGGACGGACGGACGGACGGACGGACGGACGGACGAACAACCCAGAAGCAATATGCCCCTCCAACTTCTTTGAAGTTGGGGGCATAAAAAAAGATATGGTTAATTAGAAATTATGAACTGGATATTGGGAAAGAATTAGATCTGTCCAATTACCCAGATCTTTAATTATTACATATTAGCTAAATAAGACTAGACTATTTACTAATACAGGTTTAGTAAGGTTTCTAGTACTCAATTTTTGCTAACCCTAGCATCGGAAAGATATACGATATATCTCGACATAGGAAGAAAGCCTGGACATGTCTGTATATAAAACAACTGTATAGCAGATATGCATACATTGCATTTCAAGAGAACTCACACGTTTTCATGGAGGCCCAGTTAACACTTAACAATTTCTAGTATACAAAACCTTGTGTATTCAGGTTAAATCATAAAAATGAAAGAAAGAAATGCTCAAAATAGAAAGCAGAAGTTTTATTTTCGCATTTGATTATGCAAACATGACGTCATTAGTGACAACCCGTTTGTTTTCCGCATTTAAGGGAGAGTACCCCATTTTCCTGTCTGACATGAATTTTTAAATTTCGTGTGCAAACTGTGTTTGAAATAAACCTTCTCCCATTTCTTAGCCTATATATGAAGGTAAACAGAAATGGATTAACACAAAAAAATGTTCGATTTTTCATCCAATACGGCCACCACATAAACCTGTAAGAAAATGTTTGATTGCAAATTTTACTATACCATTTTGAATGAGACATTTTATATTTTACCAGACAGCCTTCGGGTGTTCGTGCTTATGTTTTTTTTAAATAAAAAATATTCGTTACAGACCCTGTATTGTACTTACGTAAGTTCTAAACATGCATGCTGAGTGGAATCACTGCGCATTTCTTCATGTCCATAATTTCATAACCTTTGTTGATGAACTATACTTTGTAAGAATGTATGAAGGCCAAACATAATATCTGACGTAGTTTCCACAAACTAAAATGTTTATCAAAATTTCATAAAATACATGCTGTTTTACAAAATGCGACAAGAATTTTAAACAATCAGTGCTAATTTATATTTCAGACATCAACTGTACAGATTAATTTATCGTGAGTTGGGTGTATATTGGGTCTATTTTACCTGTTAGTATATACATGTGTACTATACGCTTAATAGAACTTACAGTTGCTTGGCAAAACTCTAAACCAGTACCATGCAAGTACAATACAGGGTCTGTAATGAAAATTCAGATCTCTGATGCTTGAGAAAACTGGCAACCTCCAGAATCCATCATTCATATATATAAGGTATTAACACCTTAGAGATATGTTATATGTGAATCCAGATCATTCTTAGTATATATATTATATATAGAATGTACCTGATTCCTTAGAGTTTCCTGAGTTTCCTGAGTCTTAAACCAGAAGTTAAGGGAATCTATATATAATGGTGTTAAAATTTAAGGAAGCACCTCTCTCCTAATTTGCAAATTCTAGCACATTATCTATAGGTTAATGTATTATGCAGTTAAAATGAAGTTTTTATAAGTAAAACATATTTTAACTAGTAATACTCAACCTACAGATAAGAGAATTTCTCCTCCCTCTTTGTTTCGCTCAGTTATATAGTTTTATACGTCAAAGAAACGGACACGTGATCAAAATAGCGGGAAGAATGACGTCACACAGGTCACTGCCTTAGGGACCTTCTGGATTAAGACTCTTAAGACGGTTGTTTTTTCTGTGGAAGGTTTGAAATACAGAATACAGAATAGAATGGCACATTATCTACAGGTTATTGTATTATGCAGTTAAAATATGAATCCAATACACTAATCTTTTCAAAGATATCGAGTGGAAACCATTTTTCAAAGTTGCAAAAGGGCCATAACTCCCACAATAATTGGTGGATTTTACCCTAAATTGAACTTCACCTATATTTTATGATTATATACCTGTGTGTAAAATTTGAATCCAATACACTAATCTTTTCAAAAGATCATGAACGGAAACTATTTTTCCAAGCTGAAAAAAGGCCATAACCCCAATAATAATTGGTGGATTTTACCCTAAATCGAACTTGACCTATATTTTATGATTATATATCTGTGTATAAAATAGGAATCCAATACACCTATCTTTTTAAAAGATATTCAACGGAAACCATTTTCATACAGGATGTATGGACATAAAGACGTACAGTGGTGATCCTATATGCCCCTCACTGATAATGGCTGGGGCATAAAAAACCTTGTGTATGTATGTGGGTGTGTGCATGTCTGTGCATATGTTTGTGTGTTGCGTATGCATATCTAAAACCTAATCTTTCTGCTTATGCGATTCATATGGTACTGCACATATTAATTGGCTATTCCGACCCTGCACTTTTTTTTTTTCTTTTTTTTATTTGGGTTTTACGGCCCTTTCAAGAATATTTCATTTATATCGAGCCGATCAATCAACAAAGGTGGGCGAAAACTGGAGAACCCGGGGAAAAGCCACCTGACCATCCGTAAGCAGAACTTGGCTTTCCCACATGTGTGACCCGAGCGAGGCTCTAACCACAGCAGTATGAAACCTAATGGATTAAGAGTCTACTCTCCTATCCACAAGGCTACGGGGGCCCGCCCGACCCTGCACTGTTTTTTATATGTATAAACTAAACTACACCTTATGCCTGCTGCTGCAAAAGGACTGATCGGTCTGCACATGCCAGCGCAGCCTGCTCAGTGTTCAGGACAGCAGCTACAATTCACGCAACCTGAGAAACCCCAACCAGACTGCACAACCTAGCGCAGTCTGCTCGGTATTCCTAAATAACTCAGGTAACATAATGCAGAATCGGATTAGGATGCACTGCAATATATAAGTTGCAGGTTTCCTGTTCAGACTTGGACACTTTTCTGCTTCTCGGAATTTGAACAGAAAAACCTACAAACAATTAAATAATATTAATATGACAAGAGGCCCACGGGCCACAACTCGCTCACCTGAGTGAAACCGCCACTGCAGATATGCAGATGGCATGCACCATTTTTCCAATACTCTTATGACAAGGCAATGGCTTAAACAGTTTTTGAGATATCTTGCTTACAAGGTTAAAAATGCTGAAATTTTCAAAACGTCACAAGTAAAAAAAAGTTCAGATATTTTTCAGAAGTCATTTGGTTCATCTATTTATCCTGTCCTTTAAAGTTGTTTTTTTTTTCTCTATTTTTAGCTCTGGCAACCATTTCGTTCAGCAGAGCAGAACCATTTTAGCAATTTTGGCAAAGGGGCACAAGAGGAACATTGATGTGAAATTATTTTGAAATCTTGCCGCTGGCCACGGAGATGTCGTTTAAAGGTTTTTTATCTATTATTAGCTCTGGTGACCATTTTGTTCAGCAGAGCAAAACCATTTTGGCAATTTTTTTTAAGGGGGATAAGAGGAACATTTCTGTGAAATCATTTTGAAATCAGGCCACTGGCTGCGAAGGAGATGTCTTTTAAAGGTTTTTATATTTTTAGCTCTGGCGGCCATTTTGTTCAGCCGAGCAGAACTTTTTTAGCAATTTTGGTAAAGGGCCATAAGAGGAACACTTCTGTGAAATTACTTTGAAATCAGGACACTGGCTGTGGAGGAGATGTCTTTTAAAGGTTTTTTCTATTTTTAGCTCTGGCAGCCATTTTGTTCAGCCAAGCGGAGCCATTTTATTAATTTTAGTTGAGCGCCATTGGTGGAATACTTCTGTGCAAATATTCTGAAGTCAGGCCATTGGCCAAGGACAAGATGTCGTTTGAAGATTTTCTATTTTTCAACTCTGGCGGCCATCTTGTTCAATGGAGCAGAACCATTGCGGCCATCTTGGATTTTCGAACGGCACAATTTTAGTTTGTTTCGATCCAGAAGACATCCTTTTGCTACAGAGCAAGTTTCAGCTCAAAGCGATCTAAGGTTTGAGAAGAGATGTCGAAAAATTGATTTTCAAGATGACGGCTGTGGTGGCCATCTTGGATTTTTCTTTTGCCTCATTTAGCTATTTTGTGTCTCATAAGTGCGCTAATGCTCATCATCAAGTTTTGATTCAACTGGATTATAGAGGAGATGTCCAAAATATGAATTCTCAACACTTTTTCCCATATAAATGTATAGGGCCCATATTAATGCATGGGAAGCAAATTTGACCTTGCCGCAAGAAGGTCAAATGTCAACGTAGTACCATCATTTTAGCAATTTTGGTAGATCTCCCGTCCCTGAGGATTTGTGCAAAAGTAAGGCCCAAGGGCTTATTTGGTTCTGGAGAAGAAGATTTTTAAAGGTTTTCACCATATATGGGCATGGCAGCCATCTTGGTCAATGGACTGCGACCATTTTAGCAATCTTTCTTTCCCCCAACCTAAGGAGGCTCCACATGAAATTTGAGCAACATTGGCCCAGAGGCTTCAGAGGAGAAGTCGCTTGAAATTCTCAACAATTTTCCCATACAAATGTATGGTGCCCATACAAATGCATAGGGAAGCAAACTTGACCTCGTCGTAAAAAGGTCAAACGTCAATGTATGACCATCATTTAAGCAACTTTAGTAGACCTCCCATCCCTGATGATTTGTGCAAAGATTCAGCCCCAAGGCATCCTGGGTTCTGGAGAAGAAGATTTTTAAAGGCTTTCACCATATATGGGCATGGCGGCCATCTTGGTCAATGGACCGCGACCATTTTAGCAATTTTTGGTTCCCCCAACCTAAGGAGGCTCCACATGAAATTTGAGCAACATTGGCCAAGAGGCTTCAGAGGAGAAGGTGTTTGAAATTCTCAACAGTTTTCCCATACAAATGTATGGTGCCCATATAAATGCATACTGAAGCAAACTTGACCTTGCCGTAAAAAGGTCAAACGTCAATGTACAGCAATTATTTTAGCAACTTTGGTAGACCTCTCGTCCCTGATGATGTGTGCAAAGATTCAGCTCCAAAGCATTCTCGGTTCTGGAGAAGAAGATTTTTAAAGGTTTTTACCATATATGGGCATGGCGGCCATCTTGGTCAACGGACCGCGACATTTTAGCAATCTTTGGTTCCCCAAACCTAAGGAGGCTCCACATGAAATTTGAGCAACATTGGCCAAGAGGCTTCAGAGCAGAAGTCGTTTGAAATTCTCAACAATTTTCCCATTCAAATGAATGGGGCTCATACAAATGCATAGGGAAGCGAACTTGACCTTGCCGTAAAAAGGTCAAACGTCAACATACAAAAATTCTTTTAGCAGCTTTGGTAGACCTCCTGTCCCTGATGATTCGTGCAAAGATTCAGCCCCAAGGCATCCTCGGTTCTGGAGAAGAAGATTTTTAAAGTTTTTTACCATATATGGGCATGGCAGCCATCTTGGTCAACGGACCGCGACCATTTTTGCAATCTTTCGTTCCCCCACCCTAAGGAGGCTCCATATGAAATTTGCGCAAAATTGGCTCAGCGGCTTCAGAGGAGAAGTCGTTTGAAAATGTTAACGGACGGATGGACGACGGACGAAAAGTGATCACTATAGCTCATCATGAGCAGAGCTCAGGTGAGCTAAAAGTACCACTCCCTGAGCTGTCCAATAAGAAACACTCACAGCACTGTTTGGTTGTCTAATTATCCTTCATTTGGACAGTGTCGGTGGATGTATATATAGTAAGGCTATAACCTTGAAACGCATGTTTTATGCGCTTCATATAGCCACTTGGTGAATATGCCCCAGACGAGTATCTGTGAAATTGATAGAGTTAAATCTATACTCGGCCCAAAAAGTTTTGGACCACCTACAATTTTAATCCTTTGTTCAGTTATTTGGCATTCAAACACACAAATATTAACAACTAACGTTTCCGAATTTTATTCCTGATTAGAAGAAATGACCCTGTAACGCACACCTGAGCAACATAGCACTTTGAGAGCCTAATCTAGAACTGATCAAGGCAAACATTCTGATCAAAGTTCAAAATGATTATCACAAAGTTTTCTGCTGATTTGGCCCGGTGACCTAGTTTTTGATACCAAGTGACCCAGTTTCGAGATTGACCTAGAACTCATCAAGACAAACATTTTGTGCAAGATTCATGATGACCGCTAGAGTGATAACAAGATTTTACGCTGATTTGGCCAGGTGACCTAGTTTTTGACCCCAGGTGTTCCAGTTTCGAACTTGACCTAGAAATCATCAAGACAAACATTTTGAGCCAGATTCATGATGAATGTTTCAAAAATGTGACCGCTAGAGTGTTAACAAGGTTTTCTGCTGATTTGGCCCAGTGACCTAGTTTTTGACCCCAAGTGACCCAGTTTCAAACATATCCTAGAACTCATCAAGACAAACATTTTGAGCAAGATTCATGATAATTGCTTCAAAAATGTGACCGCTAGAGTGTTAACAAGGTTTTCTGCTGGTTTGGCCTGTTGACCTAGTTTTTGACACCACGTGACCCAGTTTCGAATCTGACCTAGAAATCATCAAGACAAACATTTTGAGCAAGATTCATGATTATTGCTTCAAAAATGTGACCACTAGCGTGTTAACAAGGTTTTCTGCTGATTTGGCCTGGTGACTTAGTTTTTGACTCCAAGTGACCCAGTTTCGAACTTGACCTATAAATAATCAAGACAAACATTTTGAGCAAGATTCATGATGATTGCTTCAAAAATGTGACCGCTAGAGTGTTAACAAGGTTTTCTGCTGATCTGGCCAGGTGACCTAGTTTTAGACCCCAAGTGACCCAGTTTCAAACTTGACCTAGAAATCATCAAGACAAACATATTGAGCAAGATTCATGATGATTGCTTCAAAAATGTGACCGCTAGAGTGTTAACAAGGTTTTCTGCTGATCTGGCCAGGTGACCTAGTTTTTGACCCCAGGTGACCCAGTTTAGAATTTGACCTAGAATTCATCAAGACAAACATAACGAGCAAGATTCATGATAATTGCTTCAAAAATGTGACCGCTAGAGTGTTAACAAGGTTTTCTGCTGATCTGGCCCGGTGACCTAGTTTTTGACCCCAAGTGACCCAGTTTTGAACTTGACCTAGAAATTATCAAGACAAACATATTGAGCAAGATTCATGATGATTGCTTCAAAAATGTGACTGCTAGAGTGTTAACAAGGTTTTCTGCTGATCTGGCCAGGTGACCTAGTTTTTGACCCCAGGTGACCCAGTTTCGAACTTGACCTAGAAATCATCAAGACAATATATTGAGCAAGATTCATGATGATTGCTTCAAAAATGTGATCGCTACAGTGTTAACAAAGTTTTCTGCTGATCTGGCCCGGTGACCTAGTTTTTGACCCCAAGTGACCCAGTTTCAAACTTGACCTAGATTTAATAGAGGCAAACATTTTGAGCAAGTTTCATCAAGATTGGGTCAAAACTATGACCTGTAGAGTGTTAACAAGTTTTTCCTTTGATTTGACCTGGTGACCTAGTTTTTGACCCCAAGTAACCCAGTATCGAACTTGACCTAGATTTCATAGAGGCAAACATTCTGACCAAGTTTCATCAAGATTGGGTCAAAACTGTGACCTCTAGAGTGTTAACAAACTAATTGTTGACGACGGACGACGACAGACATAGGGTGATGACAATAGCTCACCCTGAGCTTTTGCTCAGGTGAGCTAAAAATATCACTTCGTTTTTGGTTGAGATACGGTATCTGTTCACTTTAATGCCAATTGTTTTTCTTGAAAATAAATTATATGAAGCATATACATAACAAGAGGCCCACGGGCCACGATTCGCTCACCTGAGTGACATAGCCACTGCAGACATGCAGATGTTATGCAACATTTTTCCAATCCTATCATCGCAACTAATGAAAATATCATCATTTGAACAGTTCTTAGTTTTGAAGAAGAATATATGGGGCTGACAGTCAATGGAGCATAATCATTTGAATAAACTATCAATCACATTTCAACAGAAGGATCAATGTGAAATTTGGTGGAAACTGGCTAAGTGGTTTCTGAAGAATCGTGATTTTATACATGTAAACAGCACAGTGGCAGGGAAATATTATAAATATAAACCAGATGATGGCCATCTTAGATTTCCAATCAGAACAATTTTAACTACTGTTGATCTACAAGTCACTTCGATACTTTCAATATAAACGTATATGGCCCACACAAATAGGGAAGCAAATTTGACCTTGCTGGCAAAAAGGTCAAATGTCAACACAGAACCGTTCTTTGAGCAATTTTGGTAGATCTCCTGTCCCCCGTAATTTGTGCAAAGATTAGGACCCAGGGCTTATTTGGTTATGGAGAAGAAGATTTTTAAAGGTTTTTACCATATATGGGCATGGCAGCCATTTTGATCAATGGACAATACCCATTTTAGCAATCTTTCATTCTCCTGCCCACGGAGGCTCCGCATGAAATTTGAGCAATACTGGCCCGGAGGCTTCAGAGGAAAAGCCATTTGAAATTATCAACATTTTTTCCATACAAATGTATGGGGCCCATACAAATGCATACAGAAGCAAACTTGACCTCGCCGTAAAAAGGTTAAATGTCAATTATGACAATTATTTTAGCAACTTTGGTAGACCGCCCGTTCCAGATGATATATGCAAAGATTCAGCCACAAGCCATCCTCGGTTTTGGAGAATAAGATTTTTAAATGTTTTTTCCCATGCAAATGCATAAGGAAGCAACTAGACCTTGCCGTAAAAAGGTCAAATGTCAATGTATGACCATTATTTTAGCAACTTTGGTAGACCCCCTGTCCCCGATGATTTATGCAAACATTCAGCCCCAAAGCATCCTCGGTTCTAGAGAGGAAGATTTATAAAGGTTTTTACCATATATGGGCATGGCGCCCATCTTGGTCAACGAACCGTGACCATTTTAGCAATCTTTTGTTCCCCCTACCTAAGGAGGCTCCATATGAAATTTGAGCAAAATTGGCCCAGAGGCTCCAGAGGAGAAGTTGTTTGAAATTCTGAACATTTTTCCCATACAAATGCATAAGGAAGCAAAATTGACCTTAACGTAAAAAGGTCAAATGTCAATGTACAACCATTATTTTAGCAATTTTGGTAGCCCTCCTGTTCCCAAAGATATATGCAAAGATTCAGCCATAAGGCATGCTCGGTTTTGGAGAAAAAGATTTTTAAAGGTTTTTCCCATACAAATGCACAGGGAAGCAAACTTGACCTTGCCATAAAAAGGTCAAACGTCAACGTACGATAATTCTTTTAGCAATGTTGGTAGACCTCCCGTCCCTGATGATTCCTGCAAAGGTTCAGCCCCAAGGCATTCTCGGTTCTGGAGGAGAAGATTTTTAAAGGTTTTTACCATATATGGGCGTGGCGGCCATCTTGGTCAATAGACCGCGACTATTTTAGCAATTTTTCATTCCCCCACCCTAAGGAGGCTCCATATGAAATTTGAGCAAAATTGGCTCAGCGGTTTCAGAGGAGAAGTCGTTTGAAAATGTTAACGGACGGACGGACGCACGCACGGACGGACGATGGACGAAAAGTGATCACAATAGCTCATCCTGAGCAGAGCTCAGGTGAGCCAGAAAGTAAAACATAAGTGTAGATAAAGTAGCTAATGTATTTTGATCATGTTTATGGGAGTGTGGTGACATGGCCTTTGATCCCCATAATACCTAAACAAGAGGACCATGATGGTCCTATATTGCTCACCTGACCAAACAGATTTGCATATTTACTGTTGAAGTTTCAGCCAAGTTCACTGCTCTAGGATTTTTGTATAAACTTTATAGCACTAACCCCCCCCCCCCCCCCCACCCCCACTACACCACACCCACGGCCATGTTTTTTTACAAATCTTGACGACTTGAACTGAATCTTAAAAGAGGGTCACCAAAGGAACATTTCTGCCAAGTTATATTGAAATTGGTCCAGTGGTTTAAAAAGTTTTATATAGCTATAAAGTCCTACGCCCTAACGGCCATGTTTTTTGACGAATCATGAAAGCTTGAACAAACTTGGTAGAGGGTCACCAAAGGAACATTCCTGCCAAGTTATATTGAAATCTGTTCAGTGGTTTCTGACAAGAAGATTTTTAAAGTTTTCTATTTAGATATATAGGGAAAATAAGCCCCACCCCATGGCAGCCATGTTTTTTGACGAATCATGACTGCTTGTACAATCTTGATAGAGGTTCACCAAAGCAACATTCCAGCCAAGTAATATTGAAATCGGTCATGGGGTATGTGACAATCAGAATTTTAAAATTTTCTATGCAGATATAGATGAAAAATAAGCCCCGCCCCGCTGGGGGCCATGGTTTTTGACATATCATGAACAATCTTGGTAGAAGGTCACCAAAGCAACATTCCTGCCAAGTTACATTGAACTCGGTCCAACTGTTTCTTACGAGAAGATTTTTAAAGTTTTGCAACAGGATCACCAAAGGAACATTTCTGCAAAATCATATGGAAATCTGTCCAGTGGTTTCGGACAAGAAGATTTTTAAACTTTTCTATACAGATATATAGGGAAAATAAGCCCCGACCCCTGGCGGCCATGTTTTTTGACAAATCCAAATGGCTTGAACAATCTTGGTAGAGGATCACCAAAGGAACATTTTTGCAAAATTATATTGAAATCAGTCCAGTGGTTTGGACAAGAAGATTTTTAAAGTTTTCTATATAGATTATATCGGGAAAATAAGCCCTGCCCCCTGGCGTCCATGTTTTTTGACGAATCCATATGGCTTGAACAATCTTGCAACAGGATCACCGAAGATACTTTTGCGAAATTATATGGAAATCGGTCCAGTGGTTTCGGACAAGAAGATTTTTAAAGTTTTCAATATAGATATATAGGAAAAATAAGCCCCGCCCCCTAGCGGCCATGTTTTTTGATGAATCATGACGGCTTGAACAATCTTTGTAGAGGGTCACCAAAGAAACATTCCTGCCAAGTTGTATTGAAATCGGTCCATTGGTTTCTGAAAAGAAGATTTTTTAAGTTTTATATATAGATATATAGGGAAAATAAGCCCTGCCCCCGGCAGCCATGTTTTTTGACGAATCATGATTACTTGAACAATCTTAGTAGAGGGTCACCAAGGAAACATTTCTGCAAAGTTATAATGAAATCAATTCAGTGGTTTCTGACAAGAAGAGTTTTAAAGTTTTCTATAGATATATAAGGAAAATAAGCCCCGACTCCTGGCGGCCATGTTTTTTGACGAATCATGACGGCTTGAACAATCTTGATAGAGGGTTACATAAGAAACATTCCTGCAATGTTACATTGAAATCGGTCAAGTGGTTCTGAAAAGACTATTAAAATTTTCTATATAGATATATAGGAAAATAAGCCCCGCCCCCTAGCGGCCATGTTTTTTGACAAATCATAACGGTTTGAACAATCTTGGTAAAGGGTCACCAAGGAAACATTTCTGTGAAGTTATATTGAAATCAGTCCTGTGGTTTCTGACGACAAGATTTTTTCAAGTTTTCTATATAGATATATATGGAAAATAAGCCCCGCACCCTCTAGCGGCCATGTTTTTTGTAAATCATGACGGCTTGAACAATCTTGATAGAGGGTCACTAAGGAAACATTTCTGCCAAGTCATATTGAAATCGGTCTAGTCGTTTATGACATGAAGATTTTTAAAGTTTTCTATACAGATATATATGAAAAATTAACCCCGCCCCCTAGCGGCCATGTTTTTTGACAAATCATGGCGGCTTGAACAATCTTGGTAGAGGATCATCGAAGAAACATTACTGCAAAATTATATTGAAATCCGTCCAGTGCTTTATGACAAGAAGATTTTTAAAGTTTTCTATATAGATATATAAGGAAAATTAGCCCTGCCCCGCTGGCGGCCATGTTTTTTTATAAATCCAAATGGCTTGAACAATCTTGCAACAGGATCACCAAAGGAACATTTCTGCAAAAACATATGGAAATCTGTCCAGTGGTTTCGGACAAGAAGATTTTTAAACTTTTCTATACAGATATATAGGGAAAATAAGCCCCGACCCCTGGCGGCCATGTTTTTTGACAAATCCAAATGGCTTGAACAATCTTGGTAGAGGATCACCAAAGGAACATTTTTGCAAAATTATATTGAAATCAGTCCAGTGGTTTGGACAAGAAGATTTTTAAAGTTTTCTATATAGATTATATCGGGAAAATAAGCCCTGCCCCCTGGCGTCCATGTTTTTTGACGAATCCATATGGCTTGAACAATCTTGCAACAGGATCACCGAAGATACTTTTGCGAAATTATATGGAAATCGGTCCAGTGGTTTCGGACAAGAAGATTTTTAAAGTTTTCAATATAGATATATAGGGAAAATAAGCCCCGCCCCCTGGCGGCCATGTTTTTTGACGAATCCAAATGGCTTGAACAATCTTGGTAGAGGATCACCAAAGGAACATTTCTGCAAAATTATACTGAAATCAGTCCAGTGGTTTCGGACAAGAAGATTTTTAAAGTTTTCTATACAGATATATAGGGAAAATAAGCCCTGCCCCCTGGCGGCCATGTTTTTTGACGAATCCATATGGCTTGAACAATCTTGCAACAGGATCACCGAAGGAACATTTCTGCACAATTATATGGAAATCGGTCCAGTGGTTTCCGACAAGAAGATTTTTAAAGTTTTCAATATAGATATATAGGGAAAATAAGCCCCGCCCCCTGGCGGCCATGTTTTTTGACGAATCCAAATGGCTTGAATAATCTTCCTAGAGGATCACCAAAGGAACATTTCTGCAAAATTATACTGAAATTGGTTCAGTGGTTTCGGACAAGAAGATTTTTAAACTTTTCTATATAGATATATAGGGAAAATAAGCCCCGCCCCCTGGCGGCCATGTTTTTTGACAAATCCAAATGGCTTGAACAATCTTGGTAGAGGATAACTAAAGGAACATTTCTGCAAAATTATATTGAAATCGGTCCAGTGGTTTCTGACAAGAAGATTTTTTAAAGTTTTCTATATAGATGTAAAGGAAAAATAAGCCCCGCCCCCTGGCGGCCATGTTTTTTGACGAATCCAAATGTCTTGAACAATCTTGGTAGAGGATCACCAAAGGAACATTTCTGCAAAATTATATTGAAATCGGTCTAGTGGTATCTGACAAGAAGATTTTTAAAGATTTCTATATAGATATATAGGGAAAATAAGCCCCGCCCCCTGGCGGCCATGTTTTTTCATGAATCCAAATGGCTTGAACAATCTTGGTAGAGGATTACCAAAGGAACATTTCTGCAAAATTATATTGAAATCGGTCCAGTGGTTTCTGACAAGAAGATTTTTAAATTTTTCTATATAGATATATAGGGAAAATAAGCCCCGCCCCCTGGTGGCCCTGTTTTTTGACGAATCCAAATGTCTCGAATAATCTTGGTAGAGGATCACCAAAGGAACATTTCTGCAAAATTATATTGAAATCGGTCCAGTGGTTTCAGACAAGAAGATTTTTAAAGTTTTCTATACAGATATATAGGGAAAATAAGCCCCGCCCCCTGGCGGCCATGTTTTTTGACGAATCCGAAAGGTTTGAACAATCTTGGTAGAGGATCACCAAAGGAACATTTCTGCAAAATTATATTGAAATTGGTCCAGTGGTTTCTGGCAAGAAGATTTTTAAAGTTTTCTATATAGATATATAGGGAAAATAAGCCCCGCCCCCTGGCGGCCATGTTTTTTGACGAATCCAAATGGCTTGAACAATCTTGGTAGAGTATCACCAAAGGAACATTTCTGCAAAATTATATTGAAATTGGTCCAGTGGTTTCTGGCAAGAAGATTTTTAAAGTTTTCTATATAGATATATAGGGAAAATAAGCCCCGCCCCCTGGCGGCCATGTTTTTTGACGAATCCAAATGGCTTGAACAATCTTGGTAGAGGATCACCAAAGGAACATTTCTGCAAAATTTTATTCAAATCGGTCCAGTGGTTTCTGACGAGAAGATTTTTTGAGTTTTTAGTTAAAAAATCTATTTTTAGCTCCTGTGACCTAGATATGCAATGAACCGGAACCATTTGAACAACTTTGAAAGAGGATCAACCATGGATCATTCCTGTGAAATTTGGTCAAAATCCAATCAGTGGTTTAGGAGGAGATGTTGTTTAAAGATTGTGAACGGACGGACGGACAGACGGACGACGACGACGACGACGGACGGTGAGTGATCACAATACCTCACCTTGAGCCTTTGGCTCAGGTGAGCTAAAAATTGTCAATAAGCAACGCTTATTTGATACCCCTGCATAAAGCATAAAACTTTCTTCTATAAAAATTTAAATTTCAAAGTGCCGGCATGACCTTGAAAATAAGGTCAAGGTCACCAAACTCTAATAAAACAAGATTCCTAAAAGTATTAAGCAAGATACACAGGAAACAAGAGGCCCATGGGCCACAACTCGCTCACCTGAGTGAAACCGCCATTGCAGATATGCAGATGGCATACAACATTTTTCCAATACTCTTATGGCAAGGCAATGGCTTAAACAGTTTTTGAGATATCTTGCTTACAATGTTAAAATGCTGAAATTTTCAAAATGTCACAAGTAAAAAAAAGTTCAGATATTTTTCACAAGTCATTTGCTTCATCTACTTATCCTGTCCTTTAAAGGGTTTTTTTTTCTTCTATTTTTAGCTCTGGCAACCATTTCGTTCAGCAGAGCAGATTTTAGCAATTTTGGCAAAGGGGCTTAAGAGGAACATTGAAGTGAAATTATTTTAAAATCTTGCCACTGGCCAAGGAGATGTCGTTTATTTTGGTTATTTTGGTAAAGGGCCATAAGAGGAACACTTCTGTGAAATTACTTTGAAATCAGGACACTGGCTGCGGAGGAGATGTCTTTTAAGGTTTTTCTATTTTTAGCTCTGGCCGCCATTTTGTTCAGCCAAGTGGAGCCATTTTAGCAATTTTGGTTGAGGGCCATTGGTGGAATACTTTTGTGCAAATATTTTCAAGTCAGGCCATTGGCCAAGGACGAGATGTGGTTTGAAGATTTTCTATTTTTCATCTCAGGCGGCCATCTTGTTCAATGGAGCAGAACCATTGCGGCCATCTCGGATTTTCGATCGGCACAATTTTAGCTTGTTTCCATCCAGAAGTCATCCTTTTGCTACAGAGCAAGTTTCGGCTCAAAGCGATCTAAGGTTTGAGAAGAGATGTCGAAAATTGATTTTCAAGATGGCGGCTGTGTTGGCCATCTTGGATTTTTCTATTGGCTCATTTAGCTATTTTGTGTCTCATAAGCATGCTAATGCTCATCATCAAGTTTCGATTCAACTGGATTATAGAGGAGATGTCCAAAATATGAATTCTCAACATTTTTTCCCATATAAATGTATAGGGCCCATACAAATGCATGGGAAGCAAATTTGACCTTGTCGTAAAAAGGTCAAATGTCAACGTAGGACCATCATTTTAGCAATTTTGGTAGATCTCCTGTCCCCGAGAATTTGTGCAAAGGTAAGGCCCAAGGGCTTATTTGGTTCTGGAGAAGAAGATTTTTAAAGGTTTTTACCATATTTGGGCAAGGCAGCCATCTTGGTCAACGGACCGCGACCATTTTAGCAATCTTTCTTTCCCCCAACCTAAGGAGGCTCCATATGAAATTTGAGCAATATTGGCCCAGAGGCTTCAGAGGAGAGGTTGTTTGAAATTCTTAACATTTTTCCCATACAAATGTATGGTGCCCATACAAATGCATAGGGAAGCAAACTTGACCTCTCCGTAAAAAGTCAAACATCAATTGTACAACCATCATTTTAGCAACTTTGGTAGACCTCCCATCCCTGATGATTTGTGCAAAGATTCAGCCCCAAGTCATCCTCAGTTCTGGAGAAGAAGATTTTTAAAGGTTTTTACCATATATGGGCATGGCAGCCATCTTGGTCAATGGACCACGACCATTTTAGCAATCTTTCGTTCCCCCAACCTAAGGAGGCTCCACATGAAATTTGAGCAACATTGGCACAGAGGCTTCAGAGCAGAAGTCGTTTGAAATTCTCAACAGTTTTCCCATACAAATGTATGGTGCCCATACAAATTAATAGGGAAGCAAACTTGACCTCACCGTAAAAAGGTCAAATGTCAATGTACAACAATTATTTTGGCAATTTTGGTAGACCTCTCGTCCCTGATGATTTGTGCAAAGATTCAGCCCCAAGGCATTCTTGGTTCTGGAGAAGAAGATTTTTAAAGGTTTTTACCATATATGAGCATGGCGGCCATCTTGGTCAACGGACAATGACCATTTTAGCAATCTTAAGGAGGCTCCACATGAAATTTGAGCAACATTGGCCAAGAGGCTTCAGAGGAGAAGTCGTTTCAAATTCTCAACAGTTTTCCCATACAAATGTATGGTGCCCATATAAATGCATAGGGAAGCTAACTTGACCTCGCCGTAAAAAGGTCAAACGTCAATGTACAACAATTATTTTAGCAATTTTGGTAGACCTCTCGTCCCTGATTATTTGTGCAAAGATTCAGCCCCAAGGCATTCTCAGTTCTGGAGAAGATTTTTAAAGGTTTTTACCATATATGGGCATGGTGGCCATCTTGGTCAATGGACCGTGACCATTTTAGCAATCTTTCATTCCCCCAACCTAAGGAGGCTCCATATGAAATTTGAGCAAAATTGGCTCAGCAGCTTCAGAGGAAAAGTCGTTTGAAAACGTTAATGGACGGATGCACGGACGAACGGACGACGGACGAAAAGTGATCACAACAGCTCATCCTGAGCATAGCTCAGGTGAGCTAAAAAGAAGTGTTATGGACATTAAAAAAAATACAAAGGGAAATAACTATAACAGTATTGATCCCTTGACCCTTCTTTTTCTGTAGCAGCAGCATCTCATGAATATGAACATTTATGCAAAATGTGTTAAGAATCTCAATAATACTAATCAAGATATGCAAGAAAAAAGAGTGCACACAAGGCTCACTTTTTGAGTATTTATAATCTAGTGACCTTGAAAATAAGGTCAAGGTCACCAAAATCTAATCACTTCTTTCCTCTATCTTGATGATGTATCTGTGCTAGTTTGGTCAAATTCCAGCGATTGGTTAAAGAGATAGTGTGCACACAAACTTTTTACTGCATCAAGAAATTTTACAAAGGGCAATGACTCCAAGAGAATGGGCCCCTAGCCCTAACTTTCTCTTATGTAGGTACACCTTATTGATATCAATGTTTCACACACAAGCTTTTTTCTATCAAAATTTGAATTTCAAAGTGTCAGTGTGACCTTGAAAATGAGGTCCAGGTCACCAAAATCTAATCACTTCTTTCCCTCATCCCAATAAAGTATCTGTGCTACGAGGGTGAATCAATAAAAAACCAGCCTAACTTATTTCTGGGTGAGATTGATCTCTTCTTTTTCGATGTAATTGCCCTCTAGAATGATGCACTTGGACCAACGGTGTTCCAGTGCCATTAGCCCAGAACTGAAGAAGCCAGGGTCCTTGTCTCTGACCCACTCCTCAACTGCTGCCACGACTTCTTCTTTGGACCGGAAATGACGTCCACGGATATCCTTTTTCAAGTTTGGGAATAGAAATAGTCACTAGGAGCTAAGTCCGAAGAATAGGAGGGGTGCGGTATTAGTTCTTACCCATTCCGCTCAACAGCATCCATTGCAATTTTGCAAGTGTGGACTCTCGCATTTCCATGTTGGAGCAGAGTCCTTTTGGAGAGTTTACCTCGGCGTTTTTCACGGATCACAATTCTCAGTTAGTCGAGCAAATTTGCATAATACGCACCTGTTATTGTACCAATTTTCCCTGTTCGCGTTTTTTCCCCATACGATCCCCTTTCAGCCCTATTTTGGTCCCTATTCGGGTTTTCCTCTGATTCGGGGCCCCCAGCCGGTCCCTTTTCGTGCCTAATCCTGAGCCCGAGGGGATGGCCCACCACCCTCACCAAACCGCGCAGAACGTGGCACAAGGCCGGGATCTGAGTTTTGGTTCATTCCGAACTGCCTTATTCCCATACTGTCACGCTGTGTTAATCCTGTCACGCTCAGAAAAGTAGACTGAAGTGACAATTATTATTAAATCAAATGAATGCAAGCAGATGATATTTCAATAACTGCGTTGTTATTAGGCAGACGAATATGTTGAAAGTAATTGTATGTATACACACCAGGAAGTTGTAAAAAACCAATAGACTGCTATTGATAGCTGAAGTGTTACAATAATAAACAGGTTAAACTTACACAGCTAATAAATGTCGTCTGCTTGTGGGATGGAGGTAAAAATGCTCTTTGGTGAAGAGAGCTCGACCAGGAAGAGTAGGCCTGGAAAAGATTAAGGGGTTTGCAATTGGATCAGCCAATTGACCAGCCTGCGCTCTTTAAGCTCGCAAGCACAAGATATTTATTGAGATGTGCCATTGCCACCAAGCTCTTCCAACAGCTTGGTGCGGGCTGTCATCATCGCTTCGTCTCTCACAAGCCGTAGTAGCTCCTTTTTTTCGTTCTCGGACAAGCCCAGTTTCTGACGCCCACGAATCTCAGCTTTCATCTGATTGTACTTATCAACCTTGGAGAGGATCAGGCGAAACTCTTCATCAGATATCTTATCATCGGTCAGCGCGGTCGAAATACGGTCTGCGATGGTGTTTATCTTTGACTCAGCCAGGACACGGATCTGATCATGCTTTCTTGCCTTTGTTTGGAGCCTCCGGCCTAAAAATTTTCTGCCGGCTCCCAGCAACCCACACACAATCGCTCTGGCTTGAATGCCAATGGCGACAGGCACCGCAATGATTGTTGACAACAGTCCAACACGAAGCAGCCAAGCCCACACTGGCCACTGAAAGCACGTTGTCAAGTCCGTCTACGACATTAGCCCCGCGACGGTATTTTTTATATAGACTTGCTCTGAAGTCTCGTTCTTTTTCAAGACGGGATCTGACTTTGGCTACATGCTGAAGACGGTGACTGTCTCTGGTCTCAAGTGGCGGACAGAGGCCCATCGTAACCTTTTTACTCGCCAATTGGTAAGTTTAAATGCACCGTGACTTGATCAGGCGTGAGCTCACCGAGCGTAAATCGAAATCTTTTTAAAGCAACTGGACCGAGATGAATGTTTAAAGCAACTGGACCGAGATGAATCTTATTGATATCCAAAAGACGGTAATCGGTTTGATGCTGGATGCCTCCAAGTGTAAAACGCACTTGAGGCGTCTCCCGGACTATTATGTGAACCCCAACCTCTTTGTTAGCATGCGCTTGGGCCCACTTGAGCTTGAAGCCAGGTATTACCTCAACAAAGTCGTCAGGCCGGTTCCCAAGGACTATCTCGAGGAGTATTGTCGATGCTGCCAACTCAAGACCAATGACTCCCGCTGGAGAGAATTCGGAGACCATTCTCAGAATTCCCTGCCAGGCGTGGTTTGTCTTAAGCATGTAACTCTCGGATATGACGACGTTTTTCGTCTTAGGGATGTAAGAGCACAGCCGGTACCACTATTTACTACCTTCCGAACCGTATGTTGCTGTCCTGTCACGACGTACAGAGACAAGATTTTTATGCCGATAATCCATCCTGTTTGGATGGGGTCCGCAAAGGGAAACCACGTTCCCCTATCAAACACAAGCGTATGAACCTGTTTGGGGGTTGGGTATGAAACATCAACATTGCTCATCGAATTTTGGTGGCCCATTTTCCTCCTGAGGGAGCTTTTTTCATCTGTACATCCCATCAGCCAGCTGAAAAGCATACAACTGATCTTCTTCCCCATCATCATCGAACCCTTCGGTGTCACCAAGGTCGGCCAAAGTCACCCCATGGCATTTTCTGACACTCCCAGGGCCACCTGCATCACCTATTTCTAATGTGAAGTACTGCGCTCAAGTGGTCGAAATCTAAATTTTTGCCGTTTACGTCTAATACCGTGAGGGTCAGCTGTGGATGGGCCCCAAACGCCAACCTTTTGTACTGCAAGATAGGGAATGTCTTTGTCCGGCCACCCGCACACCTTTCGTCTCGACGGGGACGGATCTAAGCAGCCTAGAGGGGTGACCATTATGGAGATTCTCTGAAGTGCTTACCTCAGCAAGATGCATGTAGATCTCCCGATGGGACAGCAAGGCGTGTGGCTCGTCTGCAAAGTATGTTTTACAGGTGTCAAATGTCCTTCGAGTAAACCCAAGGAGTTTGACCAGCTGGCTGTTTAAGGCCAGGCGCTTCTTCGCAGACAGCTGTAATCAACCGGTTGGAGCATGCAAACGGAGTTCGGTACCCAAAGGCTCGAACACTTCGTTGTTCAACTCGCAGACGTTGTAATACCCATCAGGTATCGTGTGTCCATTTGAGGCCTGGTTATTCCCTAATGCAGCACTGATGTTGGACCACTGATGGTAGTATGTAAGCACACAAAGAGCAACCTCCAGCCCCCGACATGCAGAAGGATCCCCAACACTGCATGCCAGGTATACTGTTTCACCGTTTTGAATACCGGTGAGCAATATGTACATATTGACATGTCAATGCTCAATGGACAATAAGGCGTTTTCGTTTAATAGCTCGGCCAAATATCGGGTGGGCAGCCATTTCAAAGAGAAGCAGCTCTCTCTGGCTGTCCAAGAAATAATGGTCGATGACAAGGGAAGCCACTTCCAAGCCGCGTTCCCCGACATCTTCGCCCAGTACCAGAATCCCTCACTCACCGGGAGCCCCGTCGTGACATCGAATAAGGCTTGGCACAACTGGAAAAGCACTCCCTTCGACTGGTGGCAGTGCCAGCTGAACTTCGCTATATGGTGCGCTACCGCGGGATGTGGTGTCTCTGATGAGGACCGCCTCCAATCCAAAGACCCTCTTCTTGCGAGCCTGTATCGATTCCATGCCACCTATACGACCAGATGTATCCTGGAGGAGTTGCGCGTTACCCTTCCGGGAGATAAGTCTCACGAGTGGTACGAGAACGCTTACGATGATGCCAGGGCCTACAAGCAGCTCTGCACTGAGTTCGGAGTGTCACCTGACTGGCGGCAGAAGGTGGACCATGGGTGTCAAGGCCTTGACAGTTATAGCCAGTATATGGATCCCTCAGGATCCTACCGCCACTCGCACCAAGCCCAGGGACCGTTCTTCCATCCGATGGATGCCATCTGCCATAACCGCAACATCTCACGAGCCTGGACGACGTTCATCCTCGACATATCGAACGGCTTCACTAAAGCGGGCGTGGAGCGACTCAACGACAGCATACAGACGTATGTTTGGGCCATCCTGGGGGCGTAATCCCAGACACGCTCGAACATTCTCAAGGCCTGGACTGGGTTCGATGTTCAAAAGCAGTTCCTGGCCAACGTCGAAGACGCCATTGCCTCCCCATCGCACGCAATCAGAAAATGCTCCAGTATGCATCAACCCCCCCTGGACTTTGTGTATGGAATTGGGCTCTACCTGTCACCGAGCGACATGGAACTCCATCCGGGAAACATCCAGGGCAACGAAGTCATCATAGCTGGGTCTAATGCGGCTATCTGCAACAACCCAGGGATAAACGAGTCGGAACCAGTCATCCCGACAGCAGGAAGTACCGGGAAAGTCGCTCCACAAGCCGGGACTGTTCACAGGGGACCTGCCGTGCTGCCGGCAACGAGCGGTGCTGCTGTTGTTCCAGCGTTACTTCATAACAAGCAACAGGTGTCGGCCCAAGAAGAAGAAAAAACAGCCTTAGTTACTGCTGGAATTGCACTTGGCCTTGCGGCCCTCTGGTGGTACACCCGGTGATCAGCCATATAGCCATCACCCCCGAATGGCGAGCACCGCTGCGGCCCAAAGATTTTCGGCAAGCCAGAGAGTGGTTTTCCCCAGCGTACTCAGGAGCCAGGAGACGACTGAACCGATGATGCTAGGGAGGGCGGCAACAGCCTTACCCGCTAGTTTAGCAAGGACCCGCCCGAGGGCCTGCAGGTGTTTTTTGACCCGCTCCTTCACCCTGCCGGATGGCTTGGGCGACGGCGACGATACATCTGCCGCACGACCCCCGCAACCGGTGATCGCAAGGACGATAGTACTGATGGTCATCCCGAGTGCCGTGAGAATCAACGTGATGATGATCCCTTGCTCCTGAAAGAGGGTACGGAGCCGTTCGCAGAGCATTTGGTCTCCAGTGAGCAATCGCTGGAACGTCTCGTGGATTCGGCTTACCTGCGACCGGAGAGCTGCTCTGTTCACAGAGAGGGCTTCGAGTTGTCCTTCTCTTTTACCCTCAAGTTGACTGATTCGGTCTCGAATCCTTTGCAGATCGCTGGGGTCGTCCGTTTCCGTCAATTTTCGGTGCTCCAGAGCCAAATGTTCCTGTTTTGGACAGCTTCGCCAGGTTGTTCGCCAATTCATCTCGGACATCGGTTATCAGTTTTTAACCTATTAAGCTCCCGAACGCCATGGAATAGCCACACAGAGACATCTGGCTCGTCCCCCACTGCCGCCAGGGCTTGGTCGATCATGCGCCTCTTGTCCTCGGCAAAGTTAGACAAGTCCTTTGGATCAGCGCTATCGATGTCCGTTGGGCTCTGGGAGGCTTCAGTTTGCTTCTGGATTATCTCCTCGGCGGCTTTAGGCAGCCGCTTCCCCGACTTGTACGTGAGCCCCAGGGAGTCATGCAGCGCATTTGTACCGCCATCTCCATATCTGGTGGCCAGCGTCAATAATGCCAGGAACTGGAATCTCCCTCTTGTCGAAGTCATACGGATCTTCTTGCTGTCGCCGGGCTCCCAGTATAGCGTTTTGCCGTTGTCACCACGTTCCGAACTGTCTATAGTCGATCCTGCCTGGGCGCAATCTATAGGCACCGTGCACTTCATTGTAGAAAGTATCAACCAGGCGCTTCTTCTGGTCCTCAAGTGCTGACCGTCTTAACTCATCTCGCATGCTCTGAATACTGTCCCCAGACGCGTCAAGCTGTTGCTGGACATCTGGCGGGGGGACCATCGGGACGTCGGAGAGGTTGACAGTATCATCATCAGTGGTAATTGTATCCCCATAATCATCGCCAATGTCGGACGCCCCGGCGCCGCTGAACGTGTCCATCTCGATATCCCCACCGCCTCATTTGAAGGTATCACACCTGTTCAAAACACGTCACCATTATGGCATCGAGCAAGTTTGGACGAAAGCTTAACCCTTACAGGTCACTCCAGGAGCCCCTAGGTGTTAAGGGAGTGCGCCAATCCGTGGTTATAACCCACTACCCGAGTACGATTGGCCCTGGGCAGCAGCTATCCATCAGGTTCCCAAGCCTCGGCAGACATAACGTGATTGTCTCCGGGACCTTGAGGTTGGCCTTTACGATCACGCTGAACAGCGATGACTCCAACCGGACCCTGGATCAGAACATAGGCCAAGCCATCGTCAAGAAGCTAGTTGTCAAGGTTTCTGGTAAAGAGGTATTGTCGATCGACCATAGTGATGTGCTAGGCTGTTATTTTGACCTGTGGAGGATGGCCTCAGAGAGAGAAAATGGCCACTACCAGGGCATTGATACGTCCGCAAACTGGAATACGACGAGGATTCGAGTTGGTACTGGGAACAAAGATGAGGCTGTTGTGGCCGACAAGGCCATCGCTGATGTGTTCTCTAATCGGTTTCATATACCCCTCGATTTTGAGCTTCTGGAGACTCACATGCCTTTCTACTAGAGTGCCCTTGGAGATAGGCTCGAAATGGAGCTTACTTTGAATGATTATAGCCGTGTAATTCCTGCCAACGCTACATACGTAGTCTAAAATATTAGCCTTGAATATGACATGGTTACCCAGACAGATCTCGCCAGGATGATCGGCAACCAGTACGAAGGCAGGTTTGCGATCCTGTACGACCGTGTTCTACTCTACCTGAGAGTCACAAAGGAGAAAAAGGACTCCCCCTGGAACTTCCCCATCAACGTGCCCACTCGGAGTATGAGGGGGGTACTTATGCTATTCGAAGATCCGCAAGCACCCTTTGCTCGTGATAACCAGGCCTTTCATAACCCCAAAATTACTAACATCGAAGTATCGATCCAGGGGAAGCCGAACCAGCTCTTCAGTCAGGGAATGCGTGCCTTCCACGTGTGGGATGAGGCAAGGAAGTTCTTCGCCGACGATAAACGGCACCCCGAAGTGGCTGAGGTGGCAAAGACCTGGCCCTGGCAGACATCTTCCTGGGGGAGTTTCTGATAACCAAATACGCCCTGTGGCTGGACCTCAGGACAACCGATGACGAGCGACTCCATGGTAACGGCCGCAAGCTTAGGGACGAGAAGACCATTGGGATCCAACGAGAGACTGAGGCAGTCGGCGATTTGACAATATACCAATATCTCATATTTGATGCTGAGCTCCATTTTGAAGATGGCCGGTTCGTCCAAGCAGCCTATTAACGACCTCCTGCCGTGGACGGCACATTTGGCGATCATATGTGGGCAGACGGGATGTGGAAAAACAGTCTTTGTACTAGATTTGCTTGAAGGACCCTTCCGGGGGTATTCAGGTACATCATCATCTTATGGCCCACCATTCGACACAATAAGACATACCACCGACGCCCATGGATCTGGACAGACCCTGAGATCTTTGTTCTAGACCCCGGCGAGCGCCTGCATGATTACTTGCGAGCCTTCTACCCGGTATTCCAAGGCGAACCCACCTTATATATCACGGACGACTGCTCGGCCGCAAAGGCTTAGACGAGGAAGAGAGACACATTGGCGGAGCTTGTGTTCTCGGGCAGGCATGCCGACCAAAGCGTCTGGGTCCTCACCCAGAAGTACAACTCTGTTCTGAAAGACTTGTGCGAGCAGATGCGCCGGGTAGGCTTGTTTCATTGCAAGGATCGCCATTCTTTCAACGAGTGTCTGCGGGAAAATGACGTGATTCCACACAAGAAGAGCCGGCGTTGGTGTGGCAGCAGCTAGCCAAGAGGAGGCACGCCAAGCTTCTGTTAAAATCTGATCAACCTACTGCTTATATGATTGTGTAGCAATTGATTAAGACTATGTTTTTCGTAACCGAAGTACTGCTCATCGCCTTGCTTGGCACGAATTTGGCCCTGCTGTTTTTTATCGCGGGGCCATCCTCCGATTAAGACAGGCCCGACGGCTGGCCCATAGTTGCTTGTTACTTCGTTGCCGTTGTTGCACATTATGGGATTACGGACTTATAGTCCGCGGAAAACCATTAACTGCCGATCAAACTGACACCCTCGAGGATGCCGAAATCGAGAGGCTGTACGCCCGCTATGAAGGAAGGCTTGGGGCGGTGATGATGAGGACGCTGGGGGCTGCCATTCTTAGGCTCTTCGCGACGGTGGTGTCCTTGTTCCTTCCTATCCGGGCCGAAAGCCAGCCCTTGAGGGCGACCCATTTGTCGGGCATGCACTAAGCAGTGCTACCTGCGAGCTCTATCACCATTATGGCTCCTTCCTTCCGCCGCTTAGTGCCGCCCTAACGACAGCAAAGCACTGTCAATTTGGACATCAGTGCCCTCCAACCATCAAAGACTTAGACGATGTCTGCGCTGAATCCGGAGGCTTCGAGCAGCAGCCACAACGTGGCGAAGTTGCCGGCATCAGCGACTAATGCCCCAGTAGAACGGGTTACTGTCACTTTGCAACCATTGAAGGATCCGAAAAAGGTGGCAGCCAGGTGTGCCAGCGCTGCCACCTGAAAGGCAAAGCACGAACGGCTCCTCGAGGAGCTTCAGGCAGCCAAAGAATCATTTCATGTTCCTGATGTGGATGATGTGGGCAACACACGCAAACATATTGCTGCCGTCGTTCCGAAGGAACACATGGATAAATGGCAACACAACAACCAAAATGTAACGAACTGGACCCCATGGATCATCGGTCTTACGGGTGGTGTCGCGCTTGCAGTTGCAGCGCAGTTTCTGTGTGTTTCCAAGAAACCCATGCAAACAACAGACGTACCCGTGCCCGTTCAAACCCCAAAGCCAAACGTGCTTTTAGAGCCAAGCCTCCCGTTTTCCATGGAGTGATGGTACCATTGCGAAGCAGTCAGTTATGGAGTAACAGTTGCGAAGCAACAAACCATGACAACCCCGGCAACTGACGGTAAAATGCTTGTGAATGCGCTCTATCATAGCGCAGTCGTCTCTGGCATCGCTATGGGTTACGCTCAACTTGGCAAGATGGCGATGGGGGGTAGCACCCCGAAGCTTGACTTTACTCCCCGTGACGTGGGACTGGTGGTTGCTCTCGCCATGGGGACCAAGGACTTCTTTGTTAAACAAAAACAGATCCCAGCTGATATCATGCAGTAATGGCATCTATTGCAATGCTCGTTGGAGGTGCCCTGGTGAACGCCCTGGCGTTCTCAGGATCGAACTACCTGTTTACCATGCTCAAGAGCTCTGGCGCCGACGAGGAGCGAAAGCGACACGATAAAGCGATCGAGCAGTTACAAGCTGCGCATGAAACATGGACTAAGAGGCGGACGGAGCGCACGGATTGGATCGCCGAGGATCTTCGCCGACAAGGCCATGCCGTGAAAACATTCCGGGATGTTGACTAGGTCATGAGGGTCATGAGGCTCATGCGGAGGTCACCAGGAAAAAGGACAGCTTTGATAAGCAGAAGGCCCCTCCGCAGCAGCACGCTCTGGGAGCCACATATGCTTGGAACCCCTCGAGCTTGTGGATCGCTGAATTCTGGATATAGATGCTGTCCGTTGAGACCCTGACTGCCTCATCTTGCGTGAACCTTGATAGCATTGAGAGGAGGTTGATGTGAGCGTAGGCTAACATACTTGCCCTCAGGTGAGTATACTGAGGCTGGGAGATGTCGTAGTATGTGAGGATGTGTCCAAGAGGGCAGCGTTCAGGGGCGCCGACGAGGGTCCCGCCTCCTGGTCAGCCTTTTTCCGTCAGCCTTGCTGCCCTGAGTGAATTTGCCAATGACGGAGCATGCCTGGTCCCTGCTGTCGGGCAACCAGACCTCAGTCTGTTTCTCGAAGGTGACGATCGCCTCCCGGACCTTGAGAGACTTCAGCAGGCCAGACTCTGTGAGGAATGCAAGACAGCCACGCCCTGGGCCGGCGAGGGTGGTAGGCCATCCCCTGGGGCTTGGGGAAAACGCGAATAGGGACCAAAACTGCGCTGAGGGTGTCGAATCGGGGAAAAAACGCGAATAGGGAAATTGGTATGCTCCCACCCACCCCACCCCACCCCTGCTACTGACCAGCATTTTCCGTGGCCCAAGACGCCACTGGACTTTGCCAAAAATACCGATATGGCCAAAGACCTTGTTTATTAAAAGGGTCTGAATTTTCTGAGTCATTTTTGCATAAAAAAAATCCCCTATCTTATAACCGAATTAGTATGGTCTAAAACACCTTGAAACAGGAGAGGATTGTAATTGATAAGAAGGGTTATGCACTCAGCTCTAAGGTAATATTACTCTGGGGACAAAATCCTTCAAATAACAAGCCAGCACTTCACTGCTTGAAGTTGTTATATATCTTTTCATTCTGACAGACACCAACTATAATGACAACTGGATGTGCAAAACTAAAGCAGACCTATACTGACCTTTACATTCAATATTCATTGAACAATTTAGGCTGCCAGAAATTAATGCAGTCCAAATGAAAGAAAATTTAAATTTAATTTAAATTAAAATTTACTTACCACTGATAATTGCAACAATGTGTTCTTGTCTGGCTGCCTACCATTTTGTGCAGTTTCTGTCAAATGTGATTCAAACTGAGGTGGAAATTCTACCGCTGTAGTAACTTCTGTACTCTTGATTGTGCTTTCTGGCTAAAATTCAAAATCAAATTATCAACTCACACAAATTTTCTACTTTTTGTGAGGTTGTTTTTTGTGGGCAAATGTGCTTAAGAACTTATTCTTTGTTTTAGGGTCTTGACCATATCTAAACAAGAGGGCCATGATGGCCCTATATAGCTCACCTGAGTCATGTTATTTATAGCATTGCTAACAGAGATGTGGTTTTAAAGGTAATGTTGACCTTGACCATGACCTTTGCCCTCAGGGTCATCTTCTGGTCATAAGAAACATACCTACTATGTTTGAGGGTCCTAGCCCCAAGCATTGCCGAGTTATAAGCTTGTTTTGTACTAGAGGTCACTGTGACCTTGACTTTTGCCATTAGGGTCATCTGCTGGTGAAGACCAACATCCCGTTTAAGTTCAAGGGTTCTAGCCTCAAGCACTGCCTAATTATTAGCTTTTTAGTACTAAAAGTCATGGTGACCTTGACCATGACCTTTGCCTCGGTGTCATCTACTGGTGAGGACCAACATCCCTTCTGAATTTGAGGGTCCCAGCCCTAAGTACTGCCAAGTTATCAAGCTTTTTAGTACTAAAGGTCCTGGTGACCTTGACCTTTGCCTTCAGGATCATCTACTGGTGAGGACCAACATCTCTACTAAGTTTGAGGGTCCTAACCATAAGCAATGCAGAACTGTATGTTTTTTTGGTACTAAAGGTCACGATGACCTTGACCTTTGACTTAAAGAGGGTTCTCACCACGATTTTAAAAGCAGAAGTCCTCTGATGTTTGTTGACATCAGATGACAACAGTTAAAATGAGAAGTTATACTGGAACTGGAATGATTTGTATATCAATGTCAGGAGGTGAAGGACATTGAGTACTGAAATTGAAAAAAAAAATAGCAAAGACTCAAATAAATAAAGGAAATAAGAGGGGGACAAAATACCACGGCTATGGCATTTTGTCCTCGGGGACAAGATACAGTAGCCACTGTATCTTGTCTCCGAGGACAAAATAACCCAGTGGGGGATAAGATACCACGTGGTATCTTGTCCCCGGGGACAAGATACTGTGGGGGATAAGATAAACTGTTACACCGGGACTCTCATTTTATATAAAGTAGGAGTTCCAGCCAAAAAGTAGGAGTCCCACTCCAAAAAAAATAGGAGTCCCATTTTTTTTTTTTTTTTTCATGACTCCTTTAATAGTGAGCATGTCCCCGGTAAATTCATTTCTATAAATACATGTATCTGATGGAGAATCAGTTTCCTTATTTTCACACACTTTTTTGTGGGATTTTTTTTCCAATTGATTTTGGTCTCTGCTGTATGTTGCGTGTAACTAAACGATAGTCATTATCACACATCTTGATGTTGTTAGTTTAAACGAGCTGGCCCAGAAAATAGGATGACTTCATGTCTACCTCATGGGAAAATAAAGACATCTTTGCAAATCAGGGAGACATGACCTTTACTGCTGCACTTTTACTATTTAAGAAAGTAATGCAGTCAAAGTTTTAGCTTTTTATTTCAGAGGTAACAAAACTTTAACTCTTCCATCATGTGCTGCAAGTAAAGCAGATATTATTATTTTTTGATTTCTGTAGCCAAAGATTTCAGGACATTTCTCAAGAAATATGAACTAATCCTCCTGATGGCATCCCTCTTTCATTACTTTTCAATTAAATTCAATACCCCATCCCGAACCAAAAAACTTTGTTGCTGTCTGTATGAAGTGATCTTGAGTGTTATGGATGTTACGTGAAACATATTTTAACCAAACCAATTAAAGCTCTATTATACGCTATTGCAAACATATATGAAATATATCCACACATTCTTATCATGAACTTCCCGCAAAACGTCATTTCAATGTTTACATTTGCACAGTGCTGCAATCAATACACGCTACGAAAAAATGTCCGCGACTTCTTTACTTGCTGAAATTTTAATCTACTGCTTTGATTTGCCAAAAAAGTCTTGATAATTTAGTTCTATTTTTAATTTGTGTCTGTTTCATATGCATTTCTGAAAAGATAATGCTCTACAATCCAACATGGTAATTATTATACTTGTTTTTCTCCCAAAATGGTTTCCCACACGCTGTTATAGGACATTACCTTTACGACCTCGCGCTACCGTTACGAGCATACGCTTTCTTTATGTGGGAGCAATGGAAAATGTAACTTACACTTCTGCAGGGTTCATACATTCAGGATTGACCAAAATTCCCTGACATTTCCCTGACCTATACTCAAATTTCCCTGACAATATCGGAGCCACAAATTTTATGAATCTAGCAACAAAAATACATCGGGACATCCTAGCTTAATCAGGCTGAAATGTAAAATTCCCTGACATTTTCCAGACATTTTTGCAAAATTTCATTTTTCCCTGAAACATCACACAATTCCCTGACAATTCCTTGGGCTTGAAAAAAATAAATCTCCCTGACATTTCCCTGACATGTATGAAAAACAGAAGGGAAGGCAATGATCAGAAATCGATACAATTATCCCACACCTCCCATCAGAGACATCAAAGGGAAAGAAACACAAACACGAAATAACTAGACCCTAATGGAAACATCACTAGCAGAAAGCCAAACAGACAGTTACTTTCCAACAAAGTGGCCAAATGGCTATCCAAAACAAAAAGATGTAAGCCACACACACATTCAAAGACGAACTATAACAAAAATAAACCATGACAAAAGAACTGCCTTGGAATGGTCAGTGAAAAGTATTTCACTGGGGGGCTTAAATCGATTTTACGTGGCCACAATCCTCGCCCTTACTTCTGCCGCGGTTTAGACACATAATTTGTGCAGTCCACATGAAGGCTTCCTAACTCATCAGTGCTACATCTCCAAGAACACAAAAAATCAACCAATTACAGAGATGAAACAATGATGAGGACTCGACAGCACGAAACAAATGAAATGCTGGAGCAAAAGAAAACCAACAGTTAGACTCCGGTGGGCCGGACCAAAGATAGAACATCAAGTACCAACCAACATTACCCAAAATTAAATTTCAAGTAAGCCTTGACATTTAATTTCAATTAAATTTCAAGTAGAACAGTCCAGAATTGTGTACCGTCGTCCTGGGTGCATCTGAGCAGACACATTAGACTCTACACAGGGTTTACAGGATAGATTCGGTGGGACTTAGAAACTGTTTTTGTTTTTAGTGGCAAGCAGGAATAACCATTTTGATGTGCAGACTAATATCTCACAAATGGATAAGGTACTATTTTGCTTGTGGTTGTTTGTTGTCTTTTGGCAGAAAACAGTAAGTGTACACGTCTCTGATGTCAATGACCAAAATCAGTGTCCAAAAAAAACCAAAAAAAAAACCAAAAAACGCCAGCCTCGATACAAGGGATGAAAGAATGATCATGACACCCGCATGTGCATTTTCGATAAATCAATCACAAAGAGGGGAGGGGTCGCATATCAGCGTCAGTCGCATGCTTTCATTGCTCAGCCAGTTAACGATCGCTGAAGTGTGAAGTGCCAACACCGGTATAACAACCTCTTGCTTAGCAAATAACGGTACTGTGGCAGGTGTGACTAGAAAAAGTGTCCATAGGACACCGATGCCCCTGCCAAAATGCCATTCAAAAAAAGGTTACATATGTAGTCAAGGGCAGATAATTCATAAACCAAATAAGCCAGAGTTGTCTTCCATGTTCATTACACATCGCCTCGATGTCAGTCATGCATTAGTAAATTTTCATAAATATATTCCATATGGTTTAGGAGTTATGGCCCACACATGATTTACTATATGGAACTAAGTCAAGGGCAGATAATTCAACAAGAGCTCTGCCAAGCAGGGCATTTTATGCCTCTAACAAGTAATAAGATGTAGCACATAAACTGGCTCCTGTATAATTCAGTGCTCCGGATATAAACTGTAAGTGGAATTACAAAAAAGAAAATTTAAAAAAATTTCACTGGGGCATATCTCTGCTGATATTTGGTGAACTGTAACCTAAGGGTCCAAGCTGGCCCAGAAATTAAGGGAGAAGTGACTTCTCCCTCCTGGGAAAATAGGGAGAAGTTTGCTGCTTCTAGGGAGAAGTGCTTTCTGACGGAGGACACACCACAAAAGCATGGCTATATTTTAAGCTCATATGAGACTTTGGCTGATTTGTTTTTCCTGTACTTCAATATCGGACAAAACAATAACAAAACAAAAATAAACAACCAAAAAAAAAAAAAAAAACAGAAAGAAATGCTGCAAGAATTTTTTTTGTAAACCTTTAACTTTAATACTGATTTTATTTTTGTTCTTCAAGGGAGCCAAATCAGAAGAGTATTAAAAAAAAAAATCCAAAAAGAATTATGTATTTATAAAGATTTAATAATGCAAATCTAATAAAAGATGTTAAAAAAAAAAAATCAATATCTTGCCCATACGACCAAAACTTTAGTTATTTGCAAAATATATACCTATTATAAAATGAAATTTGCACACTATTACCTCTAAACAATATGCTGCGAAAAGTTTACAAAAACTTTCAAAGGGGCATAAATCTGCAAATATTTGGTGCACTGTAACCTCGAAATAATATGTGCTGCTCCACATCATCGTGTAACTATTTATGAAGTTTCAGCTTGATCGGATGAAAACTGTAGGAGGATTTAGCCGGAAACAAAAAATTAATAGAAATTTT
Organism: Anodontia alba; assembly: GCA_964016985.1. Classification (NCBI taxonomy): domain Eukaryota; kingdom Metazoa; phylum Mollusca; class Bivalvia; order Lucinida; family Lucinidae; genus Anodontia; species Anodontia alba. Next base: position 49,713,968 of record OZ024824.1, on the reverse strand, counting down.
CAAAGGGGTTTAGCTCTGCTAACATTTGGTGGACTGTAACCTTGAAACAATATGCGCTGCTCCACATCATGGTCTAACTTCAAATCAAGTTTCAGCTTGATAGGATGTAAACTGTTAGAGGATTTAGCTGGAAACGAAAAGTATACTGAAATTTTCAAAGGGTCATAACTCTGCTAATATTTGGTGGACTGTAACCTCAAAACAATATGCATTGCTCCACATCATGGTCTAACTACAAATTAAGTTTCAGCTTGATTGGATGTAAACTGTAGGAGGATTTAGCCAGAAACGAAAAATTAATAGAAATTTTCAAAGGGGTATAACTCTGCTAATATTTGGTGACTGTAACCTAGAAATAATATGCACTGCTCCACATCATGGTCTAACGACAAATCAAGTTTCAGCTTGATCGGATGTAAACTGTAGGAGCAGTTAGCCGGAAACGAAGTCTACTGAAATTTTCAAAGGGGCATAACTCTGCCAATATTTGGTGGACTGTAACCTCGAAACAATATGCGCTGCTCCACATCATGGTCTAACTATATATGAAGTTTCACCTTGATCGGATGTAAAATGTAGGTGGAGTTAACCGGAAATTAAAAGTTTACAGAAATTTTCTAAAGGGCATAACTCTGCAAACATTATGCGCTGCACCACATCATGGTCTAACTATATACCAAGTTTCAGCTTGATCTGATGTAAACTGTAGAAGGAGTTAGCCGGAAACGAAAAGTTTACGGACGGAGGGACGGACGGACGCCATACCCCGTAACATAATACGTCCCATTTTTCAAACGGGCGTATAAAAACCAAACAAGCAAGTGTTGTCTTCCTTTTTCATGACACATCATCTCAATGTCATGCATGCACCTGTAAAGTTTCATAAATATATTCCATACGGTTAAGGAGTTATGGCCTGGACATGGTTTACTATATGGAACTGTCAAGGGCAGATAATTCAAAAACCAAACAAGCAAGAGTTGTCTTCCTTTTTCACGACACATCGTCTCAATGTCATGCATGCACCTGTAAAGTTTCATAAATATATTCAATATGGTTTAGGAGTTATGGCCCTGACCCGGCTTACTATATGGAACTAAGTCAATGGCCCGGACCCGGTTTACTATATGGAACTAAATCAAGGGCAGATAATTCAAAAACCAAACAAGCAAGAATTGTCTTCCTTTTTCATGACACATCGTCCCAATGCCATGCATGTACCTGTAAAGTTTCATAAATATATTCCATACGGTTTAGGAGTTATGGCCTGGACATGGTTTACTATATGGAACTAAGTCAAGGGCAGATAATTCAAAAACCAAACAAGCAAGAGTTGTCTTCCTTTTTCATGACACATCGTCTCAATGTCATGCATGCACCTGTAATGTTTAATAAATATATTCCATACGGTTTAGGAGTTATGGCCTGGACACGGTTTACTATATGGAATTAAGTCAAGGGCAGGTAATACAAAAACCAAACAAGCAAGAGTTGTCTTCCTTTTTCATGACACATCGGCTCAATGTCATGCATGCACCTGTAAAGTTTCATAAATATATTCCATACGGTTGGGGAGTTATGGCCCGAACACGGTTTACTATATGGAACTAAGTCAAGGGCAGATAATTCAAAAACCAAACAAGCAAGGGTTGTCTTCCTTTTTCATGACACATCGTCTCAATGTCATGCATACACCTGTAAAGTTTCATAAATATATTCCATACGGTTTATGAGTTATGGCCCGGACACAGTTTACTATATGGAACTAAGTCAAGGGCAGATAATTCAAAAACCAAACAAGCAAGAGTTGTCTTCCTTTTTCATGACACATCGTCTCAATGTCATGCATGCATCTGTAAAGTTTCATAAATATATTCCATATGGTTTAGGAGTTATGGCCTGGACCCGGTTTACTATATGGAACTAGGTCAAGGGCAGATAACTCAAAAACCAAACAAGCAATCGTCTTCCTTTTTCATGACACATCGTCTCAATGTCATGCATGCACCTGTAAAGTTTCATAAATATATTCCATATGGTTTAGGAGTTATGGCCTGGACACGGTTTACTATATGGAACTAAGTCAAGGGCAGATAATTCAAAAACCAAACAAGCAAGAGTTGTCTTCCTTTTTCAAGACACATCGTCTCGATGTCATGCATGCACCTGTAAAGTTTCATAAATATATTCCATACGGTTTAGGAGTTATGGCCCGGACACGGTTTACTATATCGAACTAAGTCAAGGGCAGATAATTCAAAAACCAAACAAGCAAGAATTGTCTTCCTTTTTCATGACACATCGTCTCAATATCATGCATGCATCTGTAAAGTTTCATAAATATATTCCATACGGTTTAGGAGTTATGGCCCAGACACGGTTTACTATATGGAACTAAGTCAAGGGCAGGTAATTCAAAAAAACAAACAAGCAAGAGTTGTCTTCCTTTTTCATGACACATCGTCTCAATGTCATGCATGCACCTGTAAAGTTTCATAAATATATTCCATACGGTTCAGGAGTTATGGCCCGGACACGAATTGAGACGGATGTACGAACGGGACGGACGTCAAGGGCAGATTATTCAAAAACCAAACAAGCAAGAGTTGTCTTCCTTTTTCATGACACATTGTCTCAATGTCATGCCTGCACCTGTAAAGTTTCATAAATATATTTCATACAGTTTAGGAGTTATGGCCTGGACACAAATTGGGACGGACGTATGTACATACGGGACGGACGGACAGGGGTAACACTTAATGCCCTTCCGCTATTCTTCAAATAGGGTGGGGCATAAAAAGCACTTGGCGGATTATTACTGTTCTTTTAAGATGCTACCAACGGTAGGAATAACACATGGCAGACTTTTGACTTCCTGATTTAAGCATCCTGTGATGCAGGATGCTGCATCACCGAGAACCCTGTAAAAAGGTCATTTCAACTCTTCAGGTCCATCCTCCCTATTAGTTTGATAGTCCTAGGTCTAATTATTGCCAATGGCTTTTCGCTCTATGTAAAACAAGTGACCCCATCCCCCCTCTGGGCAGGGCCTCTTTTCACCCCAGGGGCATAATTTGAACACTTGTGTCAGAGGACCTCTAGGCAATGCTACATACCAACTAGAACATTGTTTTCGGAGGAAAACGTATGTCCCCCTACCAGTTTGAACAGATATATTGTTAAAATAGATTGCATCTATAATAAACTCAAGGTCACAATATACCTATATGTAAGTTGATCAGAATTCATCCATTCCTCAATGAGACAGGGTGCTGAGAAGCCATTTTCTAAAATCATAGCCCTTGTGTAACCTTGAAAATGGGATTAAGGTCACAAAAATCTAATCAGCTCTTGTCTCTGTCTCAACAATATAGCTGTGCAAGTTTGGTCAAAATCCATCCATACATTCAGCAGATAGCGTGCAGACAAGCCATTATCCAACAATCTGAGCCCTCCTGCGACCTTGAAAATGGGGTCAAGGTCACCAAAATAAAATTAGTTATTTTCCATGCCACAACAATTTGGCTGTGCAAGTTTAGTTAAAATCCATCCATTCCTTCAAGAGATACAGTGCAGACAAGCCATTTTTCAACAATCTAAGCCCTAGTGTGACCTTGAAAATGGGGTCAAGGTCACCAAAATCTTATCAGTTCTTTTCCATGTCCCAAAAATATAGCTGTGCAAGTCTGGTCGAAATCTACTCATTCCTTCAGGAGACAAGGTGCAGACAAACCATTTTCCACCAATCTAAGCCTTAGTGTGACCTTGAAAATGGGGTCAAGGTCGTCAAAATCTAACCATTTCTTTTCCATGTCTAAACAATTAAGATGTAGAAGTTTGGTCAAAATCCATTCATTCTTTTAGGAGATAGGGTGCAGACAAGCAATTTTCCAACAATCTAAGCCCTCCCGTGACCTTGAAAATGGGGTCAAGGTCACCAAAATCTAATCAGTTCTTTTACATGTCCCAGCATTGTAGATGTGCAAGTTTGGTCAAAATCTATTCATTCCTACAAGACATAGGGTGCGGACAAGCCATTTTCCAACAATCAAAGCCCTCCTGTGACCTTGAAAATGAGGTCAAGGTCACCAAAATCTAATCAGTTCTTTTATATGTCCCAGCATTGTAGATGTGCAAGTTTGGTCAAAATCTATTCATTCTTACAAGAGATAGGGTGCGGACAAGCCATTTTCCAACAATCTAAGCCCTCATGTGACCTTGAAAATGGGGTCAAGGTCACCAAAATCTAATCAGTTATTTTACATGTCCCAGCATTGTAGATGTGCAAGTTTGGTCAAAATCTATTCATTCCTACAAGAGATAGGGTGCGGACAAGCCATTTTCCAACAATCTAAGCCCTCCTGTGACCTTGAAAATAGGGTCAAGGTCACCAAAATCTAATCAGTTCTTTTACATGTCCCAGCAATATAGATGTGCAAGTTTGGTTAAAATCTATTCATTCCTTCAAGAGATATGGTGCGGACAAGCCATTTTCCATTAATCTAAGCCCTCCTTTGACCTTGAAAATGGGGTCAAGGTCACCAAAATCTAAGCAGCATTTTTCCCCCTCCCAATGATATATTTGTGTAAGTTTGGCTAAAATATGTCCATTCAATCAGGAGATAGAGTGCAGAAAAGAGGCTACGCTGACGCCGACGGGATCCGCACTAAAAACAATATGTCCCCCCCATGGTGGGGGGACATAAATGTCAAAGGCCTAGACCTTGCACTTTCAGACAAGAAGATTTTTTAAGTTTTTTTCCTATATAAGTCTATGTAAAACATGTCGGCCCCGGAGCGATAATAAATACTCACCCATGCTGGAATCCGGTGAAATTCATCAGTCCCCTGATATTTTGTAGTAATTTAGGGGAATACGTTTATTGACGGTATGCTTGCGGGTCGAAATCCAAATACAGCTGAAGAAGACGAATAAGATCCGACCCTCTGAAGAGAAGTTTCACACCGAATTCAAGCAGGCATGTGAAGAGACTTAAGGTACAGATCGATGACCACCAGTAATGGATTGAGCAGCCACAAGAGTCCCAAGGATGATGTAGCTTGTCTAATTGGGGCCAAATCTCTGAGATAAAATGAGGCAAAAGTGCTATTGGTACACCAATATGCAGCTCTTACAACATCCTCAAGGGCAACCGAATTCCAATAAGCCCACGATGAGGATAAAGCTCTAACTTCATGAGCCGAGATTTTCATGAATGACAGATCAGATGAAGACAAATCTGCATAAGCTAATTTTATGACGTCGCAGATCCAACAAGAAATAGCGGAAGGTGAAACATCTTTAGAACCCTTCAGAGGTAGGAAAAGTCTCTTCCTACCAGACCTCATAGATTTAACTCTGGCCAAATAAGCTCGAACAGCTCTGACAGGACACAAAAGTCTGTCATCAGTATCTGAACCACAAAACTGAGAAAGACCTGGAATAACAATAGGTTCTGGAAATGAATCTGGAAGTTGGTTTTTAGCTAAAAATCCAGGTTGCGTGAGGAAGGTAATGGAATCAGAGTTACGGTCATAACAAAAAGAACCATCCTCAACCGACAGAGCATGAATCTCACTTCTTCTTCTAGCTGCAGCAAAAGTAAGAAGGAACACTGCTTTAAGCATGAAATATTTGATGTCCGCTGACCTTAGAGGTTCATATGGAGCTTTATTAAGAGACCAAAGAACACAAGTCAAATTCCATTTGGGTGTAAGAGATCTGGAAACAGGTCTTCAAGACAAATCCTTTAATAAAATCTGAAATGATTGGGTCAGCCGTACAGTCTGCTGCTTTGGAAAATTTCTCTGAAAACACTAAACATACAGATTCAGAGAGTGTTATCTATTCCGCACAAATACTAAAAGAATAGTGATAATAGATTATTTAATCATCAAACTATATATATATTAATAGTAAAATATTCTTGCTATGAATAAATTGTTAACGTAACTAATTTATTCAAGTAAAGAAAAATTTTATATTTAATAATTTATAAGAAGTTCCATTTATGGATAAATTATTCATCGTTACGGTAAGATTATCCAAAGAAACTAGACATAAAATAACTCCAAGGATTTTATAAATATAGATAAACACGACATTATAATTTAGACTTGAATATATAAATAGTCTAAAAACCATTTCTTAATAATTGACAACTCCTCAAATACTGACTTTCTATGCTGGTATCGAATTTCAGGAAGGAAGAGGTACTCTCAAGATCTATGTGTAGAACGTAGAGGGTGATTACATCACAGTTGTGTTACCGATGATTCTAAACGCAAGAGTGAAAGATGTATAATATAGTGTTCTTATTCATTAATTGTAAGTCATATTGGTTGAAGACATATATCATTCCATCTTTAACCAGATATGCAAATAATAAACACTCATTATTTCTCTGTTCGAAGATAGACAAATGAGTTCTTTGTCCATAAAAACTATATCGATGAAATAAGACAGTAATTTGTTTGTGTTGAGGTTTTACGGCCCAGTCAACCCAATGGGGTCATGTCAGTTTACCTAGCCACACGTTTACTGGGCAGGCTTAGTCCTCTAAGCGGTTAACCAGTATTGTGCACATTCTTTCGCCAGAAACTGACAACTGCCCTTCTTGAATCAGCGGAAGGGAGAGAATGACCATAGAAAATATTTCACGATCAATCTCCACAAAAGAATGTTGCCGACCTCTGCAGGGGTTGAACCCGCGACCTCCTGGTCTCCAGTCGGACGGCGCAGCCAACTGAGCCACCGAGGCCGAGGACTGGAAATGAATGGATGTGTCTCCTTGAACTGAACCGTAGGATAGTATCCATTATATAAACTGAAAGATTGTCATTAGCTTGACTTAACAAGCGCAGTATCCAAGTGATCCGACATAGTCATTACACACTGAATACCGAGAAATTGCTTGTTTAAGAATGTGTTAGTATGATGAAGTTTTTAGAAGTAAAACATATTTTAACAAGCAATACTTAACCTATAGATAATGTGCTATATTCTATTCTGCCCATATCTTCCACAGAAAAAACGACAGAAACGTTGTCCCATACAGTCTTAATCCAAAAGTCCCTTAGGCAGTCACCTGTGTGACGTATTCCCACTCTTTTGATCAATTGTCAGTTTCTTGATGTAAAGCTCTAAAGGGTAGAGCTAAGCGGGGACAGGGAGGTTGGATTATCTTATCTATAGGTTAAGTATTGCTTGTTAAAATATGTTTTACTTTAAAAAAACTTCATTTTAACTGCACAATACATTAACCTATAGATAATGTGTAGAATTTGCCAATAAGGTGGGAAGGAGTTCTCAGCTCTAACATAAAAAACAGTAGATTCCTCCACTTCTGGATTAAGGCTTAGGAAACACTTAGAATAAGCTCAGTCTTGATATAAATCCAAGAGAAAACTCATTCCACATATATATAAGATATTAATTACCTTAATATATGTATCTTCAGGTTTGGAGGCTGTTAGTCTTCTTAGGCATCCAAGGCATTGTTAACTTGGCCCCCCACCACTTTTTAGGCCACAACAACTGGGCCCAAATGATGTAAATTTTGCAGTTGCTGAGACATATCCCTTAGACAGAACTTAGCAAAAGTAGAGGATTGTTTGTTTGTGTTGAGGTTTTACGGCCCAGTCAACCCAATGGGGTCATGTCGAGCATGATCAGTTTACCTAACCACACGTTTACTGGACAGGCTTAGTCCTCTAAGTGGTTAACCAGTATTGTGCACATTCTTTTGCCAGAAACTGACAACTGCCCTTCTTGAACCAGCAGAAGGAAGAGAATGACGGTAGAAAATATTTCATGATCAATCTCAATGAAAGAATGTTGCCGACCTCGGAGGGGGGTTGAACCCACGACCTCCTGGTCTCCAGTCGGACAGCGCATCCAACTGAGCCACTGAGGCCGGCAAGTAGAGGATTGATTCCATACTGCTGCTTTAGGAATCTCATTGAGCAGAACTTTACTGAAAAAGGCCCAAGAGGAAGATAGAGCCCTAACTTCATGGGCTTTAATCTTTAAGAAGGGAAAGTCTTTATTGGTGAGTTTTCTGTAGGCAAGTTTAACAGTATCAGAAATCCATCTCGAGACAGAGGATTTAGAAATATCTTGTTTGCCTTTAATAGGTAGAAATAGTCTAGTTCTATATTGACGGAAAGGTTCAGTCATCTTTAGAATTTTTAAGTTCTTATCGGGTAGAGAAGTCTATCAGAGTGTTCCCTTTTACATATACGGGCTAGATTAGGGATCACAATAGGATCTGGGCAAATGGACGGAAGCTGATTCTTAGCCAGAAACCCAGTTTGAACTATCAGAGATACTGATCCATCAGATTGATTGAATCTTAAATGATTTGAATCCATTGCCAGGGCATGAATCTCACATCTTTTGGAAGTGGCAAGAGCTAGAAGAAAGACTGTTTTTAACTTTACATGAAGTTTAGAAGCCTTATGTAAAGGTTCATATGGGGCTTTCTGCAGACAGACTAAGACCCAAGATAAATCCCATTTAGGAGTAAGAGATCTTTGTACAGGGCGTTGCAACTCAAAAGATCTTATTAATTCTGATAAGATCTTATTAATTCTGATAGATCCGATTCTATTACCAGTCTTAAATTTAAGAGTATTAGATATCATAGACCTGTAGCCTTTAATAGTGCTAATTTGATACTTTTTCTCAGAGAAAAGGTATATGAGGAAGTCGACTATAACAGAAAGAGGGGCCGAGACCGGATTAACCTTCTTTCTATGACACCAACAGGTATTTGTTTGTTTGTGTTGAGGTTTTACGGCCCAGTCAACCCAATGGGGTCATGTCGAGCGTGATCAGTTTACCTAACCACACGTTTACTGGACAGGCTTAGTCCTCTAAGCGGTTAACCAGTATTGTGCACATTCTTTTGCCAGAAACTGACAACTGCCCTTCTTGAATCAGCAGAAGGGAGAGAATGAGTGTAGAAAATATTTCATGATCAATCTCCATGAAAGAATGTTGCAGACCTCGGAGGGGGGTTGAACCCGCGACCTCCTGGTCTCCAGTCGGACAGCGCATCCAACTGAGCCACCGAGGCCGGCAAGTAGAGGATTGATTCCATACTGCTGCTTTAAGAATCTCACTGAGCAGAACTTTATTGAAAAAGGCCCAAGAGGAAGATAGAGCCCTAACTTCATGGGCTTTAATCTTTAAGAAGGGAAAGTCTTTATTGGTGAGTTTTCTGTAGGCAAGTTTAACAGTATAAGAAATCCATCTCGAGACAGAAGATTTAGAAATATCTTGTTTGCCTTTAATAGGTAGAAATAGTCTAGTTCTATATTGACGGAAAGGTTCAGTCATCTTTAGAATTTTTAAGTTCTTATCGGGCATAGAAGTCTATCAGAGTGTTCCCTTTTACATATACGGCTAGATTAGGGATCACAATAGGATCTGGGCAAATGGACGGAAGCTGATTCTTAGCCAGAAACCCAGTTTGAACTATCAGAGATACTGATCCATCAGATTGATTGAATCTTAAATGATTTGAATCCATTGCCAGGGCATGAATCTCACTACATCTTTTGGAAGTGGCAAGAGCTAGAAGAAAGGCTGTTTTTAACTTTACATGAAGTTTAGAAGCCTTATGTAAAGGTTCATATGGGGCTTTCTGCAGACAGACTAAGACCCAAGATAAATCCCATTTAGGAGTAAGAGATCTTTGTATAGGGCGTTGCAACTCAAAAGATCTTATTAATTCTGATAAGATCTTATTAATTCTGATAGATCCGATTCTATTACCAGTCTTAAATTTAAGAGTATTAGATATCATAGACCTGTAGCCTTTAATAGTGCTAATTTGATACTTTTTCTCAGAGAAAAGGTAAATGAGGAAGTCGGCTATAACAGTAAGAGGGGCCGAGACCAGATTAACCTTCTTTCTATGACACCAACAGGTATTTGTTTGTTTGTGTTGAGGTTTTACGGCCCAGTCAACCCAATGGGGTCATGTCATGCGTGGTCAGTTTACCTAACCACACGTTTACTGGGTAGGCTTAGTCCTCTAAGCGGTTAACCAGTATTGTGCACATTCTTTCGCCAGAAACTGACAACTGCCCTTCTTGAATCAGCGGAAGGGAGAGAATGACCATAGAAAATATTTCATGATCAATCTCCACAAAAGAATGTTGCCGACCTCAGCGGAGGTTGAACCTGCGACCTCCTGGTCTCCAGTCGGAGCATGCATCCAACTGAGCCACCGAGGCCGCCCAACAGGTATATACTGTCCATTTCATGTCACAGACTTTCTGAGTTGATGTTCGTCTTGATTTGGAGACAAAATCTGCAATGTTTTACAAAAATTTTCTATCTCTAACTGATTGCGTAATAACTCCCAAGCGTGAAGGTTCAGAGCTGGGAGGTTTTGATGTTGAAACTTTCCTTTTGCTTGTGTTAATAGTTTTGGAAAAAGTGGAAGACAAACTGGAGCTGAGACAAGCAGTTGTAGTACCTCTGAGAACCATGCTTGTTGCGGCCAAAGAGGGGCTATAAGAACTATTCTGCACTGACTGACGTATCTTGTTCAGGACAGGAGAAATCAGCATTGTTGGAGGAAATGCACAAGCATGAAGATTGTTCCAGTTCATGGAGAATGTGTCTATTGCAAAGGCTTGCTTGTCCAGAACTGGGGATACATAAAGTTGTGATTGAAATGTGTCGCAAACAGATCCAGATTGGGATTGTCGAACATTTGGAAAATTGAATTTGCTATCGGTTGATCCAATGCCCACTCTGCTTTGATTATTTTGTCGATTCTCGATAACCTGTCTGCCAAAACATTGAATTTGCCTGGGATATGTCGAATCCTGACTACAATGTGATGTTTTAGGCACCATTGGAAGATTTTCCATACCTCCACGCATAGGTTGGGAGAATGTGTTTCTCCTTGCTTGTTGATATATGAGACCACTGTTGTGTTGTCGGAAGAAATCATGACACAAGAATGGTGAATATATTTGAAGGCTCTTATCAATGCGAAACGAATGGCCATTACTTCCATCATGTTGATATGAATTTGGGATTGGTCTTCCGACCAGCGACCATGAAAGGACAGACTCATCAGTTCCAGATGAGCTCCCCAACCATAATGACTGGCATCCGTATAAAGGAATGTTTTGGGGTCTGTAGGGTGAATGGGTACTCATTGAACGAAGTATTGGTGTTCATCCACCATTTTAAATGGAATTTGATCATACTGTTGATTGTAACTTGATGATCTAATGGAAGAATGTGAGGTTTCCAGACCGATAATAGGCACATTTGCAGAGGTCGTAAATGCAATCTGCCTAGAAGAATTAAATCTGCCGCTGCACTGAGTTTGCCCAAAAGAGAAAGGAAAGTTTGTGCCGAAACTTGAGTCTGAGAGAGAATTGTTTTGATAGTCAGAATAAGAGCTTTTACTTGATCCACTGGTACTCTGACTATTTCCTGCTGAGTTAGAAATTCCATAACATAAATGTGAATTGCTGTGTTGGTATCAAATCTGACTTTTTTAGATTTGGTATGAAACCCAGATTTTGTACTGTTTGAAGAGTGTATTTTGTGTGAGAGATGTCGACTGTGAATCAGATCTCTTATTAGCCAATCGTCTAGGTATGGGAAGAGAGGTACGGCACGTAGTCATAAGTGTGCTGCTATTACATTCATTATTTGCGTGAAAATCCACGGACTTAGGGACATTCCGAACGGTAAGGCCGTGAACTGAAAGACCTGATGTTTGAAGATGAACCAAAGGTATTTTCTGGATATTGGATGTATTGGAACATGAAGATATGCATCCGTCAGATCTATGGAGATAGCCCAGTCGTTGGCCATTATCGATTGTCTTACTGACTTGACTGTCTCCATCTTGAAATGATGTTTGTTTATGTACTGATTTAGTAAGGAAAGGTCTACTACTGGTCGTAACTTTCCGTTCTTTTTCGGTACAGGAATAGCCGGGAATAAAAATCGGGAGTTCCCAGATTCCGAACCCTTTCCACTGCCCGTTTCTTGAGAAGCTCTGTGATTTCTTCTCGCAATAAAACGGGGAGGAAGATTGACTCGGCTTTATCGGAACAACCGATAAGGAAGGAACTGACTTGAATGGTATCTTGAACCCGTTTCGGACGATAGAGAGGACCCACTTGTTGTCTGTCAATTCTTCCCATTGTTCCACAAAATGGGCCAACCTTCCTCCCACTGGAATGTCTGGCCGTGATAGGACTGGCAGTGGAAAAGGTTGGACATCAATATTTTGTGGAAGATGAGGCTTGCTTAGAGGAGGAAAACTGTTTCTGATTCCCACTTCTCTTAACATATTCCTTTTTATTTGATGAATATGACTGTGTTTGACTCTTAGGCCTATACGTTTGTTGAGGCCTAGAAAATTTTGTCATCTGCTTCAGTCTCTTAAAGACCGGAGGAGTCATATAAGTCACTTTTTGTTGTTGTTGCATAGTAGAAGCAACAGAGGAAATTGTCAAGAACCTTTGTTGCTGGGCTTCAAAATTGCCCTTGGCAACTTCCTTAATTTTGTTACCAAATAAAGTTGTAGAATTTATCGGAACGTTCCACAACTCATGGTTGGAATTGACCAATAAAATCTTAGACGTGGCCAGTACCGCATCACGTCTAGCTTGGAAAATTTCCGTAGCTAAAATCACAGACATAGCGGCGCATGTTTAATAGATTTAGCTATGGCTTCCAGCAGTCTTGAGAGAGCTGGTGCGGATATTGTCTGCTGCTGCATACATAAGTACGCAGCAGAAGAGAATAGGTCTGCATGCGAGTTTATCGCTATCAGTTTGTGGGCTCTTTTTTCCCATATTTCAATGTTTTTTTTTCATTGGAATGGAGCATTTTCCCTTGTTGGACAAGTCCAACAGGGAAGCATCCGATTCTAACAGAGGAATCTAATCTGTTGGGAAATACTGACTCTGGCTCCTATAGAATTTAGTCTGTGTCAGGGAAGATACTGAATTTTGTGAGCATATCCAATCTCTGCCTTATTTCTTCATATCGATTTTGCTTTGGAGAAATCTGGCAGTGTTTTCAACTAGTTTGGATTGCGGCAATACTAATAATGGAATTGCATGCGACTCCATTAGATGTTCAATGCCAGATAAAGGCTTTGCCGGAGTATGCTTCTTGGTTGGCCTTGGGAATAACTCCGGAGGCAAAAGCCTGAAAACTTCATTGATTGCCCTATAAAAAGGACCAGGTTTCAATTTCTGAATATGAACCTGAGTCCTTTGTAGAGTGTAGCAAAGTCTGTTCAGGTGGTATTGTCTGGACATTAGTTATTTCCACAGGCTGTAGTATACTAGGATTCTGTGCAGCCTGCGGACTATGTCTACTCCTTTTGCATTTGCCATAATCATGTGATTGATTATCAGATATAGAAGAAGAGGAAGAAGAAGAAGTATATCTTCTTCTCTTCTTGTGAGAATCTTTGGATCTTTTTGATCTTCTGCTTCTCTTGTGAGAGTCAGATCTTGAAGAGGAGGATGTAGAAGACGATCTACGTCTCCTCCTCTTCTTAGATTTATGTTTACTTTTAGACTGATCCCTCCTGGAAATATTCCACAGAGTGAAGTCTGAGCTTGTCTGTTGTCCGATCTCCAGTTGTTATCGGGCGGTTCCACAATAACACTGGGATCGGACATATCACTAAAGTCGTGGTTCCAGGGGAAGTAAAACTCTTTTTGAGCTAGCTTGATTATTAGTGAACTCCATGCCCATGGCATGAGTTCCACTAACTATAGGTTGATATAAAGTCTGATGACTATATCAATCTAACCATTAAAACAAGTTTAACTTATCATAATTAATGACAAAATGATGAGATATATATATATAGATTGTTATATAATATCTCCAATTATTATTAAGTAATCTTTTAATGGCCTATAGACGTAAATGATTAACAAAATTCCATTTACGGTATGTATAATAGTACAACTTCCGGTACGTTTGTAATCGTTTAACAAAAAAAACTAGGAAGATCTGACAGAAAGCGTAAGTGCGGAACTTCCTAAATTGTGAAGCTTCATATATAAGAACTCTATAATAATTAATTAAGACAGTCCATCTTATAACGATATCGAAACGTCTTGAATTAACCGTCCTTATCTTCAATTATAAATATCCATCATCGGATATTGCGATGTCATATTTATAGAACAACGTATCTGGGAGAAATAAAGATTTTCCAGATTGTATTCTTTTCAATACTCGTTAACGAAACTTTGTATTTTTTATGACGAGAAGAACTACTGGTTCCCATTTACGGAGCTGACCATAGATGGGGAATGTAATTATATTTGGTCCTAACATATTATAGAATAATGTAAAAAAGAAGTTTTTAGAAGTAAAACATATTTTAACTATCAATACTTAACCTATAGATAATGTGCTATTCTATTCTGTTTTCACACCTTCCACAGAAAAACGACCTTTCAGTTGTCGTCTTAATCCAGAAGGTTTTGTTTGTGTTGAGGTTTTACGGCCCAGTCAACCCAATGGGGTTATGTGGAGCGTGGTCAGTTTACCTAACCACACGTTTACTGGGCAGGCTTAGTCCTCTACGCGGTTAACCAGTATTGTGCACATTCTTTCGCCAGAAACTGACAACTGCCCTTCTTGAATCAGCGGAAGGGAGAGAATGACCGTAGAAAATATTTCATGATAAATCTCCACGAAAAAATGTTGCCGACCTCGGCGGGGGCTGAACCCGCGACCTCCTGGTCTCCAGTTGGACGATGCATCCAACTGAGCCACCGAGGCCGGCTAATCCAGAAGGTCCCTTAGGCAGATACCTGTGTGACGTAACTCTTCTTGCTTAATTGATCACGTGTCAGTTTCTTTGATGTGTAGAACAATAGACAAAATTAGGAGAGAGAAGTGTGGGAGGGAGGAGGGATCATTTTAATTATCTATAGGTTAAGTATTGATAGTTAAAATATGTTTTACTTTTAAAAACTTCATTTGAACTGCACAATACATTAACCTATAGATAATGTGCTAGAATTTGTAGAATTGGAGGGAGGTGCTCTCCTAATTCTAACACAAAATAAATTGTATCCTACAACTTCTGGTTTAAGACTCGGGAAACTCTAAGGAATCAGATACATTCTAACTATATATGTTATAGTAAGAATGGTCTAGATTCACGTATAAAACATATCTTTAAGGTGTTAGGGTCTTACTACCTTGTATGTTAATAGTAGACTCTAGAGGATGCCAGATCTTAAGCCTCAGAGACTTAATTATTGGCCCCCCCTCCACCCCCACCCCGCTTTCTTTTTTTTGGGAAATAACTGTTGGTCCCAAAAAAGAATGATGAGTCATTGAGACATAGCCTCAATATTCCATTTCAAATGCAAGCTTGAGAATATTGTTTGATAGTATGTTCAAAACAGAACTTGTCAAAAGAAGTCTAATAAGCTGCCTAATTAGAGGCGCAAAATTAAATGAGGAAAAGTCTTCTCTGTTGAGTTTCCTATAGATAACGTACATATCTTGAGATTTTCAGAAACATTTTTAGACATGTAAAGATTATCTAATTGTAATAGTCTAAGCTATTAGAATTATGATCTAATTAGAGTGTGTTTAATGGGAGTGATAGGACCGTTTCCGATAAACAGACCATGAACTTGAGATAACCAAAATGTTGTATAATTATTCCCTTTTTTCATTCGAAATAAGGGGGAGATAATAAATTGTGTAGATGGAGTAGACTTAACCGAATTTCAGTTATCCATCAGGAAATAAAATGAATATACATACTTTATGGTTTGAACTATTGCTAGACTAATTGCATTAACAAATTTTTTTGTCTAGGCAAAGAGAAAATACGAAGGTTGCCTAAATCTGCGGAGAGGAAAGACAACCTAAGTCATTTAATAAACACTTTGTCATAGGACATATAGAAAGCGTTTCGTGTCCTGGACAAATTAAGAAAGAAAGAGACTGCTAACATCATACGTAGAGTTTGGCAGACTTATATAAGAGAGAAGAATAAAGGCTGATAACAGTTAACTGTAAGACAGCCTTCATATTTGGCTTAAAATCTTGCCATACTGTTGAGATTAAGCAATAGGAAATAACTGGATAGAATTTTTTCTATTGCTAGAAATAGAATGCCATGAAACTACTCTGAAGTACATAATCATGGTATGCAAGCAATAATTTAATATCCACTTTGTAATGACGAATCAGAATGTTCCGACAGAGAAAGGACTCTAGAAAAGAATGTAATCGGGCAACAGACATTCTGTAGAAATATTATTTAATAATATTGATTTATTATCTCTGAAAACACTAAACTTATAAATTCAGAGATAGTGTTACTATTCTGTACGAATATTTAAGAATAGTAAGAATAGATATTAAAACACCAAATTAAAATTATACTACAGGGCAAATTCCTGCTATGAATAAATTGTTAAGCGTAACTATTTATTCAGGCAAGGAATAACTCTACATTTAACATTTTATAAAATGTATATTGGAAAAGTCCTTCATCGTAACTGAAAGATTGTCCAAGAAAAACAGAGATAAAAAGACTGCCCGGAATTTTATAGATAAATATTCAATAAAACTTTAGAACTGAATATGTATTGTGTAAAAAACCATTACTAAATAATTGATAATTCCTGAAATACTCAATTTCGTGCTCGTATCGAAATTCAGGAAGAAATATATATACTCTTGAGATCTATGTGTAAACAATAAGGAGTGAAAATTCACAGTTGTGTTACCAACGATCCCTAACGCAAGGGTAAACATGTATTCAGTTGAAATAATATAGGTAATTATTATTAATTTGAAGTCATATAGGTTAAGATATAATTCGTTCCATCTTTAACCAAATATGCAAGAACAACCGCTCATTAATTCTGTATTCGAAGATAGAAAACAAATGAGTACTTAGTCATCGAAAATTGTATGGTTGAATTAAAAAGTAACGGAAGCTGAATGGATGTGTCTCCTTGGAACTGAATCGTAGGATAGTATCCATTCTGAAAACTAAAGCTTGTCTTTAGCTTAGCTTAACAAACGTAGTGTTGAAAATACTACCGAGTATTCATATAGTCGTTACGCACTGAATACTGAGAAATTGCTGTTTAAATTGCTTAGGAAAGATTTATACCTGCAATGTAACGTGAAAGGTCCAAAGTGTTAGTAAGATTTAGACCTGGGACGTAGCGAAAAGGGTCAATCTAAACATAAAAAGGCAAGTTTAGCATGATAATTAATGAAGATAGATATATATATATATATATATATATATATATATATATATATATATCGGTTATTATATATTATCTCCAAATATTATCAAATAATCTTAATGGCTTAAGCAAAAGTTCATTTACCGAATGTATAATCGAACAACTTTCGGTATGTTCGAAATCGTATCACGAAATAGTAAGATCTGACCGGAAACGTCGGTGCGGAACTTACTACGTTGTGAAGTTTATATAAACAAACTCTATATTATGAATTGAGACAGTGCATTTCATGACTCATCGAAACGTCTTGAAATGACTATCATATCTAAAGTATAATTAATTATATCCAGCTTCGAAATTTGAGATTATTTATATAGGACTTTTATCTTGAAGCGAACAGAATATCAAGATAGTATTCTTTCCAATACTCGCAAATAGAACTTGAATTCTTATAGCGAGAAGAACTGTTGATCACTTTAACGAATCTAACTATAAAAGGGGGTCAAGTAAATAAAAGTATAGTCCTAATATATAGAGATAATGAAATGTTTCTTATTTCGTCACCAATTCATAATTAAATATCTTTTCCCCATTGTCTTAACCTTCAACGTACAGAGTAAGACAAAGGGATGATTAAATTGAATATAATTGTATCTGCTATTTTGAGGTAAACTATTGGTTACGTTAATTATCCTCTAAGCATTTTATATATATATATATATATATATATATATATATATATATATATATATATATATATATGTATATATATATATATATATATATATATATATATATAAGATATTTTCCCCATTGTCTTAACCTTCAACATACAGAGTAGGACAAAGGGATGATTAACTTGGAATATAATTATATCTGCTATTTTGAGGTAAACTATTTGTTACGTTAATTACCCTCTAAGTATTTTATATATAAGATCTATGCTTTCGAACTGTTTAGATCTAAGAAATAATTGACTGTGACAGTTTCTGAATGGTTCCATAGCCAATTAAATAAGTAAGTAGACACTGTATATAATATGTAATTAAGGCAATAATAATCAGTCATGTACTGGATAAATTAATGCCTTTACTGAATATCTATCCATTTGTCTATTCCAAGGGTCTGAGCAAACTTTGATTGACATGGACCCTTGTATAAGTGTAAATAATAGAGGCATTAAAGCTAGTCGAAGCAAACTATTCCTCAATATAATAGATAATGTAGACCTATACTATACGTAAATTAGGTCTAGCTGTTTATATAGTTTCACATCTTCTTTATATAATTTCCAATCGTAACTATAGCAAAATTATTATTCCCAGATGAAGAATCTTCAGCGTAATAAATTCTATAACTGAGACATAAATTATCTGGAACATTACTATCGTAGTCTTAGATGATCCGGAAAGGCAAGGTAAAGAACGTATTGAATTATATATGCCTTAATATATAATTTTCTTCTTATCAATTATTTTATTCCAGAGTTCAGACAGGGCACGACTGACCTAGACTCTTATCATAATTAATCAATAGATAGTATAATACGGAATAATAGTATAACTGTCCGGCTATTTTCCATATACATAAACAAAAGGAAATATGTACCTCAACTAGACTTCTATACTAATCGTTGTAATCTAGAGAGGTTGTAGATAAATAACCTTAATTATTTCAATTATATATATAGGAAAAATTTATTAGAGTATAAAAGTAATTCTAATAAATTAATTCCTAATTACTAAGGATCAGTTATCTAATTCGTCTAGATTTCCGATACTTTATAAGTGTAATATTAATAGAAAGCAGAGAGGATTGACTGCTGCTTTCTATATCTAACTTATTCAATAGACTGCATGCTGATATGTATCGCGAGCATGCAGAAACTTAAGATGAAAAGAAGAAATAATTAGATTCCATGTATATTTTTCTTCTTCAAAAATAACGATAAATTAATGGAATTCACCTTTGCCTTGGAGCCGAATAAGGTGAATACCCTAAAAAGGTTAATCTCTTTCCAGTGAATAAGAGAGAAACAAAAGTTATTTTAAATATAGATAGACCTACCTCCTATACTTGGTCAATGAATAGCGAATTTGATAATAACCCATAATTCTAATTCATTTACCGAAGATATATATATATATATATATATATATATATATATATATATATATATATATATATATATATATATATATATATATATATATATATCTAGAATTCTAAGTCTAATTCAGAAAAGACTGGACAGAATTCTATGATAAGTGGCTACTAGGTATTCGAACCAATCGCTGTCATTCTATAACCTGTAACCCAAGGTTTGACTTGTCTATGATACTCCTTAAGCAGTAATAGATTGTCTGGGGACTAGTGACTACTATTTGGTCACTAGTAATCTGGCATAATGACTGGACACTAGTCTACATAACTACTGCCCAGTGAAAATCACTAAAAATCCAACATGGGTGGTTACTAGGTATTTGAGCTCATCACTCTCATTCTATAACCAGAAACCAAAGATTTGACTTGTACATGAAGCTCTATGAGCAATAATAGATTTCCAGGGACTAGTGACTATTACTCGGACACTAGTAACCCGACATTATGACCGGACACTAGTATTCGTAACTCTTGCCTGGTGAAAGTCATTGGTAATGCGATATAATGACCAGACACTAGTAATGGTAACTTTTTGCCCAGTGAAATATACTGATAATTGGACAAAATGACCGGACACTAGTATTCATAGTTCCTGTCTGGTGAAAGTCACTAATAATGTAATATAATGGCCGGACATTAGTACTTGTAACTATTTGCCTGGTGAAATTTACTATTAAATGGACATAATGACTGGAAACTAGTACTCGTGACTATTTGCCCGGTGAGATTATGTCAGAAACTAAATTTATCCAATGAATAATTGACTAGTGAATTATTGACTGGTGCCTGGTTGACTGGTGCCTGGTTGACTGGTGACTGGTGCCTGGTTGACAAGTGACTGGATGACTGGTTGACTGGTGACTGGTTGACCAGTGCATGGTTGACTGGTGCCTGGTAGTCCAGTGCCTGGTTGACCGGTGACTGGTGAAGCTGATTGACTGGTGCCTGATTGACTGGTGACTGGTTGACCGGTGACTGGTTCACTGGTGACCCAACCGCACACGAGCATTGTGCCAATTATAGCGAGAGTCGCGAAAACGCATGTCATGAAAAGCCAGTCAATAAATACAAGAAATAGACAATCGAATTTTCAAATAAATAACATGGATAGTGAAAGGAGTGATAAAGAAACAAAAGAAACACAAGGATACAGAAATTTAACCGTGAAGAAAAGAAATAATCTGAATTTCTTTCACTGGTAAAAAATCCTTGTTGATTTCCTTTGTCCACAGAAAAGAAACTGACACGTGATCTATTAAGCGGGAAGAGTTACGTCACACAGGTATCTGCCTAAGGGACCTTCTGGATTAAGACTTGACGACTGAAAGGTCGATTTTCTGTGGAAGGTGTGAAAACAGAATAGAATAGCACATTATCTATAGATTAATGTATTGTGCAGTTAAAATGAAGTTTTTTAAAAGTAAAACATATTTTAACGAGTAATACTTAACCTATAGATAATGTGCTATTCTATTCAGTTATTCACCCCCTCCACAGAAAAAAACGACCTTTCAGTCTTAATTCAGAAGGTCCCTTTAAACAGTTACCTGTATGACGTAGTTCCTCCCGCTCAAATGATCACGTGTCAGTTTCTTTTATGTGTAAAACAATACACAATTAGGAGAAAGGAGCGAGGGAAGGGAGGTGGGACGATAAATACTTATCTATAGGTTAAGTATTACTCGTTAAAATATGTTTTACTTTTAAAAAACTTCATTTTAACTGCACAATACATTAATCTATAGATAATGTGCTAGAATTTGTAGAATAGGAGGGAGGATTTCTCCTAATAAGTTAGTCCCAACTTCTGAATTAAGGCTTATTAAAAAGATTTATTTTTTATATATATATATAATGAGGACATAATTAGTGCTTAAGGCAATAATAAGATCCTTTAACCAAGGATAAAGTAATCCAGGGTTAACATATATATATAATAAAGATATAATTAGTACCTCTCTAGTATAGCATCAGGTCTAGGGGGGCTGTTGACGTTGTCTACACATCCATAGCTGATTGCTGTTGGCCCCCCACCACTTTTTGGGCCACTACAATGGGGCCCAAACTTTGGAGATTCTGTGCTTGTTGAGACATGTCTGAGATAGAATTTGGCAAAAGTTGATGAACTATTCCAAACCGCTGCTTGAAGTATATCATTGAGAGGAACTTTGTCGAAGAAAGCCCAAGAAGAGGAAAGAGCTCTAACTTCATGAGCTTTGATTTTAAGGAAAGAGATATCTCGTTTAGTGAGTTTCCTATAGGCAAGTTTAACAGTGTAAGATATCCATCTCGAGATAGTATCTTTAGAAATATCCTTATTGCCTTTAATAGGAAGAAAAAGTCTAGTTCTATTTTGGCGATAAGAGCTAGTCATTTTGAGATAGAATTTCAGAGCCCTAACTGGGCAAAGAAGTCTGTCAGTATGTTCCCATTTACATATTCGAGCAAGACTAGGAACAACAATAGGATCTGGTTTAACAGAAGGAAGCTGGTTTTTTGCTAAAAAACCAGATTTAAGAATCAAGAAAACTGAACCATCAGATTGATTAAATCTTAAATGTTGTGAATCCATAGCTAGAGCATGTATTTCACTACACCTTTTAGCAGTGGCAAGAGCTAAGAGAAAGGCTGTCTTAATAGTAACGTGAAATTTAGAAGCCTTATCAAGAGGTTCAAAAGGTGGTTTTTGTAGACATACTAAAACCCACGCTAAGTCCCATTTAGGTGTAAGAGATCTTTGTACTGGTCGTTGAAGTTCAAAGGATCTGATAAGTTCAGATAAAACTGGATTAGATCCAATTCTATTACCAGTTTTGAATTTTAAAGTGTTAGAGATCATAGATCTATAACCTTTAATAGTACTAATCTGACATTTCTTTTCCGAAAAAAGAAAGATTAAGAAATCGGCTATAACTGTAATAGGGGCCGAGATCGGATTAACCTTTTTTGTATGACACCAATTAGAGAAGATGGTCCATTTTGCATCGTAGACTTTTTGTGTAGATGCTCTTCTTGATCTGGAGACAAAATCTGCAACGTTTTGTGAAAATTTCTTATCTCTGATTGATTGTTTGATAACTCCCAAGCGTGAAGGTCGAGAATTGGGAGGTTTTGATGTTCAAATCTTCCTTTGGATTGAGTCAGTAGTCTTGGAATTAGTGGCAGACGAATCGGAGCTGACACTAATAGAAGAAGAAGTTCTGAGAACCACTGTTGTTGTGGCCAGAATGGAGCTATGAGAACTATTCTGCACTGATGTTGTCGGATTTTCTCTAGAACAGCAGGTATCAGAATAAAAGGAGGAAAAGCATATGCATGAAGATGATTCCAGTCCATGGACAGGGCATCTATTGCTAGTGCTTTGTAGTCTTGTACTGGAGAGACATATAATGGGAGTCTGTGGTTGAATCTTGTCGCAAACAGATCCACATTTGGGAAGTTGAGCATCTGGAATACTGAATTCGCAACTGTTTGATCCAGAGCCCATTCTGTCTTGATAGGTTTGTCTAGTCTTGAGAGGCGGTCTGCAAGAATGTTGAATTTGCCTGGGATGTGACGTACTCTGATAACTATGTCTTGTTCCAGGCACCAATTGAGTATTTTCCAAACTTCTACGCAAAGATTGGGGGAATGAGTGCCACCCTGTTTGTTGATATATGAGACCACCGTTGTGTTGTCTGTGGATATCATGATGCAAGAATGGTGAATAAATGTTTTGGCTTGTTTCAGTGCTAATCGTATGGCCATCATTTCTAACATATTGATATGGAGCTGGGATTGGTTTTCTGTCCAGCGACCATGAAAGGACAGTGTTGTCGGCTCTAAATGAGCTCCCCATCCATAATGACTGGCATCCGTATAAAGGAAGAATTTGGGGTCTGGAGGATGGATTGAAGTCCCTGTCTCGAATCGAATGGGGTTTATCCACCATTGTAAGTGAGATCGAATCATGCCGTTTATCGAGATCGGGTTATCGAGAGGAAGAATATGAGGTTTCCAGACTGACAGCAGGCACATCTGAAGAGGACGTAAGTGCAGTCTGCCCAGGAGAACAAGGTCTGCTGCAGCACTGAGTTTGCCCAAAAGAGAAAGGAAAGTTCGTGCCGATACATGTTTTGCTGACATTATTTTCTTGATTGTTAGAATTAGGTTCTGTACACGATCCGCTGGAACCCTGACTAAATTTTGTTGCGTCAGAAATTCCATACCTATGAAGGTGAATTTCTGAACAGGAAAGAGATCGGACTTCTTGAGATTTGGCAGAAAACCTAGGCTTTGAATAGTTTGAATGCAAATCTTTGTCTGAGTGATCAGACGGTTGTGAATCAGATTTTTTATCAGCCAATCGTCTAGGTATGGAAAAACTGATATGGCACGTTGGCGTAGAAACGCTGCAATAACGTCCATCAGTTTCGAGAAAATTAACGGACTTAGGGACATTCCGAACGGTAGGGCCGAAAAGTGATATACTTGATCTTCGTGTACGAAGCGAAGATACTTCCTGGATTGACGATGTATCGGCACATGTAGATATGCATCTGTTAAATCTATGGAGACAGCCCAATCGTTGAGTCTCATCGCTTGTCTTACCGATTTGACTGTTTCCATTTTGAATGCTTGTTTCTCTATGTACCGGTTTAATAAAGACAGGTCTAATATTAAACGAAACTTTGCGTTCTTTTTTGGCACAAGGAATATCCAGGAATAAAAGCCGGGAGTTTCCGGATTCTGTACCCTTTCCACTGCCCGTTTGTTGAAAAGATTTTCGATCTCTTCTCTGAGAAACGGGGAGGAGGACTGACTCATTCTGATCGGAACAGATGACAAAGGAGGAATTTTGATGAATGGTATCCTGAAACCGTTTCGTACGATAGAGAGGACCCATTTGTTGTCTGTTATTTCCTCCCATTTTTCCGCAAAATGGGCCAATCGTCCTCCCACTGGAATGTCCGCGAGCGGAAGAGCAGGCAGTGGAAAGGGCGGGCCTTCATAATCTTGCGGAGGAAGAGGCAGGTTTAGAGGAGGGGAACTGACGGATGTTACCAGTCCTCTTGATATTATCTTTCTTAATGTGAGAAGATGAGCTTTGGGGAATATTTTTGGACCTATACGACTGCGTAGGTTTAGGTCTGGATGTTGTTTGTTTAGGTATCTTGAAAGCTCTGCTCTGCCAAGGAGGCTTATAAGAATGAGATTGTGACTGAATGGATGTAGAAGCTAGAAACCTTTGCTGTTGAGCTTCGAAGTTTGATTTAGCTATTTCTTTTATCCTGCCGTCAAATAAGGATTTTGAGTTAATAGGAGCGTTCCTTAACTCGTATGTGGAATTGTCGAGTAGTAGTTTAGACGAAGCTAGGGCTGCGTCCCTCCTAGCTGGGAATAATTCAGTAGTTAAAAGTGTAGACATGGCAGTAGCATGTTTAATCGATTTGGCTACGGCCTCCAGAAGTCTGGAAAGGGCTGCAACCGACATAGATTCTTGTTGTAATGAAAGGAAGGCAGCTGAAGAAAATAGATCAGCATGAGAATTAATAGCGACTAGTTTTCTAGCCTTCCTTTCCCATGCTTCTAGATTCTTGAGCGGAATAGAAGCTCTTCCTTTATTAGAAATGTCTAGGAGCGACGCATCCGCTTCTAATTGAGGGATATTATCAGTTGGCAAATATTGGTTTTGGCTCTTGTAGAATTTAGTCGGAGCAAGAGCCGAAACCAAGCTTTGCGGGCAAATCCAATCTCTTGAACATTTGTCCGATTCTAGCCTATTTTGAATATATTTTGTTGTATTTTGTACTAATTTGGATTGTGGGAGAACAAGTAATGGAGTGGAACGAGACTCCATTAATTGTTCGATCCCAGAGAGAGGTTTTAATGGAGCTTGATCCTGCTGAGTTTTGGGGCATAACTCAGGAGGAAGAAGCCGGAAGACCTCGTTAATCGCACGATCAAATGACCAGACTTCGGATTCAGTTTCCGAATCTGACTCCTTATTCTGTTGAGTGAGATTCGGCTGAATCTGATCGTAATTAATAGGTTGATTAGTGATTTGACTAAAATTAGTCTCCTCAGGTTGTATTAGAGTTGGCGTTTGAACAACCTGGGGAGATTTATGAGCCCTTGTATATCTACCAATGTCAAGTTGAGATTGGAAGGAATTTGATGAAGAAGAAGGCGTCATCGATCGTCTTCTTCTCTTTTTATGAGAGTGCTTAGATCTCTTTGAATTTTTCTTTCGCCGAGAAGAACTCAAAGAGTCTGATCTGGAAGTAGAGATAGAAGAAGAGGACGATCGATGTCTTCTTCTCTTTTTAGATTTATGCTCTCTTTTTGACTGATCCTTCCTTGAAGGTCTGGAGATAGATAAATCATTTGAATTAGGAGGTTCAATCATTACACTCGGATCTGAGACCTGCGAAAAATCAGGTTCGAGTGGAATAATCTGTCTAGAGGAAGAAGCTGGATTAGGAAGTTCTAGTCTATCAGAACGTTTGTAACCAGGAATAAAGACATTGGATAGTCTGTGGACACTACCATGTGAAATATGGCTACTTATGGACGGAGCGTAGCTTTGTACAGGCACATTTATAGGAATATAACCAGGCGGAATTTGTGTTTGTAGGTCATACGCGAATGACTGTAAACCAATGCCTGGTTGACTGGAGCCTAGTTGACTGGTGCCTGGTTGACTGGTGACTGGTTGACTGGTGACTGGTTGACTGGTGACTGGTTGACTGGCGACTGGATGACCGGTGACTGGATGAACGGAGATAAATTGCCCAGTGACTGGATGACTGGTGACTGGTTGACTGGTGACTGGTTGACTGGTGACTGGTGACTGGTGGGCTTAGTGCCCGGTCAGACTCTGTCCGCCAGGCTGCCACCTTGATGGGTCCTGCCCCAAGCAGTAAAGCTATGAGGGGCGGTGCTCCCATCAACTGTCCCGTTGTCAGACATGTCTGACTGGGACTTCTTGGATTTCTTTGATTTCTTCTGTTTTCTCTTCTGCGTCATAACTGATTTTCTAGTAGCATGAAGGCGTCTTCTTTCTGCTAGGTTCCAAACTTTTTCTGTCCAGAAACTACAAATAGAACACGGAGAGATACGTGTGCAAGAATTACAAGTTAGACAAGATAAATGTGTATCCCATTTAGCTTTTAAATGGCCACAGTTGCCGCGGGCGAAATGCATCGACTGACGCGGAAACAAAGGAAGAAATTTAACATTGAGAAAACAAGAAATCTAAGATCGATATTTCAAAAATAAGTACATAGATAGTAGAAGGAGTGAATATAGAACCAGAGAAAGTCAAAGATATAAAAATTTTAACCGTGTAGAATAATTTTAATCCATTTTTTCTAACACAGAATAAAAATCCTTGAACATTCAAAGTCCACAGAAAAGAAACTGACACGTGATCATTTGAGCGGGAGGAACTACGTCATACAGGTAACTGTTTAAAGGGACCTTCTGAATAAAGACTTTATAACGACTGAAAGGTCGTTTTTTTCTGTGGAGGGGGTGAATAACAGAATAGAATAGCACATTATCTATAGGTTAATGTATTACGAAGTTAAAATTTCCTATTTCGTCACCGATTCGTAATATAATATCTTTCTCACATTGTCTTAACCTTGACATAATAAGATAGACAATGGAATAATTGATTTCAGATATAATTGCCATCACTATTTAGAGGAGGTAAACTACTAGTTACGTTAATTCCCCTCTTAGAAAGTTTTCTTGTATTATACTTTAATGAATTATAGAATATATATATATATATATATATATATATATATATATATATATATATATATATATATATATTAGATCTATACCTTCGATCTGTTTAGATCTAAAGTAATTATTGCACGGTCAGGAAACTTCATAATCGGAGCAAGTGGCTCTGATAAGCAAATGTTGTGTGCGTCTTCCGGAGCACGTGCGGCTCTGAATATAGCGGCTGAAAAAAGTAAACAAAAGAGGTAGGTCAGTCACTCGTCGAAAGAATCTGTTTTTGTGGGGTAGTTTTTCTCAAAAAGGAGAATTACATGCTGCTCTCAAGTCTTTTAACAGTTTTCTCACCTAATAGATAGTTTGTAAATGTGTACGATCTCGTCTGAATTACTTGTGGCGTGGGCTGATCGATGCTGAATAAACTGATCGTCGAAGGTTCAGCGACACTATTCCCGGTTATTTTTTCATAAAATGCATATGCGCCTGGACTGTTTGGCATTTGTTATGTGTGAAATGATTGTTTGACCTGTCTCACTTACCGAAAAATAAAAATTGACAACAAACTAATGGAAATGGAGGGCAAATAAACAATGGCTCCGATGGTGTAGGGCAGCTCTGAATATATCGGTCAGCTCTGATAGCTGAGGGTTTGCAGAACTATTATTATAAAGACAGCCTCTGTCCAGTTGCGAGTATTGAAGCCTTGCAGCAACGTTTGTCTCTTCTGATCTTTGAACATCTATTCTGTGCTGTAACAGTTGATTTTTGCTCTAAAATGTCTTGATGGGGACGTACAACCTTATCAAAAACAAGCACAGAAACTGAAACTGATAATGGCCTCTGGTAGTGGATTTACGTGGATTTTTCTGTTTCAAGATTTGCGATGAAATCGATCACGGCACAGGTGCAATTTTTGTGGTCTCATTTTAGCGGTAGGGGTAACTATGTATGATAGGGGATAGAGACATACATAATGTTTTAAATCTCTGAACAAGCGATCTAGACGTAGACACTTTTCTTCCATAAACACTCAGAATGAAATCTAAGGTGATAACCAAGCACCATAAATAATTACAAGAATGGTGTTTTGAAGAAGTTTTAGAGTATCATATCGACCAATTCATGTTTCAAGATTTTTTGTCTCACAAACTTATTTTTGTTTTAGCTTTCTAAGGAATTGTTCTTGCTAGAAGTATGCCATATGGGTTATTTCTTCATCTTGCAAATTTCCATCTATTGATACATTCAAAATATGAATTTGAGCCTAATTTCACACGCCAATGAACACACATATATAATTGAAAAACAGGTATATTTTCACAGTTTTGATCCATTTTGATTTTAAGTTAAGAAACTTGAACCAGAGTAGCATCTCTTGGACAGGTCATTTTTTTTTAAATTAATGACACTGACCTACCTTTTCATGGTCTTCTGAACATGGGTTTTGAAATTAGACAGCTTACATTCTTATTGAAACGTATGCACTAAAACTACTTCAAAAAGCCATTTTTTTTAATTGGAAAGGTGCTAAGTTATCACCTTAGACATCATTTTGTATTTAAATATGTCTCTACTCCTCATGATACATAGTTACCCACCCACTTTTATATACTTGTATCTCAAAAAGTAGCTTTCTGTACGAAGTCATGCAAAACATGATGGAAGCTAAACAGTTTCAAAATAATAAAAGTTTATGTTTTGTCCGGAAATCATATTTTCTGGATTATAAAAATGTATTTAGTTTCCAAGCTCCTTCACTATTTCCACTTTTCTGAAGCTTACCGACGGCTGTCCACAACTGTTTGCTTAACTGAAGCAATGTCAATGGATTCCCATTTTTGTCGTGAACCATTAATGGCAAAACTCTCCATCTGAACATGTAATCACAATGTCTATCCCTTTGTCTTTACATTCTTTTTTACAGTGAAATTAGGTCAAATTCATATTTTGAATGTATCAATAGATGGAAATTTGCAAGATGAAGAAATAACCCATATGGCATACTTCTAGCAAGAACAATTCCTTAGAAAGCTAAAACAAAAATAAATTTGTGAGACTAAAAATCTTGAAACATGAATTGGTCAAACTTCTTCCAAACGCCATTCTTGTAATTATTTATGGTGTTTGGTTATAACCTTAGATTTCATTCTGAGTGTTTATGAAAGAAAAGTGTCTACGTCTAGATCGCTTGTTCAGAGTTTAAAACATTATGTATGTCTCTATCCCCTATCATACATAATTACCCCTACTGCTAAAACGAGACCACAAAAATTGCACCTGTGCTGTGATCGATTTCATCGCATATCTTGAAACAGAAAAATCCACGTAAATCCACTACCAGAGGCCATAATCAGTTTCTGTGCTTGTTTTGATAAGGTTGTACATCCCCATCAAGACATTTTAGAGCAAAAATCAACTGTTACAGCACAGAATAGATGTCCAAAGATCAGAAGAGACAAACGTTGCTGCAAGGCTTCAATACTCGCAACTGGACAGAGGCTGTCTTTTATAATAATAGTTCTGCAAACCCTCAGCTATCAGAGCTGACCGATATATTCAGAGCCGCCCTACACCATCGGAGCCATTGTTTATTTGCCCCTCCATTTCCATTAGTTTGTTGTCAATTTTTATTTTTCGGTAAGTGAGACAGGTCAAACAATCATTTCACACATAAAAAATGCCAAATAGTCCAGGCGCATATGCATTTTATGAAAAAATAACCGGGAATAGTGTCGCTGAACCTTCGACGATCAGTTTATTCAGCATCGAC
The DNA here is from genome assembly GCA_964016985.1 of Anodontia alba. NCBI lineage: Eukaryota > Metazoa > Mollusca > Bivalvia > Lucinida > Lucinidae > Anodontia > Anodontia alba. Next base: position 49,684,045 of record OZ024824.1, on the reverse strand, counting down.
CAGCCCACACCAAAAGTAATTCAGACGAGATCGTACACATTTACAAACTATCTATTAGGTGAGAAAACTGTTAAAAGACTTGAGAGCAGCATGTAATTCTCCTTTTTGAGAAAAACTACCCCACAAAAACAGATTCTTTCGACGAGTGACTGACCTACCTCTTTTGTTTACTTTTTTCAGCCGCTATATTCAGAGCCGCACATGCTCCGGAAGAGGCACACAACATTTGCTTATCAGAGCCACTGGCTCCGATTATGAAGTTTCCTACTCGTGTATTGACTGTGACGTTTCTCAACGGTTCCATAGCCAAATATTTCATAAGAAGTCAAACTGCATATTTCGTAATTAGATTGCAACTTTTGAAACTAATAATATAGATTAAGGCAATAATAATAATAATGTACAGGATGTATTAATGCCTTTACTGATTATCTACATATTTGCCTATTCCAAGGGTCTGAACAAGCTTTGATTGACATGGATCCTTGGTGTAAATAATAGAGGAAGTAGAACTAGTCTTAGCATACTATTCCTCAATAATTTTGCTTTATATTAGACTTAAGTATTATAAATAATGTAGACCTATACTATCCATAGATTAGGTCTAACTGTTTATCAGCTGTATGGTTTCCTATCCTTACCATACAGGCCACTATACCCTATACTTTGGGTACAGTTTATCTAACAAGTCTGAATATACTATGTCGCTGACCGATATTCAGTGGTTTATACTTTAGGCCGCTATACACCAGGTTACTGACTGATATACTGGGGAGCAGTGTAGCTTACAGGTATTCATATACTTTGTAGCTAACCGATATTCCGGTATACACTCCAGGTGACAGGCCACTATACCCCAGGTTAACAACTAATATACTGGGTAACAGTGTAGCTGACAGGTATTTGTATACTTTTGTCACTGACCGGTATTTGGGTATGTACTCCAGATGACAGTCGGCTATACCTGGGAACAGTGTAGCTTAACAGATCTTATCATAGTTGTCGCTGACCAACATTCTCGTCCAGGTGAGAGGCTGCTGTACCATAAGTTACAGAGTGATACTTTGGGTACAGTGTAGCGGACAGTGACTGGCTGCCCGGTGCCTGGTTGACTGGTGCCTGGTAGCACAGTACCTGGCTGACTGCAGATAATTCTCCCAGGTTGCCTGGTAGCGGAATGCCTGGTTGACTGGTGCCTGGTGAAGCTGATGTAGATTGCCTGGTGCCTGGTTGACTGGTGCCTGGTTGACCGGTGACTGGTGACTGGTGGACTTAGACTTTATTGAGTACTTATAGCATCAATAAGACGCCACCCAGATGGGTCCTACCCCTGGCAGTATAGCCCTGTGGGGTGGTGTCCCATCAGTAAAGAATTGTCTTGTAACCTAAAAAGGTTAACAAGTTCTTTACAAATCAGCTTCTCCACCCATAGAAATCTTCAGCCAGTTTGCAGTTGAAAGTTATCCATACTCCTCCAGTTATTACATATCACGTCAATAAAGAACCTGGGAACAGAAAGAATAAGTTAAATATTTATGTTATGATGCACGACTATCGAACCAAACACGAACGTTGAGCCGATTATTATGAGAGGTGCGAAAACATATGACTCAATTCAACAATCAACTATAGCAAGAAAACGAAAATCGAAAATTTCAAATAAATAACATATTTAGTGGAAGGAATGTCAAAGGAAACACAAGAAAGAAAAGGATTTAAAAATTTAACCGTGAGAAAAGAAATTAAATACAGATTTCTTTCACCGGAGAAAATCCTTTGTGTTTACTTTCTTGTGAACAGTAAAGAAACTGACACGTGATCATTTAAGTGGGAAGAGTTACATCATACAGGTGACTGCCTAAAGGACCTTCTGGATTAAGACTGTAAAACACGACTGAACTGTCGTTTTTTTCTGTGGAAGGTGTGAAATACAGAACAGAATAGCACATTATCCATAGGTTAATGTATTGTGCAGTTAAAATAAGCCCCACCCTCTAGCAGCCATGTTTTTTGATGAATCATGGTTGCTTGAACAATCTTGGTAGAAGGTCACCAAAGTAACATTCCTGTCAAGTAATATTGAAATCAGTCAAGTGGTTTCTGACAAGAAGATTTTTAAAGTCTTCTAAAGAGATATATAGGGAAAATAAGCTCTGCCCCATAGCGGCCATGTTTTTTTACGTATCATGAGGGCTTGAACAATCTTGGTAGAGGGTCACCAAATGAACATTTCTGCCAAGTTATATTGAAATCATTCCAGTGGTTTCTAACAAGAATATTTTTAAAGTTTTCTATATAGATATTTAGGGGCAAAACAAGAGGGCCATGATGGCCCTGTAACGCTCACCTGAGCATCATAGCACTTTGAGAACCTGATCTAGAAATGATCAAGGCAAACATTCTGATCAAAATTCAAAATGATTATATTAACAAGTAAGACAATGTAGCATGTCTAATGGACTGTGAAATAAAGGTCAAGGTCAAATATGGATGACTGCACTCAAGAGGCCATGCTAAGATGTACGCATGTACTAAGTATCACTGGCTGTAGGGGCAATAGTTACTGAGAAACTGACCTAAACACAAACACTTCACAAGTACCAAATATCACTCCTGTAGGACCAATAATCACTGAAAAACTGACCTAAATGGAAAAAACTTAAGAAAGTCACTGGATAGAAAAATATACATCACCTTGAAATCATCAAGACAAACATTTTGAGCAAGATTCATGATGATCACTTCAAAAATGTGACCTCTAGAGCATCAACAAGGTTTTCCTTTGATTTGGCCAGGTGACCTAGTTTCTGACATCAAGTGACCCAGTTTTAAACTAGAACGTAGAAATCATCAAGACAAACATTTTGAGCAATATTAATGATGATTATTTAAAAAAATGTGACCTCTGGAGTGTTAATTTTTTTCTGCTGATTTTGGCCTGGTGACCTAGTTTTTGACCCCATGTGACCCAGTCTCAAACTTGACCTAGAAAATCATCAAGACAAACATTTTGAGCAAGATTCATGATGATTGCTTCAAAATGTGACCACTAGAGTGTTAACAAAATTTTCTGCTGATTTGGCATGGTGACCTAGATTTTGACCCCCAAGTGACCCAGTTTCAAACTTGACATAGAACTCATCAAGACAAACATTTTGAGTTAGATTCATGATGATTGCTTCAAAAATGTGACCGCTAGAGTGTTAAAAAGGTTTTCTGCTGATTTGGCCCGGTGACCTAGTTTTTCATCCCAAGTGACCCAGTTTCAAACCTGACCTAGAAATCATCAAGGACAAACATGTTGAGCAAGATTCATGATGATTGCCTGAAAAAAATGTGACCGCTAGAGTGTTAACAAGGTTTTCCGCTGATTTCGCCAGGTGACCTAGTTTTTGACCCCAGGTGACCCAGTTTCGAACTTGACCTAGAAATCATCAAGACAAACATTTTGAGCAAGATTCATGATGATTGCTTAAACAAGTCACCCGATGCTTCCTAGCAAGTTTGGAGGTCATTTGTGACCACTAGAGTGTTAACAAAGTTTTCCGCTGATTGGCCCGGTGACCTAGTTTTTTACCTCCAAGTGACCCAGTTTCAACTTGACCTAGAACTCATCAAGACAAAACATTTTAAGCAAGTATCATGATGACTGCTTCAAAAATGTGACCACTAGAGTGTTAACAAGGTTTTAGCTGATTTGGCCAGGTGACCTAGTTTTTGACCCCAAGTGACCCAGTTTCAAACTTGACCTAAATATCATCAAGACAAACATTTTGAGCAAGATTCATGATGATTGTTTGAAAAATGAAGTTTTTTAAAAGTAAAAACATATTTAAACGAGTAATACTTAACCTATAGATAATGTGCTATTCTCTTCTGTTTTCACACCTTCCACAGAAAAAAAACGACCTTTCAGTCGTTAATTAAAGTCTTAAACCAGAAGGTCCCTTAGGGCAGTTACCTGTGTGACGTAACTCCTCCCGCTCAATTGATCACATGTAAGTTTCTTTTATGTGTAAAACAATAGACACAATTAGGAGAGATAAGCGAGGGTGGGCGGAGGGAGATAATTGATTATCTATAGGTTAAGTATTACTCGTTAAAATATGTTTTACTTTTAAAAAACTTCATTTTAACTTCATAATACATCAGTCTATAGATAATGTGCTAGAATTTGCAGAATAGGAGGGAGGTGCTCTCCTAATTCTAACACCAATAATATCTCACCACTTCTGGTTAAAGACTCAGGAAACTCTAAGGAATCAGATACATTCTAATTCTATATTTAATAGAAAGAATGATCTAGATTCACAAAATAGCATATCTTTAAGGTGTTATGATCTAACAACCTTATATATAATAGTAGACTCTAGAGGAAGCCAGTTCTTAAGTCTGAGAGACCTAACATTGCCCCCCCCGCCCCCCCCTCCCGCCCCCCCCCCCCCCCCCCCCCCCACTTTTTTTTCTTTTTGGGAAACAACAATTGGCTTCAAAATGAAAAGGGAGTCATTGAGACATAACATAAATATTCCATCGCAAAGTAAGCTAGGAATATAGAAATAATATTTTCAAAACAAAATTTGTAAAACAAAAAGCCAAGACCATACACTGTAAGTAGTCTATCTAGGGTCTTGAATAAATAAGGAAAAGTCTACTCGGTGGAGTTTCCTATAGATAACTGACATATGTAGATATTTTGGATAAAATTCTAGATATGTGAAGTTATCTAATTGTAATAGTCTAAGTTGTTAATTGGAGCGATAGGACAGTTTCCGATGAACAGACATAGACTTAAAATAACCATAATGTTGTATAATTATTCCCCTTTGATCAAATTAAAGAAGGGGAGATAATAAAGTAGATGGAGTTAACTATAACTCAGTTATCCATCAGAAGAAAAAGATATAGACAAACATAATGGTTAAAACTATTGCTAGACTAATTGTATTACGAATTTTTAGTCAAGCAATAAAATAATACAGAGTTTGCATAAAACTGCTGGGAAGAAAAAACAACCTAAACCATTGATAATTAGTTTTGTCACAGACATATAAAAGTGTTTGATGTCCTGACAAAATAATAAAGAAGAAACTGTCAACATCATAACTTAGAGTTTGACAGACAATAAGAGAGATAAGAATAAGGTTGATCGCAGCTAACTGTAAGACGGTCATAGTTTGGCTAAATCTTACCGTATTGATAAGATTAAGCAAAAAGCTGGATAGAATCTTTCTATACCAGAAGATTGCCATGAAAAGTACTCCTGAGTAAATAATCATGGAAATCAAGAAAAGTTAAAAAGTCCACTTTGTAATAACGAATCAAAATGTTCATAAAAAGAGAAGGACTCAGAGAAAAAGTAATAGTGTGATAATCTCTGAAGAACAATTATACAACAGTACTGATTAATAATCTCTAAAACACTTAATTTATAAGTTAAGAGATAGTATTACTATTCTATACGCATATTTAAGAATAGTAAGAAATATATGAATACTAAATTAAAATTATACTACGGAACAAATTCCTGCTATAAATAAAAGGTTAAGCGTAACTATTTATTAAGCAAGGAATTATTAAACATATAACTCGCTATAAAATTACTGCCCAGAATTTTATAGATAAATATTCAATCAAATTTTTAGAATTGAATATTAATAGAATAAAATCTATGTCTGCATAATTGGTAATTCCTGAAATATCAAATTACGTACTCGCAAATGAATTCAGGAAGAAAAAATATATACATATATACATATATATATATATATATATATACTCTCGAGATCTATACGTAAACCATTGAGAGTAATAAAATAATATTATTACCACGATCCCTGACGGAAGGGTAAAAACATGTATAAATATGAAAGAGATAATAATTAATTTAACGTCATATAAGTTTAAGATAAAATTTGTTTAATCTTTAACCAATATGCAGCAACAGTGACTCGATATTCTGTATTCGTACGTAGAAAAGAGTACTTAGTCATTAGAATTTTGTATGATTGAAATAGAGATAATGGGATCTAAATGGATGTATCTCCATGAACTGAATCGAAGGATAATATCCATTCTAAAAACTAGGGCTTGTTTTAGGCTTAGTTTAACAAGCGTAGAATTGAATTATTTCCAAGTATTCATGAAGTCGTTATGCTCTGAATACTGAGAAAAACTGTTAAAATATTGTTTAGGAAATAAAAAAGTGACTGGTCCATGTTAGCTAGATTTAAACCTGGAACGTAGCGAGAAGGTCAATCTAACTTAAAAGTAAGTTCAGAAAGATAAATAATGAAGATAGATATATAAATATCGGTATAATATATTATCTCCAACTATTATCAAATAATCTGAATGTTTAAAAGCATAAATGCTACTCGAAAGTTTATTTACCGAATGTATAATTGGAGAAACTTTCAGTATGTTCGAAAATGTATCACAAAAGTAAGATCTGACTAGGAACGTAGGTGCAGCACTTACTACGTTGTGAAGTTTATATAAACATATTCTATATTATAAATTGAAGCAGTGCATTTCAAAATCATCGAAACGTCTAGAAATGACTTATTGTGTGGAAAAAAAAAATAAATATCCAGTTTCGGAAAAGATATTTATCTATTTAAATATAGACCATTATTGATGCGGACTGGAAATCAAGATATTAATCTTTGCATTATTCGCAAACTGAACTTGAACTCTTAGCGAGAATTACTATGATCCCTTTAACGAATGTAAACATAAAGAAGGGGTAAAGAGATAATTAAGTGTATCTTAATTCTTTACCGGCTCGTAATTAAGGATGTTTTCCCTTTTGTCTAAGCCTAGACGTACAATGATTAATATGAATATGATAATATCTGCTATTATGAGGTAAACTCTCGTTAATTAACCTCTAAGCATATATTAAAAATATATATCAACATAATCTAGAGCTTCGGTAAGTTTAAAGGAAGGAAATGATTGACTTTGGCAGTTTCTGAATAGTTACAAAGTCAATAAAAAAAAAAAAATCAAAAGGAAAGTATTGTATATAATATCTAATTTAGGCAATAATAATCTGTCACGTACTGAATAATTAATGCCTTTACTAAATATGTATCCATTGTCAATATCAAAGGTGCGAGAAAATTTTGATTGACATGGACTCTAGTTATAAATAAAATATTAGAGGTATAGAGCTAGTCGAAGCAAAACTATTCCTCAATAAAGATAAAGTAGACCTATAATATACGAGGATTAATTGGGTCTAGTAATTATAAGTTTTAAACCTTCCAAAATAATTTCTAATATAATCATAATAAATTTATTATTCCAAGATGAAGAATTTTCGGCGTAATAGATTCTTACTGAGACAAAATTATCTGGTATATTGCTATCGTAGTCTTAAATGATCCAGAAGAAAAAATAAAACAGGCAAAGTAAAGAACGTATCGAATTATATCTATGCCTAAATATAAGATTTTCTTCTTATTTATTATTTTATATCAGAGTTTAGACAGAGCACGACTGACCTAGACTCTTATATAATCAATCAAAAGATAGTATAAAATAGAATAATAGCTTAACGGATCAACTATTTTCCATGTAGAAAGGCAAAAGGTAAATATATACCTCAACTAGAATTTTAAATCGTAGTAATCTAAAGAGGTAGCGAATAAATAAATAAACTGTTAATTTATTTATCTGATTCGTGTAAATTTCCGATACCTTATGAATGAAAAATTAATAGAAAGTAGAAAAGATCGATTGCTACTTTCTTGTCAATTTACTCCTTAGATTACATGCTGATTACATATCGGAGCATGTAGAAGAAAAACAGGGGAGGAAAGAAGAAAGATTTTTAGATTTCGTGTATATTTTTCTTCTTATAAATAACGATAGTTTTATAGTTCACCTTTACCTTAGAGCCGAATAAGGTGAATATGTAAGAAGTTAATCTCTTTGTAGCGAATAAAAGAGATATAATTATAGGTGGAAGTATCTTCTACACTTAGTGAATGAATTGCGAATTTGATCGTAATCGATAATTCTTAATTCATTTTCAAGAATAAATATATATATAGAATTTAAGTCTAGTTCAAAAGTGACTGGACAGAATTCAACAATATAAGGGGCTACTAGGTATTAGAACCCATCGCTGTCATTCAATAACCTATAACCCAAGACTATACATGTCTATAGTGCTTAATAAATAAAATATGTTGAGCGAGTACTAGTGACTACTACTCGGTCACTAGTAATCCGACACAATGACGTGACGCTAGTCTACGAAACTACTGCCCGGTTACCCGACATAATGACCGGACACTAGTATTCGTAACTGTTGCCCGGTAAAGTTACAAGTAATTAGACAAATTGATCGGATAGTAGTATTCGTAACTCTAGTCCGATGAAAAAAGTAGATTATATATGAAAACTGACCGGGCACAAGTATTCGAAACTTTTTCCAGGTGATAATTAATTAGAAATTGACCAGACACTTTCTGTAAAAGTTTGCCTGGTGAAAAATCAGAAATAATATAATAATATGACCGGGTATAAGTATCAAAAATATTACTGATACTTTGCCCGGTGAAAAATTTTAATAATTAGACATAATGACCGGAATTTTAGTATACTTGACTATTTTGTCCGGTGAAAAATGTCAAAAAACTAAGTCTTTCCAGAAAATAATTAAATTATTGACTGGAGACTAGTTGACTGGTGCCTGGTTGATTGGTGACTGGTTGACTGGTCACTGGTTGACTGGTGACTGGGTGACTGGTTGACTGGTGACTGGTGCTTGGTTGACTGGCACCTGGTTGACTGGTGACTGGTGAAGCTGATTGACTGGTGCCTGGTTGACTGGTGACTGGTTGACCGGTGACTGGTGACTGGTGACTTAGACTTTATCGGATACTAAGTACCCAAAGCTGCCACCTTGATGGGTCTTACCCCGGCAGTATAGCCATATGGGGTGGGGCTCCCATCAGTAAAGAATTGTCTTATAACCCATCAAGGGTTGACAAGTTCTTTACAATCAGCTTCTCCACCATGAGAATCTTTAGCCAACTGAAGATCTCTGCAAATAAAAGTCCAGGAAAATCATATCATAAATGCTGAATAACCTGGAACGAAAAGAACAAAAATATTCTGCATATATAAACACGACTATCGAACCGATCACGCACGAGCGTTGTGCCGAATATCGAGAGTCACGAAAACGCATGTCGAGAAAAGGCCAGTCAAAAAATACGTGAAATCGAAAATTGAAAAATTTAAATAATAACATAGAAAGTGAAAGGAGTGATAAATAAACAAAAGAAACACAAGGATACAGAAATTTATCCGTGAGGAAAGAAATAATCCAAATTTCTATCACAGGTAAATAATCCTTGTTGAATTTCTTTGTCCACAGAAAAGAAACTGACACGTGATCAATTGAGCGGGAGGAGTTACGTCACACAGGTAACTGCCTAAGGGACCTTCTGGTTTAAGACTTTAATTAACGACTGAAAGGTCGTTTTTTCTGTGGAAGGTGTGAAAACAGAAGAGAATAGCACATTATCTATAGGTTAATATATTATGAAGTTAAAATGTGACCGCTAGAGTGATAACAAGGTTTTCCGCTGATTTGGCCAGGTGACCTAGTTTTTGACCCCAGGTGACCCAGTTTCGAACTTGACCTTGAAATCATCAAGACAAACATTTTGAGCAAGATTCATGATGATTGCTTAAACAAGTCACCCCGATGCTTCCTAGCAAGTTTGGAGTCATTTGGCCTTTCGGTTCAGGAGAAGAAGCAAAAAATAGATTTTCAAGATGGCTGTCATGGTGGCCATCTTGGATTTCTGATTGGAATGATTTTAGCTATTTTTGATTTATAAGTCACCTCAATGCTTCCTACCATGTTTGGAGTCAATTGGCTTTTGGGTTTAGGAGAAGAAGCAAAAATTAGATTTTCAAAATGGCGGCCATCTTGGATTTCCAATCGGCAAGATTTTAGCAATTTTTAATCTACAAGTCCCCCCGATGCTTCCTAGCAAGTTTGGAGTCAATTGGCTTTTCGGTTCAGGAGAAGAAGCAAAAAATAGATTTTCAAGATGGCGGCCATGGCTGCCATCTTGGATTTCCGATCAGCACAATTTTAGCTATTTTTGATCTACAAGTCACCCTGATGCTTCCTACCAAGTATCGAGTCAATTGGCCCAGGGGTGTAGGAGGAGTAGGCTTTTAAAGCAATTGTTGACACCGCATGACGGACAACGCACGACGGACGACTGATATTGACTGACCACAATAGCTCACCATGAGCACTTCGTGCTCATGGTGAGCTAATAAGCCCTGCCCCCTAGCAGCCATGCTTTTTGACTAATCATAACCGCTTGAACAATCTTGGTAGAAGGTCACCAAAGAAACATTCCTGCCAAGTTATATTGAAATCGGTCCATTGGTTTTATGACGAGAAGATTTTTAAAGTTTTCTATATAGATATATAGGGAAAATAAGCTCCGCCACCTAGCGGTCATGTTTTTTGACGTATCATGACAGCTTGAACATTAGTAGTAGAGGGTCACCAAGGAAACATTTCTGCCAAGTTATATTGAAATCGATCCAGTGGTTTCTAACAAGAAGATTTTTAATTTTTTCTATATAGATATATAAGGAAAATAAGCCCCACCCCCTGGCAGCCATGTTTTTTGACAAATCACAATGAATTGAATAATCTTGGTAGAGGGTTACCAAAGAAACATTTCTGCAAAGTTATATTGAAATCGGTCCAGCGGTTTCTTGGGAGAAATTTTTTAAAGTTTTCTATATAGATATAAAGGGAAAATAAGCCCCGCCCCCTAGTGGCAATGAATATTTGACGAATCATGATGGCTTGAACAATCTTGGTAGATGGTCACCAAAGAAACATTCCTGCCAAATTATATTGAAATCAGTGCAATGGTTTATCAGTAGAGGAAAGATGCCTAATTGGGCATCAATAACCTTTGGTGACCTTTGTATTTTCATGGTAGATGTTACTATAATTAGTAACTTGATACCCGATCGGGCATAATTTTGACCATTTTTGTAATACCCTCAGAAAACGAAAAAAATGTATCACAGTTTTTGACCAATCTCCACCAAATTTTGGGAGCTTAAAGATGAATAAATTATCTAACTTTTGACCGTTCAGAACTTTTTTAAAGTGCCGAGAAAAGAAGTTATTGAGGTTTAAAATCAATAATTTTTTTCTGCACCTCTGTGTATCCCGTTCGCGAACACCTGACATTTGTGATGCCCGATTGGGACACAGTGCTTCCCGTTTGGGAACATCTGATATTTTTACCTACCTGGGACAAAACATAAATACAGTTGCAGACAATCATTAAATCATTACATTAATGATATGCTGCAAGTTCATGCGATTGAAAGCATTTTTAAACATTTTGGAAGGAACATGTCTAATTTGCAAGTGCAAAATTGATAATTATTACGTTTCTAATAGTATGTTCCATGAAAGTTAGAACATATTAAGTACTTTAAATACAAATGTAAAAGATTTTATTAACAGACAGAAAAGGTAGTGAATTGGAGTTCAATGTACTAAAATACCCCGTGTAATGTACCAAAATGCCAAAACAACCACGGTGACCTTTAAATATGAGGGTTTTCAGTAAGTAATACAAACTAGTCCCCATTTTCTATGTATCTGGTTCATTCATAGACTCGTCTGTATACATAACACGGTAGACTATTCACTGTTTGGAATCAAATAATTTTGTGGCCAAATCCTCCTAACAGGTTGCCTAGTAACAAAAGAATGGCATGATAATCCTAATACTGCTCAAAATACTAAAATGTCACATCAAGTACCACTTAGAATTTGATTCGTTTTTTTTTTCTCAAAGTAAAATGTGAACATCAAGAACGGATGCAATTATATCTACATCAGGTCCACAATATCGAAGGAAAAGTTAGAGGCTTACAATTATCCTGTTTTGCAAAGTAACCCCTACAGGATAACCCAAAACAAATTAATCATGTAAAGATATTTTGTTTCAACTGAAAGACTTCCATAAATTGTTAAATTAATTCTTTACAAAAATTTAACACAGGTTTTTTCACTTTATATTTGGCCAAAATAACAGCAGTTCTCAATCTTAGCTGCGATTATGGTATTTTTTTGTCATTTGCTGTTGCATTCCAACATAAAAACAAAAACAAACTAGAGCTGGTGTTTGTAAAACACTATGCCCCCAACTGCCTAACTCTAACACTGCTTGACTCCAACACCCTTGCCCATGATGGTAACAACAGTACAAATATACGAGATTTCAATGTTATTTTATCAAAAGGGTAATAACTCTAAACCAGAAATTGCAAAGGGCCATAACTCCAACATTTCATTTAATTGGTTCAAAATTTAATCAGGTGATCTCCTCCTCAATCCTAATCAGTATACCAAATATCAAGGCTCTGGCTTAAATACTTTTTGAGATATCTTGCTGACAAGGTCAAAATGCCTAGAACTACAAAGGGCCATAGCTGTCAGTTTTTCATGGAATTCCCTAAAAAACAAATCAGATAATCTCCACATCATCCCCAATCAGCATATAATATTTCAAGACCCTAGCTTAAGTACTTTTCAAAACATCTTGCTGACAAGGTAAAAGTGCGCAGAACTGCAAAGGGCCATAACTTTATCAATTTTTTCACGGAATTCTCTCAAAATATAATCAGGTAATCTACACATCATTCCCACTCACTATATCTAATTTCAAGAACCCAGCTTAAATACTTTTCGAGATATCTTGCTCACAAGATTTAATTCTGATTTTTTTTCAAAGGGACATAACTCTAAACAAACATGCCGGACAAGAAAAAAAAATACGGGTCAGCTATTTTTTCATTGGGAACCCAAATATAAAATTTCAAAACCCTAGCCTGCAGGGTTCTTAAGATATGGCATGCACAAAAAAGCTTGACAAACGGACAGACAAACGGACGGACAAAAGAAGGCAAAATAATATGCCCCATCAATTTCATTTGAAATTGGGGGCATAATCAGGTCATCTACTCATCGCTACCAATCTATTCATCAAGTTTCAAGGCTCCAGCTTCAATAGTTTTTGAGATATTTTGCTGACAAGGGAAACATGCCCAAATTGACAAAGGGCCATTACTTATGAAATAATTTTCAGAATTTATACAAAAGTTAATCAGGTTGTCTACTCATCATTACCAATCAATTCACCAAGTGTCAAGTCTCTAGCTTAAACGGTTTTTGAGATAAAAATGCCCAAAATTACAAAGGGCCAAAACTCAATAACTATTTTTCAAATTTTTTCAAAAGTTAGTCAGGTTGTCTACTCATCATTACAAATCCATTCACCAAATTTCATGGCTCTAGCTCTAACAGTTTTTGAGATATTTTGCTGACAAGGTAAAAGTGCCCAAAATTACAAAGGGCCATAACTCAAGAAGTATTATTATTCAAAAGTTAATCAGGTTGTCTACTCATCACTGCCAGTCTATTCATCAAGTTTCAAGGCTCTAGCTCCAACGGTTTTTGAGATATTTTGCTGACAAGGTAAAATTGCCCAAAATTACAAAGGGCCATAACTCATGAAGTATTTTTCAGAATTTCTTCGGAAGTTAATCAGGTCATCTACTCATCACTACAAATCCATTTACTAAGTTTCAAGGCTCTAGCTCTAACAGTTTTTGAGATGTTTTGCTGACAAGGTAAAAGTGCCCAAAATTACAAAGGGCCATAACTCAAGAAGTATATTTCAAAATTTCCTCAAAAGTTAATCAGGTTGTCTACTCATCACTACTAGTCTATTCATAAAGTTTCAAGGCTCTAGCTCCAACGGTTTTTGAGATATTTTGCTGACAAGGTAGAAATGCCCAAAATTACAAAGGGCCATAACTCATGAAGTATTTTTCAGAATTTCTTCAAAAGTTAATCAGGTCATCTACTCATCACTACAAATCCATTTGCTAAGTTTCAAGGCTCTAGCTCTAACAGTTTTTGAGATATTTTGCTGACAAGGTAAAAATGCCCAAAATTACAAAGGGCCATAACTCAAGAAGTATTTTTCAAAATTTCTTCAAAAGTTAATCAGGTTGTCTACTCATCACTACCAGTCTATTCATCAAGTTTTAAGGCTCTAGCTTCGATAGTTTTTGAGATATTTTGCTGACAAGATTGCATCCATATTTTTTCAAAGGGCCAAAACTCTTAAAAGGGGCATAATCCTGTCAAGAAAAAAAAAACATGTGTCAGCTATTTTTTCATGAGGAATCCATATAAGAAATTTCAAAACAGTAGCATTCACGGTTCTAAAGTTATGCTATGCATCAAAAAGAGTGACGAACGGACGGACGGAAGGACGGATGGAAGGACAGACGGATGGACGAACAACCCAGAAGCAATATGCCCCTCCAACTTCTTTGAAGTTGGGGTCATAAAAAACAAAAACATGTGACGATCCATCTTGAATTTTCCTCACTGTTAGCAAGCTATAATTTTTATGAACACAAACGTCATATTTTAGTCATACACTATTTATAGATTTTGGACAACTAACTTTCTTCCTTTATCCTGAAAACTTTGACATTTTTTAATAAAATTTGAGTCCATGCCAAAGTTTTGCTGTCATCATATTTAATTTAAAATGACCGAAATACATTCGGTTTCACATTATCAAAATTTGTTTCTCAAAGCACCGCATCAGAAGACCGTGTTACCATTTTGTACTCTTTATATACTGACGGTTTTTAAAATTGCAACACATTATTTTTGACAGTTTTTTCTAGAAGGCTTATGTCTACTCAATGATAATAAAAAGGACGACTCCTTCAATATAGATTAAATTGGATACAAAATCAAAATAATTTGATTTAAGGTTACAGTAATTTCGCAAAATATCTAGAGTGAACTAAAAATTCAAAAGTCATAGATCTTCATTGAATCCATTAGCGAAAATATTTTGTAGCCAATAGTCACTATCAACAACAGCATATGTATAGACAACAATGTCAAATCCGACAATTTTGGGATTTAACAATGCTCAAACTGTCTTAGTGGCGTCGTTATGTCTTAACATAAGTTGCTGTTTCAGCCAAAAAAGTTGTAGTAACCAAAATTTTGTGCAACAAGATAGCTGTTAGATGACATTTTGAAATTTAAAAGATCACAAAAATAATAAATGTCAGTAACCAGTGATGGGAGACTGAAGACATTTTGGCCTAACGTCAAGAAAGAAACACTTCTGCTTGAAGAGTTTGAAAACTGGCAAAGCATTTATAAAAATTGTAGTTAACACAGCGTTGACAGACACATGGAGTTGATGTGTCATTAACTTTGTGCAGTACATGAAAAACATTGTTGCAGCATTCACTTTCTCATATAAAAAGAGATCTCCTGTCTATCTCAATGTAAACTTTAAGAAACAAAATATACCATAGCCGTCAGTAGCTTAACATCCTATGAAAACCTTAAACTCCAATAAAAGTAATGATTTGTGGACAATCTTTCATTCTCTGATAGTCCTGAAACCATAGCTTTCAAAAAGACATTAGTGTATGTTGTTCTAAAGTTATTGTCAATGCCATATAGAAACATTATTCAAGGAAATTCCTTTTCTCAGAGTACGTTAAACATGCAAAGCTGTTTTGAAACTGGGCGTTGGTATCGAAGGCGTGTAATAAAGATAATCAAACTTCATACATTTTTCGTGCATATGTTGCCATTCAAGGTTACAAACTGTAGCTTCTCAGATGACGATTGACAACACGACTGTTTCTCTGTCAACAGCAGAGAAGGAAAATGCCTACAAAAGTGTACATGATGATGAAGGCATGATGATGGGGAAGGCACTGTCATGGTCTGGGCGGGCATCACGCACAACTAAAGCAAGGAATTAATGATCAAATAAAGTAACTTGACCTGCCAACGTTATGTTGATCACATTTTACCTCCCGTGGTGTTCAATTTGTCCAGCACATTGGGGCAAACTACGAGTTCCACCACGACAACGCACACCCACACCGAGCCCGTGTTGCCGTCGACTTTCTGAGACAGCAAGGTGTAAACTGCCGTGGCAAGCTAAATCCCCCAAGGTGTTGCTGATTTAGTACATTAGGGATGCTTAGGTCGCCGGGTACACAACAGACCCCAGCATTGCATTAATTTGCAACAGCTTGACCGGGCATTACAAGAGGAATGGCGACAGATACCAAGGGAGATAATCTGTCACGCAATTGCTAGCATGCCCAGAAGGCGTCATCAACGCTCACGGGGCATGGACCAGATACTATATATTAATTGGCAAATGGTGGAAAGTTTATGCATTTTTCAGCGCAGTTTGGTTAATTGATTTCAACAGATTTGCACAGTTTTGATTTTTTAACCTTTAGCGTGCTGAGAAATAAATGAGACAGGACTGTAAGAGGGGGTACCCCTACTCAAGAAGTCATTACTCCCTTATTTTTGCCTCGATTTACCTGGAATTTTCAAATATAATTTGCTGATCGCAGGCAGCCATTTTACCACAAAGAGGATGGTCATGTGACTAGAAAATCACGTGACAGTCACGTGTAAACCGGGAACCGTTTAAGACACTTTAAAAAAAAAAAAAAAAAGTTACAAGAGACCAGCGCCTACTGTGTACTACTGTGAATGACACGAGTGACATACATAGGTTCTACTATTATTTCTACTTCTTCCTCACAGGAAATGATTTAGGTGTTATGGGCTTTTTCTCCAGGAAATTGTGATCAATTTGTTGAAGTGAGTGCTGAAATTAATGGCAGCTTCAAATTCGGTATTCTCGGTCTTTATTAGTGTGGGTAAAATCCAGCACCCGACTGTCTAATAAAAAGTGGCGTGTTTGCATGAAAGTAGGT
The DNA here is from genome assembly GCA_964016985.1 of Anodontia alba. Taxonomy (NCBI): domain Eukaryota; kingdom Metazoa; phylum Mollusca; class Bivalvia; order Lucinida; family Lucinidae; genus Anodontia; species Anodontia alba. The sequence continues at coordinate 49,667,161 of OZ024824.1, read as the reverse complement.
TGACTCGTGTATGAGAACACTTGCTCTGAATGGTTGCATGTGGTGTATAGTAAGTATGACAGACTTTAGAGTTGACAGACCCCTCCTGGGCGCATATAGTCACCTACAGCAGTGTAAAGGTTAAGACTGTAGTTATGTATATTCAAGTATTGATCACTGAAAATTAATTAGAATTCAGTAATGCTATAGCAGAAACAATTTCCTTTTGGAAAACATGAAGTTTGCTGAGATATCTGATATAGCCCGTGATACCTGATATATTTGACATATATACTGACCTATGCATATCTAAATTTTTGAGTATATACAGTACATGTAGTTTTATATGGGTACTCATTTTCTATTGTGGCAAAGCTTTCACTTTTTTTGCACCCAGTGGAAAGAATTTTTGTATAAGCTGTAACATAAAGTGGTTTTTTTTTGTGTGTTTTTTTTTGTTTTGTTTTTTTATCAAATTAATGGTAGTAAGTGACTGGTTTTAAAATATCTGATCAGTTCAGGAAAGAAGATACATTTCCTCCTTATTACGTTCTTGTCTTGAAGAGACATGCTTAATACTGTGTCCTTGATTTTTTTTAAGGACTTAATCATATTAGCTATCTCGAACAAAAATATAAAAGATTGCTTTGCAAACACAGAAAAATTAAAGTTAGATAGAATAAACTTTAAAAGGCTGCCTGTTTGCAACATATTTTGCTTCTGTTTCGGGAAACACAGAGATACAGAAGAAATATCAAATTTTAAACCCCGATCATTTTTTAAAGAAACTTAAACACTCTGAACAATCAAAGCTTTTTAAACATTTAAAGTCAGTAAGCAAACTGAATCTTGTTTGTATCCTGATAAGGCAACATAAGTTTAAGTGTGCCCAAATGGGAAGCACTGTTTCCCAATCTGGCAACACAAATGGCATGTGTTCCCGAACGGGATACACAGAGGTGCAGAAAAAAATTATTGATTTTAAACCTCAATAACTTCTTTTCTCGGCACTTAAAAAAAAATTCTGAACAGTCAAAAGTTAGATAATTTATTCATCTTTAAGCTCCCAAAATTTGGTGGAGATTGGTCAAAAACTGTGATACATTTTTTTCGTTTTCTGAGGGTATTACAAAAATGGTCAAAATTATGCCCGATCATGTATCAAGTTACTAATTATAGTAACATCTACCATGAAAATACAAAGGTCACCAAAGGTTATTGATGCCCAATTAGGCATCTTTCCTCTACTGATAAACCATTGCACTGATTTCAATATAATTTGGCAGGAATGTTTCTTTGGTGACCATCTACCAAGATTGTTCAAGCCATCATGATTCATCAAATATTCATTGCCACTAGGGGGCGGGGCTTATTTTCCCTTTATATCTATATAGAAAACTTTAAAAATTTTCTCGTAAGAAACCACTGGACCGATTTCAATATAACTTTGCAGAAATGTTTCTTTGGTAACCCTCTACCAAGATTGTTCAATTCATTGTGATTTGTCAAAAAACATGGCTGCCAGGGGGTGGGGCTTATTTTCCCTATATATCTATATAGAAAAATTTAAAAATCTTCTTGTTAGAAACCACTGGACCGATTTCAATATAACTTGGCAGAAATGTTTCCTTGGTGACCCTCTACTACTAATGTTCAAGCTGTCATGATACATCAAAAAACATGATCGCTATGTGGCGGAGCTTATTTTCCCTATGTATCTATATAGAAAACTTTAAAAATCTTCTCGTCATAAAACCAATGGACCGATTTCAATATAACTTGGCAGGAACGTTTCTTTGGTGACCTTCTACCAAGATTGTTCAAGCGGTTATGATTAGTCAAAAAGCATGGCTGCTAGGGGGCAGGGCTTATTAGCTCACCATGAGCACGAACTGCTCATGGTGAGCTATTGTGGTCAGTCAATGTCCATCGTTCCTCTACTGATAAACCATTGCACTGATTTCAATTCCCCCCCCCCCCCCCCCACCGGGGGATACCCAGGGGTATCTTGCCCCCCACCCTGGGCAGCTTGCCCCCCACCCCAGAAAACCTGGCAAACTCAATTCAAAATGATATTTATTTTTTTTTATAACAAATTTATAACACACAATTATCAGAACAGTAGTAATGTATGTTTTTCATTATTTTTCTCTTTATCGGAGGCGGTTGGGGCTAAGATACTGCAGCCTAAGCATTTTCCTCCCAAACTCAGAAGTCCATGCAGACACAGTTCAGAAAGATATTTTATCACTTTAAATAGACTTTCCCATTGAACAGGCCATTAGAGAATTTCCAGTATTTGATATAACCTATCTTTCTTCTAACAGGAAGGGGTTGAGGGGTAAGATACTCTGGCCTGGGCAGCTTGCCCCACGTGGGTGAAGATACCCTGGCCTGGGCAGCTTACCCCCCACCCTGGAAACTTGGCAAACTCCGATCTGAAAAGCTATTTAATCATTTTAAACTTAAAATTCTAATGCACAGACATTAGAATGGTATTAGTACCTGCTTTTATCTATTTTTTCACTTTACGGGAAGGGATTGGGGCCAAATTACTGTGGCACAAGAAGTTTGCTCCCAAGCTTAAAAAATCTTGTAAACAAAGTTAAAGTTCAGAATGTTACTTTTATCTTTTTAAAACAATTTCCCATTTAACAGGTCATTTGAATATTTCTATTACTTTTTATTATCTATCTTTCTTCAGATAGGCTGGAGCGGAGGGTAATCATTCTCAACTTAAAATTCTAATGCACAGACATTAGAATGGTAGTAGTACCTGCTTTTACCTATTTTTTTCACTTCATGGGAAGGGATTGGGGCCAAAATACTGTGGCCCAAGAAGTTTGCTTCCAAGCTCAGAAAATCAAAACAAAATTAAAGTTCAGAATGTTATTTTTATCTTTTTAAAACTATTTCCCATTTAACAGGTCATTTGAATATTCCTATTACTTTTTATTACATGTACTTATCTTTCTTCAGATAGGCTGGGGTGGGGGGTAAGATACCCTGGCCTGGGCAGCTTGCCCCCAACCCCTGGAAACTTGGCAAACTCAGATCAGACAAGCTATTTAATCATTTAAAACTTAAAATTCTATTGCACAGACATTAGAATAGTAGTAGTACCTGCTTTTACCTATTTTTTCACTTTATGGGAAGGGATTGGGGCCAAAATACTGTGGCCCAAGAAGTTTCCTCCCAAGCTCAGAAAATCTTGTAAACAAAATTAAAGTTCAGAATGTTATCTTTTTAAAACAATTTCCCATTTAACAGGTCGTTTGAATATTTCTATTACTTTTTATTATCTATCTTTCTTAAGATAGGCAGGGGTGGGGAGGGTAAGATACCCTGGCCTGGGCAGCTTGCCCCCCGGGGGTGGCCTGGGCAGCTTGCACTCCCCACCCCTGGAAACTTGGCAAACTCCGATCTGAAAAGCTATTTAATCATTTTAAACTTAAAATTCTAATGCACAGACATTAGAATAGTAGTAGTACCTGCTTTTACCTACTTTTTCACTTTACGGAAAGGGATTTTGGCCAAAATACTGTGGCCCAAGAAGCTTCCTCCCAAGCTCAGAAAATCCTGTAAACAAAATTAAAGTTAAGAATGTTATTTTTATCTTGCAAGTATAGTAAGTTGGGGTTTTCATTCATGTCTCTTTATCTTAGAAGATGTCTCCCTAATTCCTCATGAGGGACATGTGACAACTTAATTTTCCAGGCCAGCTTCATCCCTACTACAGGTGTGCATATGAGGGCAAGTCAATAAGTAACCTGCCTATCCCATTTCCAATTGACCGAGACACCCAAGATTTTCATGCCTTGTTTCAAAATACATGTTTTAGGCCTGAGGGCAAAATTGCACCCTTATCATGTCATTCACTCTAAGATATTGAATGTCAAACATGGCTAGCGATGCAAAAGTAAGCTTTTCGTCAAAAGTTGAGTACCGTGCTGTAATTCGGTACTTGTATTTGAAAGGGGAAACAGGTCAGGAAATACATTGCAAGTTGACCGATGTTTATGGGTCTTCTGCACCATCGTATGCACAAGTTAAATTCTGGGTTGGGGAATTCAAATGCAGTAGAACGTCTTCTACGAAACCAGGTCTGGACGCCCATCAGATGCCACTGATGAAGAAATGTGTAACAAAGTACGGGATCTGGTGTACTCTGACAGGCGAGTTAAGGTGAAAGAAATAGCGAATGCATTACACATTTCACATGGTAGCATTTCAACAACTTTACATGATCGCTCGGGTATGCACAAGCTAACAGCCTGTTGGGTCCCAAAATCCCTTAGCGACGAGCAAATGGCAACCAGAGCAGCAGTATACAGCGCAATGTTGAAGCGGTTTAGGTCAAAGGAAGATGACTTCCTTTCAAGTCTGGTGACTGTAGATGAGACCTGGGTCCATTATTATGAGCCAGAGAATAAAGCTCAAAGTCGCCAGAGTGTAGGGCCAGGGTCTCCGAGGCCAAAGAAGTTCAAAACGCAACCCTCTGCTGGCAAGGTGATGGCAACTGTATTTTGGGATGCACAAAGCGTTATTATGTTGGACTTTCTAGCAAAGAAAAGTACAATAACAGGTGTGTATTATGCAAATTTGCTTGACTAACTGAGAATTGTGATCCGTGAAAAACGCCGAGGTAAACTCTCCAAAGGAATTCTGCTCCAACAGGACAATGCGAGAGTCCACACTTGCAAAATTGCAATGGATGCTGTTGAGCGGAATGGGTACGAGCTAATACCGCACCCCGCCTATTCTCCGGACTTAGCTCCTAGTGACTATTTCCTATTCCCAAACTTGAAAAAGGATATCTGTGGACATCATTTCCAGTCCAACGAAGAAGTCATGGCGGTAGTTGAGGAGTGGATCAGAGACAAGGACCCTGGCTTCTTCAGTTCTGGGCTGATGGCACTGGAACATCGTTGGTCCAAGTGCATCATTCTAGAGGGCAATTACATCGAAAAAGAAGAGATCAATCTCACAAAGAAATAAGTTAGGCTGGTTTTTTATTGACTCGCCCTCGTAGCTCCAGAAAAGGCACTTTTTTCCAACGGAAAAGTATTGATCTTAAGGCACCTTTTTCCACCGAATAGTACTGATATTTTTCTTATTTCTCAATGGAAGGACATGGCGTGGTACTCATAGAAGTGCCTTGGTGAGGCATTTCTAATGAGTACAACAACAGGTTTTTGTCGAGAAAAATATTATTTCGCTACCCCATCTAATCTGGAGATATGGGTCTGTATAAATATAAAACCTTACCTCAGCAGAGTCCAAAATATTGAATAATGTACACATATTATCATCTTTGTATAGCTTCTCCTTCCTTGTGTTTTGCCTTTTGTTGGCACTATTATCAGATGAGGTGAAAGGATTACGTCTCTTTCCTGATTTTGATGGAGATTTATAGATGAAGTCTGTTCTGTGTTCTTCTGTGGCTGTAACTTTTCTCTGTGATAAAGATTTTCTCCGTCTGTGAATTTTCATCACTTCTGATGGCTTTTTCCAAACTGGTGAGCCTTCCATTGTAGCCACTGAAAAAAAAATGTTATTCTGCATCAAATGTATGGCAAATTATTCAAGATTCATCTTGTTTTATGACTAGGTTCCTAACCAGGATATAAGTTACAAACAAGAATTCTGCAGAAGGCATGTCACATCATAGTGCTGTTATTGAATATCGTGAAACCGATGTATATGTATCCATATTTTTTTTTACCAACCAATATTGTATCAATATACAATTTTATAAGTATCAATATGTTTCCATTAGCAGTTATTTTGTTGCAGAAATAAAGTTTGATATTATACAACTGAAAAAATAACATGACAGACTTGCACTGCAGGTCTTTCTATTTGTTTATATGGCCATTCAGGAAACTGAAATCTAATTTCTTCTATTTTTTTGTTTGTGTTGAGGTTTTACGGCCCAGTCAACCCAATGGGATCATGTCGAATGCAGTCAGTTCACATAACCACACGTTTACTGGGCAGGCTTAGTCCTCTAAGCTGTTAACCAGTATTGTGCACATTCTTTCGCAAGAAACTGACAACTGCCCTTCTTGAATCAGCGGAAGGGAGAGAATGACCGTAGAAAATATTTCATGATCAATCTCCATGAAAGAATGTTGCCAACCTCGGCGGGGGTCGAACCCGCGACCTCCTGGTCTCCAGTCGGACGAGCATCCAACTGAGCCACCGAGGCCCGCTTTCTTTAATGGTCCGTTAACGTAAATTCGTAACGATAACATCCATTGCAATATGAGAAATTGTACAATTTAAGGTACATTTCGAAATTGTTCGAACAAAAAAGTAAGAAGATCCAACAGTAAAACGTAAGTACGGAACTTCCTTAAATGGAAAACTTAATCGTATAAGAGATCTATTATAATTTTTTGAGACAGTCCAGTCTTATAACACTATTGATTACGTTCTGACTTAGTTGTCTTTATATTTTAATAGGAAATATCCGTCATCGGATATTGCAACTTTATCTTTAGGGGACTATATATCCGTAAGAAAACGCGACTTTCCTGCTTGTACCCTTTACATTACTCGTTAAAGGAGACGTTCTGTTCTCCTAATAACATGAAGAAAAACTGGTTCCAATATCGGAAAGTAAGATAGATGAGAAATATAATTATTTAGTCCTGAAGAATTATCGAGTAAATGTCCTAAAATTTCGAACAAAATTAAATAATTTCAGTTCTTGCTGTTCGAAATTTTAGAAATTATGATTTGCTAAAAAATTTACTGTTCGAAATTTTAGGACAGATTCACTTACAGCCAAAATTGACTTGGCTATCGGACGCTTTCGGACACCCGAAACGACGAAAAAGGACCAACACGACGAAAGGGTTTTCTTATTTGCTATGTGTGATTGGTAAACTGAATTTGAAATTGTATTAACTAATAAATAATTACCACACTGATGTTTGTTTTCAATTCCATCCAATTAATTCTATGTCGAATAATGTTTCTCATAACAAAACAATAAATTATCCGGTACACTAAATCGCCAGATACGTTTGTTCGGCACTCCAGGAATGTGCCACTTTCTTAAAATAGGCTAGCTTAATCCACTGTCTTCTTACGTTTACCGCACTGAGATACACAAGCTGACCAAAAATACTTCAAAAGGTTACCGCGCGTTTGTTCTTGTTTGAGCCACTACAGAAACACAAGTCCCTTTCCTCAAAGGTGAAGTGTACGGAGTTTAAATGTGAAAAGCGCAGACTGATTAGAATTTCCGTCGTTTTGAAGCGCAGTATTCACACTGCTTGCTGACATAATGCATTCTGTTGGTGATATGCGTAGCCCCAATCAGAACGCCCCGATACATAGACTGCACGAATGCGCATGTTGATCTTGTCTATGCCGGTCTCAAATGTCATAAGGTCGTGACTCATACATAAATGAACAGTGCGGACAACCAGATCTGAATGCAGCCTGATCAAGATCAAAGATTTTAGCTCTACACCTAGCTGAACTATGTATGCCAAACCTGTGAACTGCCATTATCGTTTTTAGCAATATTTCTTTCTTAAAAAAAATGTATTGTCGTTGAGAATTCGGTAACGAAACTTATTGCAAGAATTATCTGTCATCTATAGTAACCCTTTCATTAGATCCCTGTTCAGGCGAAAATGTCCCTTTGTGTATATGTGTAAGTCACATCAGAGCGCGAGACGCAGTCTAATGCAGGATGGTGTCCACTCAATTCGTTGATTAGGTCATTGGTATAAAACGCTGTAATACATGAATCGCAGTCTCTAGCAAGTGCACAGACTGATCACATTTGTAACAAATGATTAGGTTCATTTTGGCTTGTTGGGACCTATCATCTCTGTTGGGACCATTACCCGAGAATGCGCTGAGCATATCATGACAATCACGCGGTCAGACAGGAAATATTTTGCTGGAGGCGTTAATCCCCACGACGAAAATGTTTTTGGCGTGCTTATTGAAACCTTTGGCACGCTAAACTTAAATATTAGCGGCCGATATTATCGAAGGACACAGTGTATTGATGAGCAGGAACGACACAGATCAGAATGCGCGGATGCACATGCTAATTTACAATTTCGCGTTTAGAGCTTTCTTACTATCACATGTGCGTCACGCTTTGCAGAAATGATCAGATCAACTTTGGAATTCTGGTATAGCGGTCACACGACTTACCGAAATACCGGAATACTACCGAAATCTCCGTGAACAATACAGGGATACCTGTGAAGACACCAATACTGGCTTTAATTAAGAACCGAATATACTCGGAGGGCGATCTTGAAAAGCCCAGAGGCTAATTCCCCTATTCTCCCAAATTAGTTTCATTCCCTTGTTCTCTGCGGCATCTGATCTGGGTCTACGCTGTTTGCATAGGCATATCTGTTCCAATATTTAGGTTCTTTAAATTTTTGATACGTGCCAGTTTCGTATATATTTCTGACGAGAAAAGGCTCTATAAAATAAGTTTGTTTTTCTCCCGAAGAGGTTTCCCGCCACGATTTCACGTGAGTACCGCTAGGAGCACGTGGTTTCTTAATGCAGGGCAAAGGAAATGTTGCATTGTGACTGTTTATTTTCTGGGTATTTTAATAATTATAATGTTCTCAGTATATACATAATGTAAAATAATAACAGTACTAATATTAATTTATACCCTGGTAAATGCAGAGTAAGGCCCTCAGGGCTCGCACTAGGATTTCTTTTTCTTTCGCCACCATTTTCGCCAATTTGATTTTTTTTTGTGCCATTTTCTTTAACTTTGAGCCAGATTTTGAGCCAAATTTTGGCCATTTTTCGCCAAAGAATTATCTTGTCAGGAAAAAGGTGTTCATTTACTGATTCCTTTAATTGCAGCAATAGATTCAAGAGTCAGTATAATGTGAAATGTGTGGGGGACTTGAAATTAATTCTTGCACTGATTTTTAAAACTTCTGCTGTAATTAATTAAGTACAATGTCATGAATTAATAATAAGTCTTTGTTTTGCATATCAAATGTTGGACACAAAAATGGAACACTTTACATGGAAACGAAAGTTCTGAAAAGTGCTGTATAAGCCAACAAATATAATGTTATTAATGTTTTATATTGTAAGAGAATAACGTAACAATATTCATTTGTACCCTGATAAATGCGGGGTAAGTTTCTAACACAGCAGGTTTTATTGTTTTAAGGGAGCTAACTGCAACTGACTTAAAAGGGAGTTTACTGCAATTGCTTTACGAGTCTTGTCTATGCAAAATGGAATGGGGAACAGCATTTTTTTATGAATCGCGCCAATAAAAAAGAGGGGGCATGCTTATACAATAAGCGGTTAACCAGTACGTTGAACACCCTTCCGCAAGAAACTTGTAACTGCCAGTCTTGAAGCAGTGGAAGGAGCGAATGACCGTAGCAAATTTATGTGTTTCATAATAAATCGCTACAATCTGTGGGGATCCAATGAGCGATCCGGACCATCGGAGACTAATGTGTCTGCCTCCGAGGCATTATTCGTGTTTTTTTTTCGGGACGACGTCCGTTGATCGCCAAATAAAATTAAGGCTCATAAGAAGGTACCGAAACATGCTTAATTAAAGTCGGCACTGTCAAAATGTACTTACCGCTTTAATAAGCCGAACCGATTAATGACAATAATTATTTCTCATATAATCAATTTGTTTTCCATCTTTGTGTTTGACATAGGGTTCCATGTGATTACATTCCGGGTAAATTTCTGTGACGTAGGCGATGCGACTCTGACATTAATTCCTGATTGGTAGTTTCGGCAGAGCGTCATGAATATTTAGGACGAAAGGCGTGGAAAGTGGGTGGTGCTACTGTCAAACTGCGCATCACGGCATGTGACCTTATATCGCTTTCATCAAATTCAGGTAAATTTGATCAGCTACTGTTTTCTGATCGATAATTGAGTTGTTAATTGGCGAATTATACAATCAAGGAAGGTGCGATAGACACGCGCAACAATTATATGACTCAGTAGCGGGTAATTCAGGTGATATTTTTTTCGCCACTTGTTTTCGCCAATTTATGATTTTTGTGCCAAATTTTATTTTTCTGCGCAAATGGCGACAATGGTGATCGGTAACGCGAACCCTGGCCCTCAATCTTTAGGTTTTACTGTTTTAAGGGAGCTAATAGCATATGCCTTGATAATGAATTTTACGGGTTTTTTTGGGGTTTTTTATGAATCAGGTGCGGATCCAGGATGATTTCTGAAGGGACTGGATTTGATCGAATTTCCGTACTTACTCCTCGTATTCGGACAGACAGGCCTGAGCAAACAGTGTAGACCCAGATCAGACGCCGCAGAACGTATGTAAAACCTTCACTGAAACAGCGATGTATTTAACCAAAGATTTGTAATCTGTCCAAGAACAGGAGTTTACAATAAACGGCAAAATCTGACTGCCCTTGCATCGGAAGATGATCTGAGTCTTCACTGGTCGCACGCCTTATTGTCCTAAAAGTGTGTTCCATGTTCCCTGTTCCCCCTTAACTAGTTTCATTCCCTCTTTCTCTGCAGCATCTGATCTGAGTCTGCAGTTTGCATAGGCCTATCTGTCCCAATACTTAGGTTCTATTTTTAATACCTGCCAGTTTCATATGCATTTCTGACGGAAAAAAATGCTCTATAATTTAACGAACATAAGTGTGTGTCCGCCACGATTTCTCGTGACGTTACCGTTACGAGCACACGGTTTCTTCATGCGGGGCAAGGGAATGTGACTGTTGCATTTTCTGTATTTTCACATATATTTTTGTAATCTATACTGGAAATGAGACTGTCCCAGAATTGCGCGTCGTCGCCCGGTGGCATATCTGAGCAGACCCATGAAAATCTACGTAGGTATAGCAATAAGACATATTAAGTAGTGATGATATACATGAACTAACAGCAAATAGTCAGATTGTACAGCGCGCATCCATAGATTTATCCCGTTTATCATGTCTGCCACAAAGTAACAACAGTTCTAGATCGCCTGCGCATAATCTAACCCTTATCACGCGGACATCCACGTGACTGTCATGTGGAAATGGCTAACATTGTGATGAAAGTCTCTCTTTTTTTTTTTTTTTGTGAATTTTCAGTTATCTCCTGGGTTTGTATAAAATTAAAATAGGGTTCCCATGCCATTTATGTACATAAAAATCGTTATGTCACTGCCCTGTGCGTTTACGTTTTGCGGTGGTTTTCAATACTGCTACTTTAGTTTCCGGTTCCATAACGGAAAAACTGTTACCGAAATTAGAATGTGCCGATAAAAAATTACTTGAAGAAAGCTGTGTTCGAAATTTTAGAAATCCCCTTTTTGCAAAACTGCTACTGTTCGAGATTTTAGGACATTTCCAGAAATTATTTTGGGCAAAAATATTAGGTGTTCGAAATTTTAGAGTGTTCGAAATTTTAGGACATTTACCGTACTTTATTTTCCTTACTGATTCGAAAGTATACAAATCTTCTCATTGTAATATCTGTTGATGTTGGAAGACAGACAATGGAAGAATTGGTATATGACTTATACTTGTCAATGATGTTTAGAGGAGGTAAAAACTTCAATACATAAATTCTCCTCTAAGAAATTCCCTTGTATCAGACTTCAGGAAAATAATATTAGACCTATATGATACGTCTGTTTAGGTCTGTAATTATTATTAGCTATATCAGTGCTCCAGCTAGGATTTGAGGGCAGAGGGGTGCAGGGTAGGGCACTTTTTGCGTGGTCATACAAGAATGAGGGCACCATGTGTCATTTGATGTGCTTAGTATCAAGACATGTTACAAAATATAATCCCATTCTAAAATAAATAAATGTACCTCAAAAATAGAGTACATATAAAACTGACTTAAACACATAACTTTTTTTAATTTTGGTCCGATTTTCATGAATGTCTGTTGAAATAAGACAGAGGGCAGCTGAGGAAGGGCAGAGGGGTGGCAGGAGAGGGCAAGAGGGGTGGCCCGCCCCTCCATATAGGGCTAGCTGGAGCACTGTATATAGGTTTCTAAACGATCCCATAGCCTAATATAATTTGTTAATCTCTGAAGAGCCAAAATCTAAATTTCGTAATTAGATTTTGTAACTTCTTGAACTAAGCTAATTTGTTAAGGTAATAATAATAATGTTATCTAAATTATTAATGCCTTAATATATACCGCTTATTTACCTTCTCCATGAGTCTGGACAAGACTTACTGACATGGACTCTTTGTTAAGGTATAAATAATTGTCGATGAACAATTAGTATGGGAATTAAAGCCTGAAGTGTTTATCGTTTCCCAAAACATAAAGAATATTTACCTCTACTAGACTTCTTAACAGGGGTCATCCTAGAGGGCGATTTGAGAGAAAAAGTCTCCCTAAGCTGGCTGACTTCTCACTATCTTGAGCTGAGGGAGAAGTGAAAATGTATAGAATGTATAGGAAAATCCAAAATTTGGACCAAAACTTCTCCCTGAAATCCTGAATATGTCACAAAACTTTTCCCTCTCTGAAAGCTCTAGGATGACCCCTGCTTCTATGTGAATTAGAGTCTATAGAGGAATTATGTTATAGTTATATATATTACACATGATAAAGTCAAAACTTTGACACTTGATGTGTATATGAAACAAGTTTATCCTTAATAATTTGGATATACTTGAAATATTTATATCATTAGATAGAACAGAACTAATAAGGAATTAACACGATCCATAAATAGTTCTATTCCTGATAGTAACATAAAGAGTGTATGATCTTCTAAAATTTTCGGAGATATGGCCGGTACTTTTTTAGACGATTGATAATTATATTATCGAAGGATCAGGAATCTTTTCGAAGACTGATTCTGAGTCCTAGATAATGCCCCAATTTATCGACTATAATTAGGAATCTTAATTATCATTCTATCAGGTTGCAATGTTATTCGATCGAAAACAACCTGGTAAAGTTAAGTGTTTACCCACTTATCAGGTTATATTATTATAAATAACCTGTATAGATTAGGTGTTTTTCTACCAATCTATCAGGTTGTTGTGTTATCTGAACGTAAACAACCTGTGTAAATTTGGTAGTTTTCAACCACTCAATCCGGTTGACTGTAAACAACCTGAGGGAAAAGTTAGATTATGATACCATAATGATCATAACTATGTACCAAAGAAAAGAAGAAGAAAGAAATCGGTAACTTCTTTTCAAATAATTATATTGATTTCTGTTTCTTTGCTTCTTACGAAAGAGAACAAAGAAATTAAAGAAGAAGAAGGAGAAGGTAGGTAAACGATACATTTATCTTCTCTTCTTATATTATCAAGTCACAGCATGAAGCTCATCCCCTGCCGTAAAACCTTATGAGGTAAAGATCTATATCCAGCCAGTATAAAGAGGAACAGATCTATAATCTTTCAAGTACTGTTTTCGATAACAATATACTTTCAGATTATAATTACAAATATCTCGGTTTTGAGTCTAATTCGAAATGACTGCATAGAATTCCTTGATATAAATGTCTACCCAGTATTCTAACCAAACACTGACATTTAATAATCTGTACCCATTAATTTGACTCATCCCTGGCATTCTATGAGTCAAAACTAATTGACCAGGCACTAGTGACTGTTATCCAGTCACTAATAATCCAGCAATATGATTGGTACTTCTATGATTGGTGACTGGTACCCACTGATCATGCCTGGTGATTAGATGCCCGGTAATTGATTGTTCGATAGTAATTTTTTGACCAGTGACCGGTGATTTGTGGACTTAAACTTTATTGAGTGCCTGTATCACCCATAAAGACACCACCCAGATGGATGACCAGTGACTGTTTGACCGATGACCGTGACCAGTGACCGGTCACGACTGGTCAGAGGTGGACAGACTTACTGAGTGCCTAAAGCACCCATAAGATGCCACCCAGATGGGTCCTACCCCTGGCAGCAGGGCCTTGTGGGATGGTGTCCCATCAGTAAGGAATTGTTGTATAACCCGAAGGTTGACAAATTCTCTCCACCATAGTAATCTTCAGTCACATCTTCATTGTCTGTAAGGTAGATGGATGCCCGGACAGTATTAATAATCCGGCAATATGATTGGTACTTCTATGATTGGTGACTGGTACCTGCTGATCATGCCTGGTGATTAGATGCCCGGTAATTGATTGTTCGATAGTAATTTTTTGACCAGTGACCGGTGATTTGTGGACTTAAACTTTATTGAGTGCCTGTATCACCCATAAAGACACCACCCAGATGGATGACCGGTGACTGTTTGACCGATGACCGTGACCAGTGACCGATCACGACCGGTCAGAGGTGGACAGACTTATTGAGTACCTATAGCACCCTAAAGATGCCACCCAGATGGGTCTTACCCCTGGCAGCAGGGCCTTGTGGGGTGGTGTCCCATCAGTAAAGAATTGTCGTATAACCCGAAGGTTGACGTATTCTTTACTAATCAGCTTCTTCACCACAGAAATCTTATGCAGGTACCAATACTAGTCCAGTTATTACAGATCTCGTCAATAAATAACCTGGAACAAACAGAACAAGTAACATATTTGAATCGGTATGCACGACTTCTGGAACGAACACGAGAGTTGTGTCAATAAATACAGGAATCGCGAAAATGCATGACGCAATACAACAATCAACAATAAAAAACAATTAAAAACAATAAAAAATATTGAAAATCGATTTAATAAAAGTAATAAGATTTTCCGTGAAAAGGAATGAGAAAGGAACAAAAAAAAAACAGGAACTAAGAAATAGACCAGAGAAAAAGAAAGAAATTTAGATCTTTTATCACCCAGTAAAAAATCCTGTTTATTTTCTTTGTTCCAAAGAAAAGAAACTAACATGTGATTAAAAGAGTGGGAAGAGTTACACAGGTAACTGCCTAAAGGACCTTCTGGATTAAGACTCTTTAAGGCGACCAAACTGTCGTTTTTTCTGTTGAAGGTGTGAAATACAGAATAGAATAGCACATTATCTATAGGTTAATGTATTGTGCAGTTAAAATTGATTTTCAAGATGGCCACCATGGCCACCATCTTGGATTTCCGACAGAAACGATTTTAGCTATTTTTGATCTACAAGTCACCCCGATGCTTCCTATCAAGTTTCAAGTCAATAAGCCTTTTGGTTCAGGGGAAGAAGCGAAAAATTGATTTTCAAGATGGCCGCCATGGCAGCCATCTTGGATTTCCAATCAGAACAATTTTAGCTATTTTTTATCTACAAGTCACCCCGATGCTTCCTACCAAGTTTCGAGTCAATTGCCTTTTCGGTTCAGGAGAAGAGGCAAAAAATAGATTTTCAAGATGGCGGCCATCTTGGATTTCTGATCGGGACGATTATAGCTATTTTTGATCTACAAGTCACCCTGATGCTTCCTGCCTGTTTCGAATCAATTGGCCCAGAGGTGTAGGAGGAGTAGACTTTTAAAGCAATTGTTGATGCCACACGACGCACAATGGACATTGACTGATCACAATAGCTCACCTTGAGCACTTCGTGCTCAGTGAGCTAAAAATCCAATGATAATGATGACTATAATGATGAACTGGAAGGGTGGGGCATTACCCCAGGGGACCCCTAGTCGGTGTCATTGGATGTGTCTTATCATAAGAAACAAGTATATTGTTAGGGGTGGGGATCTGAACGGTTTCTGAGATATGCTTTTTATGAAGTGAATGGGTATGGGTGGGGGATGCCCCACGGGGGACCCCCGGTCAGTGCACTGAATGCGTCTTATCATTAGGAAAAACAGTATAGATGGTTTAGGGGTGTGGTTCTGAATGGTTTTCGAGCTATTAAGCCTTATATGAACTGGAGGGGGTGGGGCATACCCAGAGGGGACCCCGGTCAGTGTCATTGGAGTTGTATCTTTGAAAAAGGAGTTCTGCTCATGTATACGCTAGAGGGCATAAGCAGTGTTGCAAACTTCATTACTGCTTATGAAGTGTCTCAATAAAATGGAGACAGCATTCAAAGTTGCATGCTGTCTCAGCTGTTGGAACAAACTTTGCCTTCTTTGCCGTGAAGCCTTCTTGGTTCTGGAAAAGAAGATTTTTAAGTGTTTTTTTTACCGTATATGGGCATGGCAGCCATCTTGATTAACGGACCATGACCATTTGTATAAATTTTCAATCCCCCTTTAACACAAGGCTCTACATAAAGTTTGAAGAAAATTGGCCCAGGGGTTACAGAGGAGAAGTCATTCAAAGGTGTGGACAGATGGACGATGGACGGACGACAGACTGACAACGACGGATGGCAAGTGATCACAATAGCTCATCTTGAGCCTTGCTCAGGTGAGCTAAAAAAACTTCTTGCCAACCCATGTCTGTGATAGCTCAAACCGCATATGCCATTAGCCCGTTAAATCTTTTGTTGGTAAATGTGGTTAATTTTCTGTAGTGATAATGTTGTCTTCTTCCTACAAACTTCCATTAAATGTCATAGATAAGAAAATTATCAAAAACATACTTTTGAACATTGATATACACAAGAAAATAGCAAAAAAGTGTCTTGTCACCACCTATTGTTGGTAAATGTGGATAAGCTTCTGAAGAAAAAGTGTTCCCTTTTCCTTCCAAAATCCTTTCTATTTCAAGACAAAATAGGTTTCTTAGGCAAGAAAAGCATTTAAAACATACTTTTAAACAATAATTTACTCGAAGAAAATACAAGAAAGCTTCTTGTCACCTTAAATATCTCTTGTCAGTAAATTCAGTTAATCTTCTGAAGATATAGTGTTTCCTTCAAACTCCTTTAAAATTTTACAAAAGGGGGTTTCTATGGCAAAAACATAAAACAAAAAGTAACCCCTATTATGAATAAAAATCGAGGTTCCTATCAAAATAGAACATCGAAACTGGTACTACAGCAGAGCAAAGGACATTAATCTCAAAATTATAATAGATAAACCCCTATTTAGGAATATTAAAGCCCTAAAAAACTTTTTTTATAACTGTGGATATAACATTGAAGCAGAAATATGGAAAACTACAAAAGGGTTAAAGGATGATGAATATTTGTAAGACCTCAAAAGACGCTGTCAGCGCACACTGTCTATTTTCCATATTTTTTTTTTTTTTAATTAATTTAACTTTTCTTTTTCGCTCTTTTTCTCTTTCATTCTGCAAAGAATAATTATTATAAGCAATTTACTTTTGAGCAACATTCCTGAAATCTTTTGAAACCAAATGAACAAATGGATTCTGGGACATCTCGGCCCCCAACAAACTCAGCCCCTGACAAACTCGGCCCCTAACCAACTCGGCCACACAAAATGTTTTGTCTGTGTTTCATTAGACCACGTACCTAAAACATGCCATGACCATGGTCCAAAATATCTGTAATCAACTGTAAATTATATTTGGAAACTTCATTGTTTAGATCAAAAATCTATATAATAGGCACAATTTTATATAGATGAGACAGTGTCCTCCAATCTGTTCAATGATTGAGACTAATGTGGGCCAGAGCTGGAATGGATGGCTTATTTAGGTAGCAGATACGTCTGTGCATAAGTCTAATACAGTGAGCAATGGTAATTGGTGAAATTTAACAGTTGTGTCTACCTATTACTATAACAGCAATGACATATTTGTGCCCCGTTTCATTCACAAAAAAAGCTTAATGTACATTATGATAACATGCCTGTTAACTGCAATGTTTCTATTATTTTGGCTACGGAAATTCTCCAAGCTAGACGCTTGCGCTACTAGACATATCAAAAATCCTATTGGAGAATTCCAACCACGAGTTGCGGAATTCTCCGATAAACTCCAAGACTCTGTTTGCTAATAAAATTAGGGAAGTTGCCAAGACCAATTTTGAGGCTCAGCAACAAAAGTTCTTGGCAACTTCCTCAGTTGCTTCCACAATGCAACATCAACAGAAATTGACATACCGGCTCCTCCGGCTTTTAAGAGGCCGAAGCAGCTGCCTAAACCTTCTAGGCCTCAACAATCACCATCGTTCAGGCCTAAAGGTCAAACAAATTAATATCCATTAAATAGAAAAGAGAATAGAAGAGAAGCGGGAATCAAAAGCAGTTCCCCTCCTCTAAGCAAGCCTCATCTTCCACAAAATTCTGATCCAACCCTTTCCACTGCCAGTCCTGCCAGGCCCAGACATTCCAGTGGGAGGAAGGTTGGCCCATTTTGTGGAACAATGGGAAGAACTGACAGACAACAAGTGGGTCCTCTCTATCGTCCGAAACGGGTTCAAGATCCCATTCAAATCAGTTCCTCCCTTATCGGTTATTCTGATAAATTTGAGTCAATCTTCCTCCCCGTTATTGCGAGAAGAAATCGCGGAGCTTCTCAAGAAACGGGCAGTGGAAAGGGTTCAGAATCCGGGGACTCCCGGTTTTTACTCCCGGCCATTCCTAGTACCCAAAAAAAATGGAAAGTTACGTCCCGTAACAGACCTTTCCTTATTAAACCATTATATACACAAACAGCATTTCAAAATGGAGACAGTCAAGTCGGTAAGACAATCGATAATGTTCAGCGATTGGGCTGTCTCCATAGATCTGACGGATGCATATCTTCACGTTCCGATACATCCAATTTCCAGGAAGTATCTGCGGTTCCTTTACGACCACCGGGTATTTCAGTTCACGGCCTTACCGTTCGGAATGTCCCTAAGTCCGTGGATTTTCACGAAACTTATGAATGTAATAGCAGCACATTTACGCACAGTGCCGTATCTCTATTCCCATACCTAGATGATTGACTAATAAGAGATCTGTTGCACAATCGACTTATCGCTCACACAAAATATACACTTCAAATGGTAAAGAATCTGGGCTTCATACCAAATCTAAAGATGTCAGATTTGATACCAACACAACAATTCACATTTATAGGTATGGAATTTCTAACTCAGCAGAATAT
This sequence comes from Anodontia alba, assembly GCA_964016985.1. Taxonomy (NCBI): domain Eukaryota; kingdom Metazoa; phylum Mollusca; class Bivalvia; order Lucinida; family Lucinidae; genus Anodontia; species Anodontia alba. Next base: position 49,648,278 of record OZ024824.1, on the reverse strand, counting down.
AGTCAGAGTTCCAGCGGATCGAGTAAAAGCTCTTATTCTGACCATCAAAACAATCCTTTCTCAGACTCTGGTTTCGGCACGAACTTTCCTTTCTATTTTGGGCAAACTCAGTGCAGCAGCAAACTTAATTCTTCTAGGCAGATTGCATTTACGACCTCTGCCAGGCCCAGAAATGTGCCTGTTATTGGTCTGGAAACCTCATATTCTTCCTCTAGATCATCAGGTTACGATCAACAGTATGATCAAATTCCATTTAAAATGGTGGATGAACACCAATCGTTTCTTTCAAGGGATGCCCATTCACCCTCCAGACCCCAAAATTTTCCTTTATACGGATGCCAGTCATTACGGTTGGGGGGCTCATCTCGAACCGATGAGTCTATCCTTTCATGGTCGTTGGTCAGAAGACCAATCACAGCTCCATATCAACATGTTAGAAATAATGGCCATTGGCTTTGCACTGATAAAAGCTTGGAAATAAATTCATTATTCTTGTGTCATGATAGCTACCGACAACACAACAGTGGTCTCATAAAGCAAGGGGGAACACATTCTCCCAACCTATGCATAGAGGTATGGCAGATACTTCATTGGTGCCTAAAACATCAGATTATCATCAGGGTTCGTCATATCCCAGGCAAATTCAATGTTTTGGCAGACAGGTTATCAAGAATAGACAAAATAGTCAAAACAGAGTGGGCATTGGATCAATCGATTGCGAATTCAATTTTCAAAATGTTCAACTATCCCAATCTGGCTCTGTTTGCAACACGCTTCAATCACAAGCTTCCACTTTATGTGTCCCCAGTTCTGGACAATCAAGCTTTCGCGATAGACGCATTCTTCATGAACTGGAATTATCTCCATGCTTACACATTTCCTCCAACAATAATGATTTCTTCTCTCCTGGACAAGATTCGACAATCTCAGTGCAGAATATTTCTTATAGCACCTCTTTGGCCGCAACAAACATGGTTCTCAGAAGTGCTACATCTACTAGTCTCAGCTCCAGTTCGTCTTCCTCTTTTTCCAAATCTGTTAACACAAGCAAAAGGAAAGTTTCAACATCAAAATCTCCCAGCTCTCAACTTTCACGCCTGGGAATTATCAAACAATCAATTAGAGATAAAAAAATTTCGGAAAACGTTGCAGATTTTGTCTCCAAATCAAGACGAACATCAACTCAGAAAGTCTATGATGCGAAATGGATCGTTTATGCCCGTTGGTGTCATAGAAGGAAGGTTAATCCGGTCTCGGCCCCTCTTACTGTGATAGCCGACTTCCTAATTTACCTTTTCTCTGAGAAAAAGTATCAAATTAGTACTATTAAGGGATACAGGTCTATGATTTCTAATACTCTCAAATTTAAGACTGGTAACAGAATCGGATCTAACCCTGTCTTGTCAGAATTAATTAGATCTTTTGAATTACAACGCCCTGTACAAAGATCTCTTACTCCTAAATGGGATTTATCTTGGGTCTTAGTCTGTCTTCAGAAAGCCCCATATGAACCTTTACATAAGGCCTCTAAGCTTCATGTAACGCTTAAGACAGCTTTTCTTCTAGCCTTAGCTACAGCCAAGAGATGTAGCGAAATTCATGCCTTGGCAATGGATTCAGAGCACAAAATTTAATCAATCTGATGGATCTGTATCTCTCATGGTTCAAGCTGGGTTTCTAGCTAAGAATCAACTTCCATCCATTTGCCCAGATCCTATTGTGATCCCTAATTTAGCTCGTATATCTAATAGGGAACACCCAGATAGACTTTTATGCCTGATTAGAGCTTTAAAATTCTATCTTAAAATCACTAAATCTTACCGTCAAAATAGAACTAGATAATTTCTACCTATCAAAAGCAAACAATATTTCTAAATCCTCTGTCTCGAGATGGATATCTTATACTATTAAGCTTGCCTACAGGAAACTCACCCGTAAAGACTTCCCCTTCTTAAAAATCAAAGCCCATGATGTTAGGGCTCTATCTTCCTCTTGGGCCTTTTTTGATAAAGTTCCGCTCAATGAGATTCTTAAAGCAGCAGTATGGAATCAATCCTCTACTTTTGCTAAGTTCTATCTAAGGGATATGTCTCAGCAACTACAAAACCTACAAGATTTGGGACCAATTGTGGTGGCCCAAAAAGTGGTGGGGGGCCAAGTCAACAGTGCCTTGGATGCCTAAGAAGACTAACAGCCTCCAAAACAGTACTATGCATATGTTAAGGTAATTAATATCTTAAATATATGTATATTGGATAAGCTTATTCTTGGAATTATACCAAGAATGAGCTTATTCTAGGAGTTTCCAGAGCCTTAATCCAAAAGTGGTGGGATCTACTTGTTTTTTGTGTTAGAATTGGGAGCTACCTCCCACCTTTTTAGGCTAATTCTAGCACATTATCTATAGGTTATGTATTGTGCAGTTAAAATGAAGTTTTCAAAAGTAAAACATATTTTAACAAGCAATACTTAACCTATAGATAAAATAGTCCCACCTCCCTATCCCCGCTTAGCTCTAACCGTTTAGGGCTCTACATCAAAGAAACTGACACGTGATCAAAAGAGCAGGAGTGATGTCACAGGTGACTGCCTAGGGGATTTTTGGATTAAGACTGTATGGGACGACATTCCTGTCGTTTTTTCTGTGGAAGGTATGGGCAGAATAGAATATAGCACATTATCTATAGGTTAAGTATTGCTTGTTAAAATATGTTTTACTTTTGAAAACTTCATATTTATAAGCACATAATTATGTTTGCTTTGTGTTTACCATAACTGTATAAAGAGAAAATAAACTGTGTCTTGAATAATGGATTTGTTACAAAAGGAAGCAACACAACCATGATTTTATTCCAATAATGCAGCACATGTAAAATAAGAACAAATGAGCTGTTGTCGGCTGTGACATGAGATAACCGTACTTTTCGTCCTCCGTAAAGTCATTCTTCAAATGCGCATTGCATGCTAAGCCATCTGGTGGAGTTAGATGTCTTGTTCTTGGTATAAACCTTCATCTAGTTCTACATTGTATACTATATATGTGCAAAGGCTCTGGTCAGACTGCATGGATGCACAGGCGCACCTGAGCCTTTGCTGTTCGCATATGCAATAAGTACCATTTGAGTCCTGGATATGACCTAAAACTGCATCCAGCTGTGACACTCAATATGAGTGTGGGAATGTGAGGCTGCCCTCTTTCACAGTTGCCTCCCTGTCTGTGTATGCCCCACAGAGTGGTCTAAGTGATGAGGTTAAGGACCTTTTCTTTGATCAGCTGCGTGCTGTGACTGCCAGGATCCCAGGATCCAAATTTCTGATTCCATGTGGAGATTGGAATGGCCATGTAGGCTGTGCAGGCACTGGATACAGGGAAGTGCATGGTGATGGGGTATGGCAGGCCGGAACCAGATGTTTAGGGTGAGAGAACCCTAGAGTATGCCCTAGCATTCAACCTGCTTCTTGGGCACACATGTTTCAAGAAACGTGACAGCCATCTCATCACGTACAAGTAGGGATACGTAGTCACACAGATAAACATCATCCTTTTCCGTAGGACCAAGCATAAACTTGTCACAGATGTAAAAGTGATCCCTGGCGAGGAAGTAGCTCTGCAACATCAGTTTCTTGTATGCGACATGAGGATTGATGTGCCACCAAAATCCAAGCACAAACTCACACCTCGCCTTAAATTTTGGAAGCTTAAAGACCCTCAGACAAGCAATCATTTCCAGGAGGTCTTCAACTCGCATGTGAGTGCAGGTTTAGCTGATGCTGCCACAGAGGATATCTGGAACAACATCAACTGGCCTGCTCAAGACAACTGAGGAGGTGTGTGGCACAACTCAGCCCAACCATCGGCATCGTGAAACCTGGTGGTGGAATGAGCACATGGAAAAGGTCATTGCTGCCAAGCGGAAAGCTTTCAAGGCCTGGAAGACTGGTAAAGGCACTAGGGCATCATACGATGCAGCCAAACGCATTTCCAGACATGCAGTGCACCATGCTTGTCAAGAAGCCGACAAGAAGGTCTACGAGAATATTGACCCCACGTCTTCAGAAGTCAGCGGCTTTGCTAACCAGTTTAGAAGAGAGAATGCTGATGTTGGTGACAAACCAGTGAAGAATGATGCAAAGGAGATGTCAATGAGCAAAGACTCCAAGCAGAAGGCCTGGTTAGAGCACTACCAAAGGCTTCTCAATGTTGAGTTTGACTGGGACCCAGACCACCTGTCTAACGAATCACCAGTGGAAGGCCCACTCAACCCAATCACCATTGATATGGTTAAGAAGGCTATCTCTCAGATGAAGGCGGGCAAAGCACCAGGCCCATCAGGCATAGTGTTGGAGATGATACGAGCAGCCGTTGACATGGGCGCCTCCATGATCCATGACCTCGAGGCTGCAATCATTCGCGATGGCAAGGTACCCCTCTGACTGGGAGCAGAGTTTCATTGTCTGCCTCTACAAGGGTAAGGGGGATGCATTGGAAAAGGGAAACTACCGCTGTCTCAAGCTGACAGCGCAGGTCATGAAAGTCCTGGAGAGGATTGTGGAGAGCCTCATCAGACAGTTGGTGTCAATTGACGATTCTCAGCTTGGCTTCGTCCTAGGCAGAGGCACAACAGACGCAGTCTTTGTTGTCCGGCAGCTGCAAGAGAAGTATCTAGGTGCCAACAAGAGACTACATGGCTTTCGTAGACTTGGAGAAGGTGTTTGATCGAGTGCCTAGGAAGGTCATCTGGTGGGCGCTGAGGTAACTTGGTGTGGAGGAGTGGATTGTGCGACTGATGCAGAGGATGTATGCCAATGCCCGAAGCCGTGTCCGTATTGGGGAGTGGTACAGTGAAGAGTTTGAAGTGAAGGTCGGTGTTCACCAAGCCTTGGTACTCAGCCCTCTGCTCTTCACCATTGTGCTTTAAGCCTGGTCACGCGAGTTCCGCTCTGGGGTCCCCTGGGAGGACCTCTATGTCAATGACCTTGTTATCATCGCTGAATCGCTCGAGGAATATGTCAGGAGGCTCTTGACTTGGAAAGAAGCAATGGAGGAGAAAGGGCTGAGAAACAATGCAGGAAAGATAAAGATCATGATCTGTGGTACTGGTCTGGACCTCTTGCAGAGTTCAGGTGAGTTTCCATGTGCCATCTGTCGCACTGGAGTGGGCAGCAACAGCATCTTCTGCAACGGCTGCAAGTACTGGGTGCACAAGAAATGCAGTGGGCTCAAGCGCTTGACAAAGGACCCTGATTACAGATGTACATGGTGCAAGGGAACTGCACACCCCTTGGATGGCAGACCACAGAGGGAAGTCAGACCTGACAAGCTGGAGGTTTTGTTTGTGTTGAGGTTTTAGGGCCCAGTCAACCCAATGGGGTCATGTCAAGCGCGGTCAGTTTATCTAACCTCATGTTTACTGGGCAGTATTAGTCCTCTAAGCGGTTAACCAGTACTCTGCACATTCTTTCACCAGAAACTGACAACTGTCCTTCAACCGAAGGGAGAGAATGGCCGTAGAAAATATTTTGTGATCAATCTCTACGAAAGAATGTTGCCGACCTCAGCAGGGGTTGAACCCGTGACCTCCTGGTCTCCAGTTGGACAGTGGCAAGCTGGAGGTAGTAACTTCCTTTTGCTACCTAGGAGACATGCTCTCAACAGCTGGTGGCTGTGAACTTTCAACCACAACACGTGTGAAAACCGCCTGGAAGAAGCTCAAGGAGCTGCTACCAGTTCTCTCTTCCCGCCACCTCTTTCAAGACATGAGGCCGCGTGTACAGCTCTTGTGCGCGGAGCGCAATGCTCTATGCCAGTGAGACTTGGCCATTGACAAAGCCAAACCTCCAATGTCTGCAGAGAAATGACAGGGCAATGATCAGACAGATCTGCAATGTCAAGCTGCAAGACATTGTCACCACCAGATCCAATGATTTGCGTGGCTTGGCATTCAGGATCTGGACCTCATTCTGAAGGAGAGAAGGCTCCACTGGTATGGACATGTGGAATGCTCCAATTGTGCAGTCAAGACAGCCTTTGACCTACAGGTTGATGGAAAGCGTGGGCCTGGGAGACCAAAGATGGCATGGAAGAAGCTGACAGAGAGGGATTGCAGAGAGTGGAAGCTCTTGGTTATCGACCCTCATGATAGACATACCTGGAGATCTGGTGTGAGAACTACCATATGTGCAACAAGCCAGCTACCTGGAAGGGGGCCCACTGATATGGATGTTGCCCCTGTACCTGTACGTTAATCAAAAATTTGTTGATGATGATGATGATGATCCCACCTGCTGACTCAAATAATGCACATTTCATGACAATGCAAAGCTTTGAAAGAACAAATAGTGCACACATTTTATGACAATGCAGCACATGGAAAAAAAAAAACAAAAAACACACAAAACGCACACATTTCATTAAAAATGGAAGCAACTAGTGTTGTCCGATTATGGGATTTTTTATAATCGATCATCGAAAATAATCGGACAGGAGGTTTCGATTGATTATCGATTATACTCGAAAGCTATCAGATGAAAGGCAAACACTGGTCCCATCACCCAGAAAGATAAAATGGTATCCTTTTACTGCTTAAAATTTAATAAAAACTTGTTAAATTGTCATTTGCATGCATGTTTATGTGCAGTACCTTACCACAAAAGTAAAAGGTCCTCACAGCACACTCATAGGCTTTGACATTTAAGATGTGTACTGAAGACTTTCCATTTGTTGCAGAAACACTACTTTGTTTCTTATTTCCTAACATACTTTCAAGCTGAAGAGTTTAGAATTGCATCTTTCTTGCATTAAAGATGCAATTTGAGAATAACAACTTACAAAATAGTCAGGTGTGAATCTTTTCGATTATAATTGATTATTAGCAAACACAATCGATAGTAGAATCAAAAAGAATTTTCGATTGATTATCGATTATAATCGATCATCGTTACAACACTAGAAGCAACAATACAAGATATCCAACAATGCAGCACATGTAATTATACCTAAAATATACCAATTCGTAATATTCATAACTAGTAGATGGGTTGACTAAAATACACAAAAAACAACCTTTTATAAGGGTATTTTAGGAAATAACTATCATATAAAATCTAACTTAGAATAACAGTATAACACTGAAGAAGTAGATATAGGTACATGTATTATATTTAAAATATGCAGACTAAAAGACTCATATTATCTAAAATATACCAATTCGAAATATTCATAACTAGTGGATGGGTAGACTGAAATACAGTTCCGCTCAGGTAAAAAAAAACAAAAAAAAAAAGGTTTTTTTTTCAATCCGGGGACCAATTTTACAATCCGCGATTTTTCGCCAAGTGGTTTGAAGTAAACCACTCTGAACAAAAAAGTTTTACTCGAAGTTATGCGCTCGATATTCCGAGGACATTCTGCAGACCTCAGTGTACCCATGATATTCGGAGTGTTTGCGAGTATTTGCGAGTGGCGATAGATTATTCTGTACAGGTAAGTTTGACCACTCAGATCATTCTCTCTCTCTCTCTCACAACGATTACCAAACAATAAGAGGCCCACCAGCCACAACTCGCTCACCTGAGTGAAACCGCCACTGCAGATATGCAGATGGCATGCAACATTTTTCCTATACTCTTATGACAAGGCAATGGCTTAAACAGTTTTTGCGATATCTTGCTTACAAGGTTAAAATGCTGAAATTTTACATTACACATTAAATGTGAAATTATTTTGAAACCTTGCCACTGGCCATGGAAACACCGTTTAAAGGTTTTTCTATTTAGCTCTGGTGACCATTTTGTTCAGCAGAGCAAAACCATTTTGGCAATTTTGGTAAAGGGGGATAAGAGGATCATTTCTGTGAAATCATTTTGAAATCAGGCCACTGGCCAAGGAGGAGATGTTTAAAGGTTTTTTTTCTACTTTTAGCTCTGGCAGCCATTTTGTTCAGGCGAGCAGAACTTTTTTTGCAATTTTGGTAAACGGCCATAAGAGGAACACTTCTCTGAAATAACTTTGAAATCAGGACACTGGCTACGGAGGAGATGTCTTTTAAAGGTTTTGTTTTTTTTCTGTTTTTAGCTCTTGCCATTTTGTTCAGCCAAGTGGAGCCATTTTAGTAATTTTGTTTGAGGGCCATTGGTGGAATACTTCTGTGCAAATATTTTGAAATCAGGCCATTGGCCAAGGACGAGATGTCGTTTGAAGATTTTCTATTTTCTAGCTCTGGTGCCTACTTGTTCAATGGAGCAGAACCATTGCGGCCATCTTGGATTTTCAATCTACACAATTTTAGCTTGTTTTGATCCAGAAGTCATCCTGTTGCTAAAGCGCAAGTTTCGGCTCAAAGTGATCTAAGGCTTGAGAAGAGATGTCAAAAATTAATTTTTCAAGATGGCTGCTGTGGTGGCCATCTTGGATTTTCTATTGGCTCATTTAGCTAGTTTGTGTTTCATAAGCACCCTAATGCTCATCATCAAGTTTCGATTCAACTGGATTATAAAGGAGATGTCCAAAATATGAATTCTCAACATTTTTCCCATATAAATGTATAGGGCCCATACAAAAAATGCATGGGAAGCAAATTTGACCTTGCCATAAAAAGGTCAAACGTCAATGTAGGACCATCATTTTAGCAATTTTGGTAGATCTCCTGTGCCCAAGGACTTGTGCAAAGATAAGGCCCCAGGGCTTATTTGGTCCTGGAGAAGAAGATTTTTAAAGGTTTTTACCATATATGGGCAAGGCAGCCACCTTGGTCAATGGACCGTGACCATTTTAGCAATCTTTCGTTCCCCCAACCTAAAATTTGAGCAACATTGGCCCAGAGGCTTCAGAGGAGAAGTCATTTGAAATTCTCAACATACAAATGCATAAGGAAGCAAACTTGACCTCGCCGTAAAAAGGTCAAACGTCAATGTACAACAATCATTTTAGCAACTTTGGTAGACCTCTCGTCCCCAATGATTTATGCAAAGAAACAGCCCCAAGACATCCTTGGTTCTGGAGAAGAAGATTTTTAAAGGTTTTTACCACATATGGGCATGGCGGCCATCTTGGTCAACGGACTGCGACCATTTTAGCAATCTTTCGTTCCCCCAACCTAAGGAGGCTCCATATGAAAGCTGAGCAAAATTGGTTCAGCGGCTTCAGAGGAGAACTCGTTTGAAAATATTAACGGACGGATGCACAAACGGACGAAAAGTGATCACAATAGCTCATCCTGATCATAGCTCAGGTGAGCTAAAATTTGTTACAACTGCGAATACAATATATACCCTCTAAACTAGTGCTGGCAGCAGCAGGATCAGACTGCAAAAATGCACACATTTACATAAATATTTCTGCTTCCGACGAACAACTCTGTGACTGATTTTATGTTTCAGTCGCGAGTATCAAAGGGTATATCCGAACAACAGCTGGTAACCCCAATGGGCAAGGCCGGCGATGTGTTTGGACCAAAGCCTCAGATGATTTCTAATCACCCAGTTTTAGTTTTGGATTAGAGGTGGTGGTCGCCTGAGTCTTCCTATATTCGTTTTCATGTGACAAGCACTTTTATCCAGGCTGGCCCATTTTTCCCATGTCACTTTAGCAGCAGAAATGTCCCTTTGTTGTTTTGTACCAATTTATCATGCTTTTCTTCCTAAGTCGGAAATTCCTGCCTTTCAAATCATTTTATTTTCAAGCTTAGCAAGTGCTGCTGCTGCCAAGAAAATAGTTTGAATCCCTGAAGCACTGCTGAAAATTCTAGAGGGTATGCCGATATAACTGTTTTAGTATTTTACAGCGAAAATTAGGTTGCACATTTCATGTGAATCGTCTGCCCAGCAGACAATTCACATTTAATGCCATGCTAAATTTACACTGGAAAATAAGAAAAAAAAAATGAAAATGCCGTCTGCTGAATATGCTAAGCGCTTCAAGGGTTAAAGTATGGATACATTTCATTTGACAAGGGAGACAAAAGAAATGGACAGGCTGAAATGTATCTGCACTGCTCGGATCGAGGCCTGGACGGTAATGATTGGACCAGGGTTAGGGCTGTCCATTTAAATCACCACTTAATGATGATTGTGATTTGATGTCTTACTCTTTCAACAAAAAATTTTTGTCATATCGAGATGATAGAATGTGGCGTCTGATCAGGGTATTCACTGTTTGCAAAAACAGTTTAGCCTTTTTTCTTCAGTGCACTGGTTAACCGCTTATTGTATAAGCATGCCCCCTCTTTATTGGCACGATTCATAAAAAAATGCTGATCCCCATCCCATTTCGCATGGGTCAGACTCATAAAGCAACTGCGGTTAACTCCCTTTAGATAATCAATTGCAGTTTGCTCCCTTAAAACAGTAAAATCTGCAGTGTGAGGACCTTACCCCGCATTTATCAGGGTACAAATGGATATAATGTTATGTTAATCCCTTACAGTATATACATAAATAACATTATATTTATTGGCTTACACAGCAATCTTCGTTTCCATGTAAAATGTTCTGTTTTTGTGTCTTCAACATTCGATAAGCAAAACCAAGACCGTAATTATTTAACAAGTAAAAGAAACCTAGCATCGGCGGGAAAGCGTCTTAAAAATAATATTTGTTCATAATATTGTCATATGCCCTCGCGGATATTCTAGACAGAGCCTTCCTGGGTAGAAACCAATACTAAGTTATGAGGATTAAGTGTCTTGCTCAAGGACACAACACTTGGTGCTCACGGCATAATCATCATAATATCATAATCGGATTTTTGATTAACGTGCAGGTACAGGGGCAACATCCACACCAGTGGGCCCCCTTCTAGATAGCTGGCTTGCTGCACGCATGGCAGATCTCACACCAGATCTCCAGGTATGTCTATCATGAGGGTTGATGGTCGAGAGCTTCCACTCTCTGCAATCCCTCTCTGTCAGCTGTTTCCATGTCATCTGGGGCCTCCCAGGCCCACGCTTTCCATCAACCTGTATGTCAAAGGCTGTCTTGACTGCACCATTGGAGCGTTTCACATGTCCATACCATCGGAGTCTTCTCTCCTTCAGAATGAGGTCCAGATCTTCAATGCCAAGCCGCACAAGTAGCTCATGGGACCTGGTGGTGACAATGTCTTGCGGTCTGACATTGCACATCTGTCTGATCATTGCCCTGTCGTTTCGCTGCAGACGCTGGAGGTTTGGCTTTGTCAATGGCCAAGTCTCGCTGGCATGGAGCATTGCACTCCACACACAAGAGCTGTACACACGGCCACGTGTTTTGAAAGAGAGGTGGCGTGAAGAGAGAACTGGTAGCAGATCCTTGAACTTCTTCCAGGCGGTTTCCACACGTGTTGTGGTTGAAAGTTCACAGCCACCTGCTGCTAAGAGCATGTCTCCTAAGTAGCAAAAGGAAGCTACCACCTGACAAGCTTGTCAGGTCTGACCTGGACTTCCTTCTGTGGTCTGCCATCCAAGGGGCGTACAGCAGGGCTCTGGAAATTCTGAAATCTGAATCGGTCCAGCAGATGACGATGCACTTGTCACGAACACTAATGACAATGGCATTCTTTTAAATAATACACCTCAACTCCGTTATATGGCGGAAGTCCGGGCACAACCAGCATGATCAAAGCTGGCATCATCAGTAAATACAGTAAAAAGAAAGAAAAAAAAAAAAGGCACGATTTTGTTATTTCCACCTCTGCAGGATTTTCCTAGATAACTATTTATAAACAACTGATTCCCGTCTTGTGAAAGCCGAAGACAGCGGGAAACAGGACAGACGTAACGAAACGACTTTCATGGACCTAATTAGGTCTAATAAAAAAAGGCCTGCGCCACGGGCGGTTTTGCAGTCTTCAATGTTTCAAGATCTGACTAGACTGCTTAAATTTTAAGCACTGACCAATCTTGTCTACCTTGAATTATACTCGCGTGTTACGGCCGTCAAAAAAAAAAAAAAAAAAAGCAAACAATAAGACCCAGATCAGACGTTCAGGACGTTCACGGTTTGGGAATTAATTTATCAAATCTGGGACCGACAAACCATGTTGATCAAAACAAAATAGAAGAGGAAGAAAACGGGTGCGTTCAAGCGGTGCATTCTTTTATCACTCTCAGTTAAAGTGACCTTTGATCTTTTGGACACGCCGACTGTACCTGATGTTTTGCAGTCTCTGTGTATTCACACGTGTCACACAAACGGATTAATTATCAGACTACCATTACTGATGATTCGTATTAATCGCTTGTTTACCGCACAAAGGACAGTGAAGTGTTAATTTTTTGACAATGTTTGGATAATGACGTAATTAATTTGTGCTGCGCACTTTGCGCGTCGCAAACGAAGTGAGCTCTACCGTAGAGAATATGATCAAGGAAAAGTAACATACAACGATATATACTTTCAGCAGAAATCGCTCTGACCAATTTTCTTCCCGGAAGTTGCCACCGGAAGTTGACAGGACTGGAGCGGACTAGACTGCTCCACATGACTTCGTACAACGAGGACTGTAGAATACAAATTTTTTATCAACGCAAATACACCCTGGTAATCCACATCACTTGAGCGCTTGCTAATTCAAGCTTTTGCTTCTGGTCCAAAAATAGACGGGCTTCCCCAATTAGATACATTGTTGTTGTTTTTTTCTCGATGTAGCATGCAAATTGTTATTTTAACCCTTAAAGCGTCCAGCAAAATTTGTAGCTGACAACATCTTTTTTTTTTTTAATTTTCAAAGGAAACAAGTCTTGATAGTTCATGCGAATCGTCTGCAGCAGACGATTCACATGAAATATCAAGACTTTTCTTTGAAAAAAAAAAAAAATCTAACTGTCGTCTGCTGCAGTTGTGATTGGCAACTTTATGGTGAGTTATTGATGATAAATTATGACAATCCAATCTGTGTAACAACTGAAAGTTTTACAGCTGTTGTTTAAATCATCAACCTGTAAATATATTTGTGTACTTAATTATCACACACAACATAGAAGAGAAAAATGTTATTAGAACACATATATATACATATATGTTATTATCATGTATTGTAAAACAATGAAAATTGAATGGATACTTGAGACTCGACTATTAAAAATGTAAACTATGTCATGTAAATTATATTGGTCAAAAATGCTTTTTCAGAATGCAGAAAAGTATTATTTTTTTTTCATCCAAAAAGTCACTAGTGTAAACATTATGACTACGGTTCACAGATCTTGAATGTTTTAACCCTAAATTTTTAGCAGATGACAATTTACTTTTTTTTTCAAAGAAAGAAAATGAAAGATCTATTTCATGTGAATCATCTGCAAAAAATAATATAAAACAACAAAATTTCATCTGCTGCAGTTGTGATCGGCGCTTTAAGAGTTAAAATCATTTTAAATGTCTTCAAAAACATATAAAATAAGTTTGCATCAACTGCCTTCATAAAAATTCCAAGTGAAATAGGACCACCATGGTGATTGTCATTTTGGTTTACTCTCATATGAAATGACGCATCTAATAGGCTGCTATTTTTCTTGCAAGATAGTAATTTAAGTTTTACAATAATACCAGGACCATGTTCAGGCAGCATCATTTGTCTGTTAGAACAAAATAAAATGACAAGAATCACTGTTGAATGACACCTGTATATATTTTAAAAATCTGACCTCATTTTGCAAATCGCCACCATTTTTATGTCCCGGTTTTAAGGGGTAGTGGCAGCTGAAGTGCTTGTTTCTCCTGCTTGCTGTACAAATTAGCCACATGTCTTAATAAAATATGTTCTAAATAGATTATTTATTGTCAACAAAATATTTTTCTTCAAATTATTCATGCTTGGCATCAGACAAATACACAGAAAATTACTTTATGAATTTCTCTTCTTCCAGTTGCAAAATATTTTCATATAAGACCTTACATTTTTTTTGGAAAGTAATATTGTGTATGCAATAGCATTTCAACCATATATCATACTTCTGAATAAATGCATCAGGTGACACTGTAACAGACAAGCATGTTTGATTCAGCTGTAGCTGATGCATCTTAAAACTTTTGAGCTTCAATTCAAAGGAAAAATGTGCTTTAGGCATTTCTTTCAAAATGTTGACCATTCAAGGTTACATGTAATTTTCCAAGAAGATCCTAGAATTTCTACTTAAACACCTGGATGTGACCCTCTTATGTTGCTCTATCCCAATAATGATGAGGCATTAGAAAAGTGTTTCTGCAAGTCCAAGAATAGGAAGAAACATGTAAGCGTGTCAAATTAGATGTGCGTCAAAATACATGACAGAACGAGAATATATTGCCCTCGTTTGAACAAAGTGGGCGCCGGGATAGCTCAGTCGGTAGCGAGATTTGTCTCACGACTAGCTACACACCTCTGCCGTGTAGGTTCGAGTCCAGCTGGAGACACGACGCGGTATGTGTGAATGGTTGGCAGTTCTCTCCCGGTTGCGGTGGTTTCACAGGGTATTTCCCAGTCCCTATACAACTGGAAACTACCCGGGCTTTCCTCCACCATCGAACTGTCCTCTGAAATAATAGTCAGATATGACTGATTCAGAGTTTGGTAGAAAAAAGAAAAAAAAAAAGAATTACAAGAAAAATCAGGCTCGGTTTTTTCTGCTCGGCCGTGGCTTTCATACCCGACTTTATGATCTTTCTTCAAATGTTGCAACATTAAGTATGAAAACTATTCATGATAAACGTCAGGGTGACGAACAAATATCATCATCACAACATACTCTGATACACACCGATCTTTGTATGTGGCGCTATTAGAAACAAGATTGAAGAAGGGAGGTAATTCTATACTATCGGTCCCAAACCGGTGTGCCCAAATACAGTAAAGTAGCGTAAAGTGGCGTAAAGAGGCGCAAAGTGGCATAAAGAGGCGCAACGTGGCGTAAAGGAGCGTAAAGTGGCGTAAAGGAGCGTAAAGTTGCGTAAAATGGTGATATTTACTAAAATATCAGTATAATATCGTCCCCTGAGCGCAATACTATGCTAACTCAGTTTTGACAAACTTTACAGGAGAAGGAAAAAACTGTACCATTATAGTTTGATGAGGAGAACCACAGCAATATTCAAGTAGCTTATAGCTTCTGGACAAATACAGAAACTATATGAAGAATTTTAGTAAACATTTTATTGATGAAAGAAAAATTTGGAAAAATAACCACTTACAACAATATTGCGCTGAAATTACTGAGCGCAATACTATTGTAACTTGACTTACCATAGTGTTGCGCTAACCCATATGACAATATATTAAACATCAGTGTGAGTGCAATACTATTGTAACTCAAGTTACCATAGTATTGCACTTAGCTACATGTGCATTTTACAAAATGTATTGAGTGCAAAACTATGGCAACTTGTTTATAATGCAGATACAACTGTTGAACATGAAACAGAATAATGTATAAAGAAATGAACAAAGTCTAAGAAAGGCATGTAATTTACAGAATATAAGTTATTAGAATATCCCCAACACTGCATAAGAGAAAAACCTTCATGCCAGTGGCTGGTTGTCAGTGTTGTCTAATTAAAGCAACACTACAAAGGGGTTTAAAATAGATGGGTCAACATTTCAAAATGATATTCTTTTTTAATCTGGTCCACGTATTTCAAATGACAACTGGGACTGACAAGTATTGTACTGGGTCTAATAAGTTTGGAAAAATTCTTAAAAGAAGAGTACCAGAAAATATTTTTAATGAAAAAGGTATCCAATTTTACTCAACTTAATTCCTACACACACTTTGTTTGCATTTTAATATGATACAAAAATGCCACTGAAAAAGTATATTGTATCAAAAATGCCTTACCACACACTTTGTTTGCCTGTATGAATGAATACCATAAATGTTTGTGTATATACAGTAGGAGAAACAGTAGCAGAGAAATAACAAGTACATGTGATTAAAATTGCTTCATTTCTAAGAACAAAAACAACTTGAATCTTTGGAAGTCTTCTGTAACAGCTAGATTGTTTAAAAATGCTATAAAAAGACAGCTTCATATGTACAACAGATGCGATCTTTCCAATAGCTATATTTTTTTGCCCCAATAGATTCTGTACATTTACAGGGTAAAAATTCAGTAAATTCACCAAATACATGTATCAGAAAATCTACCAGTTTGAGTTCCACAACATTCTCCATGTATGCACAAACAGACAGTTTGAACACTAAATGCCCCTAGCATTATGCTGACGGATGGGACATAGGATCTATATATAACTCTGTCTGTCTTTGAATGTAATAACCAAGGTAGAAGAAAATCCTTTAGTAAGCCATGATTTTCCTGATAGGGAATTTACAAAGTGCTAAGTCTACTTGCATAAGGAGGTTTAGAAGATTAATTTTAAAGGGTACTAGAATTAACTAGAAAATGTGTCCAACATACACAGATGCCCCCATCTTTGGTACCTCCATAAAACTGTGCAACGGATGGCAGTATGAATCAGTTAAATCCTCATACCAAAGTTCCTACAATAACAGAAACGCTCAAATCTACCACTTTCAATAATCTTAACCTTGCAAAAGAAAGTCTGAAGTCAGTTGTCTTGAATTATGGGCCATTTTGACCTGATTCTTATATATTCCTGTTGTACTCATAGATATAAATCCTCATACCAAGTTTCAGTTGCTACTATCATAGAAACACCGAGATCTACGTCTTACAAATATCTTAATCTGAGTCTAAAAGGATAACATATGTACAGACGGACTGATGGAATAACATACACATATACACACAACCTGAACACTATAAGCCCCTGGCATCATACCTATGGTGGGAGTAAAACAATATAAGTGAAGACATGAAGATACCCATGAAAAGCTAAAATCATGAAGTACAGCCTCCCCCGGGCACCAAAATAAGGAGAGATGAGGAAGAAAAAATACAAATTGCCACATATAAAACTACAGATGCACAAAGAAGAACTGCAACAGAGACCCCACCCCCTCTTCTCCCTCAACATCCCCTGGAATTGTCAGTAGAAAAATTACTGGGGGCATAATAAACCAGTTTTATTTGAATGATACCTCACCTTTAATTCTGATGCAGCTACAAATTACATTGTAACAATTATGTTTGGCCCATAAAGGCATAAAGGGGTCCTCTACCTCATCACAGTGAAACATACATGAATACTCACAAACACTGATGAAACAAAGAAAGTGGCTCAATGATGATCTGAAGCCAGAACACAAGAAAACCACAAACAGGACTCCTTAAGAAACTGAAATCCAAAATTTTAAAAAGTGAACATTCAGAGAAATTTATCATTTAAATTCTTTCAAATCGTATAAAATTTCTTAATAGAGTGATACATGTATATCTTTTTTTTTATTTGAAACTGTGTTTGGAAATAATGGTATAACATTATAATTTGGGTAGGTTAAGGTCTAAGGAAACTAAGAGTAGATGTAATTTTTATGTTTTATTTCCTAGAACTGCTCCATATAAAAATGGCTAATTGCTGCATTGGTGAAAGCAAAATCTTAGGCAAACCTGTGCTTTCTTAAAGTCTGTGCACACATACAAAATACCATAATTATGTGGGAACAAGAAACCAGAAACAAACCTACATGTATAGCATTTTATTGTCTGAGTTGTTTAAGGCCTATGCTTGATGCATTTAGAGGTGGTGTATTGATTCTATATATGTTGTGGCATTTAGAGGTGGTGTATTGATTCTATGTATGTTGATGTATTTAGAGGTGGTGTATTGATTCTATGTATGTTGTGGCTGATTCACCATGTATGGGTTATTGGTCATACTGAACAGTATGCTTCTGAGTATGGGTTATGCTCTAGATTTATAAAGAACTGTGAAGAAGCCTTATCTCTGTTCAGATCAACGTCAAGATTTTTTAGTTGCTTTAAGATTTCTTTGAAATAAAAAAAGTTATGCAGGCTCTTCTCTTTTACTTGATTAGGATGACTGGGCCTAGCCAGCTCTACAGTGCTTGCCCAATGAGGAGTATATACTTATGTTTTTACTGGCAGATTCAGTGCTTGGGAAAACAGTAATAATTTAGTGTTATTTTCTACCAGCTTCCATAAAAAGCATATATCTGTATTGTGAATACTCATTTAGACAGTTCTGTCCAGTACCCACAGCTTGCTTCTATAATCAGACAGTTCTAACTGGCAGTTCTACCAAGAACCCCCATCATTTTTTGTTTTTATGACAAAGTGCATTTAATGCACACCAACAACGTAAGTTTCTTTACAGAAAAAAAGAAACAAATATCCCTCAAATTATCTAGAACTATGGCTACTCTCTTTATCCCTTAATGCATAGTAAATTAGTAAACTACTCTACTGTATAATTTAGGCCAGTCCTTTATCAGTATTAGGGAAGCCTCTGTGGTGTAGTGGTAAAGTTCCTTGCCTTGTAAACCAGGAATTATGAATTAATTCCCACTATGCAGCCTTCTTTATTCTTTTGGCTGGGACTTTAAACAAAGGTCATTCCATGTAACCGAGTTGTTGGTGTGATGTAAAACAAGTATTAGTACTGGGGTTGTCTGGCATCATAATGTTCATTATTTTTTTCAGAAGCGCATTTATTTTATGTAAACAGTGTATGCCATGTTAAATGCCATGCTTGCTAAGTCTTATCGCTGTTTGTCAAAGTTGGTTTATGTACAAAATAATAGCTTCTTGGACTAAAGCATGGTGGGATAAAATACTTGCCCAGCTAGGTTACACCAGAAATAGTCAATGTCAACATTGTACAACAGACATGAATCTTAAAATACAAATCAAACCTGCATACAACCTCTTCAGTATTAAAAGGAATAAGTTACATGAAGCAAGTTCTATTTTTTTACGTCCAGTTTTATGGCCCTAACAAGATTATTTCACTTATTTTGAGTCAATCCAAGCTATAAAGTGGAGGAAGCTAGAGTACCTGGAGGAAAAAAACACCTGGGCACCTGCAAGCTAAAATGTCCTTAAGAATGTATCATTTATATGCAAAAATATTCTTTTTAGTGGGAACCCAGCTTATATACAACTTTCACTATAATGTATGTTGGGGAGTGTGTGGGTGTTAAAACAATAAGGATGCAATGCTTATACAATTTAAAAATAATTATGTTTGAGTAATAACAATTCATGTATCTGATATAAATGTTCTGCAAAGAATTAGTTTGATGGCTCAGATTCATTACATTACAGATTGAACAGACTTTTCAATGTTATTTAATATGACTTCAGAGTTTTTAAAACGCAAAAAGTAATTATAATTAATATTATGATCTGTAGAAAACCGTGTTGCATTGTATAGTTGTATCAAGTAACCTATTTGAAAAACCAGTCACAAACACTATTACTGATATTGATGCTTTACTTCAAGTATTATCAGTTTATTGAATAAAATTATGTTCCAAATAAAAATCTGAAAGGTTGCCTTTCGAAACAAAGAACACAAAAAAGAATGAAAATCGGAGTCTCTTCATAAGCAGCAAGGTAGTTTGCAAGGCTTCATAAGCATCCTAGCACTGGCTTAAGCATTTTTCGATTTCCAAAGCATTGCCAGAATGGGCTCAGTAATCCAAAAGGAAATAAAAATAAAATCTGCACTATGATGAAGCACAGGAAGACCTGTTACAAATGCCAAACAGCATTTAACACCAGCTGCCGTAAAGTAAAATAATAATCTAAAAGGTTGCCTTTGGAAACCAAGAGTGCACAAAAAAAAAAAATAGGAGATGCAGTTTTATTAAGTCTCTTCATATGCATGTCTAAAATTCTGGATGTTTTCGTGCAAGCTTATTTGTTTCTTTGTGTTGAGGTTTTATGGCCCAGTCAACCCAATGAAGTCATGTTGAGCACAGTTAGTGTACCTAACCACACATTTACTGAGCAGGCTTAAGCCATTAACTAGTATTGTGCTTATTCTTTCCCCAGAAAATGACAATTGCCCTTCTTGAATCAGCAGAAGGGAGATAATGGTCGTAGAAAGTATTTTATGATCAATCTCTAGGAAAGAATGTTCCCTGTGCTGACCTGATAGGGGTGGAACCAACAACCTTCTGATACCACTATTAAGAATAACAATGCAGTTAGCTTGATCATATTTAACCTGAGTAATTGAACAGAAAGGCTGGTCAGCGCAATCAGTATAGCTCCAGATAGGAATGTGGCATCTTAGCAAGACACTGTTTGCCACTCATCCAGCCATTTTCAGACATACAAATTACTAAAGAAATAGACTAGATCAAACTTTAGAGCAAGTATGGATAGGAGTTGAGGTATTGAAATATTTAGGGTAAAGACAGTATGAACTATTACTGTAATATTGAGATATCTTGATGACAAAGTGTGACAAATGGATGGGCAAACTAACAGATGAACGAACAACCAAAAGCAATATGCACTGCCAAGTTCTTCGAAGGTGGGGGCATTAATATAGAAAATTATCATGGTTTCGAACTCAATTCACTTATAGCAACGTGTTATAACTTAAGTTAGCATAGTTTTGCGCTTGGTTTATTTACACTAGAAGTCTAAGCTTGGTGAGTGCAACACTGTTG
Organism: Anodontia alba; assembly: GCA_964016985.1. Classification (NCBI taxonomy): domain Eukaryota; kingdom Metazoa; phylum Mollusca; class Bivalvia; order Lucinida; family Lucinidae; genus Anodontia; species Anodontia alba. The sequence continues at coordinate 49,627,765 of OZ024824.1, read as the reverse complement.
TAACTTTAGTTATCATAGTTTTGCACTCAGTTCATTTACACTCAGTAAGGTAAGTTATGTGAGTGCAATACTATGATAACTTGATTTACAATAGTATTGCGCTCGGCTATAAAAGTGACAAAAAATTTTATAATCAAATATCTCAAAAAATATTTAGCCATTTGCTCTATCATTTTATGTGCAGATGTATGAATGGTTAATGACAATTTTTAGCCAAAAAAACATTTTTTGACAAAAATTGAGTTACAATAGTATTGCGCTCAGGGGACGATATGGTATATGTATGCATTGATGAATTAGTAATCCATATCATTTGTTATTAAATGGGTTGGGCGGGGTGGCTAGGCAGGGCAAGAGGTGTGGTTAGGTAGTTGATATCATCGTTGATATTAACCAACTTGGTATAAGAATTAGGTTTTCAATGGATCAGTAATCATAAGTGTGTAGTAATTTTGATGTTATAAAAGAATACAGTTCCGATTAAAAACCATAAACTATAATGACTGCAGCCGAAATCATTCACCTTCCATCATATTGATCAGTGCCCTGGTCATGTACTCTGAATGTTAAAAGATTATTTATGAAAAGCTTTACATTAGTATCCGGCAAATTCCCATCTGACATAAAATCTATGATATGATTATATAAGCCCTTGTAACATGTAGGTTTAATCTAGACCCACAATTTTTAAACACAACTGTAATTTAAATATATTAAAGTTGTTTCAGAGAATTTAGCAAAGAACTGTTCTCAAACAATTGAAATCTGTATTGAGAAAGAAAGATCTAATTGAAAAACAAACATTCAATCAACGCGTCTTACGCTTCGATGCTTTTTTACAACAGAGAGCAAAGTCCAGATAAGGATGCGCGCATGCGCAGGCTCATATGGTTATTCGTTGTTCACATGGGCGTAGTGACAGCTCTCACACTTCGATGCTTTTTTTGCCAACAGATAGCAAAGTCCAGATCAGGCTGCGCGGATGCGCAGACTCATATGGGTATTCGCTGTTCTCATGGGGCGCAGTGACAGCTCTCACGCTGCAATGTTTTTTTGTTTTTTTTTCCAACAGACAGCAAAGTCCAGGCTGCGCGCATGCGCAGGCTCATATGGATATTCGCTGTTCACATGGGCGTAGTGACAGCTCTCACACTTCGGTGCTTTTTTCCTAGACAGCAAAGTCCAGATAAGGCTGCGCACATGCGCAGGCTCATATGGATATTCGCTGTTCACATGGGCGTAGTGACAGCTCTCACACTTCGGTGCTTTTTTCCTAGACAGCAAAGTCCAGATAAGGCTGCGCACATGCGCAGGCTCATATGGATATTCGCTGTTCTCATGGGCGTAGTGACAGCTCTCACACTGTGGTGATTTTTATTCAACAGACAACAAAGTCCAGATCAGGCTGCGCGGATGCGCAGACTCATATAGGTATTCGCTGTTCTCATGGGCGTAGTGACAGCTCTCACACTGTGGTGATTTTTCTTCAACAGACAGCAATGTCCAGATCAGGCTGCGCGGATGCGCAGACTCATATAGGTATTCGCTGTTCTCATGGGCATAGTGACAGCTCTCACACTGTGGTGATTTTTCTTCAACAGACAGCAATGTCCAGATCAGGCTGCGCGGATGCGCGGATGCGCAGACTCATATAGGTATTCGCTGTTCTCATGGGCGTAGTGACAGCTCTCACACTGTGGTGATTTTTCTTCAACAGACAGCAATGTCCAAATCAGGCTGCGCGGATGCGCAGACTCATATGGGTATTTGCTGTTCTCATGGGGCACAGTGACAGCTCTCACGCTGCAGTGTTTTTTTTTTTTTCCCAACAGACAGCAAAGTCCAAATCAGGCTATGCGCATGCGAAGGCTCATATGGATATTCGCTGTTCACATGGGCGTAGTGACGGCTCTCACACTTCGGTGCTTTTTTCCTACAGACAGCAAAGTCCAGATAAGGCTGCGCGCATGCGCAGATTCATATGGATATTCGCTGTTCTCATGGGCGTAGTGACAGCTCTCACACTTCGGTGCTTTTTTCCTACAGACAGCAAAGTCCAGATAAGGCTGCACGCATGCGCAGGCTCATATGGATATTCGCTGTTCTCATGGGCGTACTGACAGCTCTCTCACTGTGGTGATTTTTATTCAACAGACAGCAAAGTCCAGATCAGGCTGCGCGGATGCGCAGACTCATATGGATATTCGCTGTTCTCATGTCATGTTGATCAAGACAAACACGTCGTTGGAATAAAATTATAAATCAAAATGGTATATTTATATTTCATTCTCTTGCTTATTTGATGCTTGGAGAGTATTCCAGTTACTTTAAATAATCAATAATTTATTGATTATTTTCAAGTTACAGGAGACTGTACACTAAAGTTTCCGTCGCACAATGCAAACAGTGTAGACCCTGATCAGACGCTACAGAACACGGCGTGTGGTCAGTGTCTACATTTTTTATATGATACATTACTAACAAAAATCAAATAAAAGTAGAAAGTTCTACACAACAGAAGTAAATGAATCAGCATACAATGTTCATATTAAGGCAACAGGATTAGAATTGAACTCAGTCTCGTTTCCATTTGTTCGTCAAAGCAAAGAATCTGACAATGACCATGTCACTTTGTTGCGGTTGTTGTTGTTATTGTTGTTGTTGTTGTTGTCGTTGATGCTGCTGCTGCTGTTGCTGATGATGATGATGAATACGGCCTAATTATCAGTCAAAACAGTCAATACCCGCATCAAACACCATTACAAGGCCGACTGAGCATCTCCCTGTCTCCCCATACGCCTTCCCAAACTTTGCCTGCATGGGTAATACAAATAAAATATCAAGTCTTCATTATATATGCAATAACATACACAACTGAGTTATTTTATGCTACTTTAAGCTAGTTTGTACAACTGTACGCTCCTTTACACCTCTCCTTACCACACGTGGAAGTCATGTAGCAAGTTCGGTTAAATTCCGCCCAGTGTTTACGAAAAAGATAGCGTGCCAGACGGCCGGATGGACGGACAGACAGTAAAATAATGTTGCTATCGCACACCCTTACCACACGGGGAAGTCATGTAGCAGATTTGGTTTAATTCCGCCCAATGGTTTAGGAGGAGGTAGAGTGAGGGCAGATGGACGAACTAACGGACAGATGGAAGGATGAACGCACGGACGAACAGACGGAAAAATAATGTACGTTGCTCTTGCACACCCTTACCACGCGGGAAGTCATGAAGCAAGTTTGGTTAAATTCTGCCCAGTGGTTTAGGAGGAGATTGCGTGACGGATAGACGCAAAGCACCCCTCCCACTATAAAGCCTTCACAACCTTGCTTGCTAGGGGAATACAAATAATATATCAAACCTTCACTAGATATGTTATAAAACACACATTTATGTCAATTTATGCTACTTTACGCCAATTTGCACAACTTTACGCTCCTTTACGCCACTTTACGCTCCTTTACGCCACTTTACGCCTCTTTATGCCCCTGTACGCCACTTTATGCTAGCGTAAAGAGGCGCAAAGTGGCATAAATGAGCGTAAAGTGGTGTAAAGGAGCGCAAAGGAGCGTAAAGTAGCGTAAATTTGTGATATTTACCAAAATATCTGTATACTATGGTATATATGTGCAGATGACTCAGTAATCCATGTCATTTGTCATCAGTTAAATGGGTTGGGAGGGGTGGATAGGCAGACCAAGAGGTGCGTTTAGGTAGTTGATGTCATCGTTGATATTAACCAACTCGGTCTAAGATTTAGTTTTTCAATGGATCAGTATACATAAGTGTGTAGTAAGTTTGATGTTGAAAAAGAATACGGTTTAGATTAAAAAATAATAATAATAATAAATAATAAAATAAAGTCGTCGTTATTCTATATAATGAATGCAGCCGAAATCATTCTCTTTCCATCATATTGATCAGTGCACTGGCCATGTACTCTGAATGTTAAAGATTATTTAAGAAAAGCTGTACATTAGTATCCTGCAAATTCCCATCTGACATAAAAAATATGATATTATTATATATGCCCTTGTGACATGTAGCTTTAATCTAGACCCACAATTATTAAACACAATTATAATTTCAATATATTAAAGTTGTTTCAGTGAGTTCAGCAGAGAACTGTTCAGAGATCTATATTGTGAAAGAAAGAAAGAAAGAAAATGCCTAATTGAATTAAACAAAAATTCAGTCAACGCGTCTTCAATGATTGAACCTTTGCCACAAACAAAAGAGGGCGTAACACTGGTGTAAAGGTGTGAAAAACGCACGCCACCCCAGACAGCAATTGTCAAGCAGTTTTGAAATTACCGCAGGATAATTGAACTATATTAACTACGTGTGAAAGGTGTTTGCGAGGTGTTAAAATAACGGACTACTGTTAAATGACGTAGTTGATAGTCATTAATTGATAATCAGATAGAGACAATCAAAAAGCATTCGTTAACCCTTAAAGAAGTTAAAAACTTCAACTTGAAAACCTAATCATTTTTAACGTCTTTTTTTTTTATCAAACAAATACCTTCCAACAGACAGCAAATTCCAGATCAGGCTGCGCGGATGAGCAGGCTCATATGGGTATTCACTCTTCTCATGTGGCATAGGGACAGCTCTCACGTTTCGGCGCATTTTTTTTCAACAGATAGCGAAATCCGGATCAGGCTGCGCGGATGCGCAGGCTCATATGGGTATTCACTAGATCATGTGGCGTAGGGAATTGTTTGTTAGTGTGTGTGATGGTATGCGCTCGTCAAATCTTAAAACACTTACAAAAACTGTGATAATATACAGATTTGTCTTTGATATAATTAAGTGCCATGTTTGGTTTTAAATCACTTGCACATACCTGTTAGCACTTTTTATTTGACAAAAACTTTATATAAGCATTCACTTCGCTACAAGCTACTTTTATCCCATGAATTTCTTAGCTGTTAGTTAAGTCTTGTTGTATATATGTATATAAATTTTAGTTAGAGGACCGCAAGGTAGAATAGTTATTTATAGCTAATTGTGTCATCCTTTTTAAACATTATTTAAATAAACAAATAAATAAATAAAATGACGAAATGGTCAGGATAATATTCAACTATTTCTGTGATGAGACGCGTTTTTATGTTATTGGCACGCAGAACAATCGTGAATAGTTCGTTCTGGATTCTTGTTCCTAATGAGGACTACAAACTGGAACGTTCTGCACGGCTATCAAATGTGTTAGTGCTTATGGTATTTTAGATCGTTGTGCATACTGCTATGTCGTGTTGATCAAGACAAATACGTCTTCGGAATAAAATGATAAATCATAATGGCATTTTTCTCTTTCATTCTCTTGCTTATTTTATGCTTGTAGAGTGTCCCAGTTTCTTTAAATAATCAATAATTTATTGATTATTTTAAATACAGAAAACCATACACTAAAGTTTCCGTCGCACAATGCAAACAGTGTAGACCCTGATCAGACGCCACAGAACACGGCGTCTGGCCAGTGTCTACACTTTTTTTTTATGTGATACATACATTACTATAAAAAAATCAAATTAATCTAGAAATTTCTACACAACAGAAGTAAATGAATCAGCATACAATGTTCATATTAAGGCAACAGGATTAGAATAGAACTCAGTCTCGTTTCCATTTGTTCATCAGAGCAAGGATGCTGACAATGACCGTGTCACTGTTGTTGTTTTGTTGTTGTTGTTATTGTCGTCGTTGATGATATTGATGATGATGTTAATGATGAAGAATATGGCCTAATTATCAGTAAATATACTCAATACCCGCATCAAACAACAGTACAAGGCCGGCTAAACACCTCCCCGTCTCCCCATACGCCTTCCCAAACGTTGCATGCATGGAGAATACAAATAAAATATCAAGTCTTCATTAGATATGCAATAACATACACAACTGGGTCATTTTATGCTACTTTACGCTAGTTTGTACAACTTCACGCTCCTTTACGCCTCCCCTTACCACACGGGGCAGTCATGTAGCAAGTTTGGTTAAAATTCCGCCCAGTGTTTAAGGAAAAGATAGGGTGACGTCGGGCGGATGAATGGACAGACAGAAAAATAAGGTTTCTATCGCACACACTTACCACGCGGGGAAGTCATGTAGCAAGTTTGGTTTAATTCCGCTCAGTGGTTTAGGAGGAGGTAGCGTGAAGGCAGATGGACGAACAAACGGACGAACGGACGGACAGACGGAATAATAATGTACATTGCTCTTGCACACCCTTACCACCCGGGGAAGTCATGAAGCAAGTTTCGTTAAATTTCGTCCAGTGGTTTAGGAGGTGATAGCATGACGGATAGACGCAAATCACCCCTACCATTATAGAGCCTTCCCAACCTTGCTTCATTAGATATGCTATAAAATACACAATTATGTCAATTTATGCTACTTTACGTCAGTTTGCTCAATTTACGCTCCTTTACATCACTTTACGCTCCTTTACGCCACTTTACGCCACTTTACGCCTCTTTACGCCACTTTTACGCTACTTTACTGTATTTAGGCATACCCCTATATCAGGCTCGGCTTTTTCGGCTCCGCTCGGCCGTGGCTTTCATACCCGACCTCATTAGTATGACCCTAAAAAACCGGAAATGTCAAACCTACTTACTCACTCGGAAAGAAGTTTTTATTTTTTTGCTTGGCGTTTTATTTTAAATGACAACATTTTGTTTTGGTTGACCATATCTTATCAAAAACCATTTGTCTTTTCTGTTTCTGTGTTTTATTCTCAAATATTTACCCTAAATTTAAATTTACGACCAAAAATTGGTCTGGCCTATGCAAATTCTATATCGTCCTGTCATGTGTTTTGACCACGGACCCATCAATACCCGGACTTGTTACTGTCCGTTTCTGTTAATTATCATGTCGCGGGTGCTGGTAAAGCTTACGTCACTTCGGAATCTATATTTTGCAAAACTCCACCCATATTAAACTAGTATTAAACACATTTATTTTTAGTTAAGCCAGTTAAAATTATTATAAAGCAATAATGCAATCTTGGGTCCGTTATATGTTAATAACATTTTATTCAACTGATTCCTTTTAACATAGATAATCGCCGAATTTTGCACATACTCGTTTTAGAAAATGTGGGTCAAATTCAAGAGAATCGACATTTTCACAGTCGACTTTTCAAATTTCTATTACGGTTATGAAAATAACATGCTGATAAAGCAATAAAACAGAGCTAGTTTATTCTGAATAAGTTGGGTTTATAGTTGATTTTAGCGAGAAAAAGCATTAAAAGGCTCTGCTAATGCTAGTACTATTCAACAATGGTCGCCATTTTTTTCTTCGACGAATAGCTTCATTCACAAATCAGTGTTTGGAAACTTCATCAAAATTTGTAATATGTGTGATCAATATTCAACAAATATGATTAAAAAAACAAAATAATTACATAGTATTTAATTTGAATGATAAGTGATGTTTTGTTCACAGTTTATTGCGGATAATTATCACTTTCTACTCGACTGATTTTCGCACATTCCAGACAAAACCCGGTAACTGGTAAAATCATAGCCACGACATCATCATATCAATAAAATAGGTATTTAGCACTATAGTTACCAGTACGGGTATTGATGGGTCCGAGGTTTTGACGCACATCTGACGCGCTTACATGTTTCTTCCTATTCTTGGACTTGCAGAAACTTTTTTTGTAATGCCCCATCATTAATGGGGTAGAGCAGCGTAAGGGGGTCACATCCAGGTGTTAAAGTAGAAATTCTAGGATCTTGGCAAATTACAACCATGCACAGGGTCCTGTATCATACTATTTTTGATGCCTAACTGTATCTATATATACTAGGCCCTTAAAATCTAAAAAAAAAGACGATACAGGTCCCTGTGCAACCATGTATGGCATGTTCTCATAATTCTGTTCACCCCCATAACTCCGTTCACCTTCTGCTTAGAATAATATGAAAACAAATCTTTCTTAAATTTATGCCACATTAAAATTAACAAGAAATAACTAACATTTTAGCTGATTTTTAAGAAAATCTGTTATCGCTTACGGTTTTATGCATAAAAATCAAAATTTAGCATTTTATTTAGGGGGTACCCCCAAAAAATCACTAACCAGTGACAAGCATATGAATGAATACAAATAGTATCAACAATTTTAGAACAGTTATAGTCTAAATTAAATGTTCATTATATAAGATATGCATAGAATGGAATCTGGTTGCCTGTGATAAACAAAGAAATTTGAGTGAACGGAGATGAGATCATGCCCTAAACATCCCCTTCATATTCTGAAGTTAGAATTTAAAGATGTGATATTTATTTCCTTTAATCTTGGGATTCTTATAGGTATTTACTAAATACCTATAAGAATCCCAAGATTAAAGGAAATAAATATCACATCTTAATAATAATTTAGTCAAATGTATAAAATATATGCACATAAAACCCATTCTTGCAATAAAAAATGATAGCAGGATTGCTCAACCTTAGGTGAACAGAGTTATGGGTTTCCAGGCTACCATTGAATGGTCAGCATTTTGAAAGAAATGCTTAAGGATAATCTGCTGGCTGCGCAAACATGGATGGACACTCATCATTTTAACCCTGGTTGTAAATAATAACTAACGTTGGTCCAGTGGGAGATTGTATCATACAAGAGGTGCGTCGAATTCAGCGGAAGCTATACTCACCAACAACAACAACAACAACATGGCGGCGGAATTTGCCACCTGTACACGTCGTCATAAACTCAACAAAAATCACAAATGAAATATGTGTCTCAGAATTTCAACTGATAACTTAAATGTCAAGGCATATCAAGTGGTTATCAAGAGATAAAAAAATGCATATTATAAGTATGTTAAAACTAACCTTCTAACTTGTGCAAATTCGGGACCAAAACGTTCCCTTTTCTTTTTCATGAATTCATAAAATACCAACATCAGTTTGTTTTACAATGTTCCGTCTAGAGTAGCCGGAAATTAAAATATCCAAAAACTTCCAAATAAAAACACAGGTCTATGTCCGCAAGTACCCAAACTGATACATAAAACCTAAATCTTGTCCTTTCATGTATATAACAGACTGGATACCGGTTTGTATTCTATCTGCACGTGCAAGCATACATGCCATAAGCTCTTGGCAGAAATCTGTGAGATCAGGCTAATTTTTAGAGGAGATTTGACAAAATTCTTTGAGATTTTAAAAAAAATCACTTTCAAGCTCACAGAAATAAGTTAAAAGCCTTTATTTTTATGAATTAAGCATATCAAAAGTATAATGTTGTGTAATACATAATTAGTTCTTCATAATTATAGAGTCTGAAAATTCTGTGAGATTTGAAATTCTTATGGGAAATGGGTTGCAAAACAGCCAAATTCTGTGAGATTTTGTCTCACAGTGTGAGGTATGGCATGTATGTGCAAGGGGGACAGCTAACTACATTATATATGTATGGTTAATGTACATTGTTTAGAGCTGTTTGAGTAGCCTTTTTGGTAGCCAAAGTGTGCCTTTATTTGAATGAATTTGGATATTTTATTTTCCAGATGCCCTAGATGGAACATTGTAAAACAAAATGACATTAGTACTTAATGTATTCATGAAAAAGGAAAAGGAAATGTTTTGTCTCAAATTTACGCAAGTAAGAACATAAGTTTTTTCATACTTATAAAATGCGTTTTTATCATTTGATAACCACTTGATATGCCCTGACATTTAAGTTTTCAATTCAATTTGTGAGACACGCATTTAATTTGTAACTTTTGTTGATATTTTATGATAACATGTAGAGATGGCAAATTCTGCCGCCATGTTTGGTCAACCAACAGATTATCCTTAAAGCACTTTTTTTCCTTTGAATTGAAGCTCAAAACTTTAAAGATGCATCAGCTACATCTGAATCAAACATGCTTCTCTGTTACAGTGTCACTTGATGCATTTATTCACAATTATGATATATGGTTGAACTGCTATTGCATACACAATATTACTTTTCAAATAAATATAAGGTCATATGAAAATATTTTGCGACTGGAAGAAGATAAATTCATAAAGTAATTTTCTGTGTATTTGTTTGATGCCAAGCTTAAATAATTTGAAGAAAAATATTTTTGCTGATAATATATAATCTATTAAGAACATATTTTATTAAGACATGTGGCAAATTTGTACATGCAAGCAGGAGAAACAAGCACTTCAACTGCCCTACCCCTTGAAACTGAGACATAAAAATGGCGGCAATTCACAAAATGAGGTCAGATTTTAAAATATATATAGATATCATTCAACAATGATTCTTGTTATTTTATTTTGTTCTAACAGACAAATGATGCTGCCTGAACATGGTCCTGGTACTATTGTAAAATATAAATTGCTATCTTGGGGTACCACTATCTTGCAAGAAAAATAGCAACCTATTGATCCCTTGGTGAAAGACATGAATAAGGCATCTTCTGCACATGGCACTAACAAACCAACTTCCCTGAAAGGACTGAAATTTGTAAGCTTAAATATTAATGGCATAAGAGGCAAAAAGCTGGAACTGTTGGCTTGTCTGAATTATCTGACATTGTAGCTATTCAGGAGACAAAAAAATGATGGCTCAATTTCAACTTCAGAACTACTCCCTGATTCCTGCCCATACAATTCTTATAGGAAGGACAGGAACCTTCATGGTGGCGGCGTGATGCTCCTTATTCACACGGAAATTCCCCATATGCCACTGACAGAACTGGAAAACGACTCGGAATCAGTGTGGGCAAACAAAACTTCTCACTGCATAGCAAGTTGGTATCGAGAACCTAGTGGCTCGTGCGAAGACTTTCAACTCCTTCGAAATCAGCTTGAGCACATTAAGACCCCACATAAGAAACTTCCTTCGGTCCACATAGTAGGTGACTTCAACTTTAGAGACATTGTTTGGCCAAACCGACTTAACAAAAATTGGACTATGCTAAGTCAGTCAGAGGGGCAAGTACTTGTGGACATTATGAACGTTCATGGGTTGGAACAGCTGGTGAATTTCCCAACTCGGGAAGAAAATATACTAGATTTGATTTTAACCTCATTACGTGGGCAGTTTCAAGAGGTACACTCTCCTGATAAACTGAGTGATCATGACATTGTTGCAGGAACTTTAAAGGTCTTTATTACTCCAAGGAAGAAACCACGGTGTAAGGTTTATTTGTATCGGAAGGGTGACTTTGACTCTATGAGGCGAGATTCTTCAAACTTTGCAAAGGATAAATATTCCATTGGTCATTCTGGTTCTCGCTCTGTTCAGGAAAACTTCAATTTGATAACTTCTTTCATACAGGAGACTGTAGATAAGTACATTCCCTCTAAGACAAGTAAATCGGTAACTACCATCCCTTGGATTACATCAGAGATTAGAAGGAATATTCGAAAAAGGAATAAAACCCATGCAAAGGCAAAAAAGACTGGCAGTAAACTCAGATCTAAGTTTCAGGAACTGAGACAGCAAATCAAAGCTGATATCAAGAAGCAGCATGATTTGTATGTTAACAAATTGGTTGGTGACATTAAGGTTAACCCCAAAGACTTCTATCGGTATACCAGCAGTCAAAGGAAAGATAACCAGGTTATCCCTCCTCTCAAAAGGAGAAATGGTAGTAATTTGGCTGAGTCTGAAACCGAGCAGGCTGAGTTCAATGGTCAGTTTACAGATGTATTCTCCAAAACTTTGGAAAGTGAGGTCCCTCTACTTGAGAAGTCAGCTCCGCCTATGAGTGACATTCACATCTCAAATGAAGATGTTATAAAAATGATGAAAGGTTTGAATCCCTCAAAGGCTTTGGGACCTGATGAACTTCATCCTAGAGTCCTTAAAGAACTTGTGGTAGAACTTGGTCCTGTATTTGCTCATTTGTTCCAACAATCTCTTGATAAGGGTAAAATCCCCAAGGAATGGTCTTTGGCTATCATCTGTCCACTTTATAAGAAAGGCCACAGAGCTTTACCAAGTAACTGTCCAGTGTCCTTGACATGCGTTCCTTGCAAAATGGGTGAACACATGGTATGTACAAATACGGCTCATGTTGATGAACATAAGCTTCTGTCAGACAGGCAACATGCTTTCAGGAAGAATCGTAGCTGTAAAACTCAATTTATCACAGTAATAAATGATTGGGCAAAAATTTTGGAATAGAATCTGAGATTCGTTTATTAGCTGATAACTGTGTCTGCTTTCGTCAGATTGATTGCACTGAAGACACATCGGAACTCCAAAAGGACATTGATCAACTAGGCAAATGGGCCAGGAAATGGGGTATGAGATTTCAGCCAGTGAAATGTAACATTATGCAGCTTACTAGGAAGTGGATCAAAAAGATCAATGCAGTTTACTCCTTGGAAGGAATAGTCCTCCAAAATGTGGATAATATTAAATACCTGGTGTGACAATTTCTAAGGATTTGAAATGGAATACACATGTAAGCAATGTTTGCACAAAAGCAAACAAAACTCTTGGATTCTTAAGACGTAACCTATCGCCATGCCCCCAAGATGTTAAGGAAGCGGCATACAAGGGGTTGGTGCGACCAATCCTGGATAATGCTAGCCCTGTTTGGGACCCACATGGAATAGTACTCCAGGAAGAATTAGAAAAGGTTCAGAATTGTGCAGCTAGGTTTGTGACTGGAAACTACAACTTTGAAACTGGAAGTATGACTAGCATTCTTGAATAGTTAGGGTGGGAGTCTCTTCACAAGAGATGCAAAGGTAGTAAACTCATATTGCTATTCAAAGGTCTGAAAGGTAGAGCTAGTATACCTTGTAACGACCTTCAGCCCCCAAATAGGCGCAGTAGGAATCAGCATCCAGTGGCATTTCAAGTGCCATATGCTAGAACTGACATTTATAAGTACAGTTTCTTCTCAGACACTATTAGGGATTGGAATGCACTGCCTGAATCTATAATCTACTCTGCTGAAAGTTCTGCGGACCCTGTCGCTAGATTCACATCACTTGTGAGATCTAGAGACTAATCTTTGCAATCATTGGTCCTGGTGAATGAATGTCTAATGATGTATCAGCAGTAAAATATTCTGATTCTGATTCTGATTATTAGATGCATCATTTCATGAGTGTAAACCAAAAATGACAATCACCATATTGGTCCTATTTCACTTGAAATTTTTATGAAGGCAGTGAATGCAAATTTATTTTAATGATATGATTGTCTTACACAGAACAAACGTACTGGGAGTTGTCTGTGAAATTTATGATATGTCAAATAATGCTTAAGTGCGTCAAAACCCATGACTCTATATAATATAAAGTGATTGTTTGGAATATTTGTCTAAGAAATTTTTTTTTTTTACTTTTCTTTGCTGAATTTGAATTATTGATGTCTCACAATGATATTGTGAAAATTTCAGAACAATTGAACAAACAAAACTTGTTGAAAATCTGCCTCCAAGTTACCTACCCTACCATTTTCTGCATAATTTGCAATCATTTTTACTAAGGAAATAAAAACGTTCAATACCCTGCCATTATCGTGTTGCAGGCAGATAACTCTGACAAACATTGACAAAATTTGCCCATAAGCAATCCCAAACCAGATTTCCTTCATATCGATGCATGTACCAACTTTGGCTAAAACCCCTTGACATTTGCTCAAGTTATCGTCCGGAAAACAAAAATATGGGCGTGTTTTTGGCAGATAACGCCGTAAAAATTTGACGAAATTTGCCCATTAGCAATCCTCAACCAGATCTCCACAATATCAGTGCACATACCAAGTTTGGTGTAAATCTATTGATGTTTACTCAAGTTATCATCCGGAAACGAAAAATGGACAGATGTACGACGGACGGACAGACACATGGACATCCAGTGTGAAACCATAATACCCCACCACTATCATAAAAAGTGAAAATATTTGTTTTTCTAAAAACCATTGACTATAGAGAATGAAACTTTTTGTGCATATATGTATTTACAACAAATGGTTTTGCATCAAATCATGACAAAAGTTTGCAAAGTCACTTTTATGTAAAATGCCTAGCAAAAAATGGCTTTCTGAAAGATGTTGAAGACATTTTAGGATTCTTACTCAATCAATTTCAATACATGTAGCAAAGGAAAACCTAACAGTTTTTAGGCATAGTGTTACATTTATAAAGCTGGACTGAACATTTAAACAAAATGTCTGGTTTCTTGGACAACTGTCAGTTTCCGAGGTGTGACTGTATAGAGCTTGGCGAAAAACGAAACTTAGTAGCATCCGTAATATCAGGAGTCTTGGTAATGTATAAATTCTACTTGAGAAATCAGGCATTCTAACCATTACTTATGAAATCGGTCATCCCAAGTCATCCTTCTGTTTGCAGTGGATTACAAAAATACAGATACAGTAGGCTAATTTTGTGCATTGGCTAATCCTGCTCATTCAAATAGTTTTGAACAATCATCATTTTATTTTGCTTTGATACATCATTTTAATTAGGATATTCTGCCGGCTGCCCATACATAGTTGCGAAATTTGCCACCTCTATACATTATCATGTCAACAAAAATCACAAATGAAATGCGTGTCTCACAAATTTAAGTGATAAATATCAAGGCTTATCAAGGGAAACAGGTCAGCTGAACCTGTAACCAACTTGAGCCCACGAGTCAACTCGGCCTTGGGTCAGCTTGGCAGGGTCAACTTGGCCTGGACACAACTTGGCCTGTACATTTATGATAATTAGAAAATTATATATAAGCGAAAAATCAGTATGCACCTGTCAAAGTTCCGTTTTTTTTTGTCTCTCAGTGTATGGATGAGAACCTTTAGTTACAACTGGAGAGACACTTGTATATAGACAAAGGAGGGAGTGCTTTTAACTGGTTATGTAAGCATACAGAAAGGAAACAAAAGGCATATATAACACATCAAAGGTAGTTTGTTTTCTGACAGAGTAATTTTCCTAGGCACAACTTTCACACTTTAAGCACTTATTTGCAAAGCTACAAAAAGCTAATGATAATGGGTTGTCATGTAGATGATTATAGTCTGATAAGACATTAAAATTATTCAAACATGATGTTTGCAGTTCATCATACTTCAGAGGCCTCCGACACTTCATCCATACTTACATAATGATATGTACGTATACAAACAGGCCAAGTTGCCCCGGGCCGAGTTGACACGGATTCATATCAAGTGGTTATTAATAGATAAAAATACATTTTATAAACTTAAATTAAAAAATTAACCTTCTAACTTGTGAAAATTCAGGACAAAAAAATTCCCTTTTCTTTTACATGAATACATAAAATACTAAAGTCAGTTTGTTTCACAATGTTTCATCTAGAGCAGCCAGACATTAAAATATCCAAACACTTCAAATAAAAACACAATATGTATATGTTGATCCAAACTGAACAAAACTAAAATATTGTCTGTTCATGTATATAACGGACTGGATACAGGTTTGTACAGTGCTTGCACTAACTGTAAAAATCAGGAAGTCCCAAGACTTCTAGCTCCAATACCTGGAAGTCCTGGTGATCCAATTTTTTCTCTCACTTTCAGAAATTCAACCTCAATATTCTTAAACTCATTTATGGAGTAAAACCACCATTCTTAAGCTAATTAACACATAAATTAATTCTAAATGTTTGTTCCAGCTCGCTATGTTTTTTCGTTCCTCTTCTCTCTTAACTCCTGCTTTAATGCTTTATTTTTTTCTCTTTCTTTTCACATTAAATGGAATTTATATATCTACATGTTTCTTTACAACCAGATATTAAGTCGTATATTTTTCAGGTTAGTTCTGCTTAAGTGAATAACAATTCGACATATTGATTCATGTATGTACTTAATATACTACATCACGAAAACACGCCTATATAATTTTGACCCCCTTGAACCCCACTTTTATATAGTAAAACTGGGGTTTACAGGGGTATACATTAGTTTACTTATTTCTGCTCAGGATATGGTTTGTGGGTACTCGTTTACGACGAGGCGGTTCTAACGATTGCCCACAATGTGTGTTTTGGGCGGAGATAGAAATAGAAAAAATATCAGATTTCTTATCTGAAAACTTTCATTTTTTGGTGGTAAAATTTTCAATATGTTTGAATAGGCGTGTTTTCGTGATGTAACAGCAACAAAATGTTTAATTGCTGGTTGTACTCTTCATTGACGTTTTATTCCTGTTTTTCTCCCTTTCCTTCTGTTAGTATTTTTTTCTTTTGTATATTCCTGTATTGAAACTTACAGTCAGTTGTCCTTTGTTGACAAGAATGTCATCGATAAATCAACTTGCCATAGAACTATTACAGCTTTATTACCATGTTCTAGGAGAAGAACTAAATAAGCTTTAAGCTTCCGTTCTGATCCTAAATGTTTGTATTGTCTTCATTGTTATATCTGTACACAAACTGAAATTCTGAATAAAATATGTTTAAACTAAAAGTTGGGAGTCCCAGACTTCCTAGCATTGATTTTTGGAAGTCCCAGGGCAATTTTTGGGAGTCTCTGACTCCCAGACTTCCCTTAATGCAAGCACTGTTTGTAGTCTGTCTGCACTTGCAAAAAGGACAGCGAAGTACATTATATATGTATGGTCAATGTACATTAAATACAGCTGTTTGAGTAGCCTACTTTGTAGCCAAAATATACCTTTATTTGAATGAATTTGGATATTTTAGTTTCCAGCTGCCCTAAATGGAACATCGTAAAACAAAATGACATTAGTATTTTATGTATTCATAAAAAAGAAAAAGGACATGTTTTATCCCATTTGCGCAAGTTAGAAGGTAAGTTTTTTTTTCATATTTATTAAATGTGTTTTTTCTCTAAACATGCATTTTGTATGCATTTAAATTAACTGTTTTGTGGTTTTCATTAATAATTTTGTTATACGCCTGTTTGAAAAACGGGACGTATTATGTTACGGGGTATGCCGTCCTTCCGTAAACTTTTTCTTTTCCGGCTAACTCCTCCTACAGTTTACATCCAATCAAGCAGAAACGGTAATAGTTAGACATGATGTGGAGTAGCATATATTGTTTCGGGGTTACAATGTTTGCAGAGTTATGCCCCTTTAAAAATTTCTGTAAACTTTTCATTTCTGGTTAACTCCTCCTACATTTTACATCCGATCAAGCTGAAACTTCATTTAGACCATGGTGTGGAGCAGCGCATTTTGTGTTGAGGTCCACCAAATATTAGCAGAGTTATGCCCCTTTGAAAATTTCTGTAAACGTTTCGTTTCCGGCTAACTCCTACAGTTTACATCCAATCAAGCTGAAACTTATTTATAGTTAGATCATGATGATGAGCAGCGCATAATGTTTCCGGGTTACAGTCCACCAAATGTTTGTAGAGTTATGCCCCTTTGAATATTTCTGTAAACTTTTCATTTCTGGTTAACTCCTCCTACTTTTTACATCCGATCAAGCTGAAACTTCATTTATAGTTAGACCATGATGTGGAGCAGGGCATATTGTTTCGAGGTTACAGTCCACCAAATATTAGCAGAGAGTTATGCCCCTTTGAAAATTTCTGTAAACTTTTCGTTTCCAGCTAACTCCTCTTACAGTTTACATCCGATCAAGCTGAAACTTGATTTGTAGTTAGACCATGATGTGGAGCAGCGCATATTATTTCAAGGTTACAGTCCACTAAATATTAACAGAGTTATACCCCGTTGAAAATTTCAATTTTTCGTTTCTGGCTATATACTCCTAGAGTTTACATCAGATCAAGCTGAAACTTCATAAATAGTTACACAATGATGTGGAGCAGTGCATATTATTTCGAGGTTACAGTGCACCAAATATTGGCAGAGTTATGCCCCTTTGAAAATTTCTGTAAACTTTTCATTTCCGGCTAACTCCTACAGTTTACATCTGATCAAGCTGAAACTTGATTTGTAGTTAGACCATGATTAGGAGCAGCATATATTGTTTCAAGGTTACAGTCCATCAAATATTAGCAGAGTTAAACCCCTTTGAAAATTTTTTATTAATTTTTCGTTTCCAGCGAAATCCTCCTACAGTTTACATCTGATCAAGCTGAAACTTCATAAGTAGTTACACGATGATGTGGAGCAGAGTTATGCCCCTTTGAAAATTTCTGTAACATTTTCGTTTCCGGCTAACTCCTCCTACAGTTTACATCTGATCAAGCTGAAACTTGATTTGTAGTTAGACCATGATGTGGAGTAGCGCATATTGTTTCAAGGTTACAGTCCACCAAATATTAGCAGAGGTAAACCCTTTTGAAAATTTCTATTAATTTTTCATTTCCGGCTAAATCCTCCTACAGTTTTCTGATCAAGCTGAAACTTCATAAATAGTTACAAGATGATGTGGAGCAGTGCATATTATTTCGAGGTTACAGTGCACCAAATATTGGCAGAGTTATACCCCTTTGAAAGTTTTTGTAAACTTTTCGCAGCATATTGTTTAGAGGTAATAGTGTGCAAATTTTATTTTATAATAGGTATATTTTTTGCAAATAACTAAAGTTATGGCCATATGGGCAACTTATTTTTATTTTTTTTTTTTATAAGATTTGCAAGCACATGTTGCCATTATTAAATCTATATAAATACATTTATTAAATGATGCAGAATTAAGAAGGTTGACTAATATCAAAATTTATAAACATAATTCTTTTTGGATTTTTTTTTTTTAGCTCACCTGAGCTATGCTCAGGATGAGCTATTGTGATCACTTTTCGTCCGTGCGTCCGTGTGTGCGTCCGTCCATCCGTCCGTTAACATTTTCAAACGACTTCTCCTCTGAAAACCTTTAAAAATCTTCTTCTCCAGAACCGAGGATGCCTTGGGG
Organism: Anodontia alba; assembly: GCA_964016985.1. Taxonomy (NCBI): domain Eukaryota; kingdom Metazoa; phylum Mollusca; class Bivalvia; order Lucinida; family Lucinidae; genus Anodontia; species Anodontia alba. The sequence goes on along the minus strand of OZ024824.1, from coordinate 49,608,947 downwards.
CTGAATCTTTGCATGAATCATCGGGGACGGGAGGTCTAACAAAGCTGCTAAAAGTATTGTCGTACGTTGATGTTTGACCTTTTTACGGCAAGGTCAAGTTCGCTTCCCTAAGCATTTGTATGAGCCCATACATTTGAATGGGAAAATTGTTGAGAATTTCAAACGACTTCTCCTCTGAAGCCTCTGAGCCAATTTCACTCAAATTTCGTATGTAGCCACCTTAGGGTGGGGAAACAAAAGATTGCTAAAATTGTCACGGTCCGTTGACCAAGATGGCTGCCATGCCCATATATGGTAAAAACCTTTAAAAATCTTCTTCTACAGAACAGAGAATGCCTTGGGGCTGAATCTTTGCACAAATCATCGGGGATGAGAGATCTACCAAAGTTGCTAAAAGAATTATAGTACGTTGACATTTGACCTTTTTACGGCAAGGTCAAGTTTGCTTCCCTATGCATTTGTATGAGCCCCATACATTTGAGTAGGAAAATTGTTGAGACTTTCAAAGGACTTCTCCTCTGAAGCCACTGGGCCAAATTTGCTCAAATTTTCTGCTCATCTGAGCAGGAAGTGCTCATGGTGAGCTATTGTGGTCAGTTAATATCCGTTGTGGGTCGTGCGTCGTCCGTCGTCTGTCGTGCGGCGTCAACAATTGCTTTAAAAGCCTACTTCTTCTACCCCCCCTGGGCCAATTGACTCGATACATGGTAGGAAGCATCCGGGTGACTTGTAGATCAAAAATAGCTAAAATAGTTCCGACTGGAAATCCAAGATGGCCGCCATGGCCGCCATCTTGAAAATCTATTTTTCGCTTCTTCTCCTGAACCGAAAGGCCAATTGACTCCAAATTTGCTAGGAAGCATCAGGGTGACATGTAGATCAAAAATAGCTAAAATCATGCCGATCGGAAATCTAAGATGGCCGCCATGGCCGCCATCGTGAAAATCTATTTTTCGCTTCTACTCCTAAACCCAAAAGCCAATTGACTCCAAACTTGGTAGGAAGCATTGGGGTGACTTGTAGATCAAAAATAGCTAAAATGGTGCCGATCGGAGATCCAAGATGGCCGCCATGGCAGCCATCTTGAAAATCTATTTTTCGCTTCTTCTTCTGAACCCAAAGGCCAGTTGACTCAAAACTTGGTAGGAAGCATTGGGGTGATTTGTAGATCAAATATAGCTAAAATGGTGGCGAACGTAACTCCGCCGCCATGGCAGCCATCTTGAAAATCTATTTTTCGCTTCTTCTCCTAAACCCAAAAGTCAATTGACTCGAAACTTAGTAGGAAGCATCAGGGTGACTTGTAGATGAAAAATAGCTAAAATCGTTCCGATCGGAAATCCAAGAAGGCCGCCATGCCGGCCATCTTGAAAATCTGTTTTTCGCTTCTTCTCCTGCACCGAAGGGTCAGTTGACTCAAAACTTGGTAGGAGGCATTGGGGTGACTTGTAGATCAAAAATAGCTTAAATCATGCCTATCGTAAATCCAAGATGGCCGCCATGGCAGCCATCTTGAAAATCTATTTTTCGCTTCTCCTAAACCCAAAAGTCAATTGACTCGAAACTTAGTAGGAAGCATCAGGGTGACTTGTAGATGAAAAATAGCTAAAATCGTTCCGATCGGAAATCCAAGAAGGCCGCCATGCCGGCCATCTTGAAAATCTGTTTTTCGCTTCTTCTCCTGCACCGAAGGGTCAGTTGACTCAAAACTTGGTAGGAGGCATTGGGGTGACTTGTAGATCAAAAATAGCTAAAATCATGCCTATCGTAAATCCAAGATGGCCGCCACATGGCGGCCATCTTGAAAATCTATTTTTCGCTTCTTCTCCTAAACCCAAATGGCAATTGACTCAAAACTTGGTAGGAAACATCGGGGTGACTTGTAGATCAAAAATAGCTAAAATTGTTCTGATCGGACATCCAAGATGGCTGCCATGGCCGCCATCTTGAAAATCTATTTTTCACTTCATTTCCTGAACCGAAAGGCCAAATGACTCCAAACTTTGTAGGAAGTATCAGGGTGACTTGTAGATCAAAAATAGCTAAAATCCTGCTGATGGGAAATCCAAGATGGCCGCCATGGTGGCCATCTTGAAAATCTTTTTTTCACTTCTTCTCCTAAACCCAAGAGCCAATTGACTTGAAACTTGCTAGGAAGCATCGGGGTGACTTATAGATAAAAAATGGCTAAAGTCGTTCCGATTGGAAATCCAAGATGGCCACCATGGTGGCCATCTTGAAAATCTATTTTTCACTTCTTCTCCTGAACCGAAAGGCTTATTGACTTTAAACTAGGTAGGAAGCATCAGGGTGACCTGTAGATCAAAAATAGCTAAAATCGTCCCTATCAGAAATCCAAGATGGCCACCATGACAGCCATCTTGAAAATCTATTTTTCGCTTCTTCTCCTGAACTGAAAGGCCATTTGACTCGAAACTTGGTAGGAAGCATCGGGGTGACTTGTAGATCTAAAATTGCTTAAATTGTTTGGATCGGAAATCCAAGCTGGCCACCATGGCGTCCATCTTGAAACTCTTTTTTTTTGCTAATTTTTCTGAACCCAAGGGCCAGTTGATTTGAAAATTGGTAGGACGCATCGGGATGACTTATAGATATAAAAATAGCTAAAATTGTTCCAATCGGAAATCCAAGATGGTGGCCATCTTGAAAATCTATTTTTCCCTTCTTCTTTTGAACTGAAAGGCCAGTTGACTCAGAACTTGGTAGGAAGCATTGGGGTGACTTGTAGATAAAAAATAGCTCAAATTGTTGCGATAGGAAATCCCAAATTGCGGCCATGGCATCCATCTTGAAAATCTGTTTTGAACTTTTTCTCCTGAACCGAAAGGGCAATTGACTCAAAAGTTCATTGGAAGTATCGAGGTGACTTGTAGATCAACAGTAGCTAAAATCATTCTGATTGGCAATCTAAGATAGCGGACATCTTGTTAGCTCACCTGAGCATGAAGTGCTCATGGTGAGCTATTGTGGTCAGTCAATGTCCGTCGTGCGTCGTCCGCCGTGCGTCGTCCGTTGTGCGGCGTCAACAATTGCTTTAAAAGCCTACTCCTCCTACACCCCTGGGCCAGTTGACTTGATACTTGGTAGGAAGCATCGGGGTGACTTGTAGATCAAAAAAAGCTAAAATCGTTTCGATCGGAAATCCAAGATGGCCGCCATGGCCGCCATCTTGAAAATTTATTTTTCGCTTCTTCTCCTGAATCGAAAGGCCAATTGACTCCAGACTTGCTAGGAAGCATCAGGGTGACTTGAAGATCAAAAATAGCTAAAATCGTGCCGATCGGAAATCCAAGATGGCCGCCATAGCCGCCATCTTAAAAATCTATTTTTCGCATCTTCTCCTGAACCGAAAGGCCAATTGACTCCAAACTTGCTAGGAAGCATCAGGGTGACTTGTAGATCAAAAGTAGCTAAAATCATGCCGATCCAAAATCCAAGATGGCCGCCATGGCCGCCATCTTGAAAATCTATTTTTCGCTTCTATTCCTGAACCGAAAGGCCAATTGACTCCAAACTTGCTAGGAAGCATTAGGGTGACTTGTAGATCAAAAATAGCTAAAATCGTGCCGATCGGAAATCCAAGATGGCCGCCATGGTCGCCATCTTGAAAATCTATTTTTCGCTTCTTCTCCTGAACCGAAAGGCCAATTGACTTTAAACTTGCTGGGAAGCATCAGTGTGATTTGTAGATCAAAAATAGCTAAAATCGTGCCGATCGGCAATCCAAGATGGCCGTCATGGCAGCCATCTTGAAAATCTATTTTTCGCTTCTACTCCTAAACCCAAAAGCCAATTGACTCCAAACTTGGTAGGAAGCATTGGGGTGACTTATAGATCAAAAATAGCTAAAATTGTGCCTATCGGAAATCCAAGATGGCCGCCATCTTGAAAATCTATTTTTCACTTCTTCTCCTGAACCGAAAGGCAAGTTGACTCCAAACTTGCTAGGAAGCATCAGGGTGACTTGTAGATCAAAAATAGCTAAAATCGTGCCGTGGGCTGGGCGCCATGGCAGCTATCTTGAAAATCTGTTTTTCGCTTCTTCTCCTAAACCCAAAAGTCAATTGACTCGAAACTTAGTAGGAAGCTTTTGGGTGACTTGTAGATCAAAAATAGCTAAAAATCATTCTGATGGCCACCATGACCGCGATCTTGAAAATCTATATTTAGCTTCTTCTCCTGCACCGAAAGGCCAATCGACTCCAAACTTGGTAGGAGACATTGGGGTGACTTGTAGATCAAAAATAGCTAAAATTGTGCCAATCGGATATCCAAGATGGCCGCCATGGCAGCCATCTTGAAAATCAATTTTTCGCTTCTTCTCCTGAACCGAAAGACCAGTTGACTCGAAACTTGGTAGGAAGCATTGGGATGACTCGTAGATCAAAAATAGCTAAAATCGTGCTGATCATAAATCCAAGCTGGCCGCCATTTAGAGTTTGTTCAGATGATCATGCTCCATTGACTGGCATGCCATATATATTCTTCTTCAAAATTAAGAACTGCTTAAATGATGATCTTTTCAATAGTTGCGATGACAGGATTGGAAAAATGTTGCATAACATCTGCATATCTGCAGTGGCTATGTCACTCAGGTGAGCGATCCATGGCCCATGGGCCTCTTGTTTATGTTTATTATATTTCCCTGCCACTGAGCTGTTTACATGTATAAAATCATGATTCTTCAGAAACCACTTAGCCATTTGCCATCAAATTTCACATTGATCCTACTATTGAAATGTGATTGAGAGTTTGTTCAAATGATCACGCTCCATTGACTGTCATGCCATATATATTCTTCTTCAAAATTAAGAACTGCTTAAATGATGATCTTTTCATTAGTTGCGATGACAGGATTGGAAAAATGTTGCATAACATCTGCATATCTGCAGTGGCTGTGTCACTCAGGTGAGCGACCTGTGGACCGTGGGCCTCTTGTTTAAATACTCTTCTGAGTTGGCTCCCTTGAAGAACAAAAATAAAATCAGTATAAAACAAGTTAAAGGTTTACAAAAAAATTATTTGCAGCATGATTTTTTTTTTTTTGGTTGTTTAATTTTGTTTTGTTATTGTTTGGTCCGATATTGAAGTATAGGAAAAACAAATCAGCCAAAGGCTCATATGAGCATATAATATAGCCATGCTTCTGTCGTGTGTCCTCCGTCCGAAAGCACTTCTCCCTAGATGCAGCAAACTTCTCCCTATTTTCCCAGGAGGGAGAAGTCACTTCTCCCTTAATTTCTGGGCCAGCTTGGACCTTTAGGTTGAAGTTCACCAAATATCAGCAGAGCTATGTCCCAATGAAAATTTTTTAAATTTGTTTTTTTTTTGTAATTCCACTTACAGTTTATATCCGGAGCACTTATTATATAGGAGCCAGTTTATGTGCTACATCTTATTACTTGCCACGGGCGTATAATGCCCAGCTTGGCGGAGCTCTTGTTTTATATATACTTATGTAGGAAAAACCTTTGAAAACCATTTTGTCTGAAACCAGAAGGCCCTGGCCTTTGATATTTGGTTACATAGCTTCATCTAGTTCACATGCCTCTTCAACAATAAGGCACCATGCGATCATGCTTCTGTCCAGCACCTCCCAGCCTGTCATCTGAAAACATTCATTTTCAATAAGTTTTAAAATTACATATTCCTATGAAGAGAAATCATAATCTTTTAGAATATACTAGAGACAATGACACTCAGGTGAGCTAATTAGGTTTTCTGGGCCCTCTTGTTGTACATTGACGTTTGACCTTTTTACGGCGAGGTCAAGTTTGCTTCCCTATGCATTTGTATGGGCACCATACATTTGTATGGGAAAAATGTTGAGAATTTCAAACGACTTCTCCTCTGAAGCCTCTGGGCCAATGTTGCTCAAATTTAATGTGGAGCCTCCTTAGGTTGGGGGAACGAAAGAATACTAAAATGGTCACGGTCCATTGACCAAGAGGGCCGCCATGCCCATATATGGTAAAAACCTTTAAAAATCTTCTTCTCCAGAACAGAGGATGCCTTGGGGCTGAATCTTTGCACAAATCATCAGGGACGGATGGTCTACCAAAGTTGCTAAAATGATGGTCATACATTGACGTTTTGACCTTTTTACGGCAAGGTCAAGTTTGCTTCGCTATGCATTTGTATGGGCACCATACATTTGTATGTTTGAGAATTTCAAACAACTTCTCCTCTGAAGACTCTGGGCCAATGTTGCTCAAATTTAATGTGGAGCCTTCTTAGGTTGGGGGAACGAAAGATTGTTAAAATGGTCGCGGTCAATTGACCAAGATGGCTGCCATGCCCATATATGGTAAAATCCTTTACCTTTAAAAATCTTCTTCCCCAGAACCAAATAAGCCCTGGGGCCTTACCTTTGCACAAATCCTCGGGGACAGGAGATCTACCAAAATTGGCAAAAATTTTACGGCAGGGTCAAATTTGTTTCCCATGCATTTGTATGGGCCCTATACATTTATATGGGAAAGATGTTGAGAATTCATATTTTGGGCCTCCTTTCTCCTCTATAATCCAGTTGAATCGAAACTTGATGATGAGCATTAGGGCACTTTTGAGACACAAAATACTAAATGAGCTGATAGAAAATCCAAGATGGCCACCACAGCTGCCATCTTGAAAATCAATTTTCGACATCTCTTCTCAAACCTTAGATCACTTTGAGCCGAAACTTGCTCTTTAACAACAGGATGGTTTCTGGATTGAAACAAGCTAAAATTATGTGGATCGAAAATCCAAGATGGCCGCAATGGTTCTGCTTTAATGAATAAGATGGCCGCCAGAGCTAAAAAATAGAAAATATTCACATGACATTTCGTCCTTGGCCAATGGCCTGATTTCAAAATATTTGCACAGAAGTATTCCACCAACGGCCCTCAACCAAATTTACAAAAATGGCTCCGCTTGGCTGAACAAAATGGCGGCAAGAGCTAAAAATAGAAAAAAACATAAAAAGACATCTCCTCCGCAGCCAGTGTCCTAATTTCAAAGTAATTTCACAGAAGTGTTCCTCTTATGGCCCTGTACCAAAATGCTAAAAAAGTTCTGCTCGGCTGAACAAAATGGCTGCCAGAGCTAAAAATAGAAAAAAAACCTTTAAACATCTCCTTGGCCAGTGGCCTGATTTCAAAATGATTTCACAGAAATGTTCCTCTTATCCCCCTTTACCAAAATTGCCAAAATGGGTCTGCTCTGCTGAACAAAATGGTCACCAGAGCTAAAAATAGAAAAACCTTTAAACGGTGTTCCCATGGCCAGTGGCAAGATTTCAAAATAATTTCACATCAGTGTTTCTCTTATGCCCCTTTACCAAAATTGTTAAAATGGTTCTGCTCTGCTGAACAAAATGGTTGCCAGAGCTAAAAGTAGAAAAAAAAAAAAAACCTTTAAAGGACAGGATAAGTAGATGAACCAAATGACTTCTGAAAAATATCTGAACTTTATTTACTTATGGCGTTTTGAAAATTTCAGCATTTAACCTTGTAAGCAAGATATCTCAAAAACTGTTTAAGCTATTTCCTTGTCATAAGAGTATTGGAAAAAATGTTGCATGCCATCTGCATATCTGCAATGGCGGTTTCACTCAGTTGAGCGAGTTGTGGCCCGTGGGCCTTTTGTTGTCACTTTTTCTGGGTTTTGAACAGACATTTTTTGAGCTCAAATAGTATAGACAGTGGGTATCTCGTGGATGTGCTTTTGGTATATTCCTGAATTAATTATGGTCACTTTTCAGGTCACCTGTGTGTCCGTCTGTCCATCCGTTAACATTTTCAAACAACTTCTCCTCTGAAGTCGCTGAGCCAATTTTTCATATGGAGCTTCCTTAGGCTTGGGGAACGAAAGATTGCTAAAATGGTTGCCGTCCATTGACCAAGATGGCTGCCATGCCCATATATGGTAAAAACCTTTAAAAATCTTCTTTTCCAGAACTGAGGATGCCTTGGGGCTGAATCTTTGCACAAATCATCGGGGATGGGAGATCTGCCAAAGTTGCTAAAATGATGGTTGTACACTGACGTTTTGACCTTTTTACGGCGAGGTCAAGTTTGCTTCCCTAAGCATTTGTATGGGCACTATACATTTGTATGGGAAAAGTGTTGAGAATTTCAAATGACTTCTCTGAAGCCTCTGGGCCAATGTTGCTCAAATTTTATGTGGAGCCTCCTTAGGTTGGGGGAATGAAAGATTGCTAAAATGGTCGCGGTCCATTGACCAAGATGGCCACCATGCCCATATATGGTAAAAACCTTTAAAAATCTTCTCCAGAACAGAGGATGCCTTGGGGCTGAATCTTTGCACAAATCATCAGGGACAGGAGGTCTACCAAAGTTGCTAAAGTGATGGTTGTACATTGACATTTGACCTTTTTTATAGTGAGGTCAAGTTTGCTTCCCTATGCATTTGTATGGGCACCATACATTTGTATGGGAAAAATGTTGAGAATTTCAAATGAATTCTCTGAAGCCTCTGGGCCAATGTTGCTCAAATTTTATATGGTCTCCTTAGGTTGGGGGAACGAAATATTGCTAAAATGGTCCATTGACCAAGATGGCTATCATGCACATATATGGTAAAATCCTTAAAAAATCTTCTCCAGAACCAAATAAGCCCTGGGGCCTTATCTTTGCACAAATCCTCGGGGACAGGAGATCTACCAAAATTGCTAAAATGATGGTCCTACGTTTACATTTGACCTTTTTACGGCAAGGTCAAGTTTGCTTCCCCATGCATTTGTATGGGCCCTATACATTTATATGGGAAAAATGTTGAGAATTCATATTTTGGACATCTGCTCTATAATCCAGTTGCATTGAAACTTGATGATAAGCATTAGGGTGCTTATGAGACACAAAATACTAAATGAACCGATAGAAAATCCAAGATGGCCACCACAGCTGCCATCTTGAAATTCATTTTTCGACATCTCTTCTCAAACCTTAGATCGCTTCGAGCTGAAACTTGCTCTTTAGCAACAGGATGACTTCTGGATCGAAACAAGCTAAAATTGTGTCCATTGAAAATCCAAGATGGCCACAATGGTTCTGCTTTATTGAACAAGATGGTCACCAGAGCTAAAAAATAGAAAATCTTCAAAAGACATCTCGTCCTTGGCCAATGGCCTGATTTCAAAATATTTGCACAGAGGTGTTCCACAATAGCCCTCAACTGAAATTACTAAAATGGCTCTGATTGGCTGAACAAAATGGTGGCCAGAGCTAAAAATAGAAAAACCTTTAAAAGACATCTCCTCCGCAACCAGTGTCCTGATTTCAAGGTAATTTCACAGAAGTTTTCCTCTTATGGCCCTTTACCAAAAGTGCTAAAAAAGTTCTGCTCTGCTGAACAAAATGGCTGCCAGAGCTAAAAATAGAAAAAAAAAACAATCTTATAACATCTTCTCCTTGGCCATTTGCCTGATTTCAAAAAGATTTCACAGAAATGTTCCTCTTATCCCTCTTTACCAAAATTGCCAAAATGGTTCTGCCCTGCTGAACAAAATGGTCACCAGAGCTAAAAATAGAAAAACCTTTAAACATCTCCGTGGCCAGTGGCAAGATTTCAAAATAATTTCACATCAATGTTCCTCTTATGCCCCTTTGCAAAAATTACTAAAATGGTTCTGCTCTGCTGAACAAAATGGTTGCCAGAGCTAAAAATAGAAAAAAAAAAAAGAAAAGAACTTTAAAGGACAGGATAAGTAGATGAACCAAATGACTTCAGAAAAATATCTGAACTTTTTAGTTCACCTGAGCACAAAGTGCTCATGGTGAGCTATTGTGGTCAGTCAATGTCCATCATCCGTCGTTCGTCGTGTGGCATCAACAATTGCTTTAAAAGCCTACTCCTCCTACACCCATGGGCCAATTGACTCGATACTTGGTAGGAAGCATCGGGGTGACTTGTAGATCAAAAATAGCTAAAATCGTTCCGATCGGAAATCCAAGATGGCCGCCATCTTGAAAATCTATTTTTCGCTTTGTCTCCTGAACCGAAACGCCAATTCATTCCAAACTTTCTAGGAAGCATCGGGGTGACTTGTAGATCAAAAATAGCTAAAATCGTGCCGATCGGAAATCCAAGATGGCCGCCATGGCGGCCCTTGAAAACCTATTTTTTTGCTTCTTCTCCTGAACCGAAAGGCCAATTGACTCCAAACTTGCTAGGAAGCATCGAGGTGACTTGTAGATCAAAAATAGCTAAAATCATGCCGATCGGAAATCTCCAAGATGGCGGCCATCTTGAAAATCTATTTTTCGCTTCTCCTGAACTGAAAGGCCAATTGACTCCAAACTTCCTAGGAAGCATTGGGGTGACTTGTAGGTCAAAACTAGCTAATATCGTACAGATCGGAAATCCAAGATGGCCACCATGGCAGCCATCTTGAAAATTTATTTTTCGCTTCTTCTCCTGAACCGAAAGGCCAATTGACTCCAAGCTTGCTAGGAAGCATTGGGGTGACTTGTTTAAGCAATCATCATGAATCTTGCTCAAAATGTATGTCTTGATGATTTCTAGGTCAGGTTCGAAACTGGGTCACTTGGGGTCAAAAACTAGGTCACCTGGCCAAATCAGCGGAAAACCTTGTTATCACTCTAGCGGTCACATTTTTCAAGCAATCATCATGAATCTTGCTCAGAATGTTTGTTTTGATGATTTTAGGTCAAGTTCAAAACTGGGTCACTTGGGGTCAAAAACTAGGTCACCTGGCCAAATCAGCTAAAACCTTGTTAACACTCTAGCGGTCACATTTTTGAAGCAGTCATCATGAATCTTGCTTAAAATGTTTTGTCTTGATGAGTTCTAGGACAAGTTTGAAACTGGGTCACTTGGGGTCAAAAACTAGGTCACCGGGTGAAATCAGAAAACTTTGTTAACACTCTAGCGGTCACATTTTTTGAAGCAATCATCATGAATCTTGCTCAAAATGTTTGTCTTGATGATTTCTAGGTCAAGTTCAAAACTGGGTCACCTGGGATCAAAAACTAGGTCACCTGGCCAAATCAGCGGAAAACCTTGTTAACACTCTAGTGGTCACAGTTTTCAAGCAATCATCATGAATCTTGCTCAACATGTTTGTCTTGATATTTTCTAGGGCAAGTTTGAACTTGGATCACTTGGGGTCAAAAACTAGGTCAAATTGGCCAAATCAGAAAACCTTGTTAACACTCTAGCGGTCACATTTTTGAAGCAATCATCATGAATCTTGCTCAAAATGTTTGTCTTGATGAGTTCTAGGTGAAGTTCGAAACTGGGTCACTTGGGGTCAAAAAATAGGTCACCAGGCAAAATCAGCAGAAAATTTTGTTAACACTCTAGTGGTCACAATTTTTAAGCAATCATCATGAGTCTTGCTCAAAATGCTTGTCTTGATGATTTCTAGGTCAAGTTCGAAACTGGGTCACATGGGGTCAAAAACTAGGTCACCAGGCCAAATCAGCAGAAAACTGTTAACACTCCAGAGGTCACATTTTTTAAATAATCGTCATAAATATTGCTCAAAATGTTCGTCTTGATGATTTCTAGGTCTAGTTTAAAACTGGGTCACTTGATATCAGAAACTAGGTTACCTGGCCAAATCAAAGAAAAACCTTGTTGATGCTCTGGAGGTCACATTTTTGAAGTGATCATCATGAATCTTGCTCAAAATGTTTGTCTTGATGATTTCAAGGTGATGTATATTTTTCTATCCAGTGACTTTCTTAAGTTTTTCTGTTTAGGTCAGTTTCCTAGTAATTATTGGTCCTACAGAGTGATATATGGTACTTGTGAAGTGTTTGTGTTTACGTCAGTTTCTCAGTAACTATTGCTCCTACAGCCAGTGATACTTAGTCCATGCATACATCTTAGCATGGCCTCTTGAGTGCAGTCATCCATATTTGACCTTGACCTTTATTTCACAGTCCATTAGACATGCTACATTGTCTTACTTGTTAATATAATCATTTTGAATTTTGATCAGAATGTTTGCCTTGGTCAGTTCTAGATCAGGTTCTCAAAGTGCTATGATGCTCAGGTGAGCGTTACAGGGCCATCATGGCCCTCTTGTATTATTAATACTTCAGGACTAAAAACTATTACATTCCTCATTTATAGTACATTCCAATAATATGAACCAGTTTTCCTTCTCGTTATTAGGAGAATAGAACATCTCCCTTAACGAGTAATGGAAAGGGTACAAATCCGGAAAGTCTCGATCTCTTCTGGATGTGTTGTACCCTAAAGATAACGGAACAATATCCGATGACAGATATTTCCAATTAAAATATAAGACAACCAAGTCAGGGCTGATCGATATCGTTATAAGACTGGATTGTCCCAAAAAATATAATCCTTTTTCTTATACGAATAAGTTTTCCATATAAGGAAGTTCCGTGCTTTTGTTTTTACTGTCGGATCTTCCTAGTTTTCGTTGCACCAATTTCAGAATGTACCTTAATTCGTACATTTATTCATATTGTAAATGGATGTTATCGTTACAAATTTACGTTAATGGGCCATTAAAGAATTATTTGACAATAATGATTTCAATAGTTAGATTTTGACCTATTCACGGTTCGTTTTATAGGTTTAAAAATCTAGTTGATACATATATATTATATAAGTACTTAAAGTATTGATACATACTTCAACATAATAATTGACAGACTTCAGTTTTGAATCGATTATGTCTGATTAGTCACTGGGGAACCTTTCATATATTACTGGGATTGTCAAGTCGCAATAGTGACAATCTTCCTGTTTATATCAATGGATACACTCCTATTGCTCCTTTTATCGAGAATACATCCATTAGGTTCCAATTACTGTCTTATTTTCATCGATACAATCATTCTCGATAAAGTACTCATTTTCTTTCATCGAACAGAGAAATAGTGAGTTTCTATCCTTTACATTTCTGATCGAAGATCAATCTACATCTATCTTTAAACAAGTATGGCATAGAATTTTGGTGAATAAAAAGCCATACAATACATCTTCACTCTTGTTTTAAGAATTATCGATAACACTGCTGTAATATAACTCTCTCAACATACCCATAGAACTATGGGAGTCCCCGTTTTCTTCCTGAAATGCGGTACAGACCTCGAAAATCGATATATTTCAGGAGGTTACAATTATAAAGAAATTTGTCTAAAAACTACTTAAATGTTCAAGATTAATTTCTATATATATAACAATATGGATTGTTTATCATTATATACGGTCATTCTCTCCCTTCCGCTGATTCAAGAAGGGCAGTTGTCAGTTTCTGGCAAAAGAATGTGCACAATACTGGTTAACCGCTTAGAGGACTAAGCCTGCCCAGTAAACGTGTAGTTAGGTAAACTGACAGCGCTGGACATGACCCTATTGGGTTGACTGGGCTGTAAAACCTCAACACAAATAAATTATCATTATATACAATCCTTAGAGTTATATTATATTTCTAACCAGTTTCTTTGGATAATCTAACCGTCACGATAAATGATTCATCCATAAACTGGAACATTTTATAGATTATTATATCATCATCATCATATCATAATCAGATTTTTGATTAACGTGTGCAGGTACAGGGGCAACATCCACATCGGTGGGCCCCCTTCCAGATAGCTGGCTTGCTGCAGATCTCACACCAGATCTCCAGGTATGTCTATCATGAGGGTTGATAGCCGAGCGCTTCCACGCTCTGCAATCCCTCTCTGTCAGCTGCTTCCATGTCATCTTGGGCCACCCAGGCCCATGCTTTCCATCAGCCTGTATGTCAAAGGCTGTCTTGACTGCACCATTGGAGCGTTCCATACCATGTCCATACCATCGGAGTCTTCTCTCCTTCAGAATGAGGTCCAGATCCTCAATGCCAAGCCACACAAGTAGCTCATTGGACCTGGTGGTGACAATGATTTGTGGCCTGACATTGCAGATATGTCTGATCATTGCCCTGTTATTTCGCTGCAGACGCTGGAGGTTTGTCTTTGTCAACGACCAAGTCTCACTGGCATGGAGCATTGAGCTTAGCACACAAGAGCTGTACACATGGCCACGTGATTTGAAAGAGAGGTGGCATGAAGAGAGAACTGGTAGCAGATCCTTGAACTTCTTCCAGGCAGTTTTCACACGTGTTGTGGTTGAAAGTTCACAGACACCTGCTGCTGAGAGCATGTCTCGTAGCAAAAGGAAGCTACCACCTCAAGCTTGTCAGGTCTGACCTGGACTTCCTTCTGTGGTCTGCCATCCAAGGGGCGTGCATTTCCCGGGCATTGTGTACATCTGTAGTCAGGGTCTTTTGTCAAGTGCTTGAGCCCACTGCATTTCTTGTGCACCCAGTGCTTGCAGCCTTTGCAGAAGATGCTGTTGTTGCCCACTCCAGAGCGACAGACGGCGCATGGAAACTCGCCTGAACTCTGCAGGAGGTCCAGTCCCGTACCGCAGATCATGATCTTTGTCTTTCCTGCATTTACTCTTAGTCCTTTCTTCTCTATTGCTTCTTTCCAAGTCAAGAGCCTCCTGACACATTCCTCAAGCAATTCAGTGATGATAACAAGGTCATCAGCATAGAGGTCCTCCCAGGGGACCCCAGAGCAGAACTCTCGTGATAAGGCTTCAAGCACAATGATGAAGAGCAGCGGGCTGAGTACTGATCTTTGGTGAACACCAACCTTCACTTCAAACTCTTCACTGTACCCCTCACCACATGGACACGGCTCCTTGCATTTGCATACATCCCCTGCACCAATCGCACAATCCACTCCTCCACACCAAGTTTTCTCAGTGCCCACCAGATGACCTTCCGAGGTACTCAATCAAATGCCTTCTCCAGGTCTACGAAAGCCATGTAGAGCTCTTGCTGGCAGCTGGATACTTCTCTTGCAGCTGCCTGACAACAAAGATTGCATCTGTAGTGCCTCTGCCTGGGACGAAGCCAAACTAGGAATCGTCGATTGACACCAACTGTCTGATGAGGCCGTCCACAATCCTCTCCAGGATTTTCATAACCTGCTCTGTCAGCTTGAGACCACGGTAGTTGCCCCTTTCCAATGCGTCCCCCTTTCCCTTGTAGAGGCAGACAATGAAATTCTGTTCCCAGTCAGAGGGTACCTTGCCATCACGAATGATTGCAGCTGCGAGGTCACGGATCATGGAGGCGCCCATGTCACCGGCTGCTCGTATCATCTCCGCCACTATGCCTGACGGGCCCGGTGCTTTGCCAGCCTTCATCTGTGAGATAGCCTTCTTAACCATATCAATGGTGATCGGGATGGGCGGGCCTTCCACTGGTGGTTGATAAAACAGGTGGTCTGGGTCCCAGTCAAACTCAACGTTGAGAAGCCTTTGGTAGTGCTTTAGCCAGGCCTTCTGTTTTGAGTCTTCTCTCACTGACATCTCTCCTGCATCATTCTTCACAGGTTTGTCACCAACAACATCAGTGTTCTCTCTTCTAAACTGGTTAGCAAGGCGGTAGACTTCTGAAGACTTGGGGTCAATATTCTCGTAGACCTTCTTGTCGGCTTCTTGACGAGCACAGTGCACTGCATGTCTGGCATTTTGTTTGGCTGCATCGTATGATGCCCTAGTGCCTTTACCTGCCTTCCAGGCTTTGAAAGCTTTCCGCTTGGCAGCAATGGCCTTTTCCACGCGTTCATTCCACCACCAGGTTTCACGACGCCAATGATTTGGCCGAGTTGTGCCACACACCTCCTCAGTTGTCTTGAGCAGTCCAATTTTGATGTTGTTCCAGATATCTTCAGTGGCCCCATCAGCTACACCTGCAGATGTGCTCACATGCAAGTTGAAGACCTCCTGGAAATGATTGCTTGTCTGAGGGTCTTTAAGTTCCAAACTTTGAGGCGAGGGGTGAACGTGCGCTTGGATTTTGGTGGCACATCAATCCTCATATCGCATACAAGAAGCTGATGTTGCAGAGCTACTTCCTTGCCAGGGATCACTTTTACATCTGTGACAAGTTTGCGCATGGTCCTATGGAAAAGGATGAAGTCTATCTGCGTGGCTATGTTTCCCGACTTGTACGTGATGAGATGGCTGTCACGTTTCTTGAAACATGTGTTCCCAAGAAGCAGGTCAAATGCTAGGGTGTACTCTAGGATTCTCTCACCCTCAGCATTTGGTTCCAGCTTGCCATACCCTATCTCATCATGCACTTCCCTGTATCCAGTGCCTGCATGGCCTACATGGCCGTTCCAATCTCCACATAGGATCAGAAATTCTGATGCTGGGATCTTGGCAGTCACAGCACGCAGCTGATCAAAGAACAGGTCCTTAACCTCATCACTTAGACCACTCTGTGGGGCATACACAGACAGAAAGGTAACCACACGCTGGCCGACTATGAGTTTCACTAAGATGATTCTGTTGGAGACTCTCTGAACCTCAAAAACTTTCTCTATCCACTCTTCTGCCACAAACACTCCTACACCAGCAGTGCTTTTGTCGTTTCCTGACCAGTAGAGCTTGTACCTGGTGTCCTTGCCCTTGATTGTGCGGCAGTTGCCACCATGGTATTTGGTCTCCTGAATGCAGCAGACATCCACTGTCCTGGGTATGACGTAAAACTGCATCCAGCTGTGACACTCAACATGAGTGTGGGAATGTGAGGCTGCCCTCTATCACAGTTGCCTCCCCACCTTCAGGGTTACGAGGCTGCCACAACCTGGGTGGCACAGCTAGGCAGCAATCATCTACAGACCGATGGCTTGGTGTTCTAGCTATTGTGGTTTGGCAGACGATCCTATTCTTTGTAAGGACAGCGGCAAAGCACACTGCCCGAGTGCGGGAACGGCGTGCATGCTCAGATGCCGTAAAAGAACTGAGTTGGGATGTCAGCTAGGACAGGCGATCCCTTAAAAATAGTTGTTCCAAAATCTTTCATGGCAAGCACAAGAAAGAATAGGTTATTAGGAATTGATAGCTCATAAATTAAATTATCTATCCAGTTTGGATAAATTAGTTACAATAAACAGTTTATCCGTAACAGGAATATTCTATTATCATTCATATATATTATAAATGATAATATCATCTATTCTTACTATTCCAGTAATATACATGCAGAACAGTTAATTACGTTTCTGAACCTCTATCGCCTTTGGTTATCAGAGATATTAATATTAGAATTATTTCGACTCGACATGTATACTAAGTATATAAGTCTTATAAACTCTACTATGGTTAGTAGAATTTTGCATAATAAACTCCCCAATTCTCGTCTCATGGGGAAAGTTTAAGCATTAGCGGGAGTCAGAATTTATTAATATTGTATTTATGTCATAGAAGAAGGTTGTTTCGTTAATGACTTCTCTTTCCATCTTAGTCAAATTATCGATATACCTTCGGATTTTGACAAAGAATACTAATCAGAATTATCTAGGAATTAGGTCCATGATATGTAATACTTAGATCTGGTAATAGAATCGATTCTAGCCAGTCCTTTCTAAGTTAATTAGATCTTTAATCAATATTGTAAGATCTTTTAAAATTGGGAGGCTGTTATACAGTACGTTATGTTATCAGCCTTTCCTCTTTTTAGAAAATTTAGGGCTGCCAAACTCTATGTGATGATGTTAGCAGTCTTTCCTTTTATTAACTTTTGCCAAGGGTACGAAACGTTTCCTAAATCTCCTCTGATAAAAGTTTAGTGATAAAAATTTCTTCAGGTTGTCCATCTTCATGCAGAGAAGTAGACAATTTTTTTCTAGTATCTATTGCTGTGACTAAGATACACTAACACAGTCAGCCTGGCAACAGATAAAATATATAAAATTATCAGTCATGTCTGCTATCATTGCTCGATAAACTGGGTATTCGGCAAGAATTAAACTAGTCCATTTATCCAGATTATTATTATTCCTGTTTAGCTCGAAATACAAAAGGGAATATTTTATGAAGTCTTACAGTTAATTAAGAATTATGAACTGGTTATTGGCAACAGTCAGATTGGTTCAATTAACCAGATCCTAATTATTTCATATTAATAAATAGTTTAGACTATTTACTAATTAACATAATCATTACATTTCTAGGATTTATATTAAAATCTCGAGAAATGTAGGTTATCTATAGGAAACTCATCCGAGAAGACATTTCCTAATTAAACAATTAGCCTCACACAGATAGACAGCTATCTTTCTGGACATTTGTTTGATAAAGTTTGGCTCAAATACATTATCAAACAGTAGTCTTGAAATTTTGCTTTTTAAAGTGCAAATCTTAAAGGTTATGTCTCAGTGACTCGTTAATTCTTTTTTGGGACCAACTGTTGTTACCCAAGGGGGCGGGGATGCAGAAATTCAGGGTCTCTGATGCTTGAGAAAACTGGCAGCCTCTAGAGTCCACCATTAACATATACGGTATTAACACCTTAAAGATATTTTATTAGCGAATCTAGATCATTCTAACACTTTCATATAGAATAGAATGTTTCTGATTCCTTAGAGTTTCCTGAGTCTTAATCTAGAGGTATAGGGATCCTATATATTATTTGTGTTAGAACTAGGAGAGCTCCTCCCTCCTAATCTGCAAATTCTAGCACATTATCTATAGGTTAATGTATTTTGCAGTTAAAATGAAGTTTTTAAAAGTAAAACATATTTTAACAAGCAATACTTAACCTATAGATAAGAGAATCCCACATCCCTCTCCATGTGATCAAAAGAGCGAGAAGAGTGATGTCACACTGGGTAACTGCCTAAGGGACCTTCTGGATTAAGACTCTTTAAGACGAATGAACTGTTGTTTTTTCTGTGGAAGGTTTGAAATACAGAATAGAATAGCACATTATCTATAGGTTAAGTATTGCTAGTTAAAATATGTTTTACTTTTAAAAACTTCATATTTGACATTTTAATGATATGATTTGATGTACATTGACATTTAAGAGTACCATGGTTTGATGTACTAACAGTTCAAAACTATTATAGCTTGATGTACATTTAACATTTCAAAAATATCAAGGCTGGATGTACATGTGACATTTCAAAATTTTAATGGCTTGATGTATGTTGACATTTAAAAGTACCATGGTTTGATGTACAATCAGCAGTTCAAAACTGTTATAGCTTGATGTACATTTAACATTTCAAATATATAATAGCTGGACGTACATGTGACATTTCCAAATTTTACTAGCTTGATGTACAACTGACATTTCAGAAATATAGCTTGCTGTACATTTGACCATTTGACTTTTATGCTTCTGGCTTGTCCGTTCGTTTGTTTGTTCGTTCGTCACGCTTTCTTGTGCATAGAATAACTTAAGAACCATGTATGCTAATGTTTTGAAATTTCATATAATATGGATTCCTGATGAAAAAAATTGGTGACCCATATTTTTTTTCTTATCTGAATTATCTCCCATTTTAGAGTTATTTCCCTTTTAATAAAATAATATTGAAATCTTGTTAGCAAGATATCTCAAAAAGTATTTTAGCTAGAGCCTTGATATTTGGTATACTGATTGGGACTGAGGAGGAGATCACCTGATTAAATTTTGAACCAGTCAAATGAAATGTTGCCCTTTGCAATTTCTTGCCATTAAATCTTGTTGCTTTCTTGTGCATAGCACCCATATTTTTTTCTTATCCGAATTGTCTCCCATTTTAGAGGTATTTCCCTTTTAATAAAATAACATTGAAATCTCGTTAGCAAGATATCTCAAAAAGTATTTGAGCTTGAGCCTTGATATTTGGAATACTGATTGGGACTGAGGAGGAGATCACCTGATTAAAGTTTGAACGAAATAAATGTAATGTTGTTGGAGTTATGGCCCTTTGATATTTTTGGTGATTTAATGTTGTTGCTTTCATGTGCATAGCATAAGTTTAGAACCATGTATGCTGTTTTGAAATTTCATATATGGATTCCTCATGAAAAAATTGGTGACCCATATGTTTTTTCTTATCCGAATTATCTCCCATTTTAGAGTTATTTCCCTTTTAATAAAGTAATATTGAAATCTCTTTACCAAGGTATCTCAAAAGGTATTTGAGCTAGAGCCTTGATATTTGGTATACTGATTGGGACTGAGGAGGAGATCACCTGATTAAATTTTGAACCAATTAAATGAAATGTTGTTGGAGTAATGGTCCTTTGCAATATCTTGCCATTTAATCTTTTTTGCTTTATTGTGCATAGCATAAGTTTAGAACCATGTATGCTAATGTTTTGAAATTTCATATATGGATTCCGCATGAAAAAATAGGTGACCCCTATTTTTTTTCTTATCCGAATTATTTCCCATTTTAGAGTTATTTCCCTTTTAATAAAATAACATTGAAATCTCTTTAGCAAGATATCTCAAAAAGTATTTGACCTAGAGCCTTGATATTTAGTATACTGATTAGGACTGAGGAGGAGATCACCTGATTAAATTTTGAACCAACTAAATTAAATGTTGTTGGAGTTATTGCCCTTTGCAATTTTAGGCTATTTAACCTTGTTGCTTTCATGTGCATAGCATAAGTTTAGAACCATGTATGCTAATGTTTTGAAATTTCATATATGGATTCCTCATCATAGTGAAAAAATAGGTGACCTGTATTTTTTTTCTTAATCAAATTATCTCCCATTTTAGAGTTATTTCCCTTTTATTAAAATAACATTGAAATCTTGTTACAAATATGTGTTTGGTCTCACATCAGTCTACACATTAGCAGTATCTGGAGCATATTGTATACTGGGAATTCAATGACTAGAATACAGTTATAGTGACAGACTGAGAAGTCCCAATTCTGATAGTACAGACATGCATTTACATAATGGTATTGGAACCAGCTGACCGCAGAACTGGCTGACAACCAATGAAAACAAAACCCCAGGTGAAAATCTTACAATAAAGGTTAGACAAACATTGCATACCAAATATTACTTGTATATTTATGCCCCCAATTTTGAAGGAAGGGCATATTGCTTCTGGGGCATTTGTCCGTCTGTTCGTCATGTTTTTTGATGCATACCATAACTTTAGAAACGTACTTGCTACTGTTTTAAAATTTCTTATATGGATTCCTCAAGAAAAAATAGCTAACAAGTATTTTTTTTCTCGACGGGATTATGCGCCTTTCCTGAGTTATGGCCCTTTGAAAAAATATGGATGCAGTCTTGTCAGCAAAATATTTAAAAAACTATTGAAGCTGGAGCCTTGAAACTTGATGGATAGACTGGTAGTGATGAGTAGACAACCAGATTAACATTTGAATAAAGTTTGAAAAATACTTCATGAGTTATGACCCTTTGTAACTTTGGGCAGTTTTACCTTGTCAGCAAAATATCTCAAAAACTATTGCCTTGAAACTTGGTGAATTGATTGGTAATGATGAGTAGATGATCTGATTAACTTTTGAATAAATTCTGAAAAATATTTCATGAGTAATGACCCTTTGTATATTAGGGCATTTTTCCCTTGTCAGCTAAATATCTAAAAAACTATTGCCTTGAAACTTGATGAATAGATTGGTAGTGATAAATAGATGACCAGATTAACTTTTGAATAAATTCTGAAAAATACTTTATGAGTTTTGGCCCTTTGTAATTTTGGGCGTTTTTACCTTGCCAGCAAAATATCTCAAAAACTGTTGAAAGCCTTGAAACTTGCTGAAATGATTGGTAATGACGAGTAGATGACCTGGTTAACTTTTGAATAAATTCTGAAAAATATTTTAAGAGTAATGGCCCTTTGTAAATTTGGGCATTTTTCCCTTGTCAGCAGAATATCTCAAATACTGTTGGAGCTAGAGCCTCGTAACTTGATAAATATATTGGTAGTGATCAGAAGGGAGGGGCCTATTGCTTTTAGGCATGAGTAATGACCCTTGGTAAATTTAGGCATTTTTCCCTTGTCAGCAAATTATCTCAAAAACTGTTGGAGCTAGAGCCTCATAAATTGATGAATAGATTGGTAGTGATGAGAAGATGACCTGATTAACTTTCGAATAAATTCTGAAAAATATTTCAGGAGTTATGGCCCTTTGTAGTTTGGGCCATTTTTACTTTGTATTACGAGGGTGAGTCAATAAGTAGCCAGCCTATCCCATTTTCGATGGACCGAGACGGTCACGATTTTCATGCTTTGTTTCAATATATGTTTTATACATGGGTACAAATTTGCACAGGTATCGAGTCATTCTTTAATAAGATATTGAATGTCAAACATGACTAGTGATGCAAAGGCATGCTTTTCATCTAAAGTTGAGTACCGTGCTGTAATTCGGTACTTGTATTTAAAAGGTAAAACAGGCAAGGGAATACACGGCGAGTTAGCCGATGTTTATGGGTCTTCTGCACCATCTTATGCTCAGGTTAAATTCTGGGTAGGGGAATTCAAACGTGGTAGAACGTCTTTAGAAGATGAAGCCAGGTCTGGACGCCCACTGGATGCCACCGACGAAAAAATGTGTAAGAAAGTTCAGGATCTGGTATACTCTGATAGGCGAATTCAGGTGGAAGAAATAGCGCAGGCATTAGGCATTTCACATGGTAGCGTTTCAACAATCTTATATGATCGTTTAAGTATGCGCAAGCTGACAGCCGGTTGGGTCCCCAAATCCCTTAGCGATGAGCAAATGGCAACCAGAGCATCAGTATGCAGCGCCTGGTTGAAGCGTTTTAGGTCAAAAGATGATTTTCTTTTGCGTCTGGTGACTGTAGATGAGACTTGGGTTCATTATTATGAGCCAGAGAATAAGGCTCAGAGTCGTCAGTGGGTAGGGCCTGGGTCCCTGAGGCCAAAGAAGTTCAAGACGCAACCATCTGCTGGCAAGGTGATGGCCACAGTATTTTGGGATGCAAAAGGCGTTATTATGTTGGACTTTTTACCCAAGAGAAGTATAATAACTGGAGTGTACTATGCAAACTTGTTAGACCAGCTGAGAACTGCCACCCATGAAAAACGCCGAGGTAAACTCTCTAAAGGTGTTTTGCTGCAACAGGACAATGCGAGAGTCCCAACTTACAAAGTTGCAATGGATGCTGTAGAGCGAAACGGGTATGAATTAATACCACATCCTGCCTATTCGCCTGACCTAGCCCCTAGCGACTTCTTCCTATTCCCAAACTTGAAAAAGGATATCCGTGGACTTCATTTCCGGTCTGATGAAGAAGTTGTGACTGCAGTTGAGGAGTGGGTCAATGGAAAGAACCCTGACTTTTTCAGTTCTGGGCTGATGGCACTTGAACACCGTTGGTCTAAGTGTATCACACTAGAGGGCAATTACATCGAAAAAGAAGAGGTGGATCTCAACCGGAAATAAGTTAGGCTGGTTACTTATTGACTCACCCTCGTATCTTTAGAGGCAAGCATATGGTTGTGGGCATAGTGTTTTACAAATACAATTTCTAGTAAAGAACATGAATTGATGTACTTTGACATAATCATGGCTTGATGTGCAATCAACAGTTCAAAACTGTTATAGCTTGATCTACATTTAACATTTCAAAAATATCATGGATGGATGTACATTTGACATTTGGATTAATATTTAAAATTTCAGATATATGGCTCTAGTTACATTTGACTTGATGTGCATTTGAAATTTGAAAATTATCATGGTTAGATGTACATTTTAAATTTCAAGAAGATGGCTTGATGTTTGACATTATAAAAAAATAATTTGCTGTACACTGACATTTAAAAGCATCATGGCTTGTTGTACAATCAACAGTTCAAAACCATTATAGCTAAATGGTCCATTTAACATTTCTAAAATATCGCAGCTGGATGTACATGTGACATTCTGAAATTATAATGGCTTGATGTACAATTGACATTTCAGAAATATAGTTGGGTGTACCTTTGACATTCCAAAACTATATTTAAAAAATATCATGGCTGAATGTACATATGACATTTCAAAGTTAACCATGGATTAATGTACAGTGGTCATTTCAACAGTATTGCTTGACATTTGAGAAATATCTGTTCGATATACATTTGACATTTCAATTACATGACCTGTTGTACATTGATTGATGTACAATCAATAGTTCAAAACCATTATAGCTTGATGTACATTTAACATTTCAAAAATGTGGTTGAATGTACATTGGACATTTCAATTAACACTTAACATATCAGATATGTGGTTCTAGTTACATTTGACAATTCAATAATATATTGGCTTGATGTACATTTGACATTTCAGAAAAACTGATTTTGATGCATATTTGACATTTCTTGATATGTATTCAGCAATTCTTTTATGGCTTGTCATACATTTAACCTTTCAAACATACCAAGGCTGGGCATACATTTGGGCATTTCAAAATTATAATGGCTTGATGTACATTTACTATTTAAAAGATATCATGGCTGGATGTATATTAGAGCCTGTACACACGATAAATAGAGATTATTATATGGCAATTTTCATATCATACCCCATATCAACCTGAGACACCCATATCAGCCCGAGGGCCGAAGGCCCAAGGGCTGATATGGGTCGAGGGTTGATATGGTGTATGATATGAAAATTGCCATATCGTAATCTATTTATCATACATTTTCTTTCTGACAAGTTTGCCTATTTGATATGATATGCGGAGTCATACTAGTGTACTGCTAGAGCGCCCAGTGCTCCGAATAGACCGCCAAGTGCTCCGAATGTGCTAGACCGCCGAGTGCTCCGGATGTGGTGATGGGCAAAAAAGCCGTATCACCCATGTGACCTGGTGATATGGGTTTTTTGCCCGGGCAAAAAAGCCATATCACCCACGTGACCCTGTGTTATTTCAAAAACATTTTCAGTAATAATGTCCAATTTTTCATAAAACAAATTTATGATTTTAAGCACATTCTCACAGCTCATACTCACAGTATGTTAAATAACTAATAGTTTGAGTCACTGTTTTGTATTTATGTAAACTATGCCAAAGTCTGGTCTTCCGGGTTTCTTGATATTTTGGAATAATCTGTAGGTAAATTGAGCATTTCAGAGAGTTTATTTGTTATATAGCTGCCTATGTACTGGTATTTATTATGCCTCTAGTTCATTATGTAAGCATATAGTCCATATATTCTGTCTAGTATACCATCACCCCTGGTGTACTCCCAGATGCGCCCTCAGTTGTGCCCCTGGTCGTGCCCTCAGTAGAACCCTTCTTCTTCTTGATGATGATAATTTAGACTCTATAGGAGATTAGGCAGAACCATCTGAACCTATCTGAACCTATCTGGATCTGCACCTGTTTAAACCTGTGTTTTAGTTGATTCTGACAAGAATTCATGGAGAAATAAGAAAAGTATGTGTTGACAATGTATGTTCTATAGTTTTTCAGTGGCTGGTGGATTGTCATTGATGCTGCTGTAATGAATCCAAGTCAGGAGGACTTCAACCATGCATGTCACACTTGTGGAGCCATTGCCACTGTGGCATTTTTTTTGTAAGTATGTCACACGTTACTTAGTATAAATAAGAGTGATATCCAAATATTTTTCTTGTTTCTCTATTCTGATAGTGATGGGAATTGCTTGGATTTTCATAATCGATCACTGGTTCAAATTAAATGAATGATTATCGATTATAATCGGTTTGTTGCTATTAACTGTTTTATCTGACACTAATGGCAGAGATTCAATCTTATATACATATATATGCATTTCAACATGGGTAATTATTTTCAAAATCTAAACAGAGGACTTGATAAGGAGGAGTATTGGGTGAGAATTATGGGATAATTTTTCTTATTTCTCCATAAAAACATATGTTGTGGAACTCATTAGAAGCACCTTGGTGAGGTGCTTCTAATGAGTACCCACAACATACATTTTTATGGAGAATTTGTGAAATTCTCCCAGAATCATCATCAAATACTCCTCTGTCACGTCCTCTGTCTAAAGCATGCAACACATAGGAATTATGTCCCCCCACCATGGGGGGAATGGGGTGTGTGTGTGGGGGCGGACATATTGTTTTTAGTGCGGATCCTGTCGGCGTCGGCGTAGCCACTTGTCTGCACTCTATCTCCTTATTGAATGGACAGATTTTGGCCAAACTTACACAAATATATCATTGGGAGGGGGAAAAATGCTGATTAGATTTTGGTGACCTTGACCCCATTTTCAAGGTCACAGGAGGGCTTAGATCGTTGAAAAATGGGGCGTAGCCTCTTGTCTGCATTCTATCTCCTCATTGAATGGACAGATTTTAGCCAAACTTACACAAATATATCATTGGGAGGGGGATAAATGCTGATTAGATTTTAGTGACCTTGATTCCATTTTCAAGGTCACAGTAGGGCTTAGATCGTTGAAAAATGGGGCGTAGCCTCTTGTCTGCACACTATCTCCTTATTGAATGGACAGATTTTAGCCAAACTTACACAAATATATTATTGGGAGGGGGAAAAATGCTGATTAGATTTTGGTGACCTTGACCCCATTTTCAAGGTCACAGGATGGCATAGATTGTTGGAAAACGGCTTGTCTGCATCCTATCTCGTGAAGGAATTAATAGATTTTAACCAAACTTGCACATCTACATTGCTAGGACATGTAAAAGAACTGATTAGATTTTAGTGACCTTGACCCCATTTTCAAGGTCACAGGAGGGCTTAGATTGTTGGAAAATGGCTTGTCCGCACACTTTCTCTTGTAGGAATGAATAGATTTTGACCAAACTTGCACATGTACAATGCTTGGACATGTAAAAGAACTGATTAGATTTTGGTGATCTTGACCCCATTTTCAAGGTCACGGGAGGGCTTAGATTTGTTGGAAAATGGTTTGTATGCACCCTATCTCTTGAAATAATCGATGGATTTTGACCAAACTTGTACAGCTATATTGTTGAGACATGGAAAAGAACTAGTTAGATTTTGGTGACCTTAACCCCATTTTCAAGGTCACAGTAAGGCATAAATTGTTGGAAAATTGCTTGTCTGCGCCCTATCTCCTAAATGAATGAATGGATTTTGATCAAATTTCTACATCTTAATTGTTGAGACATGGAAAAGAACTGATTAGATTTTGATGACCTTGACCCCATTTTCAAGGTCACAGTAAGGCTTAAATTGGTGGAAAATGGCTTGTCTGCACCTTGTCTCCTGAAGGAATGAGTAGATTTCGACCAGACTTGCACAGCTATATTTTTGGGACATGCATCAGAACTGATTATATTTTGGTGACTTTCACCCCGTTTTCAAGGTCAGACTAGGACTTAGATTGTTGGTAAATGGCTTGTCTGCACCCTGTTTCCTAAAGGAATGGATTGATTTTGACCTAACTGGTACATCTATATTGTTGTGACATGGAAAAGAACTGATTAGATTTTGGTGACCTTGACCCCATTTTCAAGGTCACACTAGGCTTAGATTGTTGGAAAATGGCTTGTCTGCACTGTATCTCTTGAAGGAATGGATGGATTTTAACTAAACTTGCACAGCCAAATTGTTGTGGCATGGAAAATAACTAATTTTATTTTGGTGACCTTGACCCCATTTTCAAGGTCGCAGGAGGGCTCAGATTGTTGGATAATGGCTTGTCTGCACGCTATCTGCTGAATGAATGGATGGATTTTGACCAAACTTGCACAGCTATATTGTTGAGACAGAGACAAGAACTGATTAGATTTTTTGTGACCTTGATCCCATTTTCAAGGTAACACAAGGGCTATGATTTTAGAAAATGGCTTGTCAGCACCCAGTCTCATTGAGGAATGGATGAATTTTGAGCAAACTTACATATAGGTGTATTGTGACCTTGAGTTTATTATAGATACAATCTATTTTAACAATATGACTGTTCAAACTGGTGGGGGGACATACGTTTTCCTCCGAAAACACTGTTCTAGTTTCTCTTGTATATAGAAAAAACACCAGAAATAGTCAAAATGTGTATATATGTATGTGAGCTTTACTCATTTTAAACTAGCACAGTGAAGTTTCAGTGAATTCTTTATACATAGCTGTATAGACAGAGCCTTGAACATGCCACTTGAATAAAAAGGGCCTTGAAACTTACATGTATTTTTGCAGAATGATTACTGAGTCTGTAGAAATTATAACTCAGGTTGTATTCAAACAGATTAAAAAAATTGAATTGCTGAATTCATTTGTTGCATGAGATCCTTGCTTTCAACAGTCTCTTTTCAGAGCTTTTGTCTGCAAATGATATATAAGCATAATTTTGTAACTAAAAGTGAACAAAAAATATTTTATTTCTAAAGTAAAAATGAAAATCTTCTGTTATAGATTTTTAGCTCACCTGAGCCGAAGGCTCACTGGTGAGCTTATAGTTTGACTAGCCTCTGTTGTCGTCGTCTGTAGTCTGTCCTCTGTTGTCAGTAGTCTGTCAACATTTTCTCCTCTGAAACCACTGGGCTGATTGAAGTCAAATTTCATATGGAGCATCCATGGGGATCTGTGCTGTTCTCGGGGGTCCAGATCACAAAACCAAGATGTCTGCCATGCCCATATAAGGTAAAAACCCTTCAAAAATCTTCTTCTTCCGAACCAATGCCCATTGTCATGAAACTTGGTATGTAGCATTGGGGACTCGAACCAATCATAGTTTGTTCAAATGATGACACTTGGATGACCTTGATCTATACTGAAACGAAAAAGAAACACACGGGTAGATATGCACTCCATTTTTTTTACTTCAGAATATTTGAAAGACAAAGAATTCCATATCATTTTATCCAGTAAAATTTATGCCTTACTGTGACCTTGAAAATGGGGTTAAGGTCACCAAAATCTAACTAGTTCTTTTCCATGTCTCAACAATATAGCTGTACAAGTTTGGTTAAAATCCATCGATTATTTCAAGAGATAGGGTGCATCCAATATTGAAAGTCAAATGTCCTCGACTTTTATCACTGTAACTACACTGCATGTAAAAAGTAAGCAAGGGTCATGATTTTTGTCATTCACATTTTTGCAATTCAATAACGAGTATGTCCACCTCTCGCATTTACGCCTTCTTGAATCCTGGATTCCGTTGAACCTATCAGTTGGTTAATTTTGCACATCGGAATGTTATTCCATTCGTCAACTAATGCATCTGACAGTTCTTGTAACATCACTGGTACGTTAACACGACGTCTGACTCTACGGTCTAATTCATCCCAAAGATGCTTTATCGGGGAAAAGTCCGGGCTATAAGGAGGCCAGTCCATGAGGTGAATGTTGTTCTGAGCCAGAAAGTCTGTGCAGATCTGAGCAACATGGGGTCGTGCATTGTCGTGCTGAAACATTTCTTGCGACGTCCACTGCAAAAGAGTTCTTTGACATTGCAACAATGTCAATTTTCCTTTCTGTATCATGTTAGAATCAAAATAATTTTTCTAAACTGTGAATTATCATGACTAATGCATGGTGGTGTTGGGCAGATGCGAATATTAATTCACTCCGGCTTTGCCATTGTGAATTAATACTTCACAATCTGCCCTCCAACACCATGATTTGTGTTATTTGCTATAATTCACAGTAGAGAAAAATTATTTCTTAAGTCACATCTGAAACAGTATTTTATTGATATATACGTTGTACCTATAAATACATACATTTGCATGTATACTATCAACTAGTTCAAACATGCAACATTGTCCCGTCAACAGACAACTTTGATTTGTGTCTTACAAAAATTAAATATCTGGGCTAATTCTGCAGCTGACTGATGGGCCTAAGGCTCAGGATGAGTTCTTGTGACCAAGTGCCATCCTTTGTCCTCTGTCTTAGTCAGTCCACACTTTTGAATGACTTCTCCTCTGAAACCCTTCGGCCAGTTTTCTTCAAACTTCATGTGGAACATTCTGTTAAAGGGGGATTGAAAATTGTGCAAATGGTAAAGGTCCATTTATCAAGATGGCGGCCATGCCCATATATGTAAAAACACTCAAAAATCTTCTTCTCAGAACCAAGAAAGTTTTGGCTGAATCTTGTTATATAGCATTGAGGACTCAAGGTCTACCAAGTTTGTTCAAATGATGGTTGTAGGTTGACATTTGACCGTTTTACGGCAAGGTCAAATTTGCGTCCTTATACATTTATATGGGGAAAATGTTGAAAGTCATTTTCTCAAAATGTATGAAAGACTAATGGCTAAAATATACAATGTATGATTGAAGTAGTAATACTTTTTAGTTACAATCAAAATTTTGTCCCCTGGGGGTTATCTGTTTTTGCCCCTGGGCTATATACATGTATAAAATTGTGTAATTTTTAAATGTCTTCTTCTCTGAAATTGCTTTAGCAATTTTCACCAGATTTCATATGGGGCCTTCTGTCGGAAGGGTTTTGACAATTGACTCCTCCGTCAAGTCACTTGACCATTTAACTGACAACCGCAACTGACCATTCAAAATAGCTAATAAGGTAATTGTCAATGTTTTTAGTTAGACAAACAAATCAACACATGCTTTTTATACCCCGCCACACAATAGTGGTGGGGTATTATGGTCGTCTGTGAGTCCGTTCGTCTGTCCGTCAGTCCGTTTTTCGTTTCCGGATGATAACTTGAGTAAACATCAGTGGATTTTCACCAAACTTGGTATGTGCATTGATATTGTGCAGATCTGGTTTGGGATTGCTAATGGGCAAATTTCGTCAATTTTTGACGGAGTTATCTACCCGAGACACGCCCATATTTTCGTTTCTGGACTATAACTTGAGTAAATAACAAGGGATTTTCACCAAACTTGCTATATGCACTGACATTAAGGAGATCTGGTTTGGGATTGCTAATGGGCAAATTTCGTCAAATTTGTACGGAGTTATCTGCCCGAGACACGCCCATATTTTTGTTTCCGGATGATAACTTGAGTAAATAACAAGGGATTTTCATCAAACCAGCTATATGCATTGACATTAAGGAGATCTGGTTTGGGATTGCTAATGGGCAAATTTCGTCAAATTTTTACGGAGTTATCTGCCTGAGACACGCCCATATTTTCGTTTCCGGATGATAACTTTAGTAAATATCAAGGGATTTTAACCAAACTTGCTATATGTATTGACAGTAAGGAGATCAGGTTTGGAATTGCTAATGGGCAAATTTCGTCAAATTATTATGAGTTATCTGCCCAAGACACGTCCATATTTTCATTTCTGGATGATAACTTGATAAATAACAAGGCCTTTTAACCAAACTTGCTATATGCATTGATATTATCAAGATCTGCTTTAGGATTGTTATCTGTCCATTGATATTATCAAGATCTGGTTTAGGATTGTTATCTGTCCCTCCGTCATTTTCTTTCCAGACATTTTTGCAATGGTAACTTTAATACATAAACAAATAATTGCTATGACGGGGTATTATGCTTGCGGTGCTTTTATTACAGGTAAGCACAGGTATACCAATACAAAGTTTGTCTAAGGAAATTCACGTGGGCGTGGTTATAACTGCCTGACGGAGGAGTCAATTTGTTCGAATGGTTCAGCCCCACTGAACAAGATACTTCCCTGCCCATATATAGCAAAACACTTAAAATTCTACAGAACCAAGAAAGCTTTGAGGCTGAATCTTGGTATATTGCATCGGGGATTCAAGGTCTACCAAGTTTGTTCAAATGATGGTCGTAGGTTGACCTTTTTTACGGCAAGGTCAGATTTGAGTCCCTAAACATTTATATGGGGAAAATGTTGAAAAGTCATTTTTATACGCCCGTTTGAAAAATGGGACGTATTATGTTACAGGGTATGGCGTCCGTCCGTAAACTTTTTCATTTCCGGTTAACTCCTACCGTTTACATCCGATCAAGCTGAAACTTCATTTATAGTTAGAGCATGATGTGGAACAGCGCATATTGTTTTGAGGTTACAGTCCACCAAATATTAGCAGAGTTATGCCCATTTGAAAATTTCTGTAAACTTTTCGTTTCCGGATAACTCCTCCTCAAGGTACCTGAGCACAAAGTGCTCAAGGTGAGCTATTGTGGTTCGTCAATGTCTGTCGTCCGTCATCTGCCATGCGTCGTCCTGCGTGCGGCGTCAACAATTGCTTTAAAAGCCTATTCCTCCTACACCCCTGGGCCAACTGACTCATCGGGGTGGCTTGTAGATCAAAAAGAGCTAAAATCATTCCGATCGGAAATCCAAGATGGCCACCATGGCCGCCATCTCGAAAACCTATTTTTTATACGCCCGTTTGACGGGGTATGGCGTCCGTCCGTCCATGCATAAACTTTTTCGTTTCCGGCTAAGTCCTCCTACAGTTTACATCCAATCAAGCTGAAGCTTGGTATATAGTTAGACCATGATGTGACACAGCGCATATTGTTTTGCGGTTACAGTCCACCAAATGTTTGCAGAGTTATGCCTCTTTGAAAATTTCTGTAAACTTTTCATTTCCGGTTAACTCCTCCTACATTTTACATCCGATCAAGCTGAAACTTCATATATAGTTAGACCATGATGTGGAGCAGTGCATATTGTTTCGAGGTTACAGTCCACCAAATTTTAGCAGAGTTACGCCCCTTTGAAAATTTCAGTAGACTTTTCGTTTCCGGCTAACTCCTCCTACAGTTGACATCCAATTAAGCTGAAACTTGGTACATAGTTAGACCATGATGTGGCACAGCGCATATTGTTTCGAGGTTACAGTCCACCAAATGTTTGCAGAGTTATGCCCCTTTGAAAATTTCTGTAAACTTTTCATTTCCGGTTAACTCCTCCGACATTTTACATCCTATCAAGCTGAAACTTCATTTATAGTTAGACCTTGATGTGGAGCAGCGCATATTGTTTCGAGGTTACAGTCCATCAAATATTAGCAGAATTATGCCCCTTTGAAAATTTCAGTAGACTTTTAGTTTCCGGCTAACTCCTCCTACAGTTTACATCCGATCAAGCTGAAACTTGATTTGTAGTTAGACCATGATGTGGAGCAGCATACGTTGTTTCAAGGTTACAGTCCACTAAATATTAGCAGAGTTATACCCCTTTGAAAATTTCTATTAATTTTTCATTTCTGGCTAAATCCTCCTACAGTTTACATCCAATCAAGCTGAAACTTCATGTGCAGTTAGACCATGATGTGGAGCAGCGCATATTGTTTCGAGGTTACAGTCCACCAAATATTAGCAGAGTTACGCCCCTTTAAAAATTTCAGTAAACTTTTCGTTTCAGGCTAAATCCTCCTACAGTTTTCATCTTATCAAGCTGAAACTTGATTTGTAGTTAGACCATGATGTGGAGCAGCGCATATTGTTTCAAGGTTACAGTCCACCAAATATTAGCAGAGTGAAACCCCTTTGAAAATTTCTATTAATTTTTTTGTTTTCCGCTAAATCCTCCTACAGTTTACATCCGATCAAGTTGAAACTTTATAAATAGTGACACGATGATGTGGAGCAGCACATATTATTTCGAGGTTACAGTGCACCAAATATTTGCAGATTTATGCCCCTTTGAAAGTTTTTGTAAACTTTTCGCAGCATGTTGTTAGCTCACCTGAGCACGGAGTGCTCATGGTGAGCTATTGTGGTCAGTCAATGTCCGTTGTCTGTCGTCCGTCATCATCGTCCGTCGTGCGTCGTCCGTCGTGCGGCGTCAACAATTGCTTTAAAAGCCTACTCCTCTTACACCCATGGGCCAATTGACTTGATACTTGGTAGGAAGCATCGGGGTGACTTGTAGATCAAAAATAGCTAAAATCGTTCCGATCGGAAATCCAAGATGGCCGCCATGGCCGCCATCTTGAAAATCTATTTTTCGCTTCTTCTCCTGAACCGAAAGGCCAATTGACTTCAAACTTGCTAGGAAGCATCAGGGTGACTTGTAAATCAAAAATAGCTAAAATTGTGCCGATCGGAAATCAAAGATGGCCGCCATCTTGAAAATCTATTTTTCGCTTCTTCTCCTGAACCGAAAGGCCAGTTGACTCCAAACTTGCTAGGAAGCATCAGGGTGACTTGTAGATCAAAAATAGCTAAAATCGTGCCTATCGGAAATCCAAGATGGCCGCCATGGCCGCCATCTTGAAAATCTATTTTTCGCTTCTTCTCCTGAACCGAAAGGCCAATTGACTCCAAACTTGCTAGGAAGCATCAGGGTGACTTGTAGATCAAAGGTAGCTAAAATCGTGCCGATCGTAAATCCAAGATGGCCGCCATTGTAGCCATCTTGAAAGTCTGTTTTTCGCTTCTTCTCCTGAACCGAAAGGCCAATTGACTTCAAACTTGCTGGGAAGCATCAGGGTGACTTGTAGATCAAAAATAGCTAAAATCGTGCCGAACGGAAATCCAAGATGGCCGCCATGGCCGCCATCTTGAAAATCTATTTTTCGCTTCTTCTCCTGAACCGAAAGGCCATTTGACTCCAAACTTGGTAGGAAGCATTGCGGTGACTTGTAGATCAAAAATAGCTAAAATCGTGCCTATCGGAAATGCAAGATGGCCGCCTTGGCAGCCATCTTGAAAATCTAATTTTCGCTTCTTCTCCTGAACCGAAAGGCCAGTTGACTCCAAA
This sequence comes from Anodontia alba, assembly GCA_964016985.1. NCBI lineage: Eukaryota > Metazoa > Mollusca > Bivalvia > Lucinida > Lucinidae > Anodontia > Anodontia alba. The sequence goes on along the minus strand of OZ024824.1, from coordinate 49,574,519 downwards.
CTTGGTAGGAAGCATCGGGGTGACTTGTAGATCAAAAATAGCTAAAATCATGCAGATCGTAAAACCAGGATGGGCGCCATGGCAGCCATCTTGAAAATCTATTTTTCGCTTCTTCTCCTGAACCGAAAGGCCAGTTGACTCGAAACTTGGTAGGAAGCATTTGGGTGACTTGTAGATCAAAAATAGCTAAAATCATGCGGATCGTAAATCCAAGATGGCCGCATGGCGGCTATCTTGAAAATCTATTTTTCGCTTCTTCTCCTAAACTCAAAAGTCACTTGACTCGAAACTTAGTAGGAAGCATCAGGGTGACTTGTAGATCAAATATAGCTAAAATCGTTCTGATCCAAAATCCCAGATGGCCACCATGGCCGCCATCTTGAAAATCTATATTTAGCTTCTTCTCCTGCAGCGAAAGGCCAATTGACTCCAAACTTCGTAGGAGACATTGGGGTGACTTGTAGATCAAAAATAGCTAAATATCGTGCCAATCAGATATCCAAGATGGCCGCCATGGCAGCCATCTTGAAAATGTATTTTTCGCTTCTTCTCCTGAACCGAAAGGCCAGTTGACTCGAAACTTGGTAGGAAGCATTGGGGTGACTCGTAGATCAAAAATAGCTAAAATCGTGCCAGTCGTAAATCCAAGCTGGCTGCCATTTAGAGTTTGTTCAAATGATCACGCTCAATTGACTGGCATGTCATATATATTCTTCTTCAAAATTAAGAACTGCTTAAATGATGATCTTTTCATTAGTTACGATGACAGGATTGGAAAAATGTTGCATAACATCTGCATATCTGCAGTGGCTTTGTCGCTCAGGTGAGCGACCCGTGGCCCGTGGGCCTCTTGTTTAGAGGTAATAGTGTGCAAATTTTATTATATAATAGGTATATTTTTAGCTCACCTGAGCTCTGCTCAGGATGAGCTATTGTGATCACTTTTTGTCCGTCGTCCGTCCGTCCGTGCGTCCGTCCGTGCGTCCGTCAGTTCGTCCGTCCGTTAACATTTTCAAACGACTTCTCCTCTGAAGCCGCTGAGCCAATTTTGCTCAAATTTCATATGGAGCCTCCTTAGGGTGGGGGAACGAAAATTGCTAAAATGGTCGCGGTCCGTTGACCAAGATGGCCGCCACGCCCATATATGGTAAAAACCTTTAAAAATCTTCTTCTCCAGAACCAAGAATGCCTTGGGGCTGAACCTTTGCAGGAATCATCGGGGATGGGAGGTCTACCAAAATTATTAAAAGAATTGTCGTACATTGACGTTTGACCTTTTTACGGCAAGGTCAAGTTTGCTTCCCTATGCATTTATATGGGAAAAACCTTTAATAATCTTCTTCTCCAAAACCGAGCATGCCTTATGGCTGAATCTTTGCATATATCATGGCTACCAAAATTGCTAAAATAATGGTCGTACATTGACATTTGACCTTTTTATGGTAAGGTCAATTTTGCTTCCTTATGCATTTGTATGGGAAAAATGTTCAGAATTTCAAACAACTTCTCCTCTGGAGCCTCTGGGCCAATTTTGCTCAAATTTCATATGGAACCTCCTTAGGTAGGGGGAACAAAAGATTGCTAAAATGATCACAGTTCGTTGACCAAGATGGCCGCCATGCCCATATATGGTAAAAACCTTTAAAAATCTTCTTCTCTAGAACCGAGGATGCTTTGGGGCTGAATGTTTGCATAAATCATCGGGGACAGGGGGTCTACCAAAGTTGCTAAAATAATGGTCATACATTGACATTTGACCTTTTATGGCAAGGTCAAGTTTACTTCCTTATGCATTTGTATGGGAAAAAACATTTAAAAACTTTATTCTCCAAAACCGAGGATGGCTTATGGCTGAATCTTTGCATATATCATCTAGAACGGGTGGTCTACCAAAGTTACTAAAATAATTGTCATACATTGACATTTGACCTTTTTACAGTGAGGTCAAGTTTGCTTCTGTATGCATTTGTATGGGCCCCATACATTTGTATGGAAAAAATGTTGATAATTTCAAATGGGTTTTCCTCTGAAGCCTCCGGGCCAGTGTTGCTCAAATTTCATGCGGAGTCTCCGTGGGCAGGAGAATGAAAGATTGCTAAAATGGGTATGGCCATTGATCAAAATGGCTGCCATGCCCATATATGGTAAAAACCTTGAAAAACCTTCTTCCTCATAACCAAATAAGCCCTGGGTCCTAATCTTTGCACAAATTATGGGGGACAGGAGATCTACCAAAATTGCTAAAATGATGGTTCTATGTTGACATTTGACCTTTTTACCTCCAAGGTCAAATTTGCTTCCCCATTTGTATGGGCCATATACATTTATATTGAAAGTATCGAAGTGACTTGTAGATCAACAGTAGTTAAAATTGTTCTGATTGGAAATCTAAGATGGCCATCATCTGGTTTATATTTATAATATTTCCCTGCCAGTGCTGTTTACATGTATAAAATCATGATTCTTCAGAAACCACTTAGCCAATTTCCACCAAATTTCACATTGATCCTTCTGTTGAAATATGATTGATAGTTTATTCAAATGATCATGCTCCACTGACTGTCAGGCCCATATATTCTTCTTCAAATCTAAGAACTGCTCAAATGATGATATTTTCATTAGTTGCGATGATAGGATTGGAAAAATGTTGCGTAACATCTACATGTCTGCAGTGGCTATGTCATTCAGGTGAGCGAACCGTGGCCCGTGGGCCTCTTGTTTGCAGATAACTAAAGTTTTGGTCATATGGGCAAGATATTGATATTTTTTTTTAACATCTTTTATTAGACTTGCAAGGAAAGGTTGTCATTATTAAATCTTTATAAATACATATTTCTTTTTGTATTTTTTTTTTTTTTTTTTTTAAATACTCGTCTGATTTGGCTCCCTTGGAGAACAAAATTAAAATCAGTATTAAACAAGTTAAAGGTTTACAAAAAAATTTCTTGCAGCATTTTTTTTTTTTTTGGTTGTTTATTTTTGTTTTGTTATTGTTTGGTCCAATATTGAAGTATAGGAAAAACAAATCAGCTCATATGAGCTTATAATATAGCCATGCTTCTGTGGTGTGTCCTCCGTCAGAAAGCACTTCTCCCTAGAAGCAGCAAACTTCTCCCTATTTTCCCAGGAGGGAGAAGTCACTTCTCCCATAATTTCTGGGCCAGCTTGGACCCTTAGGTTACAGTTCACTAATTATCAGCAGAGATATGCCCCAATGAAATTTTAAAAAAAATTTTTTTTTTGTAATTCCACTTTCAGTTTATATCCGGAGCATTGAATTATGCAGGAGCCAGTTTATGTGCTACATCTTATTATTTGCCATGGGCGTATAATGCCCTGCTTGGCGGAGCTCTTGTTGCTTCTTCTACTGAAACGAAAGGCCAGTTGACTCGAAACTTGGTAGGAAGCATCGGGGTGACGTAGATCAAAAATAGCTAAAATCCTTCCGATTGGAAATCAAAGATGGCCGCCATGGCAGCCATCTTGAAAATCTATTTTTTGCTTATTCTCCTGAACCAAAAAGCCAATTGACTTGAAACTTGGTAGGAAGTATCGGGGTGACTTGTAGATAAAAAATAGATAAAATCGCTCTGATCGGAAATCCAAGATAGACGCTATGGCCATCTTGAAAATCTATTTTCCGCTTCTTCTCTTGAACCAAAAGGCCAGTTGACTCGAAACTTGGTAGGAAGCATCGGGGTGACTTGTAGATCAAAAATAGCTAAAATCTTGCTGCAACAATTGCTTTAAAAGCCTTCTCCTCCTACAACCCTGGGCCAGTTGTCTCAAAACTGGGTAGGAAGCATCGGGGTGACTTGAAGATCAAAAGTAGCAAAAATCATTCTGATCGGAAATCCAAGATGGCCACCATGGCCGCCATCTTGGAAATCTATTTTTCGCTGTCTCCTGAACCAAAAGGCCACTTGACTCAAAACTTAGTAGGAAGCATCGGAGTGACTTGTAGACAAAAAATAGCTAGAATCGTTCCGATCAAAAAGCCAAGGTGGCCGCCATGGCCGCCATCTTGAAAATCTATTTTTCGCTTCTTTTCTTGAACTAAAAGGCCAATTGACTCGAAACTTGGTAGGAAGCATGGGGGTGACTAGTAGATCAAAAATAGCTGAATTTGTTCAGATCGGAAATCCAAGATGACGGCCAATTTGAAGATTGTTTTTTTGCTTCTTCTCCAGAACAGAAAGGCCAATTGACTTTAAACTTAGTAGGAAGCTTCAGGGTGCATTGTAGATCAAAAATAGCTAAAATTGTTCCGATGGGAAATCCAAAATGGCTGCCATGGTGGCCATCTTGAAACTCTTTTTTTGGCTTCTTTTGCTGAACCAAAGGGCCAGTTGACTCGAAAGGTGGTAGGAAGCATCGGGATGACGTAGATCAAAAAAAGCTAAAATCATTCCGATCGGAACTCCAAGATGGCGGCCATCTTGAAAATCTATTTTTCGCTTCTTCTCCTGAACCGAAAAGCCAATTGACTCGAAACTTGGTAGGAAGCATTGGGGTGACTTGTAGATCAAAAATAGCTCAAATCTTTCCAATAGGAAATCCCAAATGGTGGCCATGGCGGTCATCTTGAAAATCTATTTTGAACTTTTTCTCCTGAACCATAAGGCCAATTGACTCAAAGTTCATTGGAAGTATCTAGGTGAATTGTAGACCAACAGTAGTTAAAATCGTTCTGATTGGAAATCCAAGATCGTCACCATCTTGTTTATGTTTATTACATTTCCCTGCCACTGTGCTGTTTACATGTATTAAATCATGATTCTTCAGAAACCACTTAGCCAATTTCCACCAAATTTCACATTGATTCTACTGTTGAAATGCGATTGAGAGTTTGTTCAAATGATCACACTCCACTGACTGTCATGCCCATTTATTCTTCTTCAAAACTAAGAATTGCTTAAGTGATGATCTTTTCATTAGTTGCGATGCTAGGATTGGAAAAATGTTGCATAACATCTGCATATCTGCAGTGGCTATGTCAGGTGAGCGAGCCGTGGCCCATGGCTCTTGTTCTTATTTTCTCCAGAAAATAGGCATAACATTTCATGCAAATTGTTTCCTAAGGTGACCATTTGCATGAAATTTCAAAGTCTGTTTTATGGGAAAAAATGACAAAATTTCATCAGTTTGTCCTCTGCTGAAATTTTCTAAGCATTATCAGAATGGTGGTGCCCATTTTTACAGCATTAAGCTACATGTACAATAATTTTCTTATTTCTGAAAATATTATAATCATATTTGCATCAAGATGGTTGGTTTCTAAAGCTGAATAATGTAATATAAAAATATAAAAGGTTGCATTTGGAAACAAAGAACACACAAAAGAACAAAAATTGGAGACTTGGTTTTTATGGTCTTCATTTTCAACAGTGTTGTTTGCAAGGCTGTATATGCCCCTTAGCACAGGTTTAAGCAGTATTCGATTTTCAAAGTAACCAGAATGGACTCCGTGATCCCAAAGGAAATCAAAATATAATCTGCACTGTGATGAAGCATGGGGAAACGTTTTATGGCCATCACATGGCGCTTAACATGACGCATTTTATTACTTAAAAATAAAAATCTAACAGTCACACATTGTGCTTAGTGGGCCTTTCACTTTAATCAGAGTTTTACCTTTGACTTCATAGAAAATGACTTTTTGGAGATCTGTCCCCATACAGAAACCAGTGTACAGTGGTTTTAACATTTTACAGGGACAAATTTGCAAAATTGAAGACAAAATTATGACTTTTAGGTCACCTGAGCCAAAGGCTCAGAATGAGCTATTGTGATCACTCCCCATCCATCGTCCATCCATCCGTCCGTCCGTCTGTCTGTCCATCCGTCCGTCTGTCCGTTCACACTTTTGAACGACTTCTCCTCTGAAAACCCTGGGGCAAATTTCTTCAAACTTCATGTGGAGCCTTGTGTTGAAGGGGCACTGAAAATATGTACAAAATTAATGGTCATGGTCCGTAAATCAAGATGGTCGCCATGCCCATATATAGCTCCCATAGATTTATAATTGGGAAAACTTTAAAAATCTTCTTCTCAGAAACCATGAGGCCCAAAGCTTATATATTTAGCATGGAGCAATGTTTAGTGGTCCCAGGGGGTCATCTGTTAATATAGAGCTATATAGCTAAAGAACCTTCAAAAATTTTCTTCTCTGAAACTATGAGGCCGAGAGCTAAGAGATTAAGTATGAAGCAATGTTAAGTGGTCTCCTACATAAATCCTGCCAACCATGCCCCTGGGGTCCAAATTGGCCACGCCCCTGGGATCATTAGCTCCCATAGACTTGTAATGGGAAAAACTTAAAAATCTTCTTCTCTGAAACCATGAGGCCCACAGCTTATTGTCGCACCTGCTTTAGCATGGGCGACTTAGGCGTGCAAGTTTCCGTCCGACCGTTTGTCTTTCAGTCAACATTTACCCTGGGTGTCTTGTGAGTGCAACTCCTCTTACAGTTTTGTACTGATCATTTTGAAACTTTGCATGTGTTTTCGTCATGGAATGAAGATGTGCATTTGGTTTGGATATTATTGTCAGATTATTTTTTGTCACTTTTTCCACATTGTGAACTTAGTCATTTTTCACCTTAATATATAGACAGTGGGGTACCTCTTGTGAGCGCAACTCCTCTTACAGTTTTATACTGATTGTTTTGAAGCTTTGCATGTGTTTTCTTTATGGTATGAGGATGTGCATGTGGTTTGGGTATAATAGTTAGAACATCTTTTGTCACTTTTTCCACATTGTGAACTTAGTATATAGACAATGGGTACCTGTTGTGAGCACAACTCCTCTTACAGTTTTGTACCGATCGTTTTGAAACTTTGCATGTTTTCTTCATGGTATGAGGATGTGCATGTGGTTTGGATTTTTTTTTGTCACTTTTTCCACATTGTGAACTTAGTCATTTTTCACCCTTTATATATAAACAGTTGGTTCCTCTTGTAAGCGCAACTCCTCTTACAGTTTTGTACCGATTATTATGAAACTTTGCAAGCGTTTTCTTCATGATATGAGGATGTGCATGTGGTTTGGATGTAATTGTTAGATTATTTTTTTTACTTTTTTCCACATTATGAACTTAGTCATTTTTCACCCTCAATATATAGACAGTGGGTACCTCGTGAGCACAACTCCTAATACAATTTTATACTAATCTTTTTGCAACTTTGCACATGTTTTCTCCATAGTCTGAAGATATACATGTGCTTTTCATATAATCCTTGCCTTATTTTTTGTCATTTTTTTATACCCGCCACACAATAGTGGCGGGGTATTATGGTTTCACGTTGGAAGTCCGTGTGTCCGTTCGTCGTCCGTCCGTCCATCCGTTTTTCGTTTCCAGATGATAACTTGACTAAACATCAATGGATTTTCACCAAACTTGGTATGTGCATTAATATTATTGATATCTGGTTTGGGATTGCTAATTTTGTCAAATTTTTACGGAGTTATCTGTCCAAGACACGCCCGTATTTTCGACGATAACTTGAGTAAATAACAAGGGATTTTAACCAAACTTGCTATATGCATTTACATTAAGGAGATCTGGTTTGGGATTGCTAATGGGCAAATTTCGTCAAATTTTTATGGAGTTATCTGCCCCAGATACGCCCATATTTTAGTTTCCGGACGATAACTTGAGTAAATAACAAGGGATTTTAACCAAACTTGCTATATATATTGACATTAAGGAGATCTGGTTTGGAATTTCTAATGGGCAAATTTTGTCAAATTTTTATGGAGTTATCTGCCCAAGACATGCCCATATTTTCATTTCCGGAGGATAACTTGAGTAAATAACAAGTGATTTTAACCAAACTTGCTATATGCATTGACATTAAGGAGATCTGTTTTGGAATTGCTAATAGGCAAATTTCGTCTAATTTTTACGGAGTTATCTGCCCGAGCCAGGCCCATATTTTCGTTTCCAGATGATAACTTGAGTAAATAACAAGGCCTTTTAACCAAACTTGCTATATGCATTGATATTATGAAGATCTGGTTTAGGATTGTTATCTGTCCATTGATATTATCAAGATCTGGTTTAGGATTGTTATCTGTCCCTCCGTCATTTTCTTTCCAGACATTTTTGCAACGATAACTTTAATACATAAATAAATAATTGCTGTGGTGGGGTATTATGCTTGTGGTGCTTTTATAGTACTTTTTGAACTTTGTCATTTTCTGACCTCAGATGTATAGACAGTGGGTTACTTGTAATTGCAACTTTTCATACAATTTTAAACCGGTCTTTTTGAAACTTTGCACATGTTTTCTCCCATGTCTGCAAAAGTGCACGTGGTTTGGATATGATTTTTAAATTTATTTTTGTCACTTTTTCCACTTTAACTTTGTCATTTTCTGAACCTCAGATTGTATGAAAGTGTACAGACTGTGGGTACTTTTTGAGCCCAATTTCTCATGCATCATATGAGAAAATGCATATGCTTTCAATGAAATTCCTATATTCATATAATCCTTGTCTTTAATTTTTGTCACTTTTCCAACTAAGCACTGCTAAGAATGAAATAAATTTATTTAATAACCACGTTCTGATTGTGGCTCCTGTGACTTTTGCCCCAGCAGGTGCGACGCCGCCTTCCGTGGAATTCTGGTATTTTTAGTATGTAGCAATGTTTAGTGGTCCCCTACATAAATCCTGCCAATCAAGCCCCTGGGGTCCAAAGTGGCCACACCCCAGGAGGTCAGATGTTTATATAGAGCTGTATGGCTAAAGAACCTTCAAAAATCTTCTTCTTTGAAACCATGAGGCCCAGAGTTAACAGATTTAGTATGAAGCAATGTTTGGTGGTCTCCTACATAAACCTTGCCAAATATGCCCCTGAGGTCCAAACTGGCCATGCCCCTGGGGTCATTAACTCCCATGGACCTATAATGGAAAAAAAGTTAAAAATCCTCTTCTCTGAAACCATGAGGCACACGGCTTATATATTTAGTATGTAGCAATGTTTAGTGGTCCCCTACATAAATCCTGCCAATCAAGCATCTGGGGTGCCCCAGGGTTCATTAGCTCCCATAGACTTAGAATGGGAAAAACCTAAAGAATCTTCTTCTATGAAACTATGAGGCCTACAGCTTATATATTTAGTATGTAGCAATGTTCATTGGTTCCCTTCATAAATCCCATCAATCATGCCCCTGGGGTCCAAATTGGCCACACCCCAGGGTCATTAGCTCCAATAGACTTATAATGGAAAAAAACACCTTAAAAATCTTCTACCCTGAAACCATGAGGCCCACAGTTTAAATATTTAGTATGTAGCAATGTTTAGTGGTCCCCTATATAAATTCTGCCAATCAAGCCCCTGGGGTCTAAATTGGCCACACCCAGGGGTCATTAGCTCCCATAGACTTATAATGGGAAAAACTTTAAAAATCCTCTTCTCTGAAACCATGTGGCTCACCACTTATATATTTAATATGTAACAATGTTTAGTGGTCCCCTACATAAATCCTGCGGAACAAGCTCCTGGAGTCCAAACTGGCCACATCCCAGGGGGTCATATGTATATATAGAGCAAAATAGCTAAAGAACTGCAAAAATATGCTTCTCTGAAACCATGAAGCTCTGAGCTAAGAGATTTAGTATGTAGCAATGTTATGTGGTCTTCTACATAAATCCTGCCAACCATGCTCCCGGGGTCCAAATTGGCCACACCACAGGGGTCATATAGACATATAATTGGAAAAACTTAAAAAAAATCTTCTTCTATGAAACCATGAGGCCTTCAGCATATATATTAAGTATGTAGCAATGTTTGGTGGTCCCCTCATAAATCCTACCAATAAAGCCCCTGGGGTCTAAATTGGCCATGCCCCAGGTTTCATTAGTTCCCATAGACTTATAATGGGAAAATCTTAAAAAATCTTCTTCTACGAAATCATGAGGCCTGCAGCTTATATATTTAGGATGTAACAATGTTTAGTAGTCCCCTACATAAATCCTGCCAGTCATGATCTTAGGGTTCAAATTGGCAACACAGCAGGGGTCATTAGCTCCCATAGACTTATAATAAAAAAAAACAACTTAATAATCTTCTTCTCTGAAACCATGAGGCCCACGACTTATATTAGTATGTAGCAATGTTTAGTGGTCTCATATATATCCTGCCAATCAAGACCCTGGGGTCTAAATTGGCCACACCCCAGAGGTGATTAGTTCCCATAGACTTATAATGGGAAAAACTTAAAAAAATCTTCTTCTCTGAAACCATGAGGCCCACAGCTTATATATTTAGTATGTAGCAACGTTTAATGGTCCTCTGCATGAATCCTGCCAATCAAGCCCCTGGGGTATAAATTGGTTACGCCCTGGGGGTCATTAGCTTCCAAAGACATAATGGGAAAAAAAGTCTTCTCTGAAACCATGAGGCCCACAGGGTATATATTTAGTATGTAGTAATTTTTAGTGGTCCCCTACATAAATCCTGCCAATCAGGTCTCCGGGACCTAAACTGGCCATGCCCCAGGGGGGTCATTTGTTTATATAGAACTATATAGCTAAAGAAGCCTCAAAAATCTTCTCTGAAGACATGAGGCCCAGAGCTAACATATTTTGTATGTAGCAATGATTAGTGGTCTCATAATCCTGCCAGCCATGCCCCTGTGGTCTAAATTGGCCACACCTCCGGGGGTCATTTTTTAGCTCACCTGAGCTATGCTCAAGATGAGCTATAGTGATCACTTTTCGTCCGTCGGTCTGTATGTCTGTCCGTCTGTGCGTTTGTCCGTCTGTTAACATTTTCAAACAACTCCTCTGAAGCCTCTGAGCCAATTTTGCTCAAATTTTATATGGAGCCTCTTTAGGTTGGGGGAACGAAAGATTGCTAAAATGGTTGCGGTCCGTTGACCAAGGTGGCCACCATGCCCATATATGGTAAAAACCTTTAAAAATCTTCTTCTCCAGAACCGAGGATGCCTTATGGCTGAATCTTTGCGTAAATCATCGGGGACGGGAGGTCTACCAAAATTGCTAAAATAATGGTCATACATTGACATTTGACTTTTTTAAGGCAAGGTCAAGTTTGCTTCCCTATGCATTTGTATGGGAAAAATGTTCAGAATTTCAAATGACTTCTCCTCTGGAGCCTCTAGGCCAGTGTTGCTCAAATTTCATTTGGAGCCTCCCTGGGGCAGGGAAATGAAAGACTGTTTAAATAGTTGCCGTCCATTGACCAAGGTGGCCGCCATGCCCTTATATGGTAAAAACCTTTAAAAATCTTCTTCTTTAAAAATCTTCTTCAACAGAACTGAGGATGCCTTATGGCTGAATCTTTGCATATATCATCGGGGACGGGAGGTCTACCAAAGTTGCTAAAATAATGGTTGTACATTGACATTTGACCTTTTTATGGCAAGGTCAAGTTTGCTTCCCTATGCATTTGTATGGTAAAAATGTTCGGATTTTCAAATGACTTCTCTGGAGCCTCTGGGCCAATGTTGCTCAAATTTCATTTGGAGCCTCCCTGGGGCAGGGGAATGAAAGATTGCTAAATTGGTTGCTGTGCATTGACCAAGATGGCCGCCATGACCATATATGGTAAAAACCTTTAAAAATCTTCTTCTCCAGAACTTAGGATGCCTTGTGGTTGAATCTTTGCATAAATCATTGGGGACAAGAGGTCTACCAAAATTGCTAAAATAATGGTCGTACATTGACATTTGACCTTTTTATGGCAAGGTCAAGTTTGCTTCCCTATGCATTTGTATGGGAAAAATGTTCAGAATTTCAAATGACCTCCTCATGAGCCTCTGGGCCAGTGTTGCTCAAATTTCATGTGGAGCCTCCATAGGGCAGGAGAACGAAAGATTGCTAAAATGGGCATGGTCCATTGATCAAAACGGCTGCCATGCCCATATAAGGTAAAAACCTTTTAAAATCTTCTTCTCCAGAACCAAATAAGCCCTGGGCCCTAATCTTTGCACACATTATGGGGGACAGGGGTCTACCAAAATTGCTAAAAAGAGTCCTATGTTGACGTTTGACCTTTTTACGGCAAGGTCAGATTTGCTTCCCCATGCATTTGTATGGGCCATATACATTTATACTGGAAGTACTGAGGTGACTTGTAGATTAACAGTAGCTAAAACCATTCTGATTGGAAATCTAAGATGGCCGCCATCTTGTTTATGTTTATTATATTTCCCTGCCACTGTGCTGTGTATAAAATCATGATTCTTCAGAAACCACTTAGACAATTTCCACCAAATTTCACATTGATCCTACTGTTGAAATGTGATTGATAGTTTCTTCGAATGATCACGCTCCACTGACTTTCAGGCCCATATATTCTTCTTCAAAACTAAGAACTGCTCAAATGATGATCTTTTCATTAGTTGCGATGATAGGATTGAAAAAATGTTGCATAACATCTGCATGTCTGCAGTGGCTATGTCACTCAGGTGAGCGAGCCATGGCCCATGGGCCTCTTGTTAATGTAGAGCTATATTGCTAAAAACTTAAGAAAAAACTTCTTTGAAATCAAAGGGCCCTAAGCAGGTGCGGTCATCATGAATCTTGCTCAAAATGTTTGTCTTGATGAGTCCTTGGGACGTTTGGACCTGGGTCACCTATGACCGATATTTCACGGTCCAGTGACTTTCTTAAGTTTTTCCGTTTAGGTCAGTTTCTCAGTAACTGTTGGTCCTACAGCAGTGATACTTGGCACTTGCAGACATCTTAGCATGGCCTCTTAAATGCAGTCATCTATATTTGACCTTGACCTATATTCCACGGTCCACTGACTTTGTTAAGTTTATGGGGGTAGTCGGGTGGTGCGAAGGTGTAGTGTATCTTACGTCACCGGGGCATCCAACTGATATTGGCTTACAGTTGGGCGAGGCCTGCTATCCTTGTAGCAGGTAAGGGTAGAGGGGAGTGTTTTTATTTCTTCTGTTTCTTCACTTTCATTCCTGTTCCTCTTCCTTCCCTGTTCCTCTCTTTCATCTCTTCTACTATCTCTTCTATCTCTTTTCTCCCTTTCTCTGGGAGACGACACAAAATGACCCACAAGGGTTGAAATGTCATTAAACCCAAACACAATTGTTAAGTTTATGCATTTAGGTCAGTTTCTCAGTAATTATAGGTCCTACAGCCAGTGATACTTAGCACATGCATTACTTCTTAGCATGGCCTCTTGAGTGCAGTCATTCATATTTAACCTTGATCTGTATTTCATGGTCCATTAGGCATGCTACATTGTCTTACTTGTTAATATAATCATCATAAATCTTGGTCAGAATGTTTACCTTGATCATTTATGGGTCAGGTTCTCTAAGTGTCATGATACTCAGGTGAGTGTTACAGGGCCATAATGGCCCTCTTGTTTTGTGTGTGGTAACGAAAACACTGTATACGTAAAGTACATAATACATGTGTTTTAGCAGCACAATAAGAAGTATTCATTTTCAAGATAAATATTTGTCTTATTTCTCCTCAAAAACATATGGTGTGACTACTTGTTAGAAGTGAATCACTTTTGAGTACCACAGCATAGATTTTTGTGGAGAAGTAAGAAATATATCAATACTTTATGGTTAAGAAAAGCACCTTACTAAAAGTCTTATGAATCATTGCCTTAATATAATGGGAGATTAAAATCTGCTTGCATGTATGTACATGTACGAGGGACAATAAAAAATTTCTCAGCTTCTGTACTTTGGGAATGACCAAGAGCAGAAATTGTGCCATTATTTCTCAATATAATCTCCCTTTGCCTCAATGCACTTTTTCCAACAGTGGTCTAGTTTGATTATCCCTTCAAAATAGAACCCTCTTCCTGGTCCCGACAAGTACTCATCAACAGCATCTTTGATGCCTTCATTGCTTCTAAAATTCCTACCATGAAGGTTAGTTTTCAGATTTGGAAACAGAAGTCCGAAAGGGCTAAATATGGAGTATACAGGGGATGAGGAAGGATCTCGAAGCTGCATTTAGTCGCAGCAGCCATAGCAACTTGAGAGCTGCATTCTGGTGCATTATATTGCAAGTGCAGAACACCTCGAGTCAACTTTCCTCTGGTTTTCTTCACATCTCCTGAAGTAGCCACCTTAGTTCTTCTGCATAATGAGAGGGTGGACAGGGGGAGCGGGGATACGGGGATAAGAGGGACGGGGGTAAAGGGGATGGGGGTAAAGGGGGTGGGGGACGGGGGTAGAGGGGGCAGGGGTAGGGAAATTTTGGGGGCGGGGGTTATACCAAAATTCGTTGTATTTTACCGATTTTTATGTACTTCAGTGCAATAGATTGGTATCAGAAGTATCTAATAGACGTATTAAAGTAAATTCAGGTCTATTTACATTGAATCCGGAGTTGATTTCACATCACCAACGAGGAGTTTTCCGCCAACCGTGGTTTACATTGAATTCGTTTACGTCCGATTTCGGTTCATCTCTAGTTGATTACTTCCCTTTGATTCCGAAAGTTCATCGGTGGCAATCCACATTTTTAGAAATAATTATCCGTCTGCCGTAGACAATCATTTTATTTGCTCATTGTGTGATAAGGACTTTTGCGCTGTTCACAAAAAAACAAAAAAAAAAAAAAAATTCAAGATTCAACACGTATTTTCTGATAGGTGTTCTAAACACGAAATACACGTTGCCGGGTTGGGTGGTTGGGTGAGGCAAAGGTATCGTATAATTGATATTGGCTTACAGTTGGGCAAGGCCTGCTATCTTTGCAGCAGGTAAAGGTAGAGGGGGAATGATTTCATTTCTTCTTTTCTTCACTTTCATTCATTTTCCTTTCTCCCCTGTCCCACTCTTTCATCTCCTCTATTATCTCCTCCCTCTCTTCTCCCTTTCTCTGGAAGACGACATAAAATGACCCACTAGGGTTGACATGTCATTAAACCCCAATCAATCAAATCAACCACACGTTGCCCGGTGACAAAACACAGACCATTCACGGACTTACGGACCAATAAAAATACCGTTCCGTAGTCCGTGAATAGCCTGTATTAATTGCAAAATATAGTAAACTTAACCGCTAATTGGTTCGTGAGTAGGCCGTGGTCCGTGAATAGTCCGTAATTAGTCCGTAATTGGTGCATCGTATATCCGTCCGTTATAGCAATCAGATCGTCTGTGAAAAGTCCTTGGTCCGAGAATGGTCAGTTATGGTCCGAAATTTGGTCCGTAAATGGTCCGTAGCAGCAATAACATCGTCATTTAATCGAAAACTACAAAATAACTAAATAATAAACCATATTTTTAATTGATTGTCTCCTATAACCTGTAATCTAAAAATTTGATTTTTTTTTGATAATTTGACTTGCCGTACTAACTCTGTGATATTTTATCACCTTAAATGAAACCGTTTTTGGCATTTTGAACATAAAGCCAGAATCTGGCATGCGGCAGATACAAAACAGTGGAATTCCAGTCACTTTAAGCGAAGTGAATAAGTGAACTCAGGGAACTGATACAGTCAGATCCACATCTATCCCCAAACACCAAAGGAAAAGACAGAAAAATACAATTTAGCAGCCTCAAAATGAACAGCTGGCCAGTAGAGCTGGCAACTTTTTCCCAAAATGATGGCAACTCTGTTACCCAAACTAACTGAATTATCTTAAACATACATATTTGTTGAAAGTAAAACATTAGAAAGTGAAACACTACATAACATTTGACAAAAAGTACCACAATGAAAGTACCGCCTTGGAACGGTCAGTAATGAATTACTGGGGGCGCGCGCGCGCACGCGTGCATACGTGTGTGTTGGGGTGGGGTGGGGAGCTTAAGCTAGCTTTACGGGATCCCAGCCCTCGATCTCATCTTCCATAGCGGTAAAAATGTAAAATATATATATTTGTTCGGTCCGTTTGGAGGTCTTCTAACTCATCCATTAATCATTATGGGCAACAAACAAATCACAGATAAAGCCTATAATGAAGCACAACAGATAATTTTCTGTGTGGGAAAACTGTTATGTTTTGATTCTCAAGTCCTTTGATAAGATTTTAGAGGCAGTATATGGTATGCCACTAGGATTAATTCCATTGAGAATGCTGACCATATTTGCAATGGTGTAAAACCACAGTCATTTGTATTCGTTTCTACAGAGCATTTAAAGTGTCTAACAAAGATTTTCGGCATAGGGCTAAACATCATGTTTGCAATTGCCATTTCAGCGGCACTTGAAATGTAAGTACCGCCTGCACTATCATAGAAGTTGACAACATCATCGTCGCAGTTGAATTTCGAGAAACAAATCCATCATTAGGATGGGTATCAAAAATCTGACAATGTAACGTCACGTTATCCATAACGTCACGTATTCCGATTTTGATATTACTCTATGTTTTTTTTTCATATATCATAAGTGGCGTCCGTAATTTAAATAACGGTCTGTGCTTTGTCAAGTCCATGAATAATAGGTTCGTGGTTTGTCAAGTCCGTGAATTGTAGGTCCGTGGTTTGTCAAGAGATCTGTGAATAATTGGTCCGTATTTTGTTATGCAGTCCGTGTATTTTTGTTGCTTTGTGGTTTATTCTACGAGGCGATTTGTTGTATGTCTTTCCGTGTGTCATTTTGTTCTTGTGTTTTTCAGTCCTTTTAGTATTGCGATTACCTCGCTTGGGGAAGAGAGAGCTAATCTTAGTGCTTTTCGTACGTTTGTTCGGTTTGTGCTTGTTTAGATTTGTCGGTTTCCTCTTCCTCTTGGGGTCTGGAAACGGCTGCGGTTTGTGATTTTGGCACTCCCTGGACTTTTCTCTTACCTTTTTTGTAAATAGGTCCGTAAGTCCATGAGTCTGTGTCCGTAAGTGGCCCGTGTTTTGTCAACCACCACGCACGTTCGACAATTAACTCTCAGTTTTTGAGAAAACCACAAAAAAGATGATTGTTCTCACTGACCCCCAAGTGTGGGATCATGCTTATCAAAATATTAAAAGAAGATGCAGATTTACATGGTATTCTTGAGTATTGATTTCAGTAATTTATACGACTGTTTTTGTGCCAATGTGGATCAGTTTAGGCTCGGACCTAGGCCCACCACATTTTTTCTTGACCAGTTTAGGACCGGATCAAGGCCCATCACCTTATGATACCTGTTTTCCATATGGCTCACATGCAGCCCCTTGAAATAGAGGGTGCAAATCTTTAGCTATTCTGTAAAGCGGGTGCAAAAATTAGGGGTGTAGTTTGTGGTCAAAATCTGCATGAATGTAGATTGCGTAGTCATGTTTGAATTTAATTATAGCGTTGGTGATATTAAAAATTCTGATTTAGGGGAGGGAATAGTTTGCTTGGGGGAGGGAAGTGGGGGTAAGGGGGGAGGGAAGTGGGGGACAGGGGGAGGGAAGTGGGGGAAAAGGGGGAGGGAAGTGGGGTAAGGGGGGGAAGTGGGGGTAAGGGGGGAGGGAAGTGGGGAATGCCTACCCCCCTGTCCACCCCCTCCATAATATGCACCCTTTATCATGCAACCCAAAAGATAGAGGCAATCACCTTCCCTGCTGAAGAAACTCTCTTAAATTTCTCAGGAGTGGGTGAGCCAGGGCGTATTCCATTGCATACTCTGCTTTTTGGCCTCAGAATCAAAGTGATGGACCCAAAGTCTCATCTTTGGTCACAACTCAACGCATAAATTCCTTAGGGTAATCTTCATAGAGAGACAGGAGATACTTAGAAATATCATGCCTGCTCTTCTGATCTTTGGTCAACATCCTGGGGACCCATCTAGCTGAGACCTTGGACATCCCTAAGATATTGTTCAAGATAGACTGAACTGCCCCCAAACTTATGCCTATTTGTCCAGCTATATCACGCAGGCTTCTCCTGTCACACATGATCAGACTGCAAAAGTTCAACATTTTCATCTGTAGTATCCTCTTTAGGTTGCTCATAATCCTCCATGCTCTCCTTGTCCTCTCCTAAATTCAGCAGCCCGTTTCTCCACAGTGCTGTAAGAATGAGACTTATCCCCAAGGGTTTTAATGAAGTCATCATGAATTTCCTTCAGGGACATGCCCTTCTTACAGGAGTACTTTAAGACTGCTTTAACTTCAACTTTGTCCCATTTTCTCAGTTTAACACACTCTTCCCTTGTTTGCAGTGAATTCCTACCTAAATCAATAGCTTTGAAATTTTATTCTTTGTACCACAGATATTGAAAAAGATAAAACTATCAACTGATTGGGGTTTCATTTTTATTTACAGTACAGTTACCGCAAAGGTTTGATGATTTGCATGTTGCGCTTGAACTTTTTAAACGCCCGTTTGAAAAACGGGACGTATTATGTTACGGGGTATGGCATCCGTCCATCTGTCCGTCCGTAAACTTTTCGTTTCCGGCTAACTCCTCCTACAGTTTACATCCAATCAAGCTGAAACTTGGTATATAGTTAGACCATGATGTAGTGCAGTGCATATTGTTTCGGGGTTACAGTCCACCAAATGTTTGCAGAATTATGCCCCTTTGAAAATTTCTGTAAACTATTCATTTCCGGTTAACTCCTCCTACATTTTACATCCAATCAAGCTGAAACTTCATTTATAGTTAGACCATGATGTTGAGCAGCGCATATTGTTTCAAGGTTACAGTCCACCAAATATTAGCAGTTATGCCCCTTTGAAAATTTCTGTAAACTTTTCGTTTCCGGCTAACTCCTCCTACAGTTTACATCCGATCAAGCTGAAACTTGATTTGTAGTTAGACCATGATGTGGAGCAGTGCATATTGTTTCAAGTTTACAGTCCACCAAATATTAGCAGAGTTATACCCCTTTGAAAATTTCTATTAATTTTTCGTTTCTGGCTAAATCCTCCTACAGTTTACATCCGATCAAGCTGAAACTTCATAAATAGTTACACAATGATGTGGAGCAGCGCATATTATTTCGAGGTTACAGTGCACCAAATATTGGTAGAGTTATGCCTCTTTGAAAATTTCAGTAAACTTTTCGTTTCTGGCTAACTACTCCTACAGTTTACATCCGATCAAGTTGAAACTTGATTTGTAGTTAGTCCATGATGTGGAGCAGGGCATATTATTTCAAGGTTACAGTCCACCAAATATTAGCAGAGTTAAACCCCTTTGAAAATTTCTATTAATTTTTGGTTTCCGGCTAAATCCTATAGTTTACATCCGATCAAGCTGAAGCTTCATAAATAGTTACACGATGATGTGGAGCAGCGCATATTATTTCGAGGTTACAGTGCACCAAATATTGGCAGAGTTATGCCCCTTTGAAAGTTTTTGTAAACCTTTTGCAGCATATTGTTTAGAGGTAATAGTGTGCTAATTTTATTTTATAATAGGTATATTTTTTGCAAATAACTAAAGTTATGGCCATATGGGCAAGATATTTATTTTTTTTTTTTTTTTTTTACATCTTCTTTTATTAGATTTGCAAGGAAATATTGCCATTATTAAATCTTTATAAATACATTTATTAAATGATACAGATGTCACCGGGTATAGGTTTTTAACACACTTGTACTGCCTTGCGGTACAAGCCGGCTTTTATAGCGACGTCGTAGAGTGTAGGACTTTGAGTCCAGAGGACCGGGTTTGATCCCCGGTCAGGAAAAAATATTATTTTCATTTTTTCACCCGTTACATTTGGCGCCCACCGTAAATAACCCACATGTATGCATAAAACTCCTTGAGTCTCATTTCACGTGATTCTCAGACTCCTAGAAATTCAGGGACAAATTTCAATTTGGAGGGGGAGAATGTCACCGGGTATAGGTATATAACACACTTGTACTGCCTTTTGCAGTACAAACCGGCTTTTATAGCGACGTGGTAGAGTGTAGGGCCATGTTTGATCCCAGGTTGGGGAAAAATGTTATTTCCATTTTTATATGCCCGTTTAAAAAAACGGGACGTATTATGTTATGGGGTATGGCGTCCGTCCGTCTGTCCGTCCGTAAACTTTTTCGTTTCCGGCTAACTCCTCCTACAGTTTACATCAGATCAAGCTGAAACTTGGTATATAGTTAGACCTTGATGTGGAGCAGCGCATATTATTTCGAGGTTACAGTCCACCAAATATTAGCAGAGTTATGCCCCTTTGAAAATTTCAGTAAACTTTTCGTTTCCGGCTAAATCCTCCTACAGTTTACATCCTATCAAGCTGAAATTTTATTTGTAGTTAGACCATGATGTGGAGTAGCGCATATTGTTTCAAGGTTACAGACCACCAAATATTAGCAGAGTTAAACCCCGTTGAAAATTTCTATTAATTTCTATTAATTTTTTGTTTCCGGCTAAATCCTTCTATAGTTTACATCCGATCAAGCTGAAACTTCATAAATAGTTACACGATGATGTGGAGCAGCACATATTGTTTCGAGGTTACAGTGCACCAAATATTTGCAGATTTATGCCCCTTTGAAAGTTTTTGTAAACTTTTTGCAGCATATTGTTTAGAGGTAATAGTGTGCAAATTTTATTTTATAATAGGTATATTTTTTGCAAATAACTAAAGTTTTGGTCATATGGGCAAGATACTGATTTTTTTTTTTTCTTCTTTTATTAGATTTGCAAGGAAAGGTTGCCATTATTAAATCTTTATGAATACATAATTCTTTTTGGATTTTTTTTTTTTTTTTTAATATTCTGATTTGGTTCTCTTGAAGAACAAAAATAAAATCAGTATTAAACAAGTTAAAGGTTTACAAAAAAATTTCTTGCAGCATTTTCTTTTTTTTTTTTTTTTGGTTGTTTATTTTTGTTTTGTTATTGTTTGGTCTGCTATTGAAGTATAGCAAAAACAAATCAGCCAAAGGCTCATATGAGCTTATAATATAGTCATGCTTCTCTGGTGTGTCCTCCGTCAGAAAGCACTTCTCTCTAGAAGCAGCAAACTTCTCCCTATTTTCCCAGGAGGGAGAAGTCACTTCTTCCTTAATTCCTGGGCCAGTTTGGACCCTTTGCCAGTTTGGTTGCTTAGGTTACAGTTCACCAAATATCAGCAGAGATATGCCCCAATGAAATTTTTTTATTTTTTATTTTTTTTGTAATTCCACTTACAGTTTATATCCGGAGCACTGAATTATACAGGAGCCAGTTTTTGTGCTACATCTTTTTACTTGCCACGGGCGTATAATGTCCCGCTTGGCGGAGCTCTTGTTTCACCTGTTTCACAGAATTAAGAAGCTTGACTTATATCAAAACTTATAAACATAGTTCTTTTTTGATTTTTTTTTTTTTTTTAAATACTCTTCTGAGTTGGCTCTGTTGAAGAACAAAAATAAAATCAGTATAAAACAAGTTAAAGGTTTACAAAAAAAATTCTTGCAGCATTTTTTTTTTTTTTGATTGTTTATTTTTGTTTTGTTATTGTTTGGTCCTATATTGAAGTACATATAGGAAAAACAAATTAGCCAAAGGCTCATATGAGCTTATAATATAGCCATGCTTCTGTCGTGTGTCCTCCGTCTGAAAACACCTCCATAGATGCAGCAAACTTCTCCCTATTTTCCCAGGAGGGAGAAGTCACTTCTCCCTTAATTTCTGGGCCAGCTTGGAATGAAAATTTTTTAAATTCAAAATTTAAAAAAAATTTTTTTTGTAATTCCACTTAAAGTTTATATCCGGAGCACTGAATTATACAGGAGCCAGTTTATGTGCTACATCTTATTACTTGCCACGGGCGTATAATGCCCCGCTTGGTGGAGCTCTTGTTAGCTCACCTGAGCCGAAGGTTTAGGATGAGCTATTGTGATCACTCCCCGTCTGTCGTCCGTCGTCCATCCGTCTGTCCGTTCACACCTTTGAACGACTTCTCCTCTGAAGCCCTGGGCCAAGTTTCTTCAAAGTTTATGTGGAGCCTTGTGTTAAAGGGGGATTGAAAATTTGTAAAAATGGTCACGGTCCGTAAATCAAGACGGCCGCCATGCCAATATATAGCTCCCATAGACTTATAATGGGAAAAACTTAAAAAATCGTCTTCTCTGAAACCATGAGGCCCACGGAGTATATATTTTGTATGTAGCAATGTTTAGTTGTCCCCTACATAAATCCTGCCAATCAAGCCCCTGGGGTCCAAACTGGCCACGCCCAGGGGGGTCATGAACTCCCATAGACTAATAATGGGAAAAAACTTTAAAAATGAAGTTTTTTAAAAGTAAAACATATTTTAACGAGTAATACTTAACCTATAGATAATGTGCTATTCTCTTCTGTTTTCACACCTTCCACAGAAAAAAAATGACCTTTCAGTCGTTAATTAAAGTCTTAAACCAGAAGGTCCCTTAGGCAGTTACCTGTGTGACGTAACTCTTCCCGCTCAATTGATCACGTGTCAGTTTCTTTTATGTGTAAAACAATAGACACAATTAGGAGAGATAAGCGAGGGTGGGCGGAGGGAGATAATTGATTATCTATAGGTTAAGTATTACTCGTTAAAATATGTTTTACTTTTAAAAAACTTCATTTTAACTTCATAATACATTAACCTATACATAATGTGCTAGAATTTGCAGAATAGGAGGGAGGTGCTCTCCTAATACTAACACCAATAATATCTCACCACTTCTGGTTAAAGACTCAGGAAACTCTAAGGAATCAGATACATTCTAATTCTATATTTAATAGAAAGAATGATCTAGATTCACAATATAGCATATCTTTAAGGTGTTATGATCTAACATCCTTATATATAATAGTAGACTCTAGAGGAAGCCAGTTCTTAAGTCTCAGAGACCTAACATTGGCCCCCCCTTTTTTTTCTTTTTTTTTGGGAAACAACAATTGGCTTCAAAAAGAAAAAGGAGTCACTGAGACATAAGATAAATATTCCATTGCAAAGTAAGCTAGGAATATAGAAATAATATTTTCAAAACAAAATTTGTAAAACAAAAAGCCAAGACCATACACTGTAAGTAGTCTATCTAGGGTCTTGAATAAATAAGGAAAAATCTACTCGGTGGAGTTTCCTATAGATAACTGACATATGTAGATATTTTGGATAAAATTCTAGATATGTGAAGCTATCTAATTGTAATAGTCTAAGCTATTAGAATTATAAACTAATAAGATTCTGTTAATTGGAGCGACAGGACAGTTTCCGATGAACAGACATAGACTTAAAATAACCATAATGTTGTATAATTATTCCCCTTTGATCAAATTAAAGAAGGGGAGATAATAAAAGTAGATGGAGTTAACTTAACTATAACTCAGTTATCCATCAGAAGAAAAAGGTATAGACAAACATAATGGTTAAAACTATTGCTAGACTAATTGTATTACGAATTTTGAGTCAAGCAATAAAATAATACAGAGTTTGCATAAAGCTGCTGGGAAGAAAGAACAACCTAAACCATTGATAATTAGTTTTGTCATAGACATATAAAAGCGTTTGATGTCCAGACAAAATAATAAAGAAGAAACTGTCAACATCATAACTTAGAGTTTGACAGACAATAAGAGAGATAAGAATAAGGTTGATCGCAGCTAACTGTAAGACGGTCATAGTTTGGCTAAATCTTACCGTATTGATAAGATTAAGCAATAATAAATAAGCTGGATAGAATCTTTCTATACCAGAAGATTGCCATGAAAAATACTCCTGAGTAAATAATCATGGAAATCAAGAAATGTTAAAAAATCCACTTTGTAATGACGAATCAAAATGTTCATAAAAAGAGAAGGACTCAGAGAAAAAGTAATAGTGTGATAATCTCTGAAGAAAGATTATACAATAGTACTGATTAATAATCTCTAAAACACTTAATTTATAAGTTAAGAGATAGTATTGCTATTCTATACGCATATTTAAGAATAGTAAGAAATATATGAATACTAAATTAAAATTATACTACGGAACAAATTCCTGCTATAAATAAAAGGTTAAGCGTAACTATTTATTAAGCAAGGAATTATTAAACATATAACTCGCTATAAAATTACTGCTGAGAATTTTATAGATAAATATTCAATCAAATTTTTAGAATTGAATATTAATAGAATAAAATCTATGTCTGCATAATTGGTAATTCCTGAAATATCAAATTACGTACTCGCAAATGAATTCAGGAAGAAAATATATATACATATATACATATAAATATATATATACTCTCGAGATCTATACGTAAACCATAGAGTGTAATAAAATAATATTATTACCACGATCCCTGACAGAAGGGTAAAAACATGTAAAAATATGAAAGAGATAATAATTAATTTAACGTCATATAGGTTTAAGATAAAATTTGTTTAATCTTTAACCAATATGCAGCAACAGTGACTCGATATTCTGTATTCGTATGTAGAAAAAGAGTACTTAGTCATTAGAATTTTATATGATTGAAATAGAGATAATGGGATCTAAATGGATGTATCTCCATGAACTGAATCGAAGGAAAATATCCATTCTAAAAACTAGGGCTTGTTTTAGGCTTAGTTTAACAAGCGTAGAATTGAATTATTTCCAAGTATTCATGAAGTCGTTATGCTCTGAATACCGAGAAAACTGTTAAAATATTGTTTAGGAAATAAAAAAGTGACTGGTCCACAATGTTAGCTAGATTTAAACCTGGAACGTAGCGAGAAGGTCAATCTAACTTAAAAGTAAGCTGAGAAAGATAAATAATGAAGAAAGATATATAAATATCGGTATAATATATTATCTCCAACTATTATCAAATAATCTGAATGTTTAAAAGCATAAATGCTACTCGAAAGTTTATTTACTGAATGTATAATCGGAGAAAATTTTCAGTATGTTCAAAAAACGTATCACAAAAGTAAGATCTGACCAGGAACGTAGGGGCAGCACTTACTAGTTGTGAAGTTCATATAAACATATTATAAATTGAAGCAGTGCATTTCAAAATCATCGAAACGTCTTGAAATGACTTATTGTGTGGAAAAATAAATAAATATCCAGTTTCGGAAAGATATTTATCTATATATATAGACCATTTTTGATGCGGACTGGAAATCAAGATATTAATCTTTGCATTATTCGCAAACTGAACTTGAACTCTTAGCGAGAAATACTATGATCCCTTTAACGAATGTAAACATAAAGAAAGGGTAAAGAGATAAATAAGTGTATCTTAATTCTTTACCGGCTCGTAATTAAGGATGTTTTCCCTTTTGTCTAAGCCTAGACCGTAAATTGATTAATATGAATATAATAATATCTGCTATTATGAGGTAAACTCTCGTTAATTAACCTCTAAGCATATATTAAAAATATATATTAACATAATCTAGAGCTTCGGTAAGTTTAGAGGAAGGAAATGATTGACTTTGGCAGTTTCTGAATAGTTACAAAGTCAATAAAAAAATCAAAAGGAAAGTATTGTATATAATATCTAATTTAGGCAATAATAATCTGTCACATACTGAATAATTAATGCCTTTACTAAATATGTATCCATTGTCAATACCAAAGTGCGAGAAAATTTTGATTGACATGGACTCTAGTTATAAATAAATTATTAGAGGTATAGAGCTAATCGAAGCAAAACTATTCCTCAATTAGATAAAGTAGACCTATAATATACGAGGATTAATTGGGTCCAGTAATTATAAGTTTTAAACCTTCCAAAATAATTTCTAATTATAATCATAATAAAATTATTATTCCAAGATGAAGAATCTTCGGCGTAATAGATTCTTACTGAGGCAAAAAATCTGGTATATTACTATCGTAGTCTTAAATGATCCAGAAGAAAAAATAAAACAGGCAAAGTAAAGAACGTATCGAATTATATCTATGCCTAAATATAAGATTTTCTTCTTATTTATTATTTTATAGCAGAGTTTAGACAGAACACGACTGACCTAGACTCTTATATAATCAATCAAAAGATAGTATAAAATAGAATAATAGCTTAACAGATCAACTATTTTCCATGTAGAAAAGGCAAAGGAAAATATGTACCTCAACTAGAATTTTAAATCGTAGTAATCTAGAGAGGTAGCGAATAAATAAATAAACTGTTAATTTATTTATCTGATTGGTGTAAATTTCAGATACCTTATGAATGAAAAATAAATAGAAAGTAGAAAAGATCGATTGCTACTTTCTTGTCAATTTACTCCTTAGATTACATGCTGATTACATAACGGAGCATGTAGAAGAAAAACAGGGGAGGAAAGAAGAAAAATTTTTTAGATTTCGTGTATATTTTTCTTTTTATAAATAACGATAGTTTTATAGTTCACCTTTGTCTTAGAGCCGAATAAGGTGAATATGTAAGAAGTTAATCTCTTTGTAGAGAATAAAAGAGATATAATTATAGGTGGAAGTATCTTCTACACTTAGTGAATGAATTGCGAATTTGATCTTAACCGATAATTCTTAATTCATTTTCAAGAATAAATATATATATAGAATTTAAGTCAAGTTCAAAAGTGACTGGACAGAATTCAACAATATAAGTGGCTACTAGGTATTAGAACCCATCGCTGACATTCAATAACCTATAACCCAAGACTATACATGTCTAAAGTGGTTAATAAATAAAAATATGTTGAGCGAGTACTAGTGACTACTACTCGGTTACTAGTAATCCGACACAATGACGTGACACTAGTCTACGAAACTACTGCCCGGTGGAATTTCGTTAGAATGACCTGGCACTACTCTACGAAGTGCCTCCCGATGAAATTTTTGTTAGAGCCGGAAGTTAACCGCTTTCTAGCGAATGAAAGAGATAAGACATAATTTGAATGACCTGGCACTAGTCTACGAACTGCTGCCTGGTAAAAATTTTGTTATAGTTGGAAGTTTAACTCTTTCTAGCGGATGAAAGAGATAAAACATAAGTTAATTTAAAATATTAATGGAATTACACTCCTATAATAAGTCAATGGAATATTAAAGATTCTAGTCTGATTCGGGAAAGACTGTACAGAATTTTATGTATAAAAAGTTACTATATATTTCACATAATAACCTATATCCATTGACTTAAACGTGAATGGAGCTCTATGAACGATAAAAGATTGTTCGGGAATTAGTGATCACTATTTTGACACTAGTTACCCGACATAATGACCGGACACTAGTATTCATAACTGTTGCCCGGTAAAGTTACAAGTAATTTGACAAATTGATCGGATAGTAGTATTCGTAACACTAGTCCGATGAAAAAAGGAGATTATATATGAAAACTGACCGGGCACAAGTATTCGAAACTTTTTCCCGGTGATAATTAATTATTAGGCAAAATTGACCAGACACTTTCTGTAAAAGTTTGCCTGGTGAAATATCAGAAATAATATAATAATATGACTGGGTATAAGTATCAGAAATATTACTGATACTTTGCCCGGTGAAAAATTTTAATAATTAGACATAATGACCGGAAGTTAGTATACGTGACTATTTTGTCCGGTGAAATATGTCAAAAAACTAAGTCTTTCCAGAAAATAATTAAATTATTGACTGGAGACTAGTTGACTGGTGCCTGGTTGACCGGTGACTGGTGACTGGTTGACTGGTGACTGGTGCCTGGTTGACTGGCACCTGGTTGACTGGTGACTGGTGAAGCTGATTGACTGGTGCCTGGTTGACTGGTGACTGGATGACCGGTGACTGGTGACTGGAGGACTTAGACTTTATCGGATACTAAGTACCCAAAGATGCCACCTTGATGGGTCTTACCCCAGCAGTATAGCCATATGGGGTGTGGCTCCCATCAGTAAAGAATTGTCTTATAACCCATCAAGGGTTGACAAGTTCTTTACAATCAGCTTCTCCACCATGAGAATCTTTAGCGAACTGAAGATCTCTGCAAATAAAAGTCCAGGAAAAACATATCGTAAATGCTGAATAACCTGGAACGAAAAGAACAAAAATATTCTGCATACATAAACACGACTATCGAACCGATCGCACACGAGCGTTGTGCCGAATAGCGAGAGTCACGAAAAGGCATGTTGAAAAAAGACTAGTCAAAAAATACATGAAATTGAAAATTTTAAATAATAACATAGAAAGTGAAAGGAGTGATAAATAAACAAAAGAAACACAAGGATACAGAAATTTATCCGTGAGGAAAGAAATAATCCAAATTTCTATCACAGGTAAATAATCCTTGTTGAATTTCTTTGTCCACAGAAAAGAAACTGACACGTGATCAATTGAGCGGGAAGAGTTACGTCACACAGGTAACTGCCTAAGGGACCTTCTGGTTTAAGACTTTAATTAACGACTGAAAGGTCGTTTTTTTTCTGTGGAAGGTGTGAAAACAGAAGAGAATAGCACATTATTTATAGGTTAATGTATTATGAAGTTAAAGGTCTTCTTCTCTGAAACCATGAGGCCCAGAGCTAATATATTTAGTATGTAGCAGTGTTTAATGGTCCCTTATATAAATCCTGCCAATCAAGCCCCTGGGGCCCAAACTGGCCATGCCCCAGGGGTCATTAGCTCCCATAGACTTATAATGGTAAAAAAACTTAAAACAATCTTCTTTTCTGAGGCCCAGAGCTTATATATTGAGTATGTAGCAATCTTTAGTGGCCCCCTACATAAATCCTGCCAATCAAGTCCCTAGGGTTCAAACTGGCAATGCCCCTGGGATCATTAGCTCCCATAGACTTATAATGGGAAAAAGTTAAAAAATCTTCTTTTCTGAAACCATGAGGTCCACAGCTTATATATTTAGTTTGTAGCAATGTTTAGTGGGTCCCCTACATAAATCCTGCCAATCAAGCCCCATGGGTCCAAACTGGCAATGCCAAGGGGGGGGGGGGGGGGGGGGTGAGGGGGGGGTGGTCATAAACTCCCATAGACTTGTAATGGAAAAAAAAAATCTTCTTCTCTGAAACCATGATGCCCACAGCTTACATA